>CM076847.1:150228486-150828486 GCA_039519185.1 Astragalus membranaceus | reverse complement strand
CAAGTTTCTGAAAGATTTGTGTACCAACAAGAGGAGGATGAAGGGAAGTGAAAGAGTCAACCTGGGAAGAAATATCTCTGCTTTTATTCAGCCCAAATCTTCATCTGAAAAGGCTACAGGCGAGCAAAATGTTTCAGCCATCACTCAGGTCTTGCCACAAAAGCAGAAGGATCCAGGAACTTTTGCTATTCCTTGTACCATCGGGGATAGTAAATTTGAGAATTGCATGCTTGATTTAGGAGCGGGAATTAATGTTATGCCCACTTCCATTTATAATAACCTTAATCTTGGTCCTTTGCAGCATACAGGTTTGATCGTCCAGCTGGCGAACAGGAGCAACGCCCGTCCCACCGGGGTAGTGGAAGATGTTCTTGTTCAAGTTAACGATTTAATTTTTCCTGCAGATTTTTATATCCTGGACATGGAAGGAGAAACTAAGTCGAGCAGGGCTCCCATCATTTTAGGCAGACCGTTCATGAAAACGGCGAAAACAAAAATTGATGTTGATGATGGAACCATGTCCATGGAATTTGGTGACATTGTCGCAAAGTTTAACATCTTTGATGCTATGAAATATCCCTTGGAAGAGCATTCTGTTTTTCATATTGAATTGATCTCTGAGTTGGTTGAGGACACTTGTTCTGAATTGCTCTCACTGGATTTTCCATCCTTATCTGGGTTTGATGATATTTATTCATGTGCTGATTGTACTGACACTAACCTTTGTGTTGTATGTGCTGAGATTGATGCTGCCTTGCAGGGTAACATTTTTTCTACAAGTGAAGTTGTCGATGAACCTGTTTATGCAGTTGAAGCTCTCGACACCCCGGCTGCCCCAAGCACTCCATCCATTGAGCAACAACCTTCCTTGGAGCTGAAACAACTCCCTGCAAATCTGAAATATGCTTATTTAGAGAGTAATGAAAAACTCCCAGTTATAATTTCTTCTAACCTTGATTTCGATCAAGAAAGTAAGCTTTTGCAGGTTTTGAGGAAGCATAAAAAGGCGATTGGGTGGACATTGGCTGATATCCCAGGTATTAGTCCCTCACTGTGTATGCACAGGATTTTACTTGAGGATGATGCTAAAACAGTAAGGCAACTCCAAAGGAGGCTTAATCCTTTGACCCTCGATGTTGTTGAAGAAAGAGGTAACCAAACTCTTGCAAGCAGGTATCATTTACCCTATCTCTGACAGTAAATGGGTAAGCCCAGTGCGGGTTGTACCAAAGAAATCTGGACTCATAGTGGTAAAAAATGAGAAGAATGAACTTGTTCCCACTAGAGTTCAGAATAGTTGGAGAGTTTGTATTGATTACAGGAGATTGAACCAGGCTACTAGAAAGGATCACTTTCCTTTACCGTTCATTGACCAAATGCTTGAACGGCTTGCTGGTAAATCACATTATTGTTTTCTTGATGGTTTTTTAGGTTACTTTCAAATTCATATTGCACCTGAAGATCAGGAAAAGACTACTTTTACGTGCCCATTCGGTACATTTGCTTACAGGAGGATGCCTTTTGGTCTTTGCAATGCTCCTGGCACTTTCCAGCGATGCATGATTAGCATTTTTGCTGATTTTATTGAAAATTGCATGGAAGTGTTTATGGATGATTTCACGGTTTATGGCTCTTCATTTGATGCATGTTTGAGCAGTTTAAATCTGGTTTTAGAGAGATGCATCGAAACTAACCTTGTTTTAAATTATGAAAAATGCCATTTTATGGTTGAACAGGGAATTGTTTTGGGTCACATAATTTCTGAAAATGGAATTTCTGTAGACCCTGCTAAGATTGATGTGATTTCTACACTGCCGTATCCATCTTGCATTCGCGAGATTCGTTCTTTTCTCGGTCATGTAGGTTTTTACAGGCGTTTCATTAAGGATTTCAGCAAGATAGCTCTTCCGCTGTCTAACTTGCTGAAGAATGACGTCACTTTCAACTTCGATGACAAATGCAAAACAGCGTTTGACTTCTTGAAGAAAGCATTGACCTCCGCTCCCGTCATCCAACCCCCTGACTGGACCCTCCCGTTTGAGATTATGTGTGATGCTTCTAACTATGCTATTGGAGCGGTCCTTGCACAAAGAGTTGACAAGGCTGCCCATGTTATTTATTATGCTTCTAGAACTTTAGATTCTGCACAGTCTAATTACACCACCACTGAAAAGGAACTTCTAGCTATTGTTTTTGCTATTGATAAATTCAGATCATATTTGCTAGGTTCCAAGGTTGTTGTTTTTACTGACCATGCAGCTTTAAAATATTTGTTGAAGAAGCCAGAAGCGAAACCGAGATTGATTCGGTGGATGTTGTTACTTCAAGAGTTTAATGTGGAGATTAAAGATAAAAGTGGAGCTGAGAACTTGGTGGCTGATCACTTGAGCAGGATAGAAAGGGATGACGATCCTTATCCCATTCAGGATGACTTTCCTGATGAGCAGCTTTTACTTATGCATGAAGTTACTCCTTGGTATGTCGATATTGTTAATTATCTTGTTGCTGGTGTTTTTCCTACAGGTGCATCCAGGCCACAAATTCACAAACTCAAGAGCGATGCCAAATATTATGTTTGGGATGATCCATACCTTTGGAAGTTTGGCAGTGATCAAGTAATTAGGAGATGTGTTCCCGACTATGAGATTGAATCTATTTTGCATTTTTCTCATGCATCACAAGTCGGGGGACACTTTGGTCCTCAAAGGACTGCAAGAAAAGTCCTAGACTCAGGTTTTTATTGGCCCACTATTTTTAAGGATGCTTATGAGACTTACCGCACTTGTAAAGAGTGCCAGATAGCAGGTACAGTCATCACTCGTAAGAGTGAAATGCCTCAGCAACCTATGCTTTTCTGTGAGGTATTTGATGTATGGGGAATCGACTTCATCGGTCCCTTTCCTATATCATTTGGTTTTCTCTACATTTTACTTGTTGTTGATTATGTTTCAAAGTGGGTAGAAGCCATCCCCACTAGGACTAATGATTCCAGAGTTGTTGCAGATTTTGTCAGGTCTAATATTTTTTGCAGGTTTAGAATACCGCGCGCTATCATAAGTGACCAAGGCACTCATTTCTGTAACCGCACCATGGAAGCTTTGCTCCGCAAGTATGGAGTTGTGCACAAAGTCTCTACTGCATATCACCCACAAACTAATGGGCAAGCTGAGATCTCTAACAGAGAGATCAAACAGGTTTTAGAGAAAATGGTGCAGCCAAACAGGAAGGACTGGAGCCGCCATCTAGAAGACGCACTTTGGGCTCAAAGGACAGCTTTCAAGACACCCATAGGGATGTCTCCTTATCGACTTGTTTTCGGTAAGGCATGCCATCTTCCTGTAGAGATAGAACACCGTGCTTATTGGGCGGTGAAAAGCTGTAATTTGGAGATGCAACAAGCGGGTATTGAAAGAAAACTCCAATTACAACAACTTGAAGAGCTTAGGCTAGAGGCTTATGAAAGCTCTAGGATTTATAAAGAGAAAACTAAGCACTTCCATTATAAGATGATTTTTAGGAAGGAATTCTCTGTGGGCCAACAGGTTTTATTGTTTAATTCCCGCCTTAAGCTTATGGCTGGGAAACTTCGATCCAAATGGATTGGCCCTTTTGTTGTTACTAATGTTTTCCCTCATGGTGCAGTAGAGATTAAAAGTGCAGGTACTGACAAAGTTTTCAAGGTCAATGGGCAGCGCCTAAAGCTATTCCATGAAAGTTCAGCGCCTGAAGATGCAAACATAGAGGAGCTTTCTTTGGAAGCGCCCAACTACACTGCAACTTGATCAGGGAGTTCTTCTTTCCTTCTCTCTACTTTAATAGTTATGTCATTTCATTGAGGACAATGCTTGTTTCAAGTGTGGGGGAGGGAATCATTTGTTTTCTTTGCTTTTGTTCGTTGTTTTGTTTTGTTTTCAGTTATTATAAAAAAAATGCATCTTTTTGAAAGTTTTGGGTTATAGATTAATCTGAGTTTTGGGTTGTGGAGACTTGGGAAAAGTTCGCAACATCGATATCGTTTTAACACCGTGAGTCTCCTGCATATGGAAATTAATTTGAATCCTTATTATGACATAGCCTTGAATTCTCATTCTCTGACAGCTCTTGAGTAGTTTATCTTTGCAGTCAGCACCATCTCGCACACGCTCTACGTAAGGAAGCCGATGAAAATAAGTGAGTGATCCTAGTTTTAAAAAAAAAAGAAAAAAAAATATAGGGAATGCTCCTTCTAAGTTTGGTGACCCTCACTCGGTCACTTAACCCAACGGTCGTAGAACCCTTTCAAAAAAAAAAATCAAAAAAGGATCCCCGTTGTTAGTTGGTTCAGAGGTTTCTGGTGCTGAACTTGGTAGGGCGGATTACGGTCCGATCCCCCGCAACTACAATTGGGTAAACAGGGGGTTATGCCACTTAATTCCAGAACCCCAGGCAAAAAGGATCAGAGTCACTAACCGGTAGCCTTACCATGAGTGTGTGGAGATAACGGGCTTAATGTGATTGCGCCAGAATGAAAAAGAGGAAAAAGGAGGATGGGTAAGTTAGGCTTAGGCATAATAACATGATTCAGATTGGATTGTGTATTCAGGAGGCTTATGATTGCACAATTGTGGATTAGTGTTCCTACGATATCCTTAGTGTGCAAGATTAGTACCTATCGATGCAATCTTAACCGAAGAAAAGTTTGTGGCCTGGAATGAGTAACTGATGATGCTTGTGTGTTTCTTGAGTTTTTATTTTATTTTGCTCGGAGTGCAAAAGTTCAAGTATGGGGGAATTTGATCAGTGCATTTTGATGCACATTCTTTCATGTTTGTGCTTAATCATTTCTATGTTTTGCTTTGGTTATTTTTATGTTTTATAATGTTTTTCTAATTTAGTTTATTTTCAGCTTTAGCAGCTTCCACAAAAAACTTCATAACTGGAGCTACGAGTATCGGATCGACGCGCTCTGATATGCGTTGAAAAGCTAAGAGAAAGAGCTACAACTTTGCTGTTGAAGCCAAGGGCTGATTCGGAATGCAGAAGTCTCAAATAAGTCGTTGAAGTTCCAGAATTAATAGATATTTAGTTTTGGGCCGGGCTTTTTACGTTTTTGACCCGGCTGGGTTAGAACCCGAATCCTCTGTGCGCCTATACCTAACAGCCGCAAGGGCTGTTGAGAGACACTCTTCTTTTACGTTTTGACTATTCACGAAGGAGGATATTGCTTTGAACGATTTTTATGGAGAACTAATCATCCAGAGTTGATCTGCTGTAAGCAAGTTTCCAACGCGCTTTGAGGTTTTCAGTCTATCAATTCAATTTCGTTTCTCTTTCAATTCTATTCTCTGAAAATTCATGTGCTTAATTTGTATTTCACTGAATGGTTTTGATCAAATTCGCATGATTGTTTTCCTAACTCTTAATCGTTGTTTACGTCGCTTTGTCGTTAA
This sequence comes from Astragalus membranaceus, assembly GCA_039519185.1. Lineage (NCBI taxonomy): Eukaryota > Viridiplantae > Streptophyta > Magnoliopsida > Fabales > Fabaceae > Astragalus > Astragalus membranaceus. The sequence goes on along the minus strand of CM076847.1, from coordinate 150,823,057 downwards.
ACTGCGTTAGTAATTCGTGTTTGCTTAATTCACGATTGTGTTAATCCGTTTGCTTAATTCAGAATATAGGAGTACGGAGTACCAATCTGTTATATATCTTTCACGCTTGATAATCGATATTAAACCGAATAGAGATCGAAGCCGCTTAGGGAATTGGTAAGATAGAGACCAGTGATTAGCCGGAAACCGAAATTACAGTGGATTGACTTCTTTTATAATCACGTATTTTAATCATTTACTTAATTGTTTTCTGAAGCAAAACTTAAACCCCCCCATTGTTCTAGTCAGTTGGTTAATTCATACAAGAATCCTTGAGAGACGATACTCGAGTTGTCGTTACCGTAAACTACATTTTTAAAATCACTCGTTTTGATCCGTGCGCGACAGCGGATCACGGACGCCACGCTGGCAGTTAACTGCTGACGTGACGTCTTAAATGTCAGGGTTGACTTGGAACTGATTTGGTGATGTGGCACATAAGGGACCAAATTGAAATTCAAAAAGAACATGGGGGGCCAAATTGACACAAACACAAAACCTTCATCTTCTTCCTCCAAACACCACCTCCATCTTCATCTTCTCCGGCGAGCCACCACCACCTCCGATGAGCCTCTGCCACCACCACCACAAACAGTGACATCACCCCTCTCTCTCTCTCTCTCTCTCCCTCTCTCTCCTCAATAACACCAAAATTCTCAATTCTTCACCAAATCAAGCAAATAAATAGTGCATTTCATGCGAAATTTCACAAGGAACTAGAATCCATCACCATTTCTCACAAAAAAGTGGAAGAACTTAATCAAAAACGTGATTTTCAGAGGAAACGCGTTTTGGGTTTTGCAAATTGGGGAAACCTTCAAAACTCAACCAAAATTCACCAAACCACTTGCAAAAGACTCGAAATTGGTGCAGTAACTGACTCGAAATTGGCTTTGGATCTGGTTTCATTTCTGACCTCTTCGTCTGGAAAGTTCCGTTTCAGTTTTGTGTTCGGGTTTCTACTTCGACGTCGTCAAGTGCTTCCTAGCTGCTTGGTTGTTGTCTTGTTGCGGTAATGGTGTTCAGGTGTAGTGTGAAGGCGTAGTGGTGTTTTTTGTGGCTTTTCGGGTAATGAATGTGAAATAAAATTACAGAGATAGGTAAATTGCTCTATTAACAATACAATTTCTTTTATTTTGAACAAATGAATATACGATCAGTGTCATGCTTATGGATGATCTTACTTTGTCTCTTGATGTTTTCTCATGAACCAGTTGATATACCGCCATGGTTTTCTGCAGTATCCTTAGCATTGAACTCAGATGTAGACCTTGTAAGTATATGAATATCTATAACTTCGATTATTTTAATTTTTATTTATCTATTTAAACGGCTTCTTGTTGATTATGCTATTGATAGATGTCAAGGGGGAGCCTGGTTTTAGGATATGGTCCTTCTGATTAATCTGCTTTGACATGTTTTCCTCTCTCATTGGTTCATTTATATATGGTATTCAGGAGTGAGATCAGATTCTCTTTGTATTGACGACATTCGAGTGGGCAGGGCTTGTTAGTTGTTACATTTGTGGTGCACTAGCTGTTTATTAATATGAAGGATTTCCCTTTTAGCTGTGCAACTTGCCTCAGTTGTCGCTATCACTTTGCAATGAGGAGTATGAGGGATCAGGTTGTAAACCTTGCCTTTATTTTGTGCGTAATTCTAAACTCTAGGATAGTATTAGTACCTCTTTAGTATGTATCATGGAGTTTGTCTTATGGCTGCTGGTTGCATTTTGCGTTTATGGAGGTGAATGATCTTTTGAACTAAGGTGTAGTAGCCATACAATAGGCCGGTGTGAAGGTGGTTAAGGTGCATATTGCTTTGCCAAACCATACCTAACTTCTTATTTTGCATATTGTGAATGAATATGCAGACTACTTTCTGCTAATAATTTTACAGGGGTTGTACCAGAAGGATTAGGCAATTTGAAGAATCTCACGGAATTCTAAGTGATATGATATGATACAACTTTTCTCCTCAGTTTTCATTTTATGTATTTGTTAAATTCTGAAATAACTTTGCATTTTCTGCAGTAGGATAGATGGGAGCAGTATATCTGGGAAGATCCCTAGTTTCATTGGGAATTGAACCAAAATTGAAAGATTGTGAGTCTAGCTTATGGTTCATCCATAATCTTTGCTTAACATGCAGTTTATTATCTGAGAAAAAACTTTTCTGTGTAGGGATTTGCAAGGTACATCCTTGGAAGGCCCAATTCCTCCTGTCATATCTGTCTTGGAAAATTTTGAAAGAGTTGTGATTACTTTCTCCTTTTGAAAATATTCTTGAAGTGTTGCATTTTGATTGCATTTCCCACTGGTTATGGAATGTATTTCTTTTCATTGATGAAACATTATTATGTATCAGGCGGATATCTGATATGAAGACACAAGCTATGACATTTCCTGATCTGAAGGACTTGAAACGCATGATAAGACTGTGAGTGGAAAACTTTTCTATGTATGCTATATAGGAAGAACTGAATGATTTATTTAGGCTTTTGTCAACTGGTTTATCTTTGTAGTTCAGGGAATTGAGGAATTGCTTAATCATTGGTCCTATTCCAAACTACATTGGCGAAATGGAAAGTTTAAAAACTCTGTAAGTTGCATCATTGGTATATTATGGTTATACATGCATGAGATTATCATCTCTGCAATTTTACTTTAAAGTTTAATATGTGTGTAGAATGAGAGAAGTTAAATCATCATGCATTCCAGTAGTCACTTCTCAATACTCATTTTGATCTTTTTATCTTCAATTCTAGAGTCTGCTTATTTGACAACTGCACAAAGACAGTTTCACCCAATATTAACACTTGTGATGCTTTATTTCACGCAATATTTATGTGATCCCAATATAAGTAATTTTGCGGCATATTTGAGTCAAAAGTTAAGTTGAATGCTGAAACTTAAGTTGCCAAAGATATTGAATAGCTTATTTTGCTAGGCATTTAGGCAATCAGTTAGTCAAGTTTATCTATCTATCTATCTATCTATCTATCTATCTATCTATCTATCTATTTATCTATCACATATTCACAGTATTGGCATTAGACATTAGTATGGATGCCCATAAGAAGATCACATTAAAGCAACAACAACCATAAAGCTGATGTCTTCAAAACTACTAAAAGATTCTTATAGGAAGAAGCTCTAATATTAGTCGGTGATTAGAATAATTCTTAAACAAGACTAGCTTTGGTGATGAAGGGTAATTACTCTTGATTCTAACTTTCTTAGTTAGCTAACTATTTTTATATTTGTTGATTCAATCAGTTAATAAGGCATTGTGGTAGAGTCAATATCCATCTATAGTAGTGTACCTTTAGACTACTAGAGTCCACATCCATGCTTTAAAAGAGGATCACAAACTTATACTTTTATGTGAGTAATGTTTATGTAAAATGTTTTTATCATACTACAATGAAATATCACCATTAGAAATTGTTCGGTACCGTATCTCCGGCTAGGTATCCGATCCTGGATAATTAGTCCGGTCCGAGATAGTTGGTACGTATGTCCTTGGTCGTCCGAGTTGGTGCTCCGGTCCGAGGTGGGGTGGTACCTGCAATGACACTCCGACGCTCAAGTCAGTGAGTGAGTCAATTACAAGTGAGAGTAAGTGAGAGATGAGTACCATTAATGTGAGCAATCAATGCTTATTTATAGGTATCTAGGAAGGATGAGGGCTGTTGGATCTAGGTTTGCAATCTCCACCATTGGATGGATTGGGTCCTTTGGTATTGGGCCTTTTTGGTGGATTGGCCATCGAGGCCCAATCCATAACAGTAGCCCCCCAAGTCGGGTCGCCTTAAGGCGAGCTAGACTTGTTGTTTAGAGATCGCGTCGGGCCCAAATTCGGGTGAGATACTTCATGGTATGCCGGGACGATCTGAGGGACTCAGGTCGTGTCGAGTGACTCGAGGCTGTCCGCTTTTGAGAGATTCCGGCCATGGCGGGGTCAAGAGACCGGGGCGAGCCGAGGGAAACGAAGCGGTCCGGTCAAACCTGCGCCTTGATTTCTGTGCCAGTTGGCAACGTCATTGATGGGACGCGTCGTTCGAGGATGATTAGGGTAATGATGGCGCATGGAACGACGCGCCTGCCTAGGGGCTAGCTTTGGAACGACGCGCCTAGGCGCTTGGAACGACGCGCCTGCCCAGTCCCATTGGTGGCCTTCATGCTCCCTATAAATAGAAAGGGGGATCCCCCTTATTTTGGACTTTTGTTCTGCGAATTGCTCTGTTTCCGGTCTTAAAATCGATCCGGAGCTTATTTCGTCTTTCAGAGTTGTGCTGAGTCTCGGTGAGACCTTTGCTGTTTGCGACCTGCTTCAAGTGTTCGATGAGCTTCGTTTTTTACAAGGTTAGTTTTCCTCTTTTTCTTTATGGCTTCCGGTTTTAGATCACGACCGGGTTCTCTCCGAACCCGTATTTATAGATACAGAGTGGGGGTCGTCAGGTCGGGTTCCGACTTGGTTGTGGACCCACTGTTTACGTATCAACCTGACTCGTCAAGCCCCCATTTCTGCAGGATCGATCTGGCGAGGACGAAACAAACCCGTCGGCTTGCTGACACAGATCGCCCTAATCTCGCTAAAACAATGGCTTCCGGTATTGGAGAGTCGATGGAAATTCGTGCTAGTCTCCCCGGGTCGGTTATTCCCGAGGTTCGAGATGACTTGGGCTCCGCTCCTACTCACGCAGAAGACCGGTCTCCCGGGGTTCCCAGCAACGAGCCGGTAGATGAAGATAACACAGAGGTAGTGGTCCTTGATTCGGATGATTCTGACGCCGAGCCCGACCGTGAAGAACAAGGTAGTACTAGCTGGAGTTCGGATGATAGTGAGGCGGAGGTTGCTGAGAGCCGCAACAATGAAGACGGTCTTGGGCATTGCGGGGAGCCCGCGTATGAAGAAGGTGATTCCGACCAATACCCCCGAGCCGGAGTAGGGCCGGTCGATGTTCCATTGTCCCAACCTCTCACTGTTCCCCGGGAGTATTCATGGGTGTCGGAGGCGTTGAGGGGGATTCCGTCCCTCTATAGGACCGGGGACGACATGAATTTCTTTGTCAATCGCCTTTCCCGGAAAGATCAGATCTGGAATGTGGAGGGAATGGCTGAAGACCAACATGTGGCCGTCTGGCCGAAAGCTCTGAAATTTGTTATGTACGGGGTGACGATCCTTGATATGCACGTTAGCCCGCCTTTCACCACCTTTCAGCAAGAGGCTTTGGAGATCTTGAACCTCGCTCCTTCCCAACTACATCCTAACTCATGGGCGTTCCTCCGGGCTTTTGAGTTGATGTGCATTCATCTGGAGAGGCCGATCTCCTGTGACCTCTTCTTCCACCTTTTTGAGGTCAACCGGAGGCACGAGGATGGCACTAAGGATCGGTGGGAGCACGTGAGCTTCCAGGCTAAGAGGGGAGTAAAGATATTCATGCCCTATTCCGACTCTCTGAAGAACTGGAAAAATAAGTACTTCTTTGTGGAGCCCGTGAACGAGGAGGCAGTGAGGCATGTCGGCCAATACTCTGCGGACGGGAAATCACTGGAGTTCACAAAGTTTCAACTAGGGTGGTCTCTCTCCCATTTCAACCGGCGGCCTTGGTGTGGTTTATTATATGGAAGTATACATAGTCACACAAGTAATAAAGTGATAAGAAAGGTCGAACCCACAGGGATTATGTATTGTAAATTTTTGTAGTTCAAAGTGTACACTTAGTGTGTCTACACTATTCAGTATTTTTGGTTTGGAGTTTTCAAAGTAAGTAAAATAATAATAAGCAATAAAATGTGTGAGAAATCAGTTGGAAAAAGTAGTTGAGATGTTTTCACCAAGTACTTTACTTCTAAGTGTTTTAATGGAGTATGTAGTGTGGGAACACTGGATGTAGGTGCATCAGTTTGTGCCTTTCAGCACTTCTCTTCAGAGTTTCATTACAAGCTCTTATGATCTTTGTTTTTTACAGTAAAGAAAAGTTTGTCAATTCCTCCATTGCCTCCTAACAATGATCCAAGTTGCTAAATAGGTTCACTCTTGTAATTTTATTATCCTAAGGACTATGCTATCCTATGTCTAGGTTTTAGCATGTGTTTAACAAAGTTTCCTTTATTAAATACTTGTCCCTATTAACTCTTGAGTTCATAAATGTAGCCCATGTCTGCTGCTACAAGTTTTACCTATTCTAAAGTGATCAATTTCAGAATAAGTTGAAAGAAGTGTTATGCAAGAGTTTAAAGTGTTTACACTACATAAACCATAATAACATATTTAGAAGTTCATTACAAGGTTAGAACATCTCAACTTAAGGGAATTTAGCTCATGTTACTCATGTTATAAAGCAAAGAATGTGCAAAGAACATAAGTAAATGAATAATAAAGTAAAAGAACTTAAAAGAGTAGAGATTACTTGAATAGAAGATCTTTTGCATTAAGTTCCCAAGTTGAAGTACAATAAAGATTTCTTACACGAATTTCTTCAAAGTAGAAGTGAAGGGAATGGTTGTCAAGCACTTCCTCACCTTCCTCTCCTTAGAAACTTGAAATGAAAATAAACTAAACCTAAACTAAGCGAAAAGATAAAGGATTTAAAGATGTGAAAGATGATAGATGATAGGATTATTTTCTTGTGAAGATATGATATCTATTTATAGGCTTGAAAGCTTTCCTCTTGCAAGGGGTTTCCTTTTGCGTGAAAGATCAGCTGAGGAGACCGAACATGGTTAATTTGTTGACAACCAATCAAGCAAGCTGCACAGGTTTGGTCGCTTGCATGCATAACAAAAGATGAGGTCCATTGGAGAAGTGCCACATGTCTTTTAGATAAGTTTGAGTCTTGCAACTTGATTTTTATGTGTATCGCCGACTTCAGCAAGTGGCTCAGCTCCAGGTGACTAGGCACGACGTCACTAATCAAGTGTGGAAGCATTGAAATGGTCTTTGGATGTTTTGGTATAAACTGCAGAATTTTAGCAGGTGTTGGCAGTGTTTCCACTCCTAGCGTTTCCACTCCTGATGTTGGCAGTGTTCCCACTCCTGCAGTAGCTGCACTGAACAAAAACATCAAACCTAACAAGATGTGTGCATTTTGCCTAGATCATTGCCCTTTATCCATTTGAATATTTAGAATGTTGTTCCTTGATAAATAAGCTATAAATATATATAAATGTTCTTGAAAATAAGCAATAACTCAAGCTTGATTGTATGAATAACTCTATATAAAATAGAGTTATCAGGCCTCATTCCTACACCGTCAGCTTAGGGCGGCTATCCCAGGTTGATCAGGATTCGCTGGCGATCTTGACGAATTTTGCCGACCTGATTGTCTACCGGGATCCCAAAAAATTTGGGATTGACGTAGCCCGATTAGTTGGGGCCGGGTCGAGATCTCAAGTAGCCGCCGTTCTTGGTAGGTTTTTTGGTAGATAACCCCGCCCATAATTTTTGACTGCCGTTTCTTTTAACATTGTTTATTTTCCTTATTTTGCAGATAGCATGGGACCTGACAAGTTCTCTCGCTTGGCGGCTCTTGCGGAAAGGAAGGCCGGGGTTCACAAGGAGAAACCTGTTGCTGCCGTTCCGATCAGTACAATCCCGGAGGCCAGCTCGGCTGGTGCAGAGGATCGGGCTCCGGATCTCTTGCATCGGAAAAGGGAGCGCCCCCTGCCGCAAGCAAACCCTGCTTCTACTTTACATGCTCCGGCTGCCCGGGCTTCAAAAAAGGGGCGTCATGGGAAGCACCGAACTTCTAGGTCTTCCGATATTTCGATTGACGCTGACTTCCTGCAGAAGCACTTGGAGGATTCCCGGGTCGACCCGGTTGAGGCGTCTCTCAGGTTATTTCGGCATCTGGCCGACGTGACCAAGCTTCAGAAGGTCGAGGCTGAGAGTCAAGCAAAAGGTGACCCCCAATTCCGAGGTGCACTCTTTTATTTTTCTTTTTCGTTATTTCTGTTGTTGACTTCCTTGTTTCTGCTATTACATGAGCTTTGGTGGAGAGGGACAACGAAAGACAAGCCCGGGAGGAGTTGCAGAAGAGATATGAGGTGCTGGAGAGGGACCAGACCGAGCTCAAAGCGGTTGCGGAAAAACTTGAAAAGGAGAGGGATTCTGCCCTTAATTTGTGCATGGAACATGAGGTCCGGATCTCAGATCTTGAGAGTCAAGAGAGGCGGTCTGAAGAGGTGGTTTCTTCCCTGAGGGCCCGGATTCAAGAACTCGAGGCCGATCTTGCAAAAGCGAGGCAGGCCCAGGTCGGGTCTGGAGCCGATTTCTCGCCTCGGGTTGCTGAGCTGGAAAAAGAGCTTCAGGAGGCGCTCGCCAAGGCCGAGGCCGTGGAGAACGAGATGGTGGAGGTGGCCCAGATGGCTGTGGAAGTGGCTAGGGAGAGTTTTGACAAAGCGCTTGCTCAAGTCACTGTTATGCATCCCTCTCTACCTTTGGACCGGAGGGTTATTCGTCTGGAGCATACCGTAGAAAGTGGGCGTGTTGTCAGGCCCTACCCTGACTCTGAAGCGTTTGACGTCATTTACCCTCCCCCTTCCTTTCCATGACTGTCGTTGATGGGGAGGCTCTGGGTTAGTTGCTTTTGGGTTCCGGGTGGAACCGGTGGGGGAGTAAAGCCTCGGGTTCCGGGTGGAACCGGTGGGGGAGTAAAGCCTCGGGTTCCGGGCGGAACCGGATTTTGTAATATGTTACCACCTTTTTGAACTAGAGGACCCGACCGTATCCGGGATAATTTGTAATAGAAATGTATTTTAATGTGTCTCCGGTTTCATTTACCTCAGTTTTAGTCTTTATACTGTTGCTTTACATTCGTGCACTTGCGTTTGATTCGCTCAAGTGGTAAACGTCGCCTTAAGGACAGTTTACCGGGACTCGGCCCAGATCGAACTCGTCCCTAAGGGTTGTGGCAAACTCGGCCAAATAGTTGTAACAATGATCGCCTTCGGGGCAGTTTACCGGGACTCGGCCCAGATCGAACTCACCCCTTAGGGTAGCGACAAACCTCGGTCGGCTAAAGGAAGATAGAATAGGTGATAAAATCGGTAGACACCGCAAACATAAAGGATAACATCGGTTTTCACCGTCGTTTAGATAAAACGAGTTACAACGTCGGTATACACCGTTCACCGTCGTTTTATTGGCGGCCTCTGCCTGGCCGTTCGTCTGGGGGTGCTCTACCGAGGTAAACCGGTGTTTGATTTTGAGGTCAGACATGAGTTTTTTGAAACCTTTGTCGGCGAACTGCGTTCCGTTGTCAGTGACTACAACCTCGGGGATCCCGAATCTAGTCATTATATTCTTCTTGAAGAACTTGATGCAATTCTTAGCGCTGATGATGGCCAAAGGCTCAGCTTCAATCCATTTGGTGGAGTAATCCACCGCCACTCTGAGGTATTTGATCTGGCCAGGGGCAGTTGGGAATGGTCCCAAGAGATCTATTCCCCACCAGGCAAATGGCCACGGCGAGCTTAAGCTGGTGAGCTCCGTAGGGGGCGCTACGTGGACCTTGGCGTGGATTTGACACTTACTGCACCTCTTTACATAATTTCTTGCATCGGTCTCCATGGTTGGCCAGAAATATCCCGCTCTTAATGCCTTTCGAGCCAGGGACCGACCTCCGAGGTGTTGCCCGCAGATTCCCTCGTGGATCTCGGCTAAGACGTAGTCCGCCTCTCCTCCTTCAATGCATTTCAACAGCGGTGCAGACAAGCTTCTTCTGTAGAGGTTTTCATTGATTATGGAAAAATAGGAGGCCTTCCTCCGGAGGATCTTGGCTTCGCTCGGGTCCGGAGGCTCGTTCCCCGTTCTGATATAGTCTATTAATGGCGCGATCCAACCCTGATTTTCTTCCACTACATTAACAGAAAAATTTGCTTCCGGGTTCAGGATTACGCTCGGCCTGTTCAGTGTTTCCTGGATTATCGACCGGTGGTTCCCTGGAATTTTGGTGCTGGCAAGCTTGGAAAGTATGTCTGCCCTGATATTTTCCGATCTTGGAACGTGCTTCACTTCCGTGAATGTAAAAAGGGAGAGCAGCTCCTGCACTCGGGTTAGGTACCTTTGCAGGATCGGATCTTTGGCTTCGTACTGTTTCCCGATTTGGGATACCACCAATAACGAGTCGGTATTTAGGGAAAGCCGGGAGACCTTGAGGTCGATCGCAAGCCGGAGTCCAGCTATGCATGCCTCATATTCCGCCTGGTTGTTTGAGGTAGGGAAACCGAATGTGAGTGATACCTCGATTACGATGCCTGTCGGGCTTTCGAGCATTAACCCTGCACCACTTCCTTTTGGATTTGAGGACCCGTCCACGTGGAGTGTCCACAACCCGTCCTCCGGGTCGGCGGGTGCCATCTCCGTAATAAAGTCGGCAAGTATCTGAGCTTTCATGGCCGGTCTTGTTTCGTATTTGATTCCGAACTCGGAGAGTTCTACTGCCCATTTGATCATCCGTCCTGCTAAGTCGGGTCGGTGCAGGATCTGCCGAATCGGATAATTAGTCCGCACCACGATTTGATGGGCGACGAAGTAAGGCCGGAGGCGGCGTGCCGAGATGAGTAGAGCAAAAGCGATTTTCTCTATTTTCTGATATCTCACTTCTGGTCCATGCAAAGCTTTACTTACGAAGTATACCGGGCTTTGACCATTTCCGGTCTCCCTGATAAGCACGGCTCCGATGGCCTCCTCCGAGATGGCCAGATACAAAAATAGATCTTCCCCTGGGCTCGGCCGACTTAAAATGGGCGGTTCGGACAGGACCTTATTGAGCCGGGAGAGTGCCTCGTCCCGCTCTGGGGTCCATTCGAAAGTTGCTTCTTTCTTAAGCAGTTTGAACAATGGGAGCGACTTGAAGGCGGCGTTGGAAATGAAGCGTGATAGTGCAGCTATCATACCGTTGAGTTTTTGGAGCTCTTTCTTAGTGGACGGGATCCGCATTTCTGTTACCGCTCGGCATTTATCCGGGTTGGCTTCAATGCCCCTTTCCGTGAGATAGAAGCCCAGGAATTTACCAGCCCGAACCCCGAAAGTGCATTTTTCCGGGTTTAGCCTCATATTATTTCTTCGGATTTCAGTGAGAATCTCTTCCAGGTCAGATATGTGGAGGTCTTCCCTTTCGCTTTTTGCAATCATATCGTCGAGGTAGACTTCCACGTTACGACCGATCTGATCTCGGAATACCTTGTTCATCATCCTTTGATAAGTGGCCCCCGCATTTTTTAAACCGAATGGCATGACCCGGTAGCAGAAATTACCGCAGTCAGTCATAAAGGCCGTCTTCTCTTGGTCAGGGGGGAACATCGGAATTTGATTGTATCCGGAATAAGCATCCATGAACGATAGTAAACGAAAACCTGAAGCATTATCGACGAGCCGATCAATGCTAGGAACAGGGAAGGCGTCCTTAGGACAGGCCTTATTAAGGTCGGTATAGTCAACGCACATTCGCCACTTTCCATTGCTTTTCTTAACAAGTACAGGGTTTGAGAGCCAAGTCGTATACTTGACCTCTTTTACGTAGCAGCTGCCTTTTCCTGGCTTTGAGCTCTTTTGCGTTGGGCGACCCATTTTGCCCCGGGGTTAACCGCTAGCTGATGACAGGCGACCTCGGGGGGAATCCCGGGCATGTCTTTTGCTGACTACGCGAAGAGATCGGCGTGATATTTCAGGCAGAGGATGAGCTTTGCTTTTACTTCATCGGGGAGATCGGATCCGATCTGGACAGTTTGGGTCGGGTTCTCTCCCAGCTGGATTTGCATGAACTATCCATCAGGTTGAGGTCGCCTAATTTTCTTTTTTAGCTCCCGCGCTAACTCGTCGTCGCTTTCTTCCTCGGAGCTGTCCGGGTCATATCTTGCATCGAGGTCTGTGACGTTGACCTCGGCCGCTGGACCGGTTCTTTTCTTCTTTGGGCTTTTGAGTCCTTGCTTTTATAGGGGGAACCCCCTCTTCTGAGGCCTGCCTGTCCGCCTTGACGTGAAGATAAAAACATCTTTGGGCGGACTCTAAGTCGGCGTCAAGGGTGATGACTTCGTCACTCAATGAATAGAACTTCATCTTGAGGTGAACCGTTGAAGTTACGGCTCCGAGCCTTCCAAGGGTGGGCCTCCCGATGATACAATTGTAGACCGAGGGGCATGGCAGTACCAGGAACTTGGTCTTGACCGTCCTTTCTAGTGGCTCCTCTCCATAGGTGACCATCATCTCCAGGTAACCGAGAGGTTTGGTCCGGGACCCATTGAAGCTCGAAAGATCCGACCCCCGGTAAGGGGTGAAGTCTTCCTCTGAGATCTGCAGCTTTCTCACCAGGTCGATGAAGATGATATCAGCGGAGCTCCCCTGGTCGACCAGAATCCTTCTTATCTCATGGTTTGCCATGACCGCCCTGATTATGAGGGGTATGTGCTTATTTGGCTTGCCATCCAATAAGTCTCGGTCGCTGAATGCCAAGGGTTGGCGCTCCGGGCCTGAGCTGATTGCAGAGGTGGAAGCGGCACACATGACTCCCTTCCATTTTCTTTTCATTGTTTTGCCCGGTGCCTCGTCGGGGTAGCCCCCAGATATCATCATCATCACAGGTCGGCCTTTTGATTTTCGAAAGTCGCGCTCGTCCTCTGAGCTCTCTTCTCGTTTTTGCGGGGCTTTGCCCTTTCATTTCGGATCGGATTCTTCTTCCTTAACCTCAGCCTCGTGCCTAGGTGCTTTAGCCACGTACTGGCTCAATTTCCCTTTCTTAATCAGGTCCTCGATGTCATCCTTCAAAGCGTTGCATCGATTGGTGTCGTGCCCTTTGCTCCGGTGATACCGGCAGTACTTGTTGGATCTCTGTCCCGGCCTGTGCGGGAGTGGATCAGGGAACTTGACTTCTTTGAACTCAGCGTTCATACATTCCGCCAGAATCCTGGCCCTTGTTTCATTTAGGTCAGAATATTGCTGGTGTCGGTTCCGAGGTCGGAGCCTACTATCGTTCCGGGTCTCCCTTTCATAACGGGCCTCTGCTACCTGACGCACCGGAGCCTCTTTTTCATACCGAGGCTTGCTCGTTTCGGGGTCGGCATCTGACTTTCTTGCAACAACGCCTTCTTCATGGTCAATGTTTTTCTGAGATCGCTGGAGGAACTCGGCAAGCGATTCAGTTTGGTTGATACCGACATCAATCTGAAATAGACTTCCTTCCCGAAGGCCGACTTCCATGAAGAATAGTCGAAATGAATCGTCTAAGTTCCGGACCTGAGCCGCTTCCTTGTTGAATCTTTCGATGTAGTCTCGGAGAGACTCGTTCTCTCCTTGCCGGATGACTTGTAAGACTTTCCGAGACTTAGGCTTCATTTTGGAGTGGGCGAACTGGGCCGAGAACAGCTTTGCAAGCTGGTCCCAGGACGATATCGAGTTTGGCTTGAGGGCTCTGAACCAGTCCAGAGCCAATTTCTCAAGGGTGAGAGGGAAGATTCGGCATTTGATCTCCTCTGGGACATTCCGGTATTGCATCATCGTGTCGAAGTAATCTAGGTGTCGGTCGGGATCGCCCGTCCCGTCATGCATCTTTAAACCCTCCGGGGGGCTTCTCTAAGTGCTTGGGTACCGGAAAATAGTCGATTTCCGCTGTGAAGGCTCCCTTCCGCGTCGTGGACCTTTCCCTCGAAGGAGGCCTTCTGATAGGGTGTCGGACAGGGGATCCGGGAGACCGGGGGCGCCGACGTTCATGCCTCGGGGGACTTCCCCGGCTTATAGAACGTCGCCTTGGGGACGAAGATGCCAATGATGAGCTTTGGTGAGTTGAGTCCCCGGGGTAATAAGTCTCGTCATAAGTCTCGGTTGGGGGAGTTCCAGATTCTCGCCTCCCTCTTCGGCGTGGTGGCGAACGATGGTGGTGCCTCCTCCAAGCAGGGGATCAGTGACGTCTTTTACTGGAGGTCCTTCTGCTAGGAGAGTATGTTTGAGGGGAAGTACGATCCGGGATATCTCTGGCCCGGACTTCGGCCTCCAGCTGGGAGTAACGCTGACTCCTTTGATCAGCCTCGGCCTGCCTTGTCAGCAATTGGATGAGCTGTTGGACAGCATCGATCGGTACCGGGACAGTCGGGGCTGGAGGTGGGAACTGGTTTCTAGCGGAGCTTATAGGGACCATCGCCCTGGATGAATTCCGGCCATGGGCTGAGCTGCGAGGGAGAGTAACCGCTATCCCCTCTGGGGTTTTCTGTTGCTGGTCGGGTCTGACCACGACGCTGGATACGTTTCTCCGTCGTAATTCCGGAGCCATTGCTGATCAAGGAGATTGGGGGAAAGACTAGAGTATAAGGCTCTCCCACTGTGGTCGCCAATGTTCGGTACCGTATCTCCGGCTAGGTATCCGATCCTGGATAATTAGTCCGGTTCGAGATAGTTGGTACGTATGTCCTTGGTCGTCCGAGTTGGTGCTCCGGTCCGAGGTGGGGTGGTACCTGCAATGACACTCCGACGCTCAAGTCAGTGAGTGAGTCAATTACAAGTGAGAGTAGGTGAGAGATGAGTACCATTAATGTGAGCAATCAATGCTTATTTATAGGTATCTAGGAAGGAGGAGGGCTGTTGGATCTAGGTCTGCAATCTCCACCGTTGAATGGATTGGGTCCTTTGGTATTGGGCCTTTTTGGTAGATTGGCCATCGAGGCCCGATCCATAAGAGAAATCATTCTCAATCCAACTTACTTCAAATTCTTCCAACAACTAAGCTCAATAATGAAGTTAGAAAGAGTTGTATGACGTGGCAGGTTGTTAGGATATGCGAGGGAAATATTGTTTTCACTATTGTAGAGCTCTTGAGCTCATGATTCATTAAATAATACCATTTCCTAAACCAAGTGATGTTGATGGTTCAAATAATTTTTACTTCAGGGAACTGGCAAAAAGACCTTGGAGAGGAAAATTGAGCAGCTGAAGGTAATATATCCCAAAGGCTATAGGGGTAACAAGCAGTAGAGTTATTTGCCTCCTCATTAAATAATATTCCAAACAGAACTCTTAAGTCTTATCTTTTATATTATGTCTCTTCTATTTGAATGGTAAAACTATGTTTTCTATTGGAAGTCCATTTGATCCGATTGATCCAGATTTAATTATGCAAATCAATATCTTCATTTCTATTATAGATGTTCTCTTTATTCAATACACTGTTTCCAAACTGAGGAAGATTGATGAAATTTTGTGTAAGAAACTTGTAGAACTTATAAGATTAATAACTTGTATTGTATGATATTAAATTTCAATAGAATTTGAAGTATTTTGTTTGTGTTATGGTTGTTTTACATGCTTTCGAAAAATTGGTAAAGTAGGAAAGACATTCTAAATTGTGTTATGGTGGAGTATTAATCCATACGAACCGATATGGATTAAAAATGAACAAAATATATAAAAAAACTAGACATTTAGCATCAGTTGTTTCAAACAAACGATGCTAAATATCATTTTTTGTATCAAAAATGACATTTAGCATCGGTTATTTGGAACAACTGATGCTAAATGTATCAATAAATGACATTTAGCATCGGTTGTTTCAAATAACCGATGCTAAATGTCATTTTCAGGCATCAAAAACAGTGTTGAAATGGACATTTAGCATCAGCTATTTAAACAACCGATGCAAAATGTGACATTTAGCATCAGTTATTTCACCGATGCTAAATGTCTCACTTTTAGCATCGCGACATTTAGCATAGGCAAATAACTGATGCTAAATGTCCAAAATAACCGATGCTAAATGTCTTTTCTGCACTAGTGACTACTTATAAAAATATCAGCATTTGCCAGTCGAGCTCGACCTTACGGATCACCATAATTTATTTTAAATCATGGGATCCATTGCACACAACCATAGATAACTAATCTTATGAGGCGTAGAGATCTATTTATGATGTTGACCTCTCTCACGAGACATTTTTTCATACGCATCGGTCATTGATCTAACTCTTGACCATATGGTTAATGAGTCCAAATATGTACCATTTGTACTATATCATAATGATCATAAACATTTTTTGGTATAAATTGGGCATTCATAAAGACTAATAATAATGTAAAAATTCATAAAGGCTTTGGTGAGCAAGACAGGTAGAAAGAAGTCAAAGAACACTATATTAATTTTTATTCTCTTGTGGGTTGTACTTGTGTTTTTATCCCGCATTGTGTTATTGTTTTCATAACTAGTTGTTGATTGTTGGCAAGAAAATTAAAAAAGGAATCTCAAAAACTTGAATTTTTTTGACAAACTTCAAGGCTCAAAGGCTTGATTTTTTTTTTTTTGTGACAAAAACTCAAAGGCTTGATTGATAATGATATTTTCTAACTCCACCGGATAATGTTGGTGGGAAAATGCCAGCACAAATTCCATCTAAATTACAACGTGATTCGTTGTACAATAATCAATTCTAAAGTAATCACTCAAATTGCTTGAAGAATTTTACAATCAATAGCTTTTATTTGATAATAAAATACTAAAAGTGCTTTTTTTTGGTAAGGCTACTAAAAGTGCTTTAAAACACCGATTACAAAAAGTGATTAAAATAGAAAAGATCCGATAAAAATTTAATATTTATTTTTAAATACTATTTTATATATCTTTAATTATTTAAGTATATGTTTCATTTTTATCAAAAAAAAATTTATTTTTTTTTGACCAAAAAAAAAAGAAATTATTTAAGTGTGTGTTTATTGCTAAAAAAAGAATGCCTGCTGTGAATGAAAGAGGTCGATTTTGGTGTATATGTGGTATTAGGTAGGGTGGGAATAACCATACCGATCTAAGGTTACGTAGGGGTGTTCGAGGTGCGGTTTGGTTCGGTTTTGAGCAAAAAAGTGCACCGAACCGCGAGGTAAAAATAGACGCGGTTTGGTTTGGTTCGGTTGGCTTAAAAAAAACCAAATCAAACCAAAACAATGCGGTTTGGATTGGTTCGGTTTTGTTCGGTTTTTGACGAGACAAAACATGATTTATACATAATTCAAACATAATTTGGTTCGGTTTTGTCCTGGCAATATAATTCAATCTAATTCAACATAATTTGGCCTCCACAGCACCAATATAATTTGTCCTGGCAATATAATTCAATCTAACAGCAAAAGCACAGTACCAATATAATTCCAATCTAATTCAACATAATTTGGCCTCCACAGCACCAATATAATTCCAGCACACCACCAATTCAACAAAGCATAATTCAACAAAGCAAATCTAATTCAACAAGTCTCCATCAATTCTCCAAATATAATTCAGCCAATATAATTCAACAACATAATACAAATATAATTCCAACATAATTCCACTCTCCAGCAAACATAATTCCACTCTCCAGCAAGTCTCCAAAGGCATTATCTGTAACAATGTAATAACATAATCAGGCACAAGCACCATGATATAATAGCTAACCATTATATAACAATGTAATAACATAACTCATAAAATCTGAGAAATGCGAAAAATTCCATACAATCTGAGAAATGCGAAAAAATTCCATACAATCTGGTATATTCACAATCTTAGAATTCCATGATATAATAGCTAACCATGATATATTCACAATCTTAGAATAAAAAATGAAGCAAGATATAAACCTGACTAGCATAACAACAGAGCATATATATTCGAGCAGTTCACAATCTGAGAAAAAATTTCCATAAATAAATTCCAATCTGAGAAAAAATTCGAGCAGTTCATATATATTCCATAAATCAAGCAGTTCATTCCATAACAACAGAGCATATATATTCGAGCAGTCCATACATATTCCATAATTCAAGCAGTTCACAATCTGAGAAAAAATCTCCATAAATAAATTTAACAGTACAACAACGCAGAGGAGAAAGAAAGAAATGCGAACTGAGAAAGAAACGAAAAAATGAATCAAGATGAATCAACGGTGACTCACAAGATCAGGCAGTCCAAGAATCGAACCAGTGAGTTGAGATGAGAGATATCAGTAACGGTGACTCACGGTTGCGCGTTGAGAGAGAGAGAGATATCGGTTGCGTTGAGAGTGAGATCAGATAGGGTTTAAGCGTGAGTGATAGGATGCGACGGCGACACTGCGTTGAGAGTGAGTGAGATCAGATAGGGTTGTTTGGTTTGTGCGTGACTGCGTGAGTGAGATGAGATCTGAATCTGATAGGGTTTGGTTTGTGCGTGAGTGTCTGAGTGAGATGAGATCTGGGCTGGTTGTTGTTGGGCTGTGCGCTGCCTGCGTTGTTGGGCTGGGTAATAACAAAAAAAAAATAAATAGGATTTTAGCGGTTTGGTTCGGTTCGGTTTCTGAAATGAGAATCGAGAACCGAACCGAACCGAACCGAACCGCTCGGTTCAGTGAAAAAAACCGAACAAAACCGCTAAAAATAGATTTTTTGGGGTTTTCGGTTTGGTTTGGTTCGGTTTACGGTTCTCCTATTGGTTTGGTTCGGTTTTGAACACCTCTAAGGTTACGTACCAGAGTAATATAAATATTTTTTTACTACTACTATTATTATTATTATATTAAATTTTGTACTTAGGTGATGTTCGGCAAGTCTCATCCTCTAGTGGATAACAGATTCGACTAGTAGATTTGACAAACGGGTGATGAGCACACGTGTTTGGTTAGCACTAGCATGTATCGTTGTTTCAAATGCTATTTCAAGTAACGTTTGAGCGGATCACATATAGACTATAGAGTCTCACCTTTTTTTGGCATTTTTACCCTTATTATTTTTCTTAAATTCCTTCTCCATCCTTATAAAAATAAACCAAACAATTAAATCGTGAATTAAATAAATATTTTCTTTTATGTCATTTTACATTTATCAGTTACCTCATTCGCTAGGTTATCCGTTATCTGCTACTTTTCAAACAGAGCCTTAGTGTTAATTCATAAATTTGCTAATATTTTTTGTTAATTTAAACATATTGACCTACATTAATTTTTGACATATTTAAAGGCACTGGCGGAGCTTGCCCAAAATATTCGGGGGTGCCGCAACTACTAACTAAAAAAAAACCACCACATTTTACCATACCCTTCATTATTTAATAATATATCTTTCATAATTCTACTAATTTATATTTCCAAATGTCATTAATGAAGGTTAATTTGGTAAACTAACTCACAATTTCTCTACTAAAAAAGAAATTTTATTTTTTCTGGGGGTACCATGGTATCCTTCCGCTCCCACCATGCTCCGCTACTGACGTCGTTTTGGGGTAGAGGTATAGTAAAAAAAAAAATTCTTTTTTTCTGGGGGGTACCACAGCTCCCTCCGGCCCCTATGATGCTCCGCCACTGTTTAAAGGTATTACTATTAGAATAGGAGAGAGAATTATACCTAGTAAAAATTGGCGGATAGCGGATAAGCTAGCGGATGAGTTAGCTCATAGCAGATGATGTGTTTGGTAAAACTAGCGGTTAAACTAACCGATAAATCTAAAATGACATAAAAAGAAATTTTTATTTAATTCATGATTAAATTGTTTGGATTATTTTAATAAGGATAGAGAAGGGGTTTAAGAAAAATAATAAGGATAAAAATACCAAAAAAGTGAGACGATATACGCTACTCGCTCAAACACCACTTGAAGTAGTGTTTAAAAAAATGGTAAACGCTACTCGAAAAAAGTTAAACATGTATACTCGTCACTCGCTAGTCAAATCCATCGTCCACCGGTGGATGATACTTACCAAACAAAGCCTAAAATGATAAATTGAAGACAATTTAAAAACTATTTATTTCTATGGTTAATTCATAAAAAAAATTATTCTTTTAATTATAGAACAAAACTCTTTAGTAAAAAAATCATTAGATCTATTACCATTTATTTAAAAAAAGTAAAAAAATATAGTTTTAATGAGAGATAGAGTATAGTGATGAGAGAGAATCAGCATCCATTGCAATTACTAAAGATTTTATTTGAAGATGAAGATGAAGAAGAGGAGGGAGGGTAAGAATGTAATTTGAAGGGAGAGAGAGAACGAGGGAGGGGAATAAACTTAGAAGAAGAATAAAAATATGCCGTAATTTGAGCAGAGAAAGGGGCATTATGGTCATATAATATAAAATGAAATAAGAAAATGTTGATTTATGGTCCATGATTCGTGATGATCGTCATCGTGCGTATCTAAAACATCTTCAAATCTATCTTTGACCGTCGTACTCTCTCTCTCTCTCTCTCTCTCTCTCTCTCTCTCTCTCTCTCCCTTTTTAATTTTCTCTCATCATCACCCTTTCGCCTTTTCGCCGCTGTTGCAGACTCTCTCTGCTTTGTTGTTTCTCCCCTTCGCCACCCAAAACCAAAAACAACAGATAGTGAGTGAAAAAATCCCTCACCTTTTTTATGTTCTTTTGCCCCTTCACTCCCACTGCCAATACATCTCTATAAATATAATTTTTCCTCCATCATTCATTCATTCAATAACTAGCAGCAGCAGCTAGCAGAAAGAGAAACACTTGCCTCTTCTTCTCACTCTTCCGATTTCAATACCCTTCTTCGACTTCCTTGTTATTATTATTATTATTATTATTATTAAACTCCGTTTCTTTCTCTCTGTACAACTCTGATCCAACGGCTACGATCTTCTCGTTTCTCCAATCGTACGACCAGGGGTCCTTTATCTGCCCCCAACTCTCTCTTCCCTCTCTCTCTACGTAAGTATTATCATCATCATCATCCCATCTTGTGTTATTTTCTGGAACAAAAAACAAAGAAATATGCAAAAGTATTTATTATAACCTCTTTTTTCATCATAATAACAACATCACTCTCACGCACGCACGCACTCACTCACTCACTCACCCTAATCAACGTATTTCTATTTCGAATCTACTTCTCCTCACATTCAGTGTACGTCGTTTTTATTTTATGCCTTTCTTCAATTTCAATTCTGATAATAAAATTATGATTAAATGTTTTATTTTTTGGTCTTTCTTTACTCACTGGATTCGGAGTTCAATTTGGTTTTTATTTTATTATTACACATGCATCGACACACTGTTGAATTTTGCACTGTTTCTTTCAGATTTAGATCCATGTAACCGCCTTCAATACTTCAATCTCATTTTTTTGATGAAAATACATTTTAAATGTTTTTTTACATATAAAATATTATATCTTTGCTTAACCGTTTTCCGCGTTTTGGTTTGAAGATCCGTCACGCGGTTAGCTTCTTTGTGATTATATATATGCATGTGTTGTTAGTCTGCTCTGCGGTTATTCTGGAATGGTGTTAAGAGTATCTGTAATATTTTTGAGTTATACACTGTAGAATTTGTCATCAACTGTTGTGCTCTCAATCTCTGGTTTTTTGTTTTTACAAAAATTAAAATGTTTTCAGATTAAATTGTCTGCCATAGGTTACAGATTTGGGGGTTCTTATGCTGTAAATTAAGTGGATTTGCCGGTTTCTTTTTTGATATTTAGTTTGAACCCTAAGTCCTGAGATGGTTTTTGTTATACAAAAAATTATGGACTTTTGGTTATTATACTGTTAATTCTCCAAGTATAGTTCTACTGCAATTGATATATTCTACATAGTTTGGATTTTTTTTCTTCTTCTAAAACTAGTTTGTATGTTTAAATGGAGTTGTCTTGTTTGTTCCATTAGCTTTTTGTATTTATTATTCATGTCCGACATTTAGGCCTTGACCGGATAAACAGCTTAATTAAGCTCTTATAGCATAAAGGTTTATCGTATATCAGCTTATGCATGAGTTGTTTCTATAATAAAAGATAAAAACAATGTTAAACTATTTTTCTATAAACTATAAATTGTTTTAATAAGCTATCCCGGAAAACTTATAGAAATTAACAGAAAATAGCTTATGAATGTCGTAAACTGTTTTCATAAGCTCTTCTAAATAGTCTCATAAGTACTTTGCCGGTAGATAAATCCATATTAGCTGATTCAAACAGGCCCTTAGTTATTACACAGGGATACATGTTGACTTCTTTTTTTCTTGTTCTTTGCTTAGTATATTTATCTTGCCAACGAAGTGCTTATAACATGTCATGAACAGCAGTTTCACATGGATAATTAATAAGAGTCTTGTCAATGCTCCAAGTGTTGTATTAATGTCTGGTGTGTTTTAGTTAAAGAAAGGAAATTTTTGGTCTATTTTTTAGCCATATGTCGTGATTGGGATCCCGACACTGATGATATTGTTTCATCTGATGTATTTTTTTATTTGAAATCAGTGGCTGCTTTTTTGTGACTGTTTGTTTTGTGTGCTTTCTAGGAGGTGATCCATCAAGGAGCATAGGACTCGGGGGACTATTTCTGTGTAGTATCTACAAATGTTCTTATTTCTTTGGTTTCAATTGTAGTTAGAGAATAGTCACCAAACATGGAGTCCAATGGTCATCATAGAAGAGGAAAGAGACATGAATTTGTCATCAAAGAAAATGGTGATTCCCATTTGTCAAATAGTGATGACGAGCATGATCCATGGACGGCATGGGCATACAAGCCTCGCACTATCACATTGTTACTTATTGGTGCTTGCTTTCTTATGTGAGTACCTTTACTGGATATCTAAAATACATTGATAATGCTAACTACTAGTAGTGTATCTTTTATCAGCTTGGAAGTGTGTTTTTATAATTTTTATAATATAAGTTGTAATTTTCCCCCTACTTGGGTTTTTATATCAATATATATGCCAGTTGGGCAAGTGGAGCACTTGATCCAGAAAGAGATGCAGCAGGCGATGTTGTTACTTCGGTTAAAAGGTTTGGATTGCTCAATTTAATTAGTGTTCATTTTGCTTTGTTTGATATTTTTCTGTATGTACAATTAGTGTTCATTTTGCTTTGTTTGATATTTTTCTGTATGTACAATATGCTGAATGCTAAATGTCCACACAATTGTTTCTCTGTAGGGGTGTATGGGCAATGATTGCAGTTTTTCTTACTTATTGCTTGCTGCAAGCTCCTTCTACGTGAGTATTCAAAGTTAATTTATTTTGTAAAGTTTGCCATTTTCATTGACTTCTCTATTCACGGGAGACTATTATCTGTGTAATTTATTTTTATTTTTTTTCTCTTTACATTCAGGGTTCTCATTAGGCCACATCCTGCAATTTGGCGCTTGGTTCATGGGATGGCTGTTGTTTACCTGGTTGCCCTCACTTTTTTGCTCTTTCAGGTTGGTTTCTGTATCTTGATGAGAATTTTCTTGTTGTGTTGGTATATGCAACACATGTGTGCAAATTTTAAAGTTACTATTTATATTTTCTGAAGATTAAATAGCATTCTGTTGGTGCATCTTTTCACTTAATTTTTGCATACTTTCTGGAATTGTATCTGTTAGCTTCCTCCAACTGTCTGTGTCTTCCGTTGCTTTCTTTTGTCGCTTGTTGATCTGTTTCTATCAAGTGAATAAAAGTGAACTAACATGTATCCTTAATCCCCTCCCCAAACCAGAAGCGAGACGATGCTCGGCAGTTCATGAAGTATCTTCATCCTGATCTCGGCATTGGTAATTCAATCTGATTCTTAGTTTTGCTTTTAATTGGTTTCATTTAGGATCTGCATTGTATTTGAGATTTGAAATGCGTAACTGGATGAGCATAAACCTGCTAACTTAAATTTCAAAATTTGTAATTGCTTTGTATGATTTTTACAGAACTTCCAGAAAGATCTTATGGTGCTGATTGTCGCATATATCTACCAGAAAACCCTGCAAGCAGGTTTAAGAATGTTTATGTATGATTTCTTCTTTCATAACTTTGTATTTTTTGCCCAGTCTCTCCAAATATCACATTGTTCTTTGCTTTTTCATGTCTGCATCTAACATAGAGGTTATATGTTACAACTCGTTTTTCAGGAGACACTTTTTGATGAGTTTGTTTTAGCACATATTATTGGATGGTGGGGGAAGGCAATATTGATTCGTAATCAGCCCCTTCTTTGGGTGTTATCAATTGGTTTTGAGTTGATGGAGGTTAGCCGTGATTTGATTAGTAAACTCTGGTTTTTTCTTATAGGTTTATTTGTGGGTTAGTGCATCCATAAAGCTTTGCTTTTTTCTTGTTTTGGTATATATCTTCTGTATTATTTTCAAACCATTCTATGTTGGCATCTTCAGCTTACTTTCCGTCACATGTTACCAAATTTCAATGAGTGCTGGTGGGACAGTATCATTCTTGACATCTTGATCTGCAATTGGTTTGGTAAGAATTTCTGAATCTGATCCATATTTGTTTTACTTTTTGGCAAGTTGCATCTAGTTTGAATTAACTTATGATCCATGCCACCTCACCCTCCTCGAAAGTTCCCCGTGTCGATTTTTATTAAAGAAAATGTATTTATTTTTAGTTTTTTTTTTTGCATTTAATGCCTTTTTGAATTAAAATGACCACAACATTTTGTAACATTATTTACCTGGTTTAATAATATGTAGGAATTTGGGCAGGAATGCATACTGTGAGGTACTTTGATGGGAAAACATACAAGTGGGTTGGTCTAAGCCGCCAGCCTAATATAATAGGAAAAGTATGTCTTCTTTCATTTTGATTTGTTTTATCATATGTTATTCCATTATGCTTGAATTGAAGTCGCGTGGATAATACTTTTTCCATAGCTAATACTTAAATACTTAACTGTTTGATAGTTGTTTTCACTAAAACTGTGTTGTCACAACTAGTTGACTCTGTCCGAACGTTATTAGTTTTTACTGTGGTTGATTTATTCTTATGATTGCTATTGCTAAGTTACTTCTCTGTGATTGTTACTAGGTGAAACGAACATTAGGCCAATTCACACCGGCTCAATGGGACAAAGATGAGTGGCACCCATTACAGGGTCCATGGCGTTTTATTCAAGTCATTAGCCTTTGCATTGTATTTTTGACAGTAGAGCTCAACACATTCTTTTTGAAATTTTGTCTGTGGATACCTCCACGAAATTCAGTAGTTATATATAGGTTAATTTTGTGGTGGTTACTTGCAATTCCAACAATTCGCGAGTACAACTCATACCTTCAAGATAGGTATATTCTCCATCTCTCTTGTTTTCATTATATGTCGAAAACCGATGAATAGCAGCAGCAGCATCCTTATGAATTTGTAACATTTATATTCTTTGTGAAATTTTCAGAAAGCCAGTGAAAAAGGTTGGAGCATATTGTTGGCTCTCTCTTGCTATTTGTATTGTGGAACTTCTTATTTGCATCAAGTTTGGACATGGTAGGTCTATGGTCTCCTTGTTTGTGATTTCATATTTTTTATGTGGATTTAATTTATATACACTGTTGGTGTAAGAGATTTTTTACAAAGTCAACCAATCACAAAATTACACATCATAAAAAATGCTTGACTTTATCTCAACAACAACTTTAAAAGTCATCCATACCATGGTTTTTGATTGGTTGGTGGTGTAAAATATTTTACAGCGACGGTGTGCACGAGTTAAACCCTTTTTAGGTGAGGATGATACTTTGCACTTACTGATTAAAGGGTCATTGTATTTGCACAGGCTTATATCCTAAACCAATGCCTTTATGGCTGGTAATATTATGGTCATCTGTTGGAGTAGGAATTGTTACATTTTTGGGTCTATGGTCTTGGCAACTACATCGGAGTCTAGAGAAAAAGAGGCGATAATTTTATTCTACTCTCTACTATTGTAGTAGAGCATTATTATTATGATTATTATTACTATTCTTTGATTCCTTCTTAATTTTTATGGGTATTATTCATAGCCATACATTGTGTAAATACTATCTCATCTCAACCTCATAATTGTAAATGTGTCGCGGTTATTCTTCTCACAGTCCTTTATAGGGCGGTGGATCACAGTTTCTTTGAGCAAGGGAGAATGAATGTAATGAATCATTCTTCAACGTGTATTCAGTTATTATTCGAATGAAATCAAATGTATGCAGTTGATTTTCTACATATCGATATCGTATGGATGTTCACTTCCTATCTTGGGAGGCCATATTTATGTCTAGTTGGTACTTGGTAGGTGCCATTGTTTAAGCTCAAACAACGGGTATAGAGCGTTTCTCTTCTCTATGCACAAATTACTCTCCAGACTAAATATAGCACACAATTTCTTTAACAAAAAAGGTTTTCCAAGGTTTTTCTAATTTTAAAACTTTGGTAAAGACATGAAAAGTGAACTATAAAGATTATTTCAGTCACCATTCCGGACCATTTTGTTGACTATACTTTTATTTTGACTCATTGTTAACTATACTTAAGTACACACTAAAATTAATAAAAAAACTGAATATTTATAGCTATATAATGTTATAGATTTACTTTCGTTTTACCAAATAGTATTTGAAGACTTAATAAAAAAACTAGACTTTGTAAAAATTTATATATTTGATTCACTCGATACAAACTAAAAATTCTTATAAAATATCTGAAATTCAATGCATGTAAAGAGGGGTGTTGATTTTCTCAGTCAAGTAGAAGAGAAAGAGAGAGAGAGAGAGAGAGAGAGAGAGAGAGAGAGAGAGAGAGAGAGAGAGAGAGAGAGAGAGAGAGAGAGAGAGAGAGAGAGAGAGAGAGAGAGAGAGAGTAATACAATGGTAAAATAGTAAAATTTATTAATGTCATTTTCTCTCCTAATTTTCACAAATTTAAAGTTAATGAACTTTTGTCCTAAACTATGATTAATAATATTCAAAGCATAGTTATTTAAACCGACCTGGTGATTGACCCGGTCAGGGCACTAGGTCACTGAATCAATGGTCGGACCGTCGGGTCACTAGTTGGCCCGCAACCCTTAACACTACTAAAAACTAATATAACTAGACATAATATGTATAAATTTAAACATAACAGAACTATGAAATTCTTTTGTCATACTTTAAAAATGTCTAAAAAAAACTCAAATAATATCAATATAACTAACTAACTAACAAACTCATTCTTCAAATTAAAATTCATAACCATAACATAAACCTAATTAAATGAACAACCATTAAACAATAATGGTCTCACGAAAATTATTCATATTCATTAATATTCTAAATAATAAATATATAAAATTTAATAACTATAAAATGTGATTCAAAATATTAGTTGTTAAATAATAAGAACATAAACATAATATTTAATAATAACACATATATAAATATAAAATACAAACTTATTATCGATGTATAAAAAACATATTTTTCGTTCAAATGAAGATCGTATATATTTCACATTTGTAAGCCAATGTAAAAAAAAAAAAGAGAAATGTACGGTGGTAAGGCATTGGTCAATTAGACATGTTGGTTTTGGGTTTAAAATCCACCATTGCAACTTAATTTGACAAACAATCGGGTTGATCGGGTCACCGGATTGTACCGGGTCACACCGAGTCGGATACTTGTTCGGTCCAACTAGTGGCTTGAGCCGATCACTAGACCGGGTCGCGATCTGACCATTCCATTTTTCTCCCACTTTCATTTTTGTTACTTTTATTAAATTCCTCATTTATCCCTCCATCAAATAAATATTGTGTCTCCTTTAAAAATATTGCAAATATTCATTTATGTCATTTTATATTTATAAAAGCTAGTTCAATCGATAATTTTACCAGACACTTTAAATCAGTTGCGGACCCAGGACCCTAGGTTAGGGAGTGCAAAAAAATTCTTTATCAAAAACGTTAGTTCATCGAATTGTTTAAATATTTTTTTTTCCAAATATCCTCACTTAATTTACTAAAATTAAGGAACGAAGTTATCTAACTCCAAATTTATTTAAGAGTAAATTGCCAAATAGTCTCTAAGTTTACCCGCCTTTACCTATTTAAGTCCCAAAGTATAGGAAAATAAGAATTAGTCCGTAAAATTACTTCCTAAAGTTTTATAAATTGTCTCTAACGGAGATTAATAAGACAAATTTATTAAAAATTGGGTGCAAATATAAGGATACTAGTGCAAATTTAAAATTTTGGGGGATTCAAAATAATTTTATATAGGGGTACTAGTACTAATATTATTTTTCCAAGGGGTCCAACTGAACCCCCTGGATACAATGTAGGTCCGCCATTGCTTTAAATTTAATCGGCTAGCTTATCCGCTATCAGCAGCTCACCCGTTATAAGCTAGTGTATCTGTTATCTGCTAGCTTATCCGTTATTCACTATTTTTCACCAAACAAAGCCTCGATAAACAATATTGAAAAATATTTGAAATATAAAAAATTGGTGACAAATTGTGGAGATGAGACTTTTTTTATATGTCAACATTTTTTGTGAATGGAAGCACATTATTAATTGTGTCTACTAGTTGGATATTTTTGGTAGGAGTAGGCAAAACAAAAGGAAAAGCAAAGCAAATAAAACAAAATTAAATCCTCATAAAGAGGACTCTAGAGGCATCAGATTGAAGAAACAAATTGATGTCATAAGGAGAGTTTTCCAACTCTTGCCCGACACTTGATTTAAGCGCTATTTTCTTAGCCAAAAAATCTGCAGCTGCATTTGCCGTCTACTAGTTTGATATGATATGTGAGAATTTCAATTAATAAACTCTTCATTAAAAAAATGACATTGAGAATACAGAAATTTATGATTGTCTAAACATATTTGATTACCGTATAACTACAAATCATTACAAAATAGATCAACACATTTCCCACTAGTTTCGTGAATCAATATAGAAGCATATTCATATTCCATAACTTGTACTCATTTCATTGGTATTGTTACTTTCTTTATAATTTTCTTCTCAGAATGCTCCCTGGCTGTCTTTCCATTATAACCTTTACGTTTATGCCAAGAACTTCTAGGTGAGTACACCAGAGTACAAATTAAACTTTGTTCTTTTCCCAGTTCCCACTTCCCAATGGTTACTTCTACATACATTACTAGGTAGAAAATGGTAGTTTATTGATTTTCCTTTTCCACGTAGTCTTTCCTCTGACAATTTCTTCATTTTGTTTTTCTCCCTTAGCTTGTAAAAGGTGTGTAAACCTTATTGGTCTTTGTTCAAGGTAGCTCAGCACTCCACCACCATTTATAATATCTGATGATGATGACAAGGATAATCCATTGAGAAGATTTGTGCAGTAATCTGGTTCCATTATACCATTAAGTATTTCATCTTCTTCAGGTTCACATAGTGATTGAACTATATCTGAGCTTCCACATTCCCTTCTGTACTCTAGTATTATACCAGATAATTGGTGCCCTTCTAGAATTTGGTCTGGGATGGTCTATTAAAAAATGAATTATAAAATTTGAGAATTAATTATGGTATTTATGATGTTTGTAATGAAGAATTAATTATGAGTAGATAAATTTTTGTAATTTACCTCTAACATCCATTTTACATACTTCACATTATTAACATGTTGGTTCATATCCAAATCACTTCTCTTGGGCTGCAAAGTGGACAAAGGCACAAAATCACTAGTTGTGTATATTTTTTGTGTAGTGGCAAGGTTTTTTTTTTTAAGAAGGTCAACGACCACGATGTGGGCTGCGACATCAAGACCTTGATGTCTCTGCTACCATAACGTGACTGCTTTTGACTGTGATTCTCTGCAATATTAAGGATTGCAATGCGACCGCGAATTAAAACATTAATGCATAGATAAAACGGCATACCTTCAAATCGGAATCTATGTATTTTGCCTCTTTGTTCAATTTGACAATTTTTTCAGGAGCATCTTCTTTTATTGCTTGCTTCTCTATGAACCAAGGTGCAACTTCATTCCTCACCTCTTCTGGCATTTTGGAGAGGCGCCTTGTTTTTCGGTTCATCATCACCCATGTGCTGTTTTATAGCTAATCTCAATCAGTATTGGTGTGAAAAGAGCAAAGAAACCAAGATAGTTCAAAAATTGAACCCTATCTATGTCGGATATGTATCTGATACCATAATGCACCAAATACGTACCCAAAAAGTATCTAATAATTTTTTAATTCTTTTAAAAAAATACTTCACTCAATACTTTTCAGACACATCTTTAATACTTCTTATTAAGAGAAATTGTGCTAGACAAGTATGTATACCTTGTTGCACGACCAAAAATGTGGCCTGTGGCTTGACTTCTTATGAGCCAGTCGCGTCGCATCCCATTCTTGCCTGATGCTCCAACCCATGTTTCAATTTCAACTACCTCTCCCCTGATACATGTTAAGTGTACTACTAATTATAATGGTTCTGTCATTTCATGATTACTAATGAGACTTGGTAGTAAAACCAAAACTTCATTTCAGTAAGATTGTTAGAAATCGTTAGTAAAGTTGCTTCTTTGTTTAATATTTAGTTGAGTTTGAGGTGGCCATGGCCCATGATGGATTAAAATATGGAATATTTTAGTGAAATTCTATGCATATCTTTGTCAAAAGGGTACAGGACAATAGATCAAAAACATGGAGAAAATTCCTAGGTGAATATGCATTGTACATTCATTTATGTCCTTGTATAATTTACAAAGGAGAGGAACTTACCAAATGGGATAGTAATCAATGAGAACTTGCATTCTTGAGACAACCCAAATGAGATCATTCCTCATCATTCCATGTGTTGCCCCAAACCCATCACTTAGCAGTCCAGACATCCATACATGGTTTAATGCTGTTTCCTGCATTAAGTATATACACTTAAGATTGCAGTATAAGACAAACCAAATGAAGCCCTTCTGATTTTTTATGAAGTCAACTTGCTTAAGTAGGTTCCTGAACTAAAAAAATCGTAATTGGATCCCAACACTTTTAAATAATTTGTAATCGAGTCCCTGAACTTGTCAATAACCATGGATTTGATAACAAAATTTTTATAAGTTCCTGATCTAAATGCAAATTGTTTAAAAATTCAAGGACATGTCTAAAACTTAGGGACCCAATTACAAATTAATATTAAGTTTAGGGGCTAAACTGTAAAAAAAAATTACCTGAAGAAGATTGAGGATGCTGTCAAGTGTAGCAGTTTTATCAACACCAACTTCATATGACCTTATGACAACAGTTTGTCTATAACCAACTCCACCTTCAACAATGATCCCTTGACGATGAGGATCAACCAATTGCTTCTTTGTTGGAATGTTTTGACGTTGCCCATTTTCAACAGAAGTAACAGATTTAGTAAGACTAGTAGCTGTAGCTTCAGCTGTTTGACCAAGTGATTCAACCTTAATTGGTGACCTAAAACTCCCATTAATTCTAATGCTGTTGCTGTTAAAGTGTTCATGGTTTTCTTTCATGGAACAACATCTTACAAGAAAGGTAGAAGAAGCTGAATATGTGAAAGTAGCAGCCATTATTTTTGGTTATTTCTTTCTCTCCTGAGGATATGGAGGGAAAGATATAGGAAATGAAAGTTGTTTTTATAGTTTTAAGATTGACGGATTGAACAAAGAGGGACTTAGAAGACTGAGAGACAAATAAGTGAACCTTTTGTGATTGAGCTGACAAATCAAAGAGGTGTTGGTTTTTTGCTGTGGAAGCAGCCTTTAGTTTTTCCCTTTTGAGAATAGAAACGTCCTTGAACTGATCGAATCAGCTAAAGGTTGACAAAAATTCTGTTTAGTTTGTGTAAGGAAAGGAAATTATAGTTGCTTCTTGCTTGACATCATAAACTGAACCTTGTCTCCTTCCATATTAGTATTGCTTAGGTGAGGTGAGGTGAGGGCATCATAAACTACTAGTAATAGTCATAGTCATAGTGATTCTGTTACGTCGTTACCGAGATCTATCTATACATTTACATCCCGTGCTACTCTCCACGTGGAACATCATCCATCTCATCATCCCGCCAAATTTCCCACCACACAAACGTTGCCAGCTCATCATCCTCCCTCCAACTCAGCTCTCCCGCTCAAAAGGAAGGGTACATACAGTTCTCACACGCAAACTGACCATGTCCCTATCTCTTTTCCCCCCAAACTCTCCTTCAATCTCTCTCCTATCTCCATCACAGCGTGGTTGCGTCTTCTCTCTTCGACTGCACACCTCTTGGTTTGAGCTCCTCTTCAATTTCATCAGCAGGTAATTTCTAGATCAATCGATTTCTGGATCCATTTTTTAATCAATTTCTAAAGTGGTGCTTTGACTCAATTTGAATTGGTTTCTGAATCAGTTTTTGAATCAATTGTTTTCCTATTGTATTCTTGTGTTGATTGCTTTAAATCCATAGCCTGTTGTGTTTCTTTGAATCCATCGCATGATCTTTATCTGCTCGATCCATCGCCTATTGTGTTGATTTCAATCCATCACTTGCAATGATGAGGATTTGAAGATTTGTGTAAGCCTGACATGAGTAGCTTAGAAAAGTAGCACATGGTTTGGAGTTCATGGGATTGATATTGGTTGTTGAATTATTGAATAAATTGATAAGGGGGTAAATAAATTGAAGTTTCATGCCCCCGCCTTCTTCCATTCGTCTTCAATTTTTGTTTAATTTTTATTTATTTATCTGGTGAATGATCTGGTTGTTGGCATTTCAATAATGGGTATACCAACTTTCACCATTTCTATTATTTTGTTTAACAAAACACTTCTCACTTCAAAGACCCAAAGTTAATTTTTAGTAGAAAATTCATGATGGGATTTTTGTATATTCAGCAAGGGTGAGACACAGAGAAGGGGACAGAGCAAAAGAACATCAGTTGCGGTATCGCACGGAGCATTACGGCGTCGCACATACCTTTAATACGTCACATAGAGCATTAATACGACGAACGGTGTTGTTGCGGCTGTTTTGGGTGTCGCACTAATTTTTGAGTTGCTTCCATTCATTTTCCATTGTTCTTCCATTTCTTCAATCCCATGCCTGCAAGGTATCTTCAGATCCCCACTGAGGGAGGGAGAGCTCGCACTCCAACAAAGGCTTTGAGTTTTGAGTTTGTTTGATGCCATGCTTATATTTATGCCTATGTTGTTTGAATAGCAACTTTGTCTAAATAAATCTAGACCATGTTTTTCTGGAAGAGTTTGAATGAAAGTAAAAGTTTATAATTCTCCAATTTATGCAGTATACACGTAGGAATATCGTCTTGAGATCAAAGTTCTTGATCATTCTGTGTTATTACAAACTCATTTTCTACACATTTTTACACACATCATTTGGAAAGCTTTTACCATTTTTTTTTATCAATGTGAAAAGAATACAAGAAAACAGAAGCTTACTGATGTCTAGGCCACCTGCAAGCATAATCAAAGGTATGGAAGAAGAACCACAATATAAAGATGTGAAGAGTGAAGTTGATGTATTAAGATTCAGTTATTATAGTAACAGTTGGGCCAGACGCACCACTTTTAACCTCAAATGTTTGATGTATTAGCTAATTGATAATGTGCTTATTTCATTTTATTCCTCAGCACTGATGATCTTATGGTGCTCTTAACTGCATAAAAAAATCAAGTTTGCAATTCATTGGTGCCCTGCACTTGGCAGTGTTGGACAATGAGGAGGTTATTGATGGTGTGAGTGAAAATCTGAAATGCACATGAGACAGTATATTAAAATATAAATATTATACTGAACTAATTTTTGAAGTGGAATTTTACAATATTAGCATGCCTTACACTAGGGACTCTTAGTTTTTATCAAATGATGGCTTACAACTTTGTTTTTCCTCTTTCGTTTTGTAATGATATCGGTGTCTTATGCAGCTGAAAATTTCACGAGGGGCTACTGCTTACTGGAGAACCAGAAAATGTAGGAAAACTCATTGTTGTAGGTTTGTCATCCTTAATAAATTGATCAAACTTTTTCAGTTATTTGACATTCACATTTCTATGGTTTTTGTGTTGTTCTATGAATCAATTTTGAGTAGTGGTCATAAAAATATTATTCTGTAACAAGGTTTCAAATAAAGCTTTGGATAAAGGTTTTCTTTTTCAATGTTAGACTTCTATCCTAAAAAATAGTGAAAGTGAAATCTTGTGTTAAACTTCAACAGGTGTCAAAGCATGGCATTAGAGACTTTGCAGAATTGTTGGGTTATTGCTCTTCTTGGTGAAGCCTGGTATCAGTGGTATGTCATTTCTCAATTAGAAAACTTTAAATAGATTTAAATTTCAAAAAATATGAGCATAATTGTTTATAATATGCCCAGATAAGAGTTTCTCAATGCTTGCAGGAAAACATTGTTATAAAAATTGCTGTGACATTGGATCTTCTATGTAAACTATCAATTTTGTGACTAAGTAAGTACATTGCAACACATGACAACTAACCCACTCAGCTCAGTGAAGAATTCAACACATGACAACTATTTGTATAGAATTGGTTGAATCTATTCCTCTCTAGACCCACCCATTTTTAATACTTGCTATTTGTATTAGCACTAACCACTCACGGTTTGTAGTAGTATTGAATCTCTTTCTATTTAGATCTGTCCATTTTTAATACTTGCTATTTGGCATAGCACTGGATTTATCAGTCACTTCTAGATCTTATCAAACAGTTTAACTATAAAGTCACAACATGTATTGATCACTGTTTTCTATGAGAGATAGTGTCATTAACCATCTCTATTGTGGCCAACAAGAAATAATATATCAATGGTTGGAACTTAACTGTCGGTTGTATAAAGCTTTATACTCCTGGTACTCTTTTCAGTTCCATTTTAGCATGGAGGGTTATTGGTTTCACTTATGATATCCTAAACATATACGGGGCCAGTCTACTTAGTATTGGTACTCCCTATCTTGATGGATTATTTTACCAAACATTTAGTTTATCACTGTGATTCAGTTTTCAGTATGCTTGGACATTTAAGCCATCACTTTTGAATCTTCATGTTTGGTATGGTAGTTAATATTGTTTCATTTCATGCAAGATTTTACAATATCTTTATATCAGTTGTGTCTATCTTCAAGTGTAAATTTTACATCGAAGACTAAGTTTCTCTCAAAAGTTGTTTTGCTATTGTTGGATTTAGGCATTGCTAGAGGTTGTGGATGGCAACAAATGTAGGAGTCTATGTCAATTTGGGAGCCTTCTACTTATGTGGAATTCCGATCGCTGCATCATTGACATTTTTTGTTCAAGTGGGAGGAAAAGGACTTTGGATTGGTACACAAGTTGGTGCTTTTGTTCAATGTGTTCTACTTTCTATTATAACAAGTTGTATAAATTGGGAACAATAGGTATCTTTTACTGTGCTTGAATTCACTAAGTTAAGGACAATAACATATCAATTTGGATAAAATTTTCAGAGCACTAAGAGGAAAGGAAAAAATCAAATTAAATGATATCTCTCAATGATTAAAAGTTTTCTAAATATTAGTTTGTCATTTAAGTAAAATTCAACTTCTGTACCATGCATAATTTTTCTTTAGGTAGGCGTTTTTTTTCAATTGTGTGTTTTACTATTACAGGCAATGATGGCCAGAGAGATACCAAATTTGATTTCGATTACGGTTCTTTCCTTGACGATTGTAAAGGCAGCGATAAGAAAACGCAACGTTTTGGGGGGTTTTGACGATGGCACCGACGAGATCTTTGGTGGGAACGCTAAATCGAATGTTGGCAATGGCGTTTCATTTGATTTCGATCCGATATATGGAGGTTCTAATAAATCAGTTTCCACGTCTTTGTCGCATGTTTATGTGGATGATATATATTTGGTGGATTGAATGAAAAGAGTGTTGGTGTTGATGACTTAGTAGATAAGATTGGTGGTATACATGTAAACGCTAAAAGTTCGAATCAGAAAGCGCCAGATTTTGACGAAAGCGCCAGATAGTTCATCTTTCACTTTTCTTCTTTTTGTTTATATATTGGGAATTGATGCTTTAGAGGGATTGGATTTGAGGTTGAGGAATTGATGCTATATTGGGAATTGTTCATCTTTCACTTGTCCATAGCTCACTAACAATTAGTATAAATGTTCAATAGTACTAATCCCTCACCTACGGGCTCTGAATTTATGTATGTACCTCTTTTTTTGACAATTATGTATGTACCTCTCAGTTCTAAGGTTTATGAGAATTAATATTATGTTAGTCTTTTATTATATATGGTTGACCAAGTTAAAGAACTAACATGATTCTTAATTTTTAAATTTTTTATTCGATCTCAGGGTTTTAGGCCTGGAAAAGGGGGGACTGATTTTTTTCTGCGATTGAAGAAAACCCCAGGGGTACAATG
Source organism: Astragalus membranaceus (assembly GCA_039519185.1). NCBI lineage: Eukaryota > Viridiplantae > Streptophyta > Magnoliopsida > Fabales > Fabaceae > Astragalus > Astragalus membranaceus. The sequence goes on along the minus strand of CM076847.1, from coordinate 150,786,962 downwards.
ACACCCAAAGGAGATCCTAGACCCCAATGCCAAAAAAGTACCCTATTTCCCGTTGCTTAATTCAATAAACTTATTTATATTTAACATGTGAAATATGTATTCACATTTTGCTGACATGAAGCAATTTTTCTTCATTTTTTTGAACTTATTTTTGTGGTTAACTTTAGATAACTAGAGATTGCTGGAGCCTGGAGGAAGTAAATGTTTTGACTTTAGATAAAAACAAGAAATTCCATAAAATAAATTTGGCCTTAGTGGAGCATCCCTATTTTAGTGTACACACTTATGGAGATTGGAGAGCAAAGGTCCTGCTAATACAAAATGCATAGCTAAATAAGGTTAAAATGTATAGATTCCATTTGTTGTTACTAGGGTCTGTTCAATCCTTTTGTTATAAATTTATCTTTTCATTGTCTTTACGATTGGTATCATTGGCTATCTGCAACTCCATCCTGCAAGGAAGTAAAATTCATTTTGCTTAGCCAGTGAATTCATTCTTCTCTGATGGGCGACTCTAGAAGTAACAAGAAAATTGGTCGTGTTCGAAATGGTTACGTATAGGTTAATTTATCTCGCAATTTTTTATATTCTCACATATATGGTTAATTTTAAACAAGGCTTCTTTCATATTGCAATTTAGGCGATAAATTTTAGTGTTGCAATATTCCTCCTCTTTCTAAACTTCTCAAATCGACCATGGACATACTTATGACTAACATTCATTTTGGGGAAATGAATAGATTATGAGTGCTTATTATACTGAAAGTTTGAAACCTTTTTTCAAACCTACTATATTTGAGACTTTGAAGTAGTATTATAATAGTTTAAGGCTTTGCAGTCATGTTTCTTTTCTTTTCATGTTGCTCCATTGCTCCATTGATGTACCCATGTTTAGGGATTTGATCTTTCTTTTCCACTGTTATAAGTTTAAATGATTAGAGTACATGCCAATTTGCTATAAGCGGATAGAAAAGTAATGTCTTAATATATCATGTTTTGTACCGTACCTCTGGACCGGTATCCAATACTAGATACCAAGTCCGATTCGAGGTAGTTGGTAGTCGCATTCCTGGTCAGTCCGAGTTGAGCTCCGATCCGGGGTGGTTGGTACCTGCAATGACACTTCGGCGCTCAAGTCAGCAAGTGAGCTAATTGCAAGTTAGGTGAATGGAAAGTGTGTACCTTTAAGGCTAGCATTGAATGCTTATTTATAGGTTTTTGGGATAAAAAGGGGACCATTGGATCTAGGTCTTAGATTTCCACCGTTGGCTGATGGATTTGGCCTTTGGTGTTTGGGCCTTAGGCAGATTGGCCACTAAAGGCCCAATCCGTAACATATCATATCTATGTTAATTGCATATTTATCTTTCTAAAAAAATATTATGTTGTTGTTGTTGTTCTTGTTCTCTTTTGTTTGATTGGTTTGGTTGTTGTTCTTAAACCTAGATTTTTAATTTAATTGTTGATTTTGAAACTAAATGAATGTCTATTGAAGACACTTCCACAAACTCCATTGTACATTTCTCATTTTCCATCTTTCTGTAATTTCTTATTGTTGTCCTACTCAGGTTTCTCCTCACTTTACCTTGCTGCTACCTTTTTCATGTCCACCCATACATCTAATATTGTCAAGGCATGCTATGCCTATGCCTTTAAGGTAAGTCTTTAGAAGTAGACAAATATGTTATAAAAGGACAACAAAAGGTGTTGGTGGTAATAAAATAGGAGCAAACTCCGACACCAAAAATGTAGTGGAATTAACAAATGCTTCATCAAAAGTCAATATCACTCACTTGATATTAAAGATTTTGTAGAATAGCATCCTTGTGAGTTCTGTTACTGAACAATACATTTTACTAATGACAATATAAGAAAACTGAAGAACCAATCGCCCTGCATTGAAATCTTTTAACCTTTTTTTTCATTGCAGTTAGTTTTAAGCTACCACATTTCCTTTCATTGCTTTTAGTTTCATGCTACTAAATTTATGTTAGTTACTTTAGCATGTCATTCAAATGTATATCTATTATTCAAAAAAGGTTGAGCAATACTGAATTCTGCTTAAGTTGAAAATGGATTTGTAGGGATCAAGGGACCAGAGTTGCATTCTCAGTTGTGACAATCATTTTCAATTTGATCCATACGGTTCATTTTGTTTAGCTCCGATAGATGGTATTATAACATCCACAGATACCAAGAACCAAAATGAAAATAATTGTATGTATATGGAGTAAATAAAAAACCTTTTTTTGTACTGGGACCAAATTGAAATTGAATGTCACAATATAGAGACCAAAAAATTAATTTGTTCTTTGTATTCATTTATTTTTTGTTCACGTATATCTATTGGTTGGGCGCCTATAAGCTCCACTATTAATTGGTAAAGTACTTCATGATGCATCTGATGAAAGAACTCATGCAGTCACGGATGGTTTGATCCAAATAAAAAGTATTTGATACTTTCCCTGATTTTAGCTTTTCCTTGGTAGCCATATTTGCCTCTAATGCTATTATAAGTTGCCATTCTAATTTACATCTATCTTACTCCCTTATGTTTTTAAGGTTTCTGATATCTTGGTTTTGATGGTTTGCATTTTTCTAAAAAAGGGTCGATCAAGTATTTTCATCTCACGGAAATGGATTGTCTACTTTGATGGCGGGAAAAGGTACCCACCTTTAAACAATTTGAGGCATAAAAGAGGAGAGAGAATGTAGAAAAACATAGAGGGAAAACATGAGAGAGAAAATGAGAGATGAGATAGAGACAAAGGTAGTTAGCTTTTCCCGCTCTCAAGGTAGAGAATCCATACCCTCATCTCACATTTGTTATATGCATTACATGGCTAATATACTAATATTTTCATTTCAGTCCTAAAAAGTGAAATGTCCTAAGTGAACTTTAGTCTTTTTTGATGAGTTGAAGGCTTGATTATTTGGTCAATAGTAACAATTTTCCAATATAGTTATTCATTTTCCTTATATAGTTATTCATTTTCCTTATGATACGAACGTTTATGCCTTTAGTAGTATATGAGCTCTAATACTAAAGGTTTGAAACCTTTAATTTGTTTCACCTTTGTGCTTATTAATCTAACTACCATTTTCTGCTTTTGCAGATATCTAACGGATTTTGGTAAGAACATGTGCTAGCAAGGAAGAGAGTTTTGACTTGCAGTGAGGTAGACCAAGAAAATGGTGCTTTTAATTGCCTCATGGAAGTCTAACTCTCAATGAATTTTTATGACATATGTTGTTTACTTCTTTGACCCTTAAGGTAACAACTTCTTTGACATATAACAATTTGTAGCTTTGAACTGATTTTGTATGAAAAAAGGGTGCGAAGATATCTGTTCAACTTCTTATCATTCACATTCACGTGTGGATGATTGTGATGATCCTCTGCACTTTGTCTTAGATTGCATGGATTTGTGTATCAAGTAATTTGAATCCAAGCTAGCTGAACTGTCCAATGAGATAGAGAAAGGAAAGGATAGTTGGTCAGAACTGAACATTTCCTATGTTTTTTTGTCTTTTGATTTCTTTTGATGTCTTAAAAGCCTGATGTTATTACTACATCATAGATGACAAATGATTTAGCTTTTACTTTGTTTATTTCTAGCAATATGTTGAATTAGTACATGCTTCCCCCACTTTATTTGCTCATGCTTCCCCACTTGACAACCTATTTTTAAATTCCTTATTATAGTTTTGAAGTTTGTTATAAGGGATTGATCAACTTATTATAGTTTGATCAATGCTTGCTATCCTCGGTTCAAGGAAAACTCTCTTCATTGTTTGAGAAAAAATAATCTTCTATTACGTGTCTTAGAAAAAGAGGATAATCCCAAGATATGACATCAAAAAAGGGGGAGAGTTTCCACTGTTTGAATTACCCACATAAAGTAGAGGAAATCAATGTTATCGGACCCGGACCGGTCATCGACCCGGTCAAGGCACTGGGTCACTGGGTCTTTGGTCGGACCGCATGACACGGACACACTAAAAATAGGCCACACGGCCATCAAAAAATTGTATTATATCTTAAAAACCTACAAAAAAAAAATTCTCAACACAAAATTAACATAATTCTTCAAATTTAGTTGTTCAAATTCAAATCCATAAGGACCATAACTCTATAACCATAATCATAACACGAGACCTAATTAAATAAACTGTCATTATATTACCAAAAAAAATAAACAGCCATTAAACAACACCAACATATCCAAATTCATAATTAGTGACATGTATTTTACGTTTAAATATAGATATATTGTTTGAGATTAGTAACAACATCCAAAGCTGACGCAGTGGTTAAGGGGTGCGGCTCCACTCCTTGTTCTGGGGTTCGAATCCCGCAACGACCCGTTTCTGTAGCCGACTCGGCCTGAGAAGGCCACCGGGTATCGGTTGGACCGGTTCGACCGGCCGGTCCGGTTTGGGTCTGATAACACTGGAGAAAATAAAATTTAACCGAAGTCCCACTGGATTCGAACTCAGGACTTTAGTTAAGCTTGAAGAGACCCCTACCATTTCATCCAAGTGCGGGTAATTTTTTATTAAATAGTTGTTGAAATATAAGTGTGCAGAAATAGTTTTTTAACCAAATTATATTTATATATAAATTAAACTTGACAAAAACATTAATGAGTAAATAGTTTGATATGTTTTATTATAAATATAAATATTAATAATTGTAAGTGAACGTTATTTGATATTAAGATAATTATTATAAATAGGAATATTACTATTTGTAAGCGTTTGTTATTTCATAATAATATGAAAATGATTATCTAAATTTGATTAAGGTAGTTTTATATTCACTAAAAGTAATAAAATTATAGCACAACTCCTAATAAGATATTCACTACCTTTTATTTGTTAACCTTTTCATCAGTCTGCCTCATAAAATATTGTTTTAGTAATTTTAAATAGTTAGATGAAGAAATTATATTTTTATTATTGATAATATTTTATAAGGAGATTTTTTCTGGAACGTATATTTTAAAAAGGTAGGGAATTAAAATAGGGTAGTACATAGAAAATAATTTTTTTGCCAATTTTACATATACACCCGCTACTGTTCACTCCTTCACCCCCTCCTGCACTTGGTTTAGCTAAGGCCTTTTTGCGATGGGCCAATACATGGTTGAGCCCATTGTTACTGTAGCGATTGTTTCAATCTCAAAGGGATCATCTGAACAAAAGTTGCCAAAGCTTAAAGATAAAACAAGTAAGAAACAAAGAGGATAGAGATATGGGAATGGAAGGAAGTTGTGAAATTTATAATAAGAAAAGACGAACAGAATACAAAACATTAGGAGAAAATTTTGCATTTGCCAACACCGAATTTTTCCATTACATGAATCGAACTCGAGAGCACCGGATCGACCCTCGTGTCCCAGGGTAGCCTATGTCATTGGTCCAATGGTGTTGGTTTGCAAAATATATAGTCTAATAGCTGTGAACGAAAATTAAATAAGAAAATAAAAAAATTAAAATGGAACATTAAAGAAAGACATTGAAATTGAACATCCATAGATAATGAAAAGAAAATGTCTAAAGAATTTTAATAATATAATCCACATTAATTAGAAAGAAAAGAGGACAACACAATTAAAAAGCGAAACATGTGGGTATCATGTAGGGTTTGATGAAAACAACCAATAAAATATAAGCACCTATACAAAGTTGAAAGAATATGATGGGAGTTCTATTGTAAATGCGGCTGAAGTTCTTGTGAATAAAAATTAAATTATAACTATAAATTAAATAAGAAAATTATAAATTAAAAAAAAACATTAACAAAGACAATGAAATTGAACATCCATAGATAATAAGAATAAAAAGTCTAAAGAATTTTTATATAACATAATCCATATTCTTCAAATGTAAATATAAAAACTTAACTCTTAATTAGAAAGAAGATCTCGCCTCTCTCACTCTGCTTATTATTCTGTCACTAATGTGCCTAAGGAGATTAAAGATTCTCCTAAAACAGTTTCGGAAACAAGCAAGATCAATCTCTGAAATGGACAAGTTATTGCACCAATTGTAAAAAAGATGAAAAACAACTACATTATTTCTTTTATTTTGTTCATATCTAGTTATGAACACATTACGAACAAAACTACTTTTAGCTCCTACATTGCAATCTTTATCATGTGAAAACTAAATCTTTATCATCCGAAATCTTTAAAGAACCTAAAACTAATCTAAGCATTACCAGGAGCACCGTCTCCAACCAAGTTACCGCCCATAGCAGCACCACCGTCTCCGACTATGTTACCGCCAATGCAGCACCACCAACGTCGCCAACAGCATCCCGCACAACATTGTTCATATCTCTAACTTCCTCTTTGGGTTGTCACATTCGGTGCATTTGCACCGAATGTTGCATGACCTCCCACACCGAATGTTGCATGACCTCCCACCTCTCCTGCAAGAACACCTCTGTTTCTTGATTCTTACATTCTCTTCTAACCGTTTCAAAGTTCTGACGCGCTAGTTGGTAGCCTTTATAAAATCATTTCCAAGTTACTAGCAGGAAGATTAAAAAGAGTTCTAAGTGGGGTAATATCTAATGTGCAGAACGCTTTGCTACCTAAAAGACAGATTCTTGATGGTGTTATTGTGGTTAACGAATTACTTGATTGGGCTAAAAGAAATAGAAAGCGCTGTATGTTACTAAAAGTGGACGTCGAGAAGGCATATGATTTAGTGTCATGGAGCTACCTTGAATATATGCTGAGAAGGATGGGTTTCGTAGAGAAATGGCTGATGTGGATGCAATCATGCATTTTATCTGGAAATGTTTCCATATTGGTAAATGGTAGCCCAACTGAGGAGTTTCAGGCTAAGAGAGGACTGAAGCAAGGGGATCCACTGGCACCGTTTCTTTTTCTGATTGCAGCAGAAGGGCTCGCAGGCTTGGTTAGAAAGGCAATCAAGATTGGTTTGTATAAACCACTCCAGGTATCGAATTCACTTTCATTCTCAATTCTACAATTTGCTGATGACACTATTTTGGCTGGTGAAAATTGTTGGGAGAATCTGTGGAGCATAAAGGCAATACTCAGAGGATTTGAACTGGCCTCGGGATTAAGGGTTAATTTCGCAAAGAGCAACTTGTTTGGAATCAACCCACCTGACAATTTCTTGAATGCTGCTTCTCACTTTTTATCATGTACGTAGTATTGGAGATATTTCTTTTAAATTCCTTGGCATTCCTGTGGGAGCAAATCCTAGGAGGGCATCGACTTGGAAGCCGGTGATTACTAAATTTCGAACAAGACTCTCGGTGGAAAGGGAGAAATGTGTCGATTGGTGGAAGAGTAACATTGATTAACTCGGTGTTATCATTGTTACCGCTATATTTTTTCTCGTTTTACAAGGCACCTAAGAAGGTGATTGAGTAGATGACTAAAATTCAGAGGCATTTTTTGTGGTCTGGAGGCTCTGAAAGAAGGTCAATCTCATGGGTGAAGTGGTCCTCAGTGTGTAAACCAAAATTGAGCAGAGGTCTTGGCATAAAAAATCTTGAAGCTTTCAACATAGCATTGTTGGTTAAATGGAAATGGCGATTTCTAAATGAGACAAATGCGGTATGGACTGAATTACTTCGTTTTCGATATGGAGACCTCTCACAGTGCATTATTTCCCCTGAAAGCTACGAAACAAGTGAAATTGGATAGGTTCGAATCCATTAAACTGTAGGTTCCCTCAGTTGTTCTCTATCACCAGCAACAATAACTACAGGGTGTCCGAAATGGGAGAGTGGCGTGATGATCGATGGGAATGGAATCAGCAATGGGACAGGGCTTTAAACGAAGGTGAGCTAGATCATCTTCGAGAATTACAGCACTTGGTATCTAATTTCCATTCGGAAGAATGTGTGGAGGATCAATGGCGATTGCCCCAAATTTGGCAGAAGGGTTCTCAGTAAAGAGTTGTTATGAAATTTTGATTGACACAGGCGAAAACAGTGAAATGTCAAATGAATTAAGAAAGGCAATGAAGCACGTATGGGTAAGTGATGTCTCTTCCAAAGTTCAAATACTCGGATGGAGAATAATCCAGAAGAGGCTTCCTACGAGGGATAATCTGATCTATAGGGGAATTATTGAACCTCATCATAACAGTTGTTGTCCGTTATGCATTGAAGAATCTGTATGTCACTTGTTTTTCCAATGTAAAATTGCTGCGACGGTATGGAAGAAGGTTGGCAAGTGGATTGGCGTTCGCGAGTTTGTGTTAAGCAAGCCTCTTGATCATTTCTTACATCACGGCAGTTGCTTTACTGGAACGAAGAAGAAGAAGAAAATCAGATATATCATTTGGTTGGTCGTGACATGGATACTTTGGGGAGATCAACGATGTCGTATTTAAAGAACATGTTCCTGATGCAGATACAATTTTCAACAGGGTGGTTGTGTTCTCCTGGCAATGACTCAAGGAAAGGGCGGGCGGAAATACTTGCGTCCCCTTTGCTGCATGGCGTTCCTCACCACTAGATAGCCTCAATCAAATATGAATTAGAGTATGAACAAGAAATAACAGAGTATGGCATTATGCATACGAAAGGCAGATGGGATTTTGCAGAGACTATTATAGCTGTGAAGTTGATGATCTTAATGGAGAGCCAGTTAAGCGTTGTTGTTGGTAATACAGAGCAGAAAAGGATGTGGTTGGAATCGGGTTAGTTGGCGCATGACATTCTAGTGGAAGATTTCAAGGAGAAATTTGTGGGTGTAGTCAGTATGATGTATCAAATGCAACAAATATGAGATTACTACTCTTTAAATTTGATCAATAATGTCGTTCGGGGTACTTTTTTTTCTCCTTGGGTTTTTTTCCCTTTGGGTTTTGGCCCCTGGAGGTTTTAACGAGGTCCCCCCCTTTTCCAGTCATTTGTAACGACATGGGCGGAGTATTTCTTGTGCTCCCCTAATCAATAAAAATTCTTTGCTTATCAAAAAAAAAAAGTTCTGCAGCGCTAAATGATCACGTCGATTTTTATAATGTGAATCAGGTTCGCAGCGCCGCTAATTGCTTATTGCTTATAAATATAGAAATTAGGCTTAATTACAGTTTTGTCCCCCTATTTTCACCAACTCACGATTTTAGTCCCCCAAGATTTTTTTTTCACGAATTTAGTCAATCTATTTTCACCAACTCACGATTTTAGTCCCCCAAGAATTTTTTTTACGAATTTGGTCCCTCTATTTTCTCAATTTGTAAAATCAAAGTCCCCCTATAATTTGGTCAAAATTGGTGCTGAGTTGTCAGTCACTTATCCTACGTGGCTGACACGCTGACTTGCTTTGTTGGAATTTAAACATAAAAATTATTATTATATTTTATTATTATTATTATTATTATTATTAGGCTTAAAGGTCATTTTGGCCCCTACAAAATACACATTAATCCATATTGGCCCCTACAAAATAAAAAACTTTAAATAAGCCCCCGCAAAATAGTTAGTTGTTCAGTTAAGCCCTCGCTGTTAGTGGTCCACTAACACTGTTATTTTTAACCCTCATTTTGGCCTCTGCAAAATACACATTAAAGGTCATTTTGGCCCCTGCAAAATACACATTAATCTATTTTGGCCCCTGCAAAATACACATTAATCCATTTTGGCCCCTGCAAAATACCTTTAAAACTAATAGCGTTAGTGGACCACTAAGAGCGAGGGCTTAACTGAAAAACTAACTATTTTGCAGGGGCTTATTTAAAGTTTTTTATTTTGCAGGGGCCAAAATGGATTAATGTGTATTTTACAGGGGCCAAAATGACCTTTAAGCCTTATTATTATTAGAAAAATTGTTTTTAATTATTATATTTAATAAATAAAAATTTCATCTTCTTCATTCGATATTTCCTCTTCCTTCGTGAACCCATTCGATATTTAATAAATAAAAATTTCATGTTCACAGATTCCAATTGGTTTGCTTTTGAAGGAACGATGCTGGGTTTGCTGGGTTTGGGATTAGGGTTCGCAAAGGGAGAGGAAGTATCAAATGAATAAGAAGATTGAATTTTTATTTATTAAATATAATAAGTAAAAAAAATTGTAATAAAAATCATAATTTTTATGTTTAAATTCTCACAAGGCAAGCCAGCGTGTCAGCCACGTAGGATAAGTGAAGTGATTGACAACTCAACGCCAATTTTGACCAAATTATAGGGGTAGGGAGACTTTGATTTTACAAATTGGGAAAATAGGGAGACTAAATTCGTCAAAAAAATTCTTTGGGGACTAAAATCGTGAGTTTGTGAAAATAGGGGGACTAAAAAAATTATAGGTAAATTGTAAATTGTAAATTTTTATAGGCAAAATTGTTGTAAAAAAAAGGTAAATTGTAATTCCACCGACATGACATGTTAGATCGCGGAGGAAATTCTGTTTTTTATTGATAGAAATCAAATTATTGATAGAAATCAAAATTCTATTCAAGAAAGACTATTTGTTTTCACGCAAAATCGTCATCGAGATTGTTTGGGTTTCTTTCAACTTGATTAAGATTTTGAGTTTGAATTCAGCATTGGAAATGCAATAGGGTTAAAAATTTTGAAGGAGATTTTGACCGCCATTGTTCACGTGGTTCTCTCCTTCAAACAAAGTTTTTGCCACATACATAAACCTACACTATACATGAGGGGAAAACATATGCACTTGAAAATGTAGGTATTCTGCTCCAGACAGATGCATCAGAGAGCTAAAATAGCATATCTCCACAGAGTTTTTGGCTCCTAATCCTTTTCTGTTCTCACAAGAAAATGAGTGAGTTTTAAGTGGATCATTGAAATGATTCGGTTATTTATTTAAAAATAACAAAATAAATTTGAAATGCAAATTATTTACTGGGCCGGCCCTGTCTTTAGTTGATGCGGGAAAACATCAATCCATAGCTATTTGTAAAGAAAATTCTCTCTAGTAACTAGAGCTGTCAATTTTGGCCCAGCCCAGTGGATCGGCCTAGTGACCCGATTTTTTTGTTGGGCTGAGCTCTAAAAATAGAGGCCCAAAAACAATGGTATCTTTTTTGGCCCTGTCCGATTGACCCGATCTTGTATGTGGCCCTGCCCGATTGACACATGAATGACACTCTCGGCTCTCCCCTTTTCAATTTTACTAAAAAAAAAATTAACACACATACGGTGATAAGTTAAATCAATTTTATGGCGTGAACTATATGGCAACTAGTCTGAAAGGTCGATCAATTTGAATAGAAAAATGATATTATTTGGTTCCTAGAAAAAGTTTAACAAGATTTTGTTTTCAAAAACTTCAACCACTAATATATGTTAATTTTGAAAACATTTTATGTTGTAATATGATTAATTTTACCATATCATCACACAAACAATTAATCCACAATTCATCCATTGATGTCATTCTGTTGTAATTTTTTCCAGTTACTTGCAAGCATGCTGAGAATCAATGATCCTGAAAGAAATAAAAATCTGGTCATATTTAATTTGATACTAAGAAAACATTAGTTCTATCGTTTTCAAACTACAACTTTTGTCATATGTTATTTATAGATCTCTGATTGGAAGAAAGGTTTTGTGGAATGCTTTTGCCTCTTAACAAGCATGTCTTAAGATACTTCTATTTTTTGAATTTGTTTTGAATATGTGTTATATTATAATTATAATTGTAGTGTTGATAGTTCTTTTCATTATGTATTTGTTAACAATTAGATATTCTTCAACCTTCTTATTTATTACTATTCTAGTAAACTCGATGGATAAAGAGTGGATGAAATCAGCAAGAGATAGCTCAAAGTACATTTTTGGGGTTGAGTTTTTTTTAAATTATGCATACACCATAGGAAAACCCCAAGGAAAAGAGATTATGTGCCCTTGTATTGATTGTCACAATGCTTTTTGGAAGACAAAGACAGTTGTATTTAATCATTTGGTATATTTCGGATTTGAAAGACGATATGATGTCTGGATTCGTCATGGTGAAAAGCGTAAAGACCCCAATCGTCTAGACGGTGGCACAAATGAAGAAGATGACGAAATTGATGATGTTGATGGACTACTATATGAAAGATTCAGAGATGTCGCACACGAAGAATGTGAAGTTAATGAAGGCCTCGGTGAAGGTGCTAAAAAGTTTTATGGTCTTTTAGAAGAAGCAAAACAAGAGTTGTACCCGGGTTGCAAAAACTTCTCTAAATTATCGTTCGCCATTCAACTATATTTGTTGAAGTGTCTTTATGGTTGGAGCAATGCATCATTCAATGCTCTCTTAGAGCTTTTGAGAGAAGCTATGCCTCAGTTGAACATTCCTGAAACATTCAATAAAACCAGAGGCATGATAAGGGACCTAGGTCTTGATTATAAAAAGATCGATGCTTGTCCTAATGATTGCATGTTATATTGGAAAGATCATGGGAATGACACTTCATGCTTTGTTTGCGGTTTTCCAGGGTGGGTTGTCAATGCCGAAAGAGATTATCAAGTTGAGGAAAACAATAAATTGCAATGTCCATTACTTAGGAAATCTGTTAGCAAAATGCTCAAAATAAAGCTCAACAAAAATGCAGACATCGAGCTGGTCCTGTAAGCTTTACTCGCATAAGGGAGACAATGGTATTCCAAATTTTAATGTTTTAAATGAATATTTAAATAATTTGACTATACTATTGTGTTAATGACCTTATTCTCTTGGTAGTGTGCAAGTAGTGAGGAAGGAGAGCCTCATTCTCAAGTTGAGTTGTTCATCGAAACACGGCAAAGTAAGAAAGGAAAGCCTTTGAACGAAGAAACAAATGATACAATTGTAAGTTTTATTTAATGAATTTATCATTTCAAATATAATAACGTATATCTTTAACTGTGATTGCTTTTTAAATATGCTAGATAAAACTTCAAGACTTGGTGAGTTCTGGTCAATCTCCTTCGGAACAGATCTAGTATTATACTGTGATAGACTGAATTTTTACACTTGCCACATTTAACAGTGTTTCAAGAACTATCAAAATACTGCTTGTAAACTCACACATGTGAAATGGAGATTCTGAATTCAAACTCGGATAATCACAAAAAATGTCTAATGTAATCTGAATCTACCCACTGCCCGACCAATTAGCCATTTGAGCCAAGTGGGTCCAGCATATTATCTCCAGGTAGGAATTGTGCCTTTTGGGGTCTCCTATCTAAAACAATAAATCTTAGGGAGTGGCCTCCCACCAAATCTCCAACTCCCCCCCTACCGCCCTCCCCCTCCCCCCTTACCCCTCCCCCACCCCTCCATTTTCCCTCGGCGTCACTCCAATAGCCGATGTCATCATTAGGGCAAACGATTTCTCTTTAGTGCCTATCTCTCTAGAAAGGAGTAGTAATAGAAGGTTAGGTTTTCATTGGGTATGATATTTAGTGCCGATCCGGGATACTCCGAAGGGCGACTAGGTCAGTCCATTGAGGGAGGCAGAAAAGGCCAACTATTCGCCGGAAGTAGATCGGTCTTTGGCTTTGACGGCCTATACACCAATGGTCCTTGATCTGCTCTTAGTTGTCTGCAAGGGTAGTTGAGTTCTCCCCTGTTGAGGTTGGTTAAAGAGCGTGCAAGAGTTTTTCCTCTTCCTTTTTTTTCATTTTTTTTAGAGTACATAAAAATTTAGAAAAAAAATAGATCTATATATATATATATATATATATATATATATATATATATATATATATATATATATATATATATATATATATTAAGTTTGTTCCTCGATAATCGGATAGGTGAAAAATGAAAATAAATTTCGTGATAAATTATGTAAAGTTTGTTCCTCAGTAACCTGTTTGGTGAAAAAAAATCATAACGAAATGAGTAAAGTACAATGCTAAGTAGTATGTTTTGGAATGCTTCAGTGTTCGCAATAGTGTGTTTTGTTCTTGTTTTAGTGTTCGCAAAAAATCCAACGATTCAAATATGCAAAATTTGTACCTCTAACCAGTTTAGTGAAAAAAAAATTTAACAATTCAAATATGCAAAGTTTGTGCCTCAATAACCAATTTGGTGAAAAAATATATATAATTTCGTGACAAAATACGTAAAGTGTGATCCTAAGCAGCGTGTTCTGGGGTACTTTAGTGTTCGAAAAATTTTTAACAATTCAAATACTCAGAGTTCATTCCTCAATACCCGATTTGGTGAAAAAAAAATAATTTTGTGACAAAATACGTAAACTCTGATGCTAAGCAGCATGTTTTGAGATAATTTAGTGTTCGAAAAAAATTTAATTGTTCAAAGTAGACAAAAAAATTCCACCATAGCTGGATCAAAGTTCTCTTGAGTATTAGTAGAAATCCAACATGTGAAAGCAACCAAAGTAGACAAAAAAATTCCGCCGACATAATATATGTGAATTATTTTTACGCTTATTCATTTTTAAGTTGATTTGAATTTATTGAATTAAGTTCCTACCATTACACATTTGTTAACTATAGTTGGTATTTGTCTATATGTGATTACATGATTTCTCTATAGGTAATGCCTTCCACAAATACTCTTTTGGTCTTTGCTCACTAATTGTTTTTTCTGCTCACTGATTGTTAACCATTGTGTTTGCAGCACATTTAAATGACGTGGAGTTGGAGTTGGAGTTTCAGCAAGATTAAATAGTCTAGAACAACTGATCTGAATCCTGTTTTAATTAAGGCATGTGATTTGGAGTTGTTGGGGTTTGTTGCAGTGGCGATTTTAATGCTTAAGTTTTGTTTCTGTTCAACTTGATCTGTGGATTATTTTTGTACTCTTTGTAATAATATCTAGCACTTTCATCTGTGTTAGTACTTATAATGTACTTCTTAATGTCTAGCACTCTTATCTCATTCTTGTACTTCATCTGTGGATTATTTTTGTACTCTTTATATATAACTAGTGTGTGCACCCGTCCGTTCGCACGGGACAACAACTTTAGTTAATGCAAAATTCATGTCTTGTTAAAATTTATTTTTAAAATCGCAATACGAAAAAGTCTTATTTATTGGTCATTTGAATGTTAAAGTATCCCGAAACACACTGCTTAAAATAACTCTTTATATATTTGTACTTTTTTTTTACCAAATCGGTTATTGAGGAATGAACTTTGAGTATGTTGATGGTTAAGTTTTTTTCCGAACACTAAATGACTCCTAAACACACGCTGGTTAATGAGGCACAAATTTCGCATATTTGAATAGTTGATTTTTTTTACAAACACAAAAGCATCCGAAACCACAACTTAACATCGTACTTTACATATTTTGTTATTAAATTATTTTTATTTATCGAACCGGTTACTGAGAAACAAAACTCGCGTATTTGAACAGTTAAACATTTCTCTTTACGTACTTTATTGCGAAATTACTATTTTATTTCAACAAACTGGTTATTGAGAAACACATTTTGGATATTTGAACAATAAATTTTTTTCCAGACTCTAAAATATTTCAAAACACGCTGCCTAACATCACACCTTAGATAAAAGTATGGAAAAAAATAAGGGAGGAAGAATTAAAAAAGGAGATGAGGGATTAAAAAAAAGAGGGAGGGGGGGTTGGGGGGAGGGGGGAGTTTGGAGCCAAAAGTGGGAGGGGCCCACTTGGAGACTACACAAGGTTTATAACTTTAAGATTCATAAGTGTATTGGTAATACTTATTAACTAGGTAAATTCAAATTTCCATCTTCAAAAATTTTGTTAAAATATATTTCTACTAATGCCTTATTCATGTATTAAAATATATTTTACCTCTTTATTACCGAATAATTCTATCTCATATTAAAATTGATTTTCGTAAAAATATAGATATTTTGGAGATAGAATTTTTTTTTGTTACCGGAAATTTAGGGTGAGGAGAAGAGATAGAATTTATTTGATTTCAAGTGATAAAAATAACTTGTTAGTTTAAAAAAAATAGTTATATATCAAACTAACTTTTAAAAGTCTGAAGTGCGAGTCATATGTATAGGAAAAAGAAAATCAGTGGATGGTTTCCACAGGCTAGACTCATAATACCAAGCATCAAGAAAATAGTTACTTTAAAAATAAAAAATATTTACACATCGATTTACTTTAGACCCAATATAAAATTTATAAATCATATAAAGTTTATTAGATCAAGTTGATTCAAATAAATTTTATTTAAAGCTCACTGACATTGTAAGTTGTAACCAAACAATTTTTAATTTTTAAAGATAATTTCTCATAAATATTAAGTTAAATTAAAAAATTATATTGAAATTACCAGCAATTATTGAAAGAAAATTCTATTTTTCAAAGAGTTAAATATGTTTTTGATCTTATAAAATTAGAGAATTTTATTTTTAGTCCTTATAAAAAAGTTCATTCACTTTTAGTCCTCACGTTTTTCTCTCTCAAAGCTTTTAGTTCCTCCTGACTTTTAAAAGCACTTAGAAAATACTATTAAAAAACCCAAAAAAGCACTATTAAAAGCTATGAGACTTACGGAAAAAAAACTTATGAGGAACTAAAAACATTGATGAGAGAAGTTGTGGGGACTAAAAATAAATGAAACTTTTTATAGAGACTAAAAACAAATTTTTCAAATTTTAAAAAGACCAAAAACATATTTAACCCTTTATAAAAAAAAACTTCCGTTAACGAAGTTGTACAAAACGAAAATGAGAATGTTATATGCTTGGCCTTTTCCATATAAATAAAAGACCCATGTTAAACTTTGTACTGTATCTGTACGTAGGGAGATTTCATCGATTGTCTATTTGATTTCTTTTCTTGTCTACATTTGGTTTATACAACCACCAGATTGGGGTAAATAGAAACAGTACTGCTAGTTAGTATGAAAATACTTCTAAGAAAGTACAAAATGTTCTAATTGCACTTTGTGACCGACCACTCGTTCGACCTTTGCCGCAACTCTGTTTTTCTTACTTTTCTTACCGTGCTATGAATGATTTTCCAAATAGAAAATATAGATTGTTTAGGAGTGGGCCAGAGATCAAAGACCAACTCCACTGCGAATGCCCAAATCAGAGGCGTATCATGCAAAATACATTTTGGATCCTCTCCTTCCACTCTCCCTAAATATCCCTCCTTCCTCTATCTCTCTCTTACTTCCACTCTCTTTCATCATTAAAAAATTATAAGTAAATGATGAGAGAGCGTGAAAGTAAGAGAGAGATAGAGAGGAAGGAGGGTGATGTAGGGAAAGTAGAAGGAGAGGATCCAAGTCCTGCAAAATACCATGGAAGGGGTACAAACGGTGGTGTCACGCATCATCATTGTATTAAGCAGTAAGCAATTATGAGATCTGAGTTTTCTCATAGCATCCTCACGTTCGCATAAGCAAGAAATTAATTTATATCTCTATGCAACAGCTTTAAAACTCTTGAAGGAGAGTTTTGCCACCCATTGTGGTCCTACTTCTACCAGACTTGAAGGATTAGTCTCTGCAGTTGCGCGCAGAGGATACCAGTTCACACCATAAAAGAAATTAATCTCTCAACATCTGTTACATTAATCCTAAAATCAAACCTAAGATCACTTGCTCAAAGGATCTGAGTATCTTCTACAGTACTACTTCGATAAGCATGTATCCTGTTACTGGAGTATTATGCTTTGTAATTTACTACAAATGACTATTTTAAGTCCTCTTATCCTTAGTATTGTTTCAATGTACTCGTGTCAATTCATGACTTCGTGTGTGTGCGTCATACTTCAGGTGTAGCACGCTGAATCACTCCTGACAAAAAAACTTGCTAAAGCACTCCTAAAAAATATGGGAATATGTACTGAATTTTGTTTGCTCAACATGAAACAAATTTCATTTTAATGTACATCAATTATAATCATGAACCATCTTTCTTCACAAACAGGCAGAGCTTATCAGCATTTGGAATCATACCACAGAAATGTCTAACCTGAAGCAGCGAACAATTGCAGAAAACTCGGGTGTTTAACCTTCACGCTCGATTAACTTAAGAAGGATAGCCTGCCATAACATACAGACTAATTTGTTATGCTCCCATTACCCAACTCCACACATGACATGCAACAATTATTAAAAGAAGCAACCCGAAACATTATCAACTAATTTCAATGAAATCCATGAGGGTTTTTTCTATGATAGAAACAAAGAATACACTCAAACTGAGCAACCTGTGCTGGGGTATTCCCCATCCACAAATTTGAGTTGATCCTCAAGTCATTGACATGACAACACTACAAAATGAAGCTCATGAACTAGTAGGGCAAACCCAAGTCAATAACAAAATCCTATCAACCACATATGGCTAGAGGCCAAAGGTATAAAAGAATCCAGAGTCTTTAAATTTATCCAATAAAAGATCATATCTTTGGCTTCTGTAGGCACGAATCAAATATAAGTGGTTTCGAAGTGGTCCAAGTTAACTAAAAGTCTGAGAGACAATTGCTGGGTGAGAGGATGATGGAGTTGGTGATGGTAAGAGAGAGGGAAGAAGTAGAACCTTTCTCTCTAAACCCCCACATCTCTCAATGAAATCCAGGGATTCTTATTTCTTATTGTGGCACATAAATAAAATACTGGTGGCTAATTTGGTCAGTGAACTTACCGGGGATGAACGATACCCTTTTAGTCCCTGATGTAGCTCAGCAGATGAAATTAAAAGCTTTACAGGACGAAATTCTACAGACAAATTGTGTCCTCTGTTGTCTGTGAAACATATTAATTCACGATACATAAGATGTTCAAATGCCTGCATGAACAACCATATAAGCTAGGTGTTAGTGCCAGATTAAAGGAATCATGCCGTAAATATCATCTACTTGTAAGTCTAAAAATTCAAAGCAAGTGCACACACCCTTAAACAAACATTTCGTGCATAATAATCAGAAGTCTGGAAAGAATCGTGTATACTTTTATATTCTGCAAAATATGACAAACACGTTAAGGAATAAAGCATTCAGAAGAATGAAACAAAAAAGAAAACAAATATTACCTTTCATTACTGAATTGAAGTTATAGAAATTTTGCTCTTTAACTTCCAATCTCTTCATGCAAACCAGAATATAAAGTTCTAAAATGGAGCAATCTGCTTGCAGTTTGAAAATATAACCATAAAGCCATTAATTTCTCCATGAAGAACAAAGGGAGTGAATTGAAACTGCAATTACTTTTTTTTCTAGCTTGCGTCAACTAAAGAATACAGCAATCTTTATCAGACTTCTAATTAAATGGGGTCATAAATGCTCAGTGAATAAGTCTTCATCATAGTTTAGAAACCCGAGAACTCATTATTATCCAGGTATATCATCTCACGTACTACAAGAATTTTCTATCCCTTATCATCAAGGATATGAAAAATCAGATGAGATCCATATGCTGGCATGGTTTATAAGTTACGGGATTCATGTATCGTGTCTTCAGCTTGGGGATGAAGTCCTGTAAAGAAATAAATATAGTAGCAACTTTAACTACACCTATGCATTCATCTCTTCCAATCATGCAGTGTCGTGAGAATTTCTCAAGGATGGGTTCTCTTAAATGAAATCTTGGTGTCATCAAAGAAAAAAGATGATTACTAGGCTGCATACAATTAAGCATGGGGAGGTATTATACAAATATTGAGGGAGAGGGGTGTTAAAAATCAGGTGTAGAATGCAAATAAATAGAACAGGTCTACGCTCTTGGTTCAGCAGCAGTCAAACCTGCAATATATCATCTCTACCATATGCAGGGAGAAGTTTCCCAGGAAACCTAAATATGGTTAAAGGAAATATAAAAGGAAAAAAATCATTTGAGCAAGAGATTTCTTTTTTAAGAAAACTAAAATTACAAGACCAACACAAATAGTTATTAGAAAGGAAGATTATTATATGTTAATGGAAGAAACATTTTCTGAATTCTTGTTACAATAGTTGTTATCATCTATACCAATTAACATAGAATATCTCGGTCTACAAAAGTTAACTATGAAGGAGAAACCTTTTCACCTTTCTCTGTCTATACAAACACACCCTACCAGCAAACTAATCTGTTCCCCAAAAAAAGTATATAAAGCAGATCAGTATGAAGTGATTTGCCTCTCTGCCCCTAATGTTGATGTTCTGTCATATTTTTGACCAGTTATAAATTGGTAATTTCTGGAGAAGTGACACGATCCAAGAGAGCACTAACGCAACACTTTTTAAACGCGACCAAATAAATAATGATTATAGCATAAAAAAGAATCCATCAGTGATATAGCAAATTATGGAGAAAAATCCAAGACGGGAAACCCAGACTCATTTGATAGGAACAGATTATAGTAATAGAAACTAATGTGAATGCAATAACTAATACAGACACAATAGCATATTATAAGGTGCACATTGAAAGTCAGATAATAAACTATCTAAAACCGTCATACTTTTTAAAGATTCCAATTTGGGCTGTCTTTGGATACTTGAAAATGCAGCTTCAAAGTTTTCCTGGGATAGAAACCCAGTCTGCAAATCCATGTGGGAGACTGCACAGAATCTGGAAAATCAACAAACTTGCTCAAAGTCTGGGAGGATAGTCTATTTGATATTTAAAAGCTAACAAAAGTTTGTAAAAAATACTAACATGAACCTCAGTAAATGTTTGACAGACGAGTCAGAAGTTAAATATTGATTGAAGGTTTCTTTGAACTTTCTGTCTTCTACAATATTCTGTAATTTGTAAAGGATTTCTTTGCTCGGTACATAAATTGGAATCTTCATTAATCATGAAAAGTACAAAAGTGTAAACTTTTCCTACATAAACAATATTTTTATATGGGTGAAATAGCCGTTACCATTGAAATCAATTACCCATAGAAACACATACAGTGGATGGAAATAACCGACAAGGTTTGCAATAATAGCTCTTTCTGCAAAGCTCAATAACTTGATAAGTAAGCATTTGAAAATCTGGCCAAACACGAAAAATATATGCATTATTGGTTAGAATCTAATCATGCCTTTATGATTACAGAATACTGCAGGTATGCAAACTCCAAGTCAACTGGTTTATGAAATGAATAATTTATAATGGGTGTCAGTGTCACTCTTGTTCGTGCTAAAGGCCCACTAATCAACTAGATTCAGCAGAAAACCACTCAGGAAAAAAGGATACTTGGACTTTTCTGTTAAATTCAACAGCATAATCATGTGGAAAACTTGAATCGATTGGTAATGTCAGCATGTGCACCAATAATCTGCATGACAGGTCAAACATCAGTGTATATGACATCATATTCAGCATGGTTCATTCCAAAGGCAACTAAAACTTATTTACTTTTGTGAATCTTCTATTGAAGCTGGTAAGAACAACAGCTTTCTATGTGAAAAACGAGATCGAACTCTTTTCTCCAATAGTTGATCTGCATCCTGCAGGGTGGATTATCTCAATTTGTAAAAGTTATCTCACTATGTCCAAGCATCTTATGCAATGATGGTTCCCAAAATATGAGCAAAGCAAACTGGAAAACTACCAATGCAGTTATAATGGTTTGGCAAGTAACAAAATAGTATCAATTTAAAGAAATCCTTTTGTTTTCGCAATCAATCATGTAAAATATTCAGACTTAATGATACTCATAACTACTTGAAAGAAAAGGGAAATAACTGTAAAGTACACACCAGCCGGCAACTAATGCCAAGTACAACAGCTTGTGATGCTACTGACTGCATTGCATCTAGCAAGCTATAGAGTAGCCGCTGTTTACCCTGCAGAGAATCGAGGAGATAGTAGCAAAAGCAAATGTGTGAATAAAGAAGTTAAACCCAAAAGTATGACAGGAAACATCTTACGCATTAGCATTTAATACAGGAAGAAGTTGACCATACCTACAAAATCTACAATAATAGCCCAGAATTAACAGAAATGATCAAAGGGGAAAAGAAAGAGCCTTACCTGAGCAAAGAGGTCAAATTCATCCAAAATAAAAATTACTGTTTTATGAGCTAATCCACATTCCCTACAAAACAAAGATAATAAATGCTTTAGAACTTTAAACTATTTACCTTTTTGAACCAAGAAAACCTTACTCACTTTAGCACGGCTACCATAAATTGGGAATTGTCATCAAATGATGCCTACAAAAGGTGCATATCAAGATCAATAAATCATTGCATCATAGCTGCAAATATATAGTACGAATTGCATATAGGTAGGTCATGTTACCGTTTTTGAAAATAGCAATTGATGCTCCATGCATAGCTGCCTAGCAATTTCCTGATTGATCACATTTGCAACAACAAATGAGACGCTATATAACAAAAGGCAGCAGTACAACCTAAATCTACTATTCCAAACAATCTCCATAATAAGATTTACAAGTTCCGTAATATGCCTAAAAGAATAATCACTACTTTTGCCTATCCAGAAATACTCTAAGGTGCATTGTGGAGCTTGGTCCATCACCATCCAATTCCTTTGTAGGCTCACAAGTTCTTGATAGGAGAAAGATTCACTTCACATCTTTTAACTGAAACTCCGAATGACCATTAGCACAGCTGCTCGAGTAGAAACTACAAGCTCCCAAGCTAATTTAGGGTTGAAGATTATTTTGTAGTAAAGTAGTTATCATTATCAGACCTTACTCCAACCAATGATCCTTTATTATTTAGGCAAGATTAAAAACATAGCTAAGCAAAAAAATAAGCAAAATAAGCTTTAGATTGTAAATAAAACAAAACTAGCTTCATCAAAGTCATCACAGTCAGTTAGTCAACATTCAACATAAAAACCCTGGAAAATTAAGTTCCATTTCCACTCATTTCTATTTAAACTGAGAAACAGTAGAGACGACCAATCAAGTATTTTCAGAAATTTCGAAAAAGGCAAAAACATGTTTTAATTATTTTCAAAAATGCATCTTATTGTTACTATCATCTCCTCTTTATCACAATTGTTTACTACAAGAGTCACTTCCATCTTATTGTTAGCAATTTAGAAATTGGATGCAAATTTTAGAAAATGAAAACTAAAAATATTTTTAGAAGTAAATGGGACCTAAGATACCACATAAACCAATTCGCGGTACAAAAAGGGCAAAATCAATGCGATAGATGTTTCATAATTAGCATGGGAACCTTGAATGCAGAGATGTCATCACTATGTAGAAGTCCATTTAACCTAACCTGCACCAATCCATGAAAATATAGTGCAAAGTGAATACAAAAATAAAATTCTATATATTGATGGAGAGGAAATGATCAACAAGTTTTTTATCTTTTGAGAGGCAATGAATAATACCGCTGAAATTGAGTCCGGATACTGAAGCAACAAATCTTGAATGACAAGCTCCAAAACCTAATAAGAGAAGACACTGTCACTGACGGTGTAAAGAAAATGGAAGAAACCCTTAAGTAGAGAGGTGGTGTTGGGGACGAACCGCTTGCTTCCCGCAGCCTCGGGGGCCTAGGAGCAGAATAGAATTGTTACATGCCTCCGTCACCGAACTTGATAACATGAATTTCAGCTTGCTGATAATAATAATGATAAATCAGTGAGAGTTAGTGCCGATTTTTTTTGTCGAGACCGAGTATCCACAGCTGAGTATCCACAGCTGAACGCTGTGACTAATCCCCTCGCTGGATTGAAGGCACCTCGAAGGGTGGGACAGCTGGCCAGAGATTCGAGGATCGAACCCTCGACACTTGGTTAAGGGAGGATAAGCCCCAACAGTTCAACGAGGGGTTGAGTTAGTGCCGATTTGATTTTGATTAAAAATGGGAAACGGAAAAGATGCTACTATTTATTGTGGGAAGAAGAGCAGACCTGTAGTTTCCATCTTGAGAATCGTTGAAGATGAATCTGAAGTCGGAGATTCTGCTTCGAAGTAGGTTCAAAGCCTTTACTATGTGATTATCTCCCTCCATTCCCATTCCCATTGCCGATGAACGATGCGGGATAAATTGGCGGGAACAGCATCCACGACTACTAAAGTGAGCGTGTGGTCTATTCAACAATATACAAGAAAATCATGCCTACACTTGTCTTGATGCGGGATAAATTTGTCAAGCATATCAAATAACTGCGAGATTTGCTGGAATAGACAAAATAAATTATTCAGTTAACCATACCTAGCAGAGAGATGGGGAAAGGGCGAAATAGAGAAGGAGAAGGTGAAGGAGTCGATTGAAGCGGCGGTTGGATTGGGTAGAGGTGGCGGCGAGGTGACGACGATCGGGCGGAATCGGCGGCGGCGAAGGTTGGTTAGCAGAGTAGGGGTTCGCCGCGAACAGGAACGATTACTGTTTTGTTTGATTTTCTGAGGGGGAAAAAAAGAGAAAAAGAGGACGTGTGGCGTTTTTGGGACATTTTGATAGATCTAACGGACCAAAATGACGGGAAGATACTCTACTTTTGGCGCGAAAGCCGAAAACGTTATACTCTTTTTTTTTGGTAGAATTGATTATTATTTTTGGTAGAAATAAACGTTTTACTATACTTAAGCCTAAAATAAGTAATTTCAAATACCTCCTTACCCTTTACCCTTGAGTCAAAAGAAAAAAAAAAGCAGTTTTTTTTACCCTTCTTACATTATTATTCCTTTCACAAAAAGTTAAAGGGCTTAATAAGTTTTTGGTACTTATAAATATTTTGTTTATCGGTTTTAGTCCCTATAAAATAAAATAGGATGTTTGTGTATTTATAAAACTTTCGATCATTTTTCCATACGTGTTTAGAACATTATAAAAAGTTTCTCACCAAAAAATGAGTTCAAAATTTGATTTCTAGGTCTAGATTTTCATTACCTTTTATCTTGAATTTTTTTGGTGTTTTTAAAAAAAATCATATTTAAGTAATTCATGTTAGAAAAATTCTAAACATGCCTACAAAAAATCATTCAAAAATGTAAAAGTTTAACGGTAATTAAACAAATTTGAATTTAGCAGGGATTAAAACTATGTGTTGAAAAATTTTATAGGGTTTCAAACATCCCATTTTATTTTATAAGGACTAAAACCGATAAACCTAATATTTATAAGTATCAAAAATATATTTAACCGAAAGTTAAAAACAAAATATTTTTTGACCGAAATAATTTCATTACATTACATTTCTAAAATAATAGGATAACTATTACAGATAGAATTTTTTACTCATCTTAAAAGAAATTTTTTTTTTTCACAAAACTACTAATAGGTTTAATTTGGTCCCCGTAGAATAATTTATCCCTGATTTTGGTCTCTCGAGTTTTTTTTTCACAATATTGATCCCTCAAGTTTTTTTTTTACAATGTTGGTCCCTTATTATTCTAACTTTTGAAATGCTCGCCTATACCAATGTTGATCAAACCTATGGCTAGCGTAGTACTTACTTAAATAACATTTCATGTTACGTTTGACTACCACATGAATTTTTTAATAAAAGGATATTTTTAATATAAAAAATTATTTTTTAAATAAATAATAATAACTTAAATAATAAAAACACTTTTTTTTGAGTATACAACACTTTTTTTAACCACGTCAAACTTTTTTTGTTTTTTTACTGAAGTCAAACTATTTTTTATTTTTTTTGACACAACAAACTATTTTTTATAAAAGCACAATTTTTGCTTAAAATTGATTTACAAGGTGGATGCATGTTTAATCTCAAAGAATAATATCGTGGTTTTAAGTAGAGGAAGTGCAAAATATCATCGTCATCACACTCGAGGAACACGCAAACCAAATCGTATCTAACGAGAGCCAACCGTTTGAGGGTGGAAAGAAAATTGACGCCTCCGTGGCGTGGCCGAAGCATGGGACTGGTTACCACCACCACCACCACCACTGTTCCTATGAACTTCCTTCCGCTCCGAAACCACTTAACCTCCATTCGGATTAACAACTCCTCCGGCTTCAGCTTCCCTCTCTCTCGGCGGAAGAATAGTAATAGTATGGGTAGAAGACTCGTTTGCTTCGCTGTTGATGACGACCTCAGAAAGAACCAGCAACAACTTAGTACTAGTTCAACTCGTCTTGGCTCCGCCATCGAAGAAAGACCACCCGGTAATTTTCAACACCCCCATAGATATAGATAATAAATTTAGAAAATAGAAACTTACATGTGTGTATTTATTTAGTTATTTTTCAGTTTTGCTAATCATTCAACCTAGAAAAAGTAAACATGTGTTTTAAAATTATGCTGAAAATCTGTTTTCTAACGAGTTTTAAAGATTAAACTGATAAACTTTAAGGGATTATTTAATAGGTTTTTAATTTTTGTAGTTTAGTGGCTAAGTAGTAGATAGGGTGATATTTTAGGGATTAAATTGAGGGTTTTATTTGTCTTTTAAACGATGATTGTGGTTATGTGTTTTCGCATTCTGACATCAGTCTTATGTTAAAAAATAAAGATATGCTTGATAGCACAAGTGAAGAAAATTTTGATCAAGATGGGGAAAGAGGTGCTATCTATGATTTTCTTTATCCTAGTAAAGAGCTTCTTCCTGATGATAAAGAAATGAGCATATTTGATCACCTTGAAGAGCTACGACAGAGAATCTTTGTATCGGTTCTCGCAGTTGGAGCAAGCATTTTAGGATGCTTTGCCTTTTCAAAAGACTTGGTATTGATTCTAGAAGCTCCTGTTAAATCAGAGGGTGTCAAATTTCTTCAGCTAGCTCCTGGTGAATTTTTCTTTACCACTTTAAAGGTAACATTTCTTACTTGCGGTTACTCTCTGCTGCCCTATCTAGTGAGTTGTGATACTGCATTTCTTAGTAGGTAGCATTTCATGGAAATCAAACTAGTTGGTGCTACTATGATTTTTCTTCTTGCTTTATCAGAATACAAAGCACCCTTGATTCTTATGTCTGCCTTATAAATTATAACCAGTTCTCAAAAAGTCTAATAGCATAGGATAATTAAACCGTGTGCTTATTCTCTGGCTAATTGTTTTGTCAGCAAGACCTCGATTAAAAATCATATAAGACCACTATCCAAGTAAAATTTATGAGAACAAGAACTATGAAAGCTTTTGGGAGTCAATACAAGCATAACATTAATTGATACGAATATTGGCTGACACATGGCAGAGTAATCTCGGGTAGAAAACCTAAGTCTACTGTCTATATGTACTACTTTAGCCATTTTCTGCCATGATGAGTTGTTTTTTCGGAAGGAGCGGTTCTCACGAGTCTAAGAAAAATATGTTGCCACCCAACTTCTGGGCGGCATTTATGATGTTGTGTTGTGCATTAACCAATCCACATACCCATCTAAATTGCAATCAAACTATTATAAGGATAAAGTATAAGAAGCCACCTTGCTTGAGTTAATATTGTTGTGATTTTGTGCTGCAGGTGTCTGGATACTGTGGCCTTCTCTTGGGAAGTCCTGTCATTCTCTATGAAATCATAGCCTTCGTACTTCCAGGTCTAACGAAATCTGAAAGAGGGTTTCTCGGGCCAATTGTTTTAGGCTCGTCAGTTCTTTTCTATGCCGGAATAACCTTCTCCTACTTAGTTCTGGTACCCGCAGCATTGAATTTCTTCGTGAATTACGCCGAAGGTGCTGTTGAATCATTGTGGTCCATTGATCAATACTTTGAGTTTGTTCTGGTTCTTATGTTTAGCACAGGCTTGTCTTTCCAGGTAATTTTATCTTCCTTTCTTGGTCAATATATGGTGAATAGTAGTACCTTACTGATACTCCCCACAAGGTCAATATGGAGTTATGATGATATAGATGTTATAATACGCGCCTGTTAAAAATTTGAAGGAAACCTGTGCATTTCTCTTAAGTTGAACAGTACTCAAGATTAATTTTGTTTAACAATCATTCTTTTACAGTTTGGATTCTAGTTTTGCATATATGATTGTACTTCTAACTCGTGCTTGAGGAAACAAGAAGTGTTATATTTGTAACTTATTTGTACTACTTTGCTTATTAGCAATCCTTATTTTCTTCTAAGCTTTGGCAGTAATGGAATCTAAATCATATTGCAGGTACCTGTTATACAATTTCTATTAGGGCAAGTTGGATTGGTGACCGGAGACCAGATGCTATCGGTTTGGAGGTATGTTGTGGTTGGAGCAGTAGTGGCAGCTGCTATAGTTACGCCATCTACAGATCCTCTCACTCAAGTTCTTTTAGCGGCACCCTTATTGGGTCTTTACCTAGGTGGTGCATGGATGGTCAAGCTTGCTGGACGGTGACTTCACCCCACAAAGATTAATATGCAAGAATTTTTTCAGTCCAAACAGATGTTAATGTACATTCACACAGGAATCTAGTGTATATTTTTACTCCTACTAGAGCATTACTCTTCCTGTATTCTAATTGATTTAAACTTATAGTTCTGTAACTAGTAATTGCTAAATTCCATCACGCCTTGGTATTTTGGAGATATTGCTTTTAAAATTCGTACTTACAGTTAGATTTAGGATTTAGTTCCAAACCTACTTTTCGTATGCACTTGTTAGATTAAAAACATGATGTGTTATAGCAATTCCAAAAAATCATGCATAACTGATAAAAGCTTTTCAGGATGAATAACAGCATCCATATGGTCAGAGTTATAAAACTTAAATGAGACATAACAGCACCTTGAATTTCAATTGTTGCTATTCTCAACTCTCAAGCAACAATATAAAGTAGGTGTTGGGATCTGCTTAAGAAATGAATTGGAATTGAGCATGGGTGTCAAAATTCATTGGTTCCAAACTATAGTGGATGTCAAGATGGGAGAAGCCTATGAAATGCTTAAGGTCGTTGAATGGATGCGTAACCTAGATTCCAAGATGTCATTTTTGAAATGGATTCTAAGATGGTTGTAGATGGATTGCAAAGTTCTATTAATGATATTACAAGGTTTGGAGATAAAGTAAGTCGATACTTACTTCTTTTTGTAAAAATTCTCATGTAGAGTTTGTTAGGAGGAATGCCAATATGAATGCTCAACCAACTTATTGTTATATGTTACTGAAATAGAATGATGTTTTGCAGTCAAAAAAATTCAAGCATTTATTCAATTTTAACTTTGAAATTTATATATAAAAATGTATTTAGAAATGAATTTAAATTGATTCATTTCTTTTTCTTTAGTCTAAACATGACACAACAAATCTGAATTAATTCGAATTGTGGAGTATTAATAATAGAAAATTAATTTTGCACCGCAGTTCCAATTATGTTCCACCATCAGAAACAGTGTTCAGCAGAAATAATGGCATCCCGCGCAAAATAAAACCTCAAATCAGGGTTGTCAGGAAACAATTTATATGTATATAAAATTATAAATCAGAAAGATTATTTCAAAATTCTACACAGCCAAATTCATTGCACACAAAGAAGGTACAAACATAAGAGTCTACTTATCAGTTAATGATATATTTTCCACTTTGGCTTCTATATCGGCAACACTTGAGCTACTTAGTTCAGCTGCAAGTTCTCTCATTGAGCTCCTCAAACCATTGCATGCCCCTACAAATACATCTGATGCACCTTGAAGTCCTCCTAACTCCACCTGCACAACATCAATAATGCTGTGAATTTTCTCCAAAGCTTCCTTTATGGAAGGAACCTCTTGTGGGGGATAGAGGCAAGCTCCAATTTCATCGATTTGTCGACCGAGATCCTGACAGAGCTGCAATAATTTTTCAAGTGAATCTACAAAACTACTGTTGTCTTTGGGTTTTTCCATCTTAATCAAACCTGTGATGGAGCGAATAAGTTCTTTCAGGACCGAAACTGTGTCAGACACAACTGCAATTGCTTCTTCGGCCACTTTCATCTCTTCGGGTGATAGGTCACTCCCTAGATCGCCTTCGCTTGAAATATCATCATGTGCTTCAGATTCTGTTTCTGCACAACTCTCATCTGCAGATTTGTCGACTGTATCATCAGTAGAACCTGGCTTCAATTCTTTCATCTCACGTAGAACATCCTTCACTGAAACTGCAACCCGTGTCATTCCTCGCCCAATTGCTATAATATTTGTTGAAGGAGTCTTTTTTAGGGCAGAACATGCTTCCCATACAGGACCTACCAGTTGTGGAATTGATAATTTCTGGCCCTCGTGATGTGATCCTGTTGGTGTTTATTAAAAGAGAATTTAGGGTTGTCAACCATTCAATGGAAAATTAAAAATAGTTTGATTGTTTAGCGAGTATTTTTCCAGATCAACTATTAAATGTCAATAAAAAATTCCTGTATTTCTACTGAGTGTTTGAGAGAGAGCGAGAGGAAAGCTTACCATATAAAGAGATAGTTTCCTTCATCAACCTGAAGCTGGAATCAACAACTTGCTTCACAGAATCATGAATACTAGAACACAAGGTAGGCCCTGCACCTACAGTACTGCCATAAGAAAGCAAAAGGAAACCTTGTAGAGTGTTGAAGTATGATGTCATATTTTCCTCAATTGCTTTGGACCCTGGCTTATCACCAGTCCAAAGCATTCCAACTGCAGAAAAGAAAGCCAACAAATTTAACTACAAAAACTCATCTAGTAGCCAATACAAAAAGGCAGAGAACATTGAAAGTAAACACTCTATTTTTCTCCTTCACATCACATATATATACTAAAATTGGATTGTTATTTGATTAATACTGTTTTTTTTATTCGGACTATTGCTTGCCGGTGTCCCAACTCTTTTAACGAAAGACTAATATCTGTTTGTGCTTAGAAGCAAATCTCACGGTGGCCAATACCGAGTTTATCCCTACAGGACCTGTGTCTCAGATAGAGCTCAAGCCACTGGGCCATCAGTGTAGGTTGATTAATAGTGATTTTATTAATAGGGTCTTTCTCGTGAATAACAACAGACAACTGCTGAACACAACATTATTTGATTCAAAGCCGTCTTAGAATAAAAATTGAATAAAAAAGAGACAGATTTAATTGAAATTGGTGTTTACCCTAGCTAACCAGACTCTTTCATGAGAGTATTTATAATTAAAGAAAAAGAAAGGAACCTGTGGTAGCCTGTTTGGAAACTTGATCAGCCATTTTAAGGACATCTTCCCAGGTCACTTTGTCGAGAGAAGAAGGTGGAGTTTGATCCAAAACCTAGAGGGGAAGGGAAGAGAAAGATGATGTGGTGTGGGGATAGAAGTGAAAATAGATGGTGGTGTAAGTAACAGCGTACCTGGAGAGTTTCGTGGATGGTGGTGAGGTGAGAACCTAATATTAGGTTAAGGTGTTCTTTCTCCGCTCTTACCGGCATCTTCCTCCTCCTTTACAGTAACTCGCTAAAGCTAACTACGCTTCACTAATGTCGTCGCCCTCTGCTTATGACGGCGTTCTGAACTTGCGCTGGGTTCGCAGGACAGTGTCTATCAACAAAAAAATTATTCATATAATTATTGGCTAAATATCACTTTTGTTCATTTATCTTTCCTCTAGGTTTCACTTTGGTCTTTTATCTTTTTTTGGGTCAGTTTTGGTCCTTTTCGTTTCATTTTGGTCCCTGCCGTCAGTTTTTGTTAACGGACGCCGCGCTTGCAGTTAACTGCTGACGTGGCATTTTAAGTGTCATGTATGATGTGACAATTCATTAAATGAAGTGCCAATTCTGTTTTTCTTTAAATCAAAACAAATGACACATAATCTAAATAAAACTAAAAATAGTAAAATGAAAAACAAAAACTGAATAATAAATTGGAAATTAGTACAACAAAATCTGAGAAACAAAAAATAGGGAATAGAAACACAAACTGAGAACGAATAGAGAAAGAGAAGCGAAGAACAGGGGACGAAGTCACACATTGAAGAAAGCATATTTAAAGTAAAATCGAAGAGGATGATGATGTTTGTTGTTGTTGCTATTGTTTGATTTCACTCTGAATCTAACGCCCATCTTCATCTTCTCCACTAATTGAATCTAGTGATTTAGGCAACCATTTTGTTTGATCTTAGATGTGTTTTGATCATAAGAAAGAGATCTAAAGAAGCCCTAAATCAATTTCGTAAAACAACGAGTTTCTGGGTTTTCGCCATTGATGCAAATCTGAGTTGCAGTTTCAATTTGGTCCTCTACGTTTTCTTTTAGTTTCAGTTTGGTCCCCTATATCTTTTTTTAGTTTCATTTTGGTCCCCACTATCTCATTTTCTTCCCCCTCATCTCTGTTCATCTTCACAGAAAACATCTTACCCATGGCTGAACGTAAATCGCCAACACCACCACACTAGAGCTCCCCCTGTGTCTCCCTGTCACGGCCTCTCTCTCTCTCTCTCTCTCTCTCTCTCTCTCTCTCTCTCTCTCTCTCTCTCTCTCTCTCTCTCTCTCTCTCTCTCTCTCTCTCTCTCTCTCTCTCTCTCTCTCTCTCTCTCTCTCTCTCTCTCTCTCTCTCTCTCTCTCGCTCCATTCGTTTTTTTCAGATCTGTGATTTCCAGATTCGTGGGTTGAACGGAAATTAGGAGAGGTTATATATGTCACAGATTTGTTCATAGTGTTAGAATTTTTTTTCAAATTTTCCAAATTTTGGGTTTAACGTTTTTTCCAAATTTGTTGATTGTGGGTTTAACGTTTTTTTTCTTTGATTTTCCAAATTTGTTTTCTTAATTTTTATTTTGTTTTTGAGTTTAATGTTTTTAGTTTTATTATATTTTGTTGTGTTTTTATAATTTAAAAACTTAAATTCTTATGTGTCATTTGTTTTTGATTTAAAGAAAAACATAATTGTCACGTCATACATGAAACTTAAGACACCACGTCAACAGTTAACTGCCAACGTAGCGTCCTTTAACAAAAACTAACGGTAGCTAGGGACCAAAATGAAACGAAAATGAAAGATAAATGACCAAAACAGACCAAAAAAAAGATAAAAGACCAAAGTGAAATCTAGAACAAAGATAGAGGACCAAAAACGATATTTAGCCTATAAATATTTTTATGAAACAAAATCCATTTTACTAATTTAGCTGTGATTAGATTGATAATTGATAATAACTATATACAATGGCATCAAATAGTATATTAATATTTTGGTAAAATAGTGTATAATAATTAGGGTGTTTTTTTGTACCCCCTCGAACCCCATACCCTCCTTTTACGCTAAATCCCCAAAATACCCTTTAAAAAATTTACAAATCAGAAAGAGGTATTTTCGAAAGCCAGTCCGGAAAACCCATATTTTTGCCTTTCGGAAATTTGTAAAAAAAAAATATTTAAAATCGCGCAAAATAATTGTAACCGAACGTGAAATCAAATTACGCGAAACAATACAGTAAAAATACAAAAAATAATACAACTAAATGTTCAAAATATGTAAAGCAGCCAACAGACTATCATAGACATCCTCAGGAATGTCGTCGACTGACAAAAGACGATCATAGGCATCCTAGACATGCGTAGCTGCTGTCATCCTAGACTCGAAGGGAAGTGGAACAACATCCTCAGCAACTGCAGGTGAAGGCGGAGCCGGAGTCAGGCGGGGAATGGACACTTGGAAGTACCATGGTAGGTACTCGTCATCACAAGCACCCTGGATGACCGTCTGTCGACCGCTGTCCCTGAAAGCCCGCGCTGGTCTGCAACATGGAAGTGCACTGGTCTGCAATGGATGTCAACAACGACGATGACGTCCAAGCCATGATGGCCATTCGTGTTATGTTTAGATGGAAGGGGGTTATCTGCATTTATACGTCGAAACCAGAAGGACCATCGCTGAGATCCTTCGTCATTTGACTCCACCACCATCTCAGTAGTTTCTATTATGTTTTCGTTTTGTTTGTTGTTGGAATCTGTTAGTTTCTATTATGTCTTCGTTTTGTTTGTTGTTACAATCTGTTATTTTAAATCAATGTAGAAGGCGTTTTAATTAATCAAATGAATGTTTGAGTTTTTATTTTTGCACTCCGGAAACACTATATTATATGATAAATTCGGAAGACAAATTTGAGGTGTTTCCGGAAGTACCTCAAATTTACATAAATTCGGAAGGCAAATTTTAGGGATTTCCGGAAATATCTCATTTTACGGTATTTCCGAAATGTAAAATGTGTTCCGGAAATACCATAAAATGAGATATTTCCGGAAAATAAAAAAAAATATACTTTCGAATTTATCTTGATTTGAGGTATTTCCGGAAATTTTTGAAATTTAAAGGGTATTTTCGTCCGTTTGGTCATTTTGGGGGGTATATGGTTTAATGGGGGTACAAAAAAGCTGCCTAATAATTATACCTGGAGAATACATTAACATACTCAAATTAGATATATAGGTTGTTAGCTTGTTTAAAAGTCTATCTTCTTGCTGTCAAAAAAAAAGTCTATCTTCTATTGCATCTCTAAGTAGGCTATAGCCTATAGGATTGAGTGTGATTTGTGATACTAAAGATATATTTAGTAATTGTTACTATATGGGCAAAAAAGTTATTTACCTATCAATTACTAAAACTGCAAAAATCATTGACTTTCAATTTTACGGAAATTACGGCGACTTCATCGTCCTCTTGCCAGCGTAACCGTAAGACCCAGAACCCAACGTAACCGTAAAACCTAGAAACCACCGACGACTTCATCTTCCTCATCATCACCTTCCGGGGCGACCCTTCATCCGCCGCGAGCACCTCTCCCTCTTCATTCTCCTCTGTTCACGCGTTCTAAACCAAAAACCAAAAAACTCATTTCGAAGAAACCGTTTCAATCTTCAATCAAACACAAACCGATTTCTACAAGGTCTCGCCGTAATCAGAGGAATTGAAGGCGTAATCTGAGAAATGAATATCCCACCTATCGTAGTACAGTCTTTTGTCTTGATTAGAATTGCAAAACACGGGCATCTAACCACTATTATGCAATTCTGTGGTTATTGGCATCTAACCAATGTTATGAAATTTCGTGGTTAGTGGCATCTAACCAGTGTTTTGCAATTTTGTGGTTAGTGCATCTAGCCAGTATTTTGAAACAAACCAATGTTCGCAGAACCATATCAGTGCGATTTTCATCTTGACCATGATAAACCTAAACTAGAGGTCCCTGAACTGCAATTAAAAAATCAAAAACTTAAGTTTCATTAAGGAAATTTATAACTAACTGAAATAAGCAAAAATTTGCATAACAATGATTATACACCACTAACCACAGATGTGCATACATGTGGTTAGTGGCAGATTGCAGAGAAATACAAATGGGCACCAAAGGACTTACGAGCATTGCAGACAGATTACAAATGTTCTCTAATCATATTATTGTGTGATGTTTGCGTATCAAAGCCGTGAAAAATCATGATGTTTGCGTAATCCTTGCGTTAATGCACATTAATGGAGAAACGAAATCAAAACCGTGATGTTTGCATTAATGGAGAAACGAAATCAAACCTGTGATGTTTGTGTTAATGGAGTCAGGCAGCAGAAAAACCGTGATGTTTGCGTGAAAAACGGTTACGGTGAAAAACAGAGTGCAAGCGCAGGAGAGTAGTTTAGTGTTAATTTACAAAACGCCCTTATTTAAGTTTAACCATTAGATCTGATTTCTTGAAATCAGAGGGCTAAGAATTATTTAGTAACGATAACCAAGCAAAATGCTTTAGTATTGTAAGCGCAGCTTATAGAGTAATGAGCCAATAAGGCTAAACTTTATTTATGTTCAACTACATATTATAAAAAATTAAACCACTACTACTCATTGGCATGAGATATAAGGATGTAAATTGTTCAATATGACTAAAATTGTCTTATTTATGTGATATAGGTTTTTTTTTGATATCTGTCATAACCTATTTAACGTAGGTCTTTTCAATATATTTATATAAAATAAGATATATTTTAAAATTTATGAAATATATACTATATGCTATTGAATTTAACTATGTTGTCAAAATGAGTTCAACTTTGGTATATATTTAGGATCAAATAACAGTTCATGAGTTGAGGCATATATTAAATAGTATCAAATAAAAACTGAATTAAGGTGAACAGCTTATTTTGGAATTTCACCTTAAGAGTATCAAATAAGTCTACATAAGAGTATCAAATAACAGTTGATGAGTTAAGGTGATCCAAAATACAAGACTCCCGTATCCCAC
The DNA here is from genome assembly GCA_039519185.1 of Astragalus membranaceus. Taxonomy (NCBI): domain Eukaryota; kingdom Viridiplantae; phylum Streptophyta; class Magnoliopsida; order Fabales; family Fabaceae; genus Astragalus; species Astragalus membranaceus. The sequence continues at coordinate 150,751,035 of CM076847.1, read as the reverse complement.
TTCCATAAGAGTGTCAAATAAAAACTCCCAACAAGACTTGGTATTCACCTTTTCCAGATCAACTTTGATCGAAAAGAAACATTTATTTCCCTTCTTCCTGTGTGCATGGAGTGTAAAACATCTTGGACTGTCATAAAATCACTCCACTGTCTAAAAATAAAACTACTTGACCTGATGAAAACATAGGATTGGAAACAGGACAAGCATCATCCGCCCTCACTTGTCCCATGAACCTCCCTACTTGAAAATGGAGAATTGTATTGCTGGTGAATTCAACCAGTTTCTTTTACACGTGATAAAAGTTGCATGAACATTGCAGAACCTTAACAAAAACTGAATTGAGAAAAAAAAATAATTTCACAACTCATTTCTTGGTTTGAAAACTTTTTACTCCACATTGTAGCTGAAATTTGATCTCTGCCAAAACCAAAGCTAGACGCTTTACCAATATTGACTAAACAAGCTGTCAGCTTTAAGGAATCTGCTCCATTAGTTCAAACTAATCCATCTTCTACCGCGTAACTTTCTTGAAATATCCTTTCCCGTACCTTAATTGCCTGCAATCATAGATACTCAAGAAATAAGCGCATTTTTTAAGGAAAAACTGGAGAAGGGGGAAATTATTATTAATTAAAGTAGCACTAATTTTTACTATACAATCATCTCTGAGGGGATTTGAAGTCAATCCCTTGAGGTTATAAGGTCAAATGCTTACCACTTAGCTGACACCTTATAGACAAGAAATGAGTACATTTCAATTAACGGTATATTTCCAAAACTGTTGCGGAATCTTAATAAGATTGCATGGCTTAAGATGCTAGTTCTCTTTGACTATGAATATATCTTATCTAGTTTAACCTATTAAGTTAAATATATTTAGTTTAATAGGATTTCTTGATCTGTGAAGATATAATATAACATTATGAAATTGAGAACCACAAGCCTTGGAAGTGGAGACAAACCTGTTTTTCCCAATCTGTGCAACTTGATATGAGGGATAGCAAAAATGTTTGGCAGAAAGCACCAATCTGTATCCCAATCCACAAGCCTTTTCCTCTCAACCCTACCCAGAAACCCAATATAGAGGCAATTGGAATTCCCAAAACATAATAGGCTACAAGGTTCACATATGCTCCCAAGTGCTGCCACCCACATCCTCTAGCAATACCTATAAATATAATTAACACGTGTTACATTCCATGGCATAACTCAGATACTATTAATTTCATGAAAATGAAGTATTGTGCATTGAATTAAAAAAACAGCTAGCCCACCTGAAAGAGTACCATGTAAACTATCCAGTATAACCGATATACTTAACAGAGGAGCCATATCTGTCACATAATCCACCACGTCCTGCTCATTGCTAAATACATAACCTAAAAACCGTCGACTGGCAAAGATGATTGAACTCACCAAAAGAGCCGCGGAAGCTGCAAGAGTCATAGCAGCAGAAACAGACACTTTTGCTGCTTGTGGATTTCCAGCTCCTAATGCATTTGAAACTCTAGTGCTGAATAACACACCCAAAAGAGAAACCAATCAGAAAGCTAGAAAATTAACTTTACTTTAATTTTACAGGAAAATGTGTATGCACAAATTGAACCTTGCTGCTGAACCAATTGCTTCGGGTATTGTAAAGATTGTGGAGATGATTGATAAACTGGACAGCACAATTAAACAATAAATTAGCATTACTTATATATGAATGAAAATCAACAATGTGTAGAAATTACAATATAAATTTTAAAACACACAAAGGCATTCATTTTTGAAAGACTAAGAAAAGTTGTACCATACGGATAGGACTGAAGTTTCAAGCTCTGGATTTGGTAAAAGACCAGAAAGCAAGGTTAGTAGCTCAAATGACCACCACTCAAGGCTGCAATGATAAAAAAAATATGTAACAAACAAACCATGGTTGAAAATTAAAGTAAAAAGATCAGATGTAAGAGGAAGGAGGGAACACAACTCACCAAATCATTCCAGCTGAAGGAATAGCATAGCGAAAGAATTCACCCATTCCATGGAATATCTCCATTGAAATCGGAACCCGAGTCTTTTCACATTCACTAGAGAATTTCATATATAACCCAAGTAAAATCACATTCAACCAGTATGAAGCACCAATGGAAAATGCTGCTCCTAAGTTACCTAATCCAGCTGTAAATACCAGTAGCCAACAAAAAGCTACATGGAAGCAAAGTGTAACAGAAGAACTTATAACAAGGGGACCAATCAAACTTTGCATCAGAAAGTACCGAACCAAAGCCTGAAGTGTTGCATAAGCAAAAAGTGCAGGAATCATGCAAATTGCAAATTTCCCAGCTTCTTGTGCAATCAAAGGGTCTTGGCCAAGTAAAGTGAGTAACTTCCCCAAGTAAATCCACAAAAGAGAGAGAGGAATAGAAGCTAAAACAAGAGAGACAATAGCAGTGTATATTTGAATACCAAATTTTCTAAATTGCTTAGCTCCATAAGCCTGCCCACATTGAGTTTCCAATGCACATGCCATTCCAAACTGTTTAACAATATAGAGACACACAAAAAACACTCAATTTTCAAATGAAACATTACAACAAACACAAAACCGGCATAGAAAAAAAAGAAGACTTACGAGAGGACTGAAGCCAGAGACAGCACAAAGAGAGATGGCAATTGCTGTGCTGGACAAAGCAAGTTTACCTAAATGACCCACCATCATCATTGAAATAATTTGTAGAAAATACTGTGATAAAGTGACTGTAATCATAGGCCCAGCTAGATAAAGAACACCCTTCACTTCTTGAGAAAATACACTCCATGTTAATGATGAACCAACCTCTCCCTCTTTCTCTAAAAGACCCTTTTCCATATCTTCTCTCTATGGACTATGATACTCACAAAATCAAAACCAATAGAAAAGCCAGAGCTTCGGTGTTTTGTGGTCAAATATTTGAATCTATAGCAGTGGTAGTAATGCTAGAAGCTTCCTACTAGTGTTAGTGTTTGTGTTTGTCACGAAGTTGGTATCAGAGAATAATATTGTTTCACGTAGCTGAAATCTGAAATGATTGCTGATTCGTTGTTTCTTTTTGAATGGGTCCCTTCCCTTGTAGCAGTTTGCTCTGAACACGGAAGCAAATGAATAATATATATGTGAGGACAAACGTTACCCACAAAACACAACCCTTGAATCTCATCGATAACTCCAGATGAGATTATTTTTTTACCAACCAGATGGAATTATTTACAAACAGAGAAATTCTTAGGTGAAACTACCATAACACCTAATATTTTGGGCACGGAGAATCTATGTTTCAACATGAGGGTGGGTGGGGGTGGAGAAAGAAACGTCACGAAAGGCGGAAACATTATCACCTAAAAATTTAAAATGGGAGAACAATCAATTGTCGTTGAGGTAGTTGGACGATGAGTCGAAGTTCTCAAAATGGTGAGAACATTACCTGTACAAAAGAACGTAAATAGAGAGGAGAACGATATCTTCTAACTTCTAACAACCCTCTGTCAAACAATAGAGAGGAGAACACACCCTACTTACTCCGTGACATTTTTAAAAAGTTCAATTTGGTCATCCGACTTTTTAAAAATTTCTATTTAGTCATTCACTTTTACAAATGTATATCAACTAGTAGAAATCATTTTGGAAGATCTCTACTAATAAAATTATATATATATATATATATATATATATATATATATATATATGTGTGTGTGAAATTAATTTATTTTTGTTAAGTGTTTCAATTTGTTCTATGAAATTTGCCACGTAGCCACTTAACTACCACATCCTCTTTCTTGCACTCATTTAGTGTACTCCTTCGGTATTCCTTAACTCGCCAACTAAACTACCTACTTGAAAAGACTAAAATGTTACGCGTTTGTAAAAGTGATGGCCTAAATAAGAATATTTAAAAAATCGAGATAAAATTGAACTTTTTTGAAAAGTCAATGACCTATTAGCTCCTTTTTGTTTTGGACATCTTTTTCAGTTTGTCAAAAAAAATTGTCTAATTTTAATGTAAAAAGTTTATCAAGTTTACTAATTAATCCTTTTTAATATTTACTAACTAATCCTTTTTGGTCAAAAAAAATATTTAATAAACGGGCGAATGAGTGGGATCAGGGACCACCTGAAATAACATATGGACTTCAACAACACGCCGTCTGGTTTTCTTACCTAAGGAAAAAAAAAGTAGTATGATGGTTGATTGCTAAATAATACTAGTATATTTGATTTTTTTTTATTATAATATTGAGAGTCATCTCATCTCTTACATTATTCTTCCAGTCAAATAATATATTTGATTTTCTATTATAATAATAGTTTGGTCGAAGGGAAATGAAGCGGATGAGAGTGTTTAATTCCCATTCATTTTTGGTTTTTTAGGAGAAAGGGATCTTAATTCATTCAATAAAATTATTTAAGAGAATGATACTTGAAACGTAAAAAAAACATACGAAATGTAAGAATAACCCTACGCGACCCCCACAGCCTAAAAAAAGCATGAGGTCAGCATCTAATACATGAAGGATTCTTACGTTTCTGACAGAAAAATTTCGTACTATAAATCATTTTCCATTATTTAAATATCCACACACACGTATATAATATAAGATTATACGAGTATAAAAGTAATTTAATCTCTCCCCGTCTGACCTAAATAGATAAACACTCTTCTCTACTCAAGAGCACTTAGATGAAATGGTAGAAGTCTCTTCCAACAGCTTAACCAAAGTCTTGGGTTCGAATTCAGCTTTGCCGGCCATTCTGGTCCTACCTAGGGCTGTTCATAGTTAGCAAAAAACTGAACTGACGAACCGAACCGAACTGAACCAAAACTAACCGAACTATTACAAACAGTTTAGAACTGAACTGTTATTTTAAGTTCAGTTCAGTAACTGAACTGTTAGGTAAGTTCAGTTCAGTAACCGAACTGAACTGTTAAGGACTTAAAAGACTCAGTTCTCAGCGTCCCACTCTCACTCCAAACATAGTCTTCAATGTCTCACACTCTCACTCTCAGGTCTCACTTCTCAGCGTGACAGCAACTTCATCTTCAATCTTCAATGGCTGTCGCAGTTCTCACTCCCAGGTCTCACTTCATCTTCAATGGCTGTCGCAGTTCATCTTCGAACCCTAAAGCCCTAATCAGCAACTTCATCTTCGAACCCTAAAGCCCTAATCAGCAACTTCATCTTCAATCACAGTCGCAGTTCTCTTCTTCGATCCCTAAAGCCCTAATCTGCAACTTCATCTTCAATCGCAGTTCACTCGAACTTCATCTTCTTCGAAATCGCATCTTCTTCAAACTTCAGAGATTCCATTTTTCATTTCCGTGTTTTGCTCAGAATATAACTCTTGCTTGGATTCAACGCCTTCTTCTTGTTTCTCAACTTATTATAGGTACGTTTCTACTTTTCCCCTTTCTTCCATCTACTCGTGCCTTCAAATTTTCATTCTTTCTTTTTCTAGGGTTCTTTTGTTTCTTTCTCTTTTCAGCTGTTTCATGAGATGAATCTGTTGGTATTAGTATCTTTATAATTATAATTATAATTAGATATTTGGTTTTTGACTTTTTAGCTATGTTCTAATTTCTTGTCTGTGAATTTTGAATCTTAATTAATAGAAGTTTATAAAGATTTGTTTACTGGGTTTTGATTGTTTCCATTGTTGATTGTTTCAGTATATAACTCTGGGCTGTTTACTGGGCTGTTTCAGTATATTACTTTCGGCCCCATTGTTGATTCTTTCTGACTTTTGATTGTTTACTGGACTGTTTCAGTATATTACTTTTGATTTGTTTACTGGGTTTTGATTGTTTCCATTGTTGATTGTTTCAGTATATAACTCTGGGTTGTTTACTGGGCTGTTTCAGTATATAACTCTGGGTTGTTTACTGGGATGTTTCCATTGTTGATTGATGAATGTTTCTGCATTACTTAATTGTAGGCTGTAGCTACTTTGGGGACCCATGTCGGCACACGATTCTATCATGGACTTTACAGTGTTGAAGAGCCAAACAATGTTGAAGAGCCAGACAATGTTCATACCACACCGGTTGACCCGGGAGCTACATTACTGCCTCTTCCCAAGCGTAAATCTCGGTCTGAAGTGTGGAAATACTTTACAAAGCAACCTGGTGATGATATGTACGCCAAATGCAGATACTGCAGAGACTTAATTAAGTATATGATTGGGACAACTGCAATGTGGACTCATTTGACTAGATGCAACAAGAATCCTACAAATGCATCAAACAAAAGGCAAAGGAAAGCACCGCCAAATGCTACAGAAGGACAAGTAGCATCTTCGCCAAGCTACTCGAAATTTGACCAAGAAGCATGCCGACTTCAGCTTGCCAAGACAATTGTGAGTGCGGAGCTCCCATTTCGTTTTGTGGAGAACGAAGAATTTCAAAAGTTCTTGAATCTCTTGCAGCCCCGTTTTGACATTCCATCACGATCTACGGTGAGACGTGACATTTGGGCTCTTTACCTCGAAGAGAAGGATAAGTTGAAAGCTATTTTCTCAAAACATTGTGGGAGGGTTTGTCTCACCATAGACACATGGACTTCGGCTCAAAATCTCACTTATATGAGTTTGACTGCTCATTATGTTGATTGTGAATGGAAGCTTCAAAAGAAAATCATTAACTTCTGTCAAATTACGGGGAATTCGGGAGAGGCCATTGCAAGGTACATTGAGGGGTTTCTGAATGAGTGGGAGTTAAAACGTGTTTTGACCATAACTGTTGACAATGCTTCAGCAAATGACGCCGGGTTGAGATACTTGAAGAGCAGGATGGAGTCTTGGGACAACCTTGTCTTAGAAGGAAATTATATTCATATGCGCTGCTGTGCGCACATCTTGAACTTGGTTGTCAAGGAGGGACTAAAAGAGATTGATATCTCCATTATGAGAATTCGGGCTGCTGTTAAATTTGTCAAGGTTACTCCCGCCAGAGAAAGAAAGTTCATGGAATGTGCAGAGAGTGAGAGGATTACTGAAAAAAGTGCTCTTATCCTCGATGTTGATACAAGGTGGAATTCGACATTCTTCATGCTACAGTCTGCACTAAAGTATCAATGCAATCATAGTAACTCCAATGAAAGTAGAGGATAAAACGGGTTTTCTAAATTGGAGTAGTATATAATCATAACTTTAATCACTTCAAACAAACCCTTTGGGATGTCTCTTGTGATCATATGAATGTTTGAATGATCCTTTCTGGTGGCTTACAGGACTAGCTTCACTACACAATATCCTTACTATGATCAAGTAACTTGCAGGCCAGATTTTAGTTCCAAATTAGTACTTGATCATGTCTAACGGAAAAAGGTTATCATGTCCAAGGTTCTAAATAGCGGTCGCGGTCGCGGTCGCGGTCGCGTTAAGGCTTTCACGGTTTCGGCTGTTGCGATAGCTGTTGCGGCCGTCGCGGTGTGAATTAACCACAATGATGCAAAAAAATTAATTAAAATAATTTGTACTATCATATAATATATAATAACTAAAATTAATGTTTTTTCATCATTATAAGAACTCTAAAGTAAAATAAAAAATAAAAATATGAATAATGTAGTATCTAATAACAGTTTATGATAAGTTATCTAATAACAGTTCATCTTAAATCTTAAAACAAAGTTCATGATAAATTAGATCTTCAAACAAAGTTCATAATAAAATAGATACCTCAAGTTCACATTACATCACAAGAAACTACTAATACATTAGAAAAAAGATTACTAAAATGTTGTTAATTGAATCCCTAGTCACCACATGGTAGAACGACGTGCAGGGTCATAACTTCCACTATCACCTTCATCATTGTTATATCCACTTCCTCCAAAAACATAATCAAAGAATCCAGAGCTTCTTGGTGGTTCAATTTGTTGGTAATCATATGAAGAAGTTGCTGATGAATCACCATAATTGATAGGAGGTTGGTATTGTGGTAGGTTGGGATTTGGCATATATGGATAATACTCATGTGGCATGTAAGAAGGATGTTGGTAATATGATGGATAATTACCTTGGCTACCATCAGATTGTGCAGCAATACCAAAATCACCAAATGATTGTGAAACACTAGACGAAGAAGAATCATCTATTGGAGTTGCTCCATGTCTTCTGCTTTTACCCCGTCTACCTCGACCTCTGCTAGCACCACCAGTCACATCCTCATTTGAGTCTTCTTCCATTCTAGAAGGCAACAGATTTTCATCACGCCTAACATATGGTTCTTCATTATAAGAAAAATAAGGCCCTTCACCTATTCCATGACTTTGATCTAGATTACCATAACCACCATTACCACCACTATTGCCACTATTTCCCTCACTGGGTGGACTTAAACCACCATCACTTCCTTGACTAGGTACTTGACCTGAATTTGAGGCATCTCCGCCAGCTGGTTCTTCAATCTCTTCATCAGAATCAATAGGTAGCCATTCTTCATTTTGGGTTCCATCCAATAATGGCATCTCTCTCTCCTCAATCCATGGAGATAAATAATCTTCCTGAAATATATGGTCAAGGTTGATAGGATTGAAGCCTCTTTCAATGTCTTCCTGACTTTTTCTCATGGTGGTCCTCATTTTTAGCTTCATGTTGTAAAATGCAAAGACAAGCTTTTGTAGCTTTTGATACTTCAGCCTATTTCTCGTCTTTGTATGTATGTAGCTAAAAGTACTCCAATTTCGCTCACAATTTGAAGCTGAAGTTGTTTGGCTAAGAACTTTCACAGCTATATTTTGAAGTTCAGGTGCACAAGTTCCATGTATCATCCACCATTCAGCTGAATAAAGAAGATAGTAAGTTGTTTATGTATATCAGTGTAACAAAAATAAAAAATTGCAATATTTTCATACTAGAAAATCAACAAGCAAAAATTATATATAAAACATACCAGGTTTCATTTGAGACCATGCTCTTTGAGCTAGTTGAGTTCCAAATGTTTCTTGTTTATCCTTGAAAAGTAACAACTACGAAGACCAACATACCATATAAGATTTTATTTTAAAATTTACAATAATATTATATATTATACATATATAACATTAACAAATTTCTCACCTGATTGGTAGCTCTTATTTGCTTATCAATATCTGGTTCTAATTTGGTTATTACTTTTGTGGTACCTTCCATCGTTTCCTTAGCTACATGACTTCCATGGAGAACTCCAAATTGGAATTGTGGATTGAGAAAATAACCTAAAAAATAAATGAATAATTAGTATATTTACTTCAAAACCAAACACATGCATGTAAATAATTGAATATTTAGACACAAACCTGCTGAATGCAAATCAGTATGCATGTAGATCCACCTTCTGTCAATAATTGAATTATAATAGGCATGGTAACGACAATTTTCCTGAATAGCTTGCTTAGCTCTGTCAATTGCTTCATAGAGAAATCCCATGGTAGGTTTATCATCACCATCTACCAACTTCAAAACCTTGACAATTGGTTCAAATACCTTTATTATATCACTTGCCTTAGTCCAGAATTCTTTGGTCATTACAATCTTTTTGGCTTCATATGCAGGTCCTCCTGGTTTGTCTTTTCCATATTTGGAATTCTTGTATTCATCAGAGTTAAACATATTGTTTAAAGCTTCTCTCTGTTTCACAATAGATTCAAGTTGTAGAAATTGTGTAGCAAAACGAGTAATCGCTGGACGAATAATTTCTGTGCCGCCAGTATATTTCTTCATCAAATTCACAGTCCAAATATGATTGTATATAAATAAAGTTATCGTTTTTGCATCCTCAAGCAATTTCTTGACATTTGACTTTTTTCCAATATCTTCCAAACACAAATCCAAACAGTGAGCTGCACATGGAGACCAATAAAGGTGAGTTCTTTTTTCCATCAATTTCAGACCAGCTGCTTTCAATGCTGCCTCATTATCAGTGACTATTTGGACAACATTCTCTTCCCCCACCTCCTCCACCATGTTGTCAAGCAACTTAAAGTAATAATCAGTGTTTCTACTTGCAACATGAGAGGCATCAATAGACTTTAAAAACACTGTTCCTTGGCTAGAGTATACTAAAAAGTTCATGATATGCATATGATTTATACCATTTGTCCAACCATCACACATTATAGTGACCCCTTTTTCTTTCCAGACTGGTTTTAGTTCATCTATATATGTTTGCATCTCCTGACATTCTTCATTCAAGTATATCTCTGAAATCTCATAAGGAGAAGGCAATTTGACCCCCGGCCCCAACTTTGCAGCTTCAGCTAACAAGTTGTGGAGCCAAGGAGAAGTGCTCAAGTTCATAGGTAGACGCTCGTGTATTATCAATTTGGATAATGCTTTTCCCAACTTCTTTCTCGCAGTTTTCAAAAATCCTGCACCAAGTTTTGTTTGCTTCATACTCTTACTTCTCTGTAGATCAACATCAACTTGCCTCATTCTGTGTTGAATATTTCTCTGTTGATATTCAGATGAAGCTCCACTACTACTGCCAACGCCACTTGTACGGAATCTTTGATTATCTTCCCATTGTCTATATGACATCATGCTTTCTTGTGTAGCATGTCTCATAGCTGCATCTTCATCAATGAAACCTTCATCTTCATCATCGTCATCCCCTCTTAAACGCGAGACAAATTCTTCCTTTCTTTTTCGTTGATCATTTTTCTTTGTTTTACTATCTAATAAAAGCTTCATCATACCTTCTCTAACCAAAGTGTTGACTCTAGCACAACCTTTGACTTCTCCTGCCATGTGTGCAAGATGTTCCTTCAATCGAGTTATTCCACCTGTTATTATTCTTTCACAACATTTACATTGTATAATATTTCTTCCTCTACCTTGCACAAGCGTTCCAAAGTGCCAACCAATATCATCACTCGGAGCACTATCTGCTCTACCAATTGGAAATTCTTCTGGTGGATCCATTGATTAACTAAACTGGAAATAAAAAAATGCAATTATAAGTTCAAATTTTAAGAAGTTAAGGACAGAACTAAAAATGAGTTAAAAAAAGGACAAACTCACAAAACTAAACTAATTAACAAAAAAAAAAGGAACCAAAGTGTTTTTTTTAGAAATGGGTCCATTTGTTATATCATTATTCTGATCCAATTATTTTGATCCACTACTTGCCTCATTCCTCAAATTCCAATCGGCCCAACCCAACCACAAACTAAACTAAAAATGAGGTTTTTTTTTTTTTTTACAAAGAATGGGCCCAAATTATCAAATTATCATACGATTCATACCCTCAAATTCCAATCAGTTCCACACTTCCACTTCCAGTTTTTCGGTTCCCATCTCTCTCAAATCCCATTTTTCGGTTCCCATTTTTCGGTTCCCTTTAATCCCATTTTTCGGTTCCCATCTCTCTCAAATCCCAAACGCCGCCGCGGCTACCCTTCTTCCCCCACACAAATTTACAAATTACAACTCAATAAACATTTATGTAAAGAAGAAGAAGCTATTAAAAGTCAAAACCTGCTGGGTGCTGGCTGCTGCTCTCCTTGAAGAAGAAGAAGAAGAAACCCAGATTTGAAGAAGAAGAAGATAAGAAGCTCAGATTTAGAGGAGTGAAGAACAGTTGGTTTGCTTGCTGCTACTGATTTGAAGCAAGGCTGATGAGTGATGACTTGATGTATGTTCCCTTTTGGACTTTTAGGGAGCAAATCGAATCAGAATTGAGAATCCCTCTTTTTCTTTTGGTTTTTAGCAAAAAAGGAATCTGAATATATTCTTCTTTCTCTGTAGATCTCTGTTTCCCTTTTGGTTTTGGACTTTTAGTGAAAAAAACAAATTTTTTCTACTGTTTCTGTTGAACGCCGTTTCGTCGCGGCCGTCGCGGTCGTAACGCCGTTTCGTCGCGGCCGTAACGGCGTTTTGTAACGTTTTTTTCCGTGATTCTGAATCACTCCGTCGTAGCGGCTTGTCTCGGTAGCGGCAGCCACCTTTACCGTTTTGTAACGGCCGTTTTTGCCGTAACGGTCCGTTTTTTCAAACCTTGATCATGTCTAACTTACAGGGCTAGCTTCACTACACAGTAAGGATTTTAGTTCCTACATAATATCCTTACTATTCATATTTCTGTTAAAAAGGAATGGACAATAATTATGTTGCTGTTATTACTCTTAACATGTTTATGAGTTATATATATATATATATATATATATATATATATATATATATATATATATATATATATAAATGCTTTTGGAAATCAATTAATTCATATATCTTTCTTATTCTCATAATTTAGGAATGCAGCAATGGCAAAGATGAAGTGAGCTGATGCATACGGATGAAAGAGTGCACTAGCAGAGAGAGACAGAGGAAATAGGAAATAGGGAATAGTTTATTTTGCAAATAGGGAATTGATTCAGCAATGTTGGGTTTTAGAAACTCTGTATTTTTAACAGTTCATGAAAAATTGCAAAAAAAAATCTATAATTTTAGAAACTCTGTATTTTTAACAGTTCAGTAAAAAAAACTGCTGGAAAAAGTTTGGTTAACAGTTCGGTTCGGTTTGAGCCCAAAAATTCGGATAAAATAGTAAATAAAAGTTCAGCTTTTAAACAGTTCAGTTCGGAAAAAACTGTGAACTGAACTGTTAATATAGTTTAGTTCGGTTTGACGAACTGTTATTGCGGTTCGGTTGGTTCGACGAACTGTTTCAACTGGTTCAGTTCGGTTCAGTTCGGTTCTCCTCTTGAACTGAACCATGAACAACCCTAGTCCTACCCGACTCGAATAATTAGTCTCTGCAATTGCGCGCAAAGGATACCCGATTTATACCAAAAAATAAAAAAAAAGATAAACGCTCCTCTCTCCTATTTCCTCAATCAAGCACAAAATCAAATTAAACCCTTTGCCTCCCTTCCCCCTCCACTCATTCGAACCAAACACACTCTTATGTTTTATATATGAACAGTGCTCTACCATAAAAAGGGCACCAAAGCCACTAACATTGGAGTTCTTAGTATCATGCGTGTTGATACTTTGTGAGGATACATCAGCCTTATTATTGCCCATCATTGATCACGAAGCAAGAAACTCAAAAATTCTTTTTTTTTTATTAAAACTCAAGTTCTCATTATTAATTTTTTTGAACCAAGTTCTCATTATTATGAATATCTATTTGTTCTCATATTTCTACTAACACGAGGTAATATAAATATAAATATAAATATACTCACCAATAACATGGTAATTAAAAAAAATAAATATAAATATACAATGTCTTTCTTTTCGTTTCTCTCAATCTATCGTACAAAACTCAGAGATGGCCCTAAAACTATCATAATAGCTTAATAAGCATAAATTTAAATCAATTTTATTTTTCTGCTCGTGCAACATACTTGGTATATATCTAAAAGTTTCCTGATGTCGTGTGCTACAACACAATGGTAATTATAGGGACATTTGTGTGGGTGAGTGGGTTCAAATCGACAAATCTCATATATCCACACACGTGTATAAACAAAAAAAACGACTTATTGAATTTTAAATCATTTAGATTTTCAATAATCTCTTCTTTAACCGGTTCACAAATAAGGAGACTACATAAATGACAATTATCCCGTAAGGCTTAACTCTACTGGCAAATGTCGAAATTGTTAGGCGGGATGTCATGTCTCGGGTTGGAACCTGAGACCTCACAGTTGTGTGCGTGAGTTTCTAGTGGCAATTGCCACTTCGTCAACGAATAAAAAAAAAATGACAATTGATATTTCGTGCAGCATATATAATGCTAGTATAAATGTATTATACATATATTTGCTCAACGTTTTGTTTTTTTATCTTGAGAAAAATGTCATGATTATCCCTAGTCAGATACACCAAGGGAATAACCGCACATGGAGAATTGATTGTCTCCGTAACAAATCTAGCCTTTCATATGATCATACCAGTCTATTTTCTGCTGAAAATTGAACATCAGATAACCTTTGCTTGACTTTCATCGCCTGTAATAGTAAAACACACAATTGAAAAAAAAATGCCTACCTAAAGGAAATCTACCAATGGTACATAAGCTGAATTTAACTTAAATGACAAACTATTACAGACACAGTAAAGGATCATACCTGTTGTTCCCAATTTATACAGCATGTTATAATAGAAAGTAGAACACATTGAACAAAAGCACCAACTTGTATACCAATCCAAAGTCCTTTTCCTCCCACTTGAACCAAAAAAGCCAATAAGGCAGCAACCGGAATTCCACATAGGTAGAAGGCTCCTAAATTGACATAGACTCCTATGTGTTGCCATCCACAACCTCTAGCAATGCCTAAATCAACGAATAGTAAAACAAATTTGGAGAGAAACTTTTTCTTCAATGTAAAATTTACTAAATGATAGACATGAGGGAATTTTACCTGTGAGAAAACCTTGTATGCTGTCTAGTATAACAGATATACAAACCAAAGGAGCCATGACAGTGACATAATCAATAACTTCCTTCTCATTGCTGAAAACATAACCATAAACACCACGACAGGCAAAGAGGGTCGCACTTAATATACTTGTCTCTATGAGAGTAAGTGACATTGCACCTAATACAGCAACACGAGCACCATATGGATTACCAGCTCCTAACTCATTTGAAACCCTAGTGCTATTTTCACAAAGGACAAATGATGATTTAATAAGATACAATTCCAAATGTAGCATATTGTATAATAACATGTAGAATATTGAGAATGAATGTATTTCAGTTTAAACTTCTAACCTTCCTGCAGCTCCAATTCCGAATGGTATTGTATAGAGAGTTGCAATGGTATTCAGACTATGGAAAATGAAAAATAATTATTAAAATCATAATGACTTGCAAGATCTCATAAGAGACGATTGAAAATGGAACCTAAGAATTTAATGCATTGAGTTAGAAAGAAAGTTTGAAACCAACTTACCAAACAGACAGAACTGAAGTCTCAAGTTGTGGATTTGGTAACAGTCCAGACAGCAAGACAAGTAGCTCATATGACCACCATTCAAGGCTACAATCACCAACATGAAAAATAAATACATTATTATAGAGATTTTCTGAAAAACAATGCAACCCTTTATATACAATTTCAGTTGAATTGGAAGATAAATCACCAAACCATTAGTGCAGAAGGTATAGCATAGCGAAAAAACTCCCAAATTCCTTGGAACAGCTCCATAGAAATTGGAGCACGGGTTTTTGCACATGCAGGAGAGAATCTCATGTATAATCCAAGAAAAATCACATTTGACCAGATAGAAATGCTCATTGCTATTGCTCCACCAACATTGTTCAATCCAGTTTTGAATACCAAAGCCCAACAAAGAGGTATATGGAGACAAAGAGTGACAGAAGAACTTATAAGCATGGGAAGTAGCAAACTTTGCATTTGGAAATACCGGACTAATGGCTGCAGAATTGCATATGCAAAAAGTGCTGGAATAAGCCAAATTGTAAATTTCCCTGCTTCATGTGCAATTAGAGGGTCCTGACCCATGAGAAGCAGTAAATTTTCCATGTTGATCCAAATAAAAGACAGAGGAAGACAAACTAGGAAAAGACAAAAGATAGCAGTGTATGTTTGCATTCCAACTTTTTGATATTGCTTAGCTCCATAAGCCTGTCCACAAGTAGTTTCCAGTCCACTAGCCATTCCCATCTGTTAGCATGACCAATTCACCAATGCACTTTAGTAAATAATGGAAGAAAATAATGATAATTATGAGCAAGATGCCATGTTTTTTTACTGAAATATAACATGCGAGAAATAGCTGATAAAGAAGATAAACTAGTCTCATATCATATGCATGCAGTACTTCCCCAATCGAGAGTTGCGATTGTATTGAGACTATGAGGAAGTATAAGTTTGTTTGGTTCTTCAGTGACAAAATTTGCTTTTGAATGAATTGATCGTCTAAAATTGATTTTGAATGCAAGTGAGTTGAATGTAAAGTGATTTATGTTTGCATGAACCGACATAAAAGTGAGTTGAACAACAAATTTGAGAGTAAAAATTACTTTAGAAAGCAGAAGCTACATATATCCCAGCTTCAAGATTTTAGAGACAAAATCAATTTTACTCAAAAATACCTAAGCATGTCAAAAACTAGTGTATGTCTCCATAATCAATTTTATCTCTCCCAAAAATGAATCCAAACATACACATAGAATCCTAAAAAAATCAATAAAAAATTGTAATATTATCTCATTGTTTGTCACTTGGTCAATACGGTTAATTTCATTGTGGAATAATTTTAGCATGAGCATAATATTTACAAGGCACAAGTATTTAAAAGCTCAACATATATATTACTAGAACTTCAGCATGATTTTAGTTAAGATAGCCTATATTTTACTAGACACCATGTGCATAAAAAATATGTGTTGGTTCATTAGTTGAGTTGAGACTTGAGAGTTTATGTGACAACAATGCATGTACAAGGATAAAAAAACACAGCATACATGCATTCTTATCTTAGTGTTGCTACTTCCTTTTTTCAAATGTTTATTTCAATAAATTTGAAAAATTTTAAGACTTGATATAAAATTTACTATTTAAATATAATTAATTTTGAAATTATTTATTTAAATTCAATAATAGACGGTAGGGTTGCGATCATCCCTGTGATTTCAGATTCTTCGTTCAAGAACGGTGTCCTACGTGGTTTCTAGTTGTGGTTCGGTTCCTGTTGTGGTTCGGTTCCTGTAAGTGGTTCGGTTCTCTGGTTCTGGATCGGATCTCCTTTGATTCGGATCCTTCGTGGATCTGCGTTTGGGTCGCTCCGTGCGCCTCCTTCGTGGTCCTCCTTCGTCGTCCTCCTTGCGTCGTTCTCCCTGGATCTCTGTTTGGTTTCGTGGATTTGCGTTTGGGTCGCTCTGTGCGCCTTCTTCGTCGTCCTCCGTGCGCCTCCTTCGTCGTCCTCCGTGCGCCTCCTTCGTCATCCTCCGTGCGTCGTTCTCTCTGTTCGTCGTTACTGTGCGCGCTCTCTTCGCGCTTCGTGGATCGGGTTTCGTCCCTCGCCGTCGCGATCTGTTCGTGGTTCGCGTTACTCTGCTCGCCGTCGCGTTTCGTGGTTCCTGTTGGCCATTGCTGTTGGCCGTGCGCTATTGTTCACTGGTGGTGCGCTATTGTGTGTTCTTAGTACGGTGGGATTCTGTGTACTGTGTGCTAGTGTGTGCTCTTGCTACTGTGCGCTACTGTGGTTCGGTTTGATTTTGAGTTTTTTTTATATATTGCAAGCTACCGTAATTTTTTAATGGCTTCGGAAGGAAGAGATAATTTTTGTGTTTGCTTTACTGGCAAGAATTATGCTGTTTGGGAATTTCAATTCAAGATGTATGTCAAAGGAAAAGGATTATGGAGTCACCTTGATGGGGTCTCTAAAGCGCCAGCAGATACACCCGCCTTAGACGCGTGGGAAGTTCAAGATGCTCAGATTATTTCTTGGATCCTCAGTACTATTGATCCTCTGATGATCAATAATTTGCGAGCATTTTCAACTGCTCAGAAAATATGGAATTATTTGCAGCGTATTTACAACCAGGACAATACAGCCAAGCGTTTTCAATTGGAGTTAGAGATCGCCAATTACAAACAAGGTACTTTGTCAATTCAAGATCATTATTCTGGTTTTTTAAATTTATGGACAGAACACTCTGCTATTATATATGCTGTTGTTCCCAAGGCGTCTCTGTCGGCCGTTCGTGATGTTTATGATACTAGTAAACGGGACCAATTTCTCATGAAACTTCGTCCGAAATTTGAGGCCGTTCGAGGTGCTATGCTGAATAGGAACCCTGTTCCTTCCTTAGATACCTGTATTGGTGAATTGCTCAGGGAAGAACAGCGTCTTAATACTCAAGGAAACATGCTTCATGATCCCGTCCATTCTGAACCGGTGCCAGTTGCATATGCTGCGCAAAATAGAGGCGTGGTCGTGATATGCGCCAAACTCAATGCTTCAGTTGTAAACAATTTGGACATGTTGCTCGTAGTTGTCCTAAGAAATTTTGCAATTACTGCAAACAGCAGGGTGATCTCATCTCTGCATGTCCCACGCGTCCTCCTCGACCGACTAAGCGTTCGGTACAGGCATTCCATGCCACTACTAGCTCTACAGCTGGTCCTTCCACCACTGGTGCATCTAGCTCTGCTGCTGGTCCTTCCATCCCTGCTGCGTCTGATGGTGGTGCTCTTCAGCCTGAGTTAATTCAACAAATGGTACTATCTGCTCTTTCTGCCTTGGGTATTACTAGTATGTCTTCTTTCATTACTTGGTTACTTGACTCTGGTGCATCGAATCACATGACTGGTTTCTCTGAACTCCTGCACAATTTACGTTTTTATATTGGTAATCAAAAAATTCAAATTGCTAATGGTAGTACCCTTCCTATAACGAATGTTGGTGACATAAATTCTAATTTTAGAAATGTGCTGGTAGCACCTGGGCTTGCCTCAAATTTATTGTCTGCTGGTCAATTAGTGGATGAAGGTTGTGATGTTAATCTCACTCCGGATGGTTGTCTTGTGCAGGATCGGGTGTCACGGAAGGTGATCGCGAAAGGGGCCTAAAGTTGGAAGAGTGTTTCCACTCCAGTTTCATTCAAATCATTTATCTCTTGCTTGTAATAGTGTTTTGAATGCATGTGAGGATTGACATAGGAAATTGGGCCATCCAAACTCTGTTGTTTTGTCTCACTTATTTAAAACTGGTGTGTTAGATACTAAATTGATAGATTCTAGTACCTCTATTTCATGTTCTGTTTGCAAATTAGCTAAGAGTAAAACCTTTCCTTTTCCGTCTGTTGCACATCGTGCTTCTACGTGTTTTGAGTTGATTCATAGTGATGTTTGGAGGATTTCTCTTGTTGCTTCTCACGCTCACTATAAATATTTTGTCACATTTATCGATGATTATAGCCGTTTTACTTGGATTTATTTTCTTAAATCTAAATCTGAAGTGTTTTCTATGTTTAAAAAATTTCTGATATATGTTGAAAATCAATTCCAAACCAGTATTAGAATTCTCCGGTCTGATTCAGGTGGTGAGTATATGTCTCATGAGTTTCAGGAGTTCTTACAGCAAAAAGGTATACTGTCTCAACGATCTTGTCCCAATACCCCTCAGCAAAATGGTGTTGCAGAACGTAAGAATCATCACTTGTTGGATGTGACACGTACCTTACTTCTCCAGGCATTTGTTCCATCCAAATTCTGGGTGGAGGCTCTTTCCACAGCTGTCTTTTTGATCAACCGTCTTCCTTCCACGGTGATTGGGTTTGATTCTCCTTACTTTCGCCTTTTTAAAACTCAGCCTGATTACAATCGTTTACATACTTTTGGGTGTGTATGTTTTGTGCACCTCTCATCCATTGAAAGACATAAGCTTGGAGCACAATCTGTCCAATGTGCATTTATGGGGTATAGTCAGTCTCATAAGGGTTTTGTGTGTTATGATGTCTCTAACCATCGTTTTCGCATTTCTAGGAATGTGACATTTTTTGATAATCAGTCTATGTTTCCTTACTCTTCTCCTGGTTTGAATGATATTGCTATACTTCTGCAATTTTTTGATAAAACAAGACTCGCTCCCACTTCCCCTTCCGACACTGATCCTGCTCCTGCTCCTGCTCCTGATCCTGATCCCGATCCTGGTTCTGACCCTATACCGCTGGCACCCCGGCGTTTTGGTAGAACGTCTCGAGCACCTGACAGATATTCCCCAGACAGGTTTGGTTCCTCTCATACTGCTTTAACTGCTTCTCTATCTGGCACATCTATTCCTACTTGTTACTCGCAAGCTGTTAAAGATGTGTCTTGGGTAAATGCCATGAATAAGGAACTTCAGGCCCTTTAGGACAACTTCACCTGGGATATTGTTCATTACCCTCTTGGTATCAAACCCATAGGTTGTAAATGAGTTTATTCTGTGAAATTGAATTCTGATGGATCTCTCAATCGATATAAGGCTCGATTGGTTGCTTTAGGCAACAAGCAGGAATATGCTATTTATTATGATGAGACATTTGCACCAGTTGCTAAAATGACTACTGTTAGAATGGTGCTATCTATCGCTGCTTCTAATGGGTGGTCTCTCCACCAAATGGATGTCAAGAATGCATTTCTTCATGGAAACCTGGCTGAAGATATTTATATGACTCCCCCTCAGGGCCTTTTCTCTTCATCTATGGGGGTGTGCAAGCTCAAACGATCCCTATATGGTTTGAAACAGACACCTAGAGCATGGTATGCGGAATTCCGTTCCACTCTACTTGGGTTCTCTTTTACTCAAAGTCATTATGATTCGTCTTTGTTCATTCACCGCACATCTACGGGCATTGTTCTTCTCATTCTTTATGTTGATGATATGATCATTACGGGTTCTGATGCAGCATCCATACAGGAAGTTAAACAAAAGCTTCAAGCCTCATTTCAAATGAAAGATTTTGGTCTGTTACATTATTTTCTTGGACTCGAGGTTCATTCTACTTCTAAGGGCATATTTCTCCATCAGCATAAGTACGCCACCGACCTTATTGCTATGGCTGGCCTCGAATCTGCTAATCCTGTGAATACTCCTCTTGAAGTTAATGTTAAATACCACCGTGACAAGGGAGAACTTTTGACTGATCTGTTATTGTATCGACAGCTCGTGGGTAGTCTTAACTACTTGACCATTACACGACCAGATATTTCCAGATATTTCATTTGCTGTTCAGCAAGTAAGTCAGTTTATGCATTCTCCTCGTCATCTTCACCTTGAAAGGTACCTCTCAACGGGGTTTATTCTTTCCTAATGGAACCCCCCTTACGTTGAGTGCCTACAGTGATGCTGATTGGGCTGGGTGTCCCGACACTCGCCGCCCTGTCACTGGTTGGTGCATGTTTCTTGGTTCTTCGTTGATCTCTTGGAGAAGTAAGAAGCAAGTGAGAGTCTGTAAGTCCTCAACCGAATCGGAGTATCGTGCTATGTCTACGGCATGCTCCCAAATACTTTGGCTTCGTGGTATTTTGGGTGAACTTGGATTTCCTCAAACCGAACCGACATCTCTCTATACTGACAATACAAGTGCCATTCAGATTGTTGCAAATCCGGTTTTTCATGAGCGTACTAAGCATGTCGAAGTTGATTGTCATGCAATTCGTGAAGCCTATGATAATCACGTTATATCCATCTCTCATATCAATACTCAATTTCAAGTTGCAGACATTTTGACCAAAACTGTTCCTTCTCCACGCCATCAATTTCTTGTCAGCAAATTGATGCTCTTTGATGACCCGCATCAATTTGAGGGGGGATGTGAATCAGGAAAATAAGAAAGCTGTAAATAGTAGTTGTGTATATTTATTTATATGCTTATGCTTTGGCCCAGGCCCGTTAGGTCTTCTTAGAGAAGACTATTTAAACTCTCATGTATTTGGTATTGAGGATCACGGAGACATTAGGCAGACTTTGGCCGAACTGCGTAAACAATATCGTGTGTTATACTTTGACATATATATATATATATATATATATATATATATTATCATCTAAGTATAAAATATTACGCACATGTATGCATGCATGTAAGTATATATGTATGTATAATTATCACTGAGTTGGTTCATAAATCAAACGGATCGAATTATATGTAACTCGAGTTCAATTCATTTGAATAACAGGCTCAACTTTCGGCTCAAAAGTTGGTTTTTTAGTTCAGAATTCAAGTTCAACAACTAGTTATCAAGTTGAATATTAAATTATGTTTGGGTTGATTTGACTGATTGTCACTCTTCCTAGTTACTCCCATAACTTCAGCTATAGTTTGTAACCAACTAAGAAGTTGGTAGCTCACTGTTGCTTTGAACCGGTAGTCCTATTTTGACTTTGACTAATTCAATTCCACAATTCCAACTATATTTAAAAATTAAAGAGGTAAGCTAGATTTCTTGCTAACCTCATTTACTCGGTGGAAAACAACTAATGACGCCGCCTCTTCACTCACATCATAACCTTCTCCCTTTTTAACATTTCTTCTACGTGTTAATAAAATTTAGTATACCTCAATTCCTTTTTAGTTTTCTTTTAATATTGTTTTACACAAGTTTTTAAAACTAATAAATCTTATTATATTTAATAAAATTATATTTTTTTCGCCGTAGCAAAAACTCTGTTGAGAGGAGAGAATTACATGAATAGACAAAGTCAGGTATACACACTCCACAAAGCCGGTGGATATTGCGCCCCAATAAAATGGTAACAAGAAAAACCCGACATGTCATTAAGCGATTGAATCTTTAACATCCTACCCAATAAAAACTCGAGGAGGTATCGGAGTCTTTTTAGGTTAAAAACACATTACACACATACACTGATGAACAGTAAAGAAAACTGATTTAAAAAAGAAAATACATATACAGTAGCAGAAAAAGAGGCAAGCTAACGATGGAGAAACTTGGAAATGAATTAGTGATATAGGTAAAAACAAAAGAAAACAAAAAGTTAGAGAGTAGAGCTTACAAGAAAGCTGAAGCCAGTAACCCCGGTGAAGGAAATTGCTAAGGCGGCGCTGGAGAGATAGAGTTCACCCAAGTGACCAACTATCATTGTTGATACAACTTGCAACAGATACTGTGATAAAATCACAGCCACCATAGGACCTGCTATCTGGCAAATCTTCTTCATTTCGGTAGTGTAAACATCCCAAGTAATAGCTCTATTGTTACTCTCACTTTTCTCATCAATCTGCTTTGCTAAGAGACTCTCTTCCATGTTGCTTCTCTCTCTCAAAGACGAAGAAGAGCGAACGAGAGATTAGAGAGATGAGTCGGTATACTGAGACTCTCAGAGTTTTGTTTTGTTGTGTTTACTCTTTCTCGTAGCCTTAGCATCATCACGCTTTATTTTATAAGCCCGTATTTGCTGTCGGTATATTGATATTGTTTTTTTAAAAATGGATTTTATTCGTGGGATCCAAGCTTATAAAATAAAACGTGTTGATACTTTGTGATGATCCATTGGCCTTCCTAAATCCTACGAAGATAAGATACGTAACTAATTCGGGCGTACCAGAGTGGACACCAAACAGATTATAGAACATATTGTCGTCGCTGCTAGCTGTATAATGAGAAAATTACGACAGATAATAAAAAACAAGTCAAACCTCATCAAAAAGTTATAACAACACCACTAAAAATCTAATAAATCGAAAAAAGATTATACAAATTTTTTTTAGATTTTTCGGATATTATGAAAAAATAAAAAAATTCATAAAAAATAGTAAACGATAAAATTTGAGATTTTAAAAGAAGCTATTTTTGGCCGTGGTTGAGGAGTATGATCCCTGATTTTTTTCGGATTTAATAGCCGTGGTTTCGAGATAATCGGAGAAAATTTTCCGAAAACAAATTTTTAGTCTAGAACCCTAAAACTGAGTAGCGGTCTACAATAAATGAAATTGATATAATTTTGTATTAACTTATTAACACAGAGTGCAGAGTGCATAGTGCATAGTGCAATTTCAACGGTCAAAATTTTGCCGACACTAATAAACGGTTAAGATCTTGTCGACACTAATAAATGGTCAAGATCTTGCACGCTGCACTATGCATTATTCACAGGGGGACTTCTTGAAAGTTTTGGGGAATTTGGGTCACCCATATTGAGTTGGTGCCGCACGCCGATTACAGTTATGTTCGCAACGTTCGCAACGGTTATGAAAATATACAGTTATTTCCATATTTCTATATAGCGTAAATTATTTTTTTATTCATTAATTATCTAATTATTTTAGAAATAAAAAAATTAATTTTTAAAATTAATTTTAGAATTTAATTAGGTTTATATATATTAATATAAAAGTAATTAAAAAATAAAAAAAAACAGTTCAGAAGTCTCTCCCACAGGGGGCGACTTCTACTCTCTAAAACCAAAAAAATTTGCAAAAGCAGTGTAGAAGTCGCTACCACAGGGGGCGACTTCTAGCCCGAAAAAAAAGTGTTCTCCTTTGGTAATTACTTTAAGGCTTAAATATCATTTACCCCCTGTAAATATCACCATAATCCATTTACCCCCTGCAAAAAAAAGGTTTAAAATGGACCTTGCAAATATTAAGTGTTTCTAGTTACCCCTGCTGTTAATTTTTCTGTTAAAAAAATGACATGGCAACCTGAGATGACGTCAGCACTGACGTGTGTCACCATATTATTGGACCTTTGTGCCACGTGGCACTGCCACGCCATGTCAGCATCCTATGTCACCATGGTCACGTGACTCTGACATGTGCCTTGTCAGCAATCAATAGATGGCTGCCACGTGGCACTCACTTGCCAATGGGGCGCAATAGTGTTACTTAAAAAAAAGGATTTTTGGTAGCTCATGGGTGTTGAACCTGTGACCAGCTTTTTATACCCACTCCATATTACCATTTAGCCAAATCAATTCTTGAGAACTTTAAGGCAAATATTAGTATATGTTACGTAAAAACGAATTAATTTTTTTTAAAAAAAATCAACTGCCCAGAAACGAATTAAAATTCGATTTCTGGAAAAAACAATGGTTGTTGAACGATTTGGAAAAAACGATTTGGAAAACGATGGTTGTTTCAAGATTTGATTTCTGGGTAAACAATTCAAGATTCAAATTTCAAGATTCAAGATTTGGAAAACGATTTGGAGATTCAAGTTTCACATTCGGTTTCAAGATTCAAGATTTAGAAAACGATTTGGAAACGAAAAATGATTTGGAAAACGATGAATTTTTGGAAAACGATGGAAAATGATGGAAAACGATTTCTGGGTTTTGTTTCAGATTCGATTTCGTTCTCGTTTGAGTTCAAAACCCAATTTCGTTTCGCCCTCAAGCCCAATTAACAACAAAACGAGATATGTGAACGAAAAAACGAAAAAAACGAGATCTGGAAACTGAAATCGTAAATCCAAAAACGAAATTCACAAACGAAGATGATGATGATGATGATGATTTCGTTTATGGGTTTATTATTGTTGTTGCGGATGAGGATGATGAGGAATGATGATGATGAATTTGGGGATGAATTTCTGGGTATTTGCAGAATCGTTTTATATAATATATATTAATAGCTTGCTTAATATTCATAAGAACTGATTTGGTTTAATGGTATTATTGAGCGGGTATGATTAAAGGTTCATGAGTTCAACACCCATGAACCACCAAAATTCCTATTTTTTTTAAATAACACTATTGCGCCCCATTGGCAAGTGAATGTTGTTTTGCAGGTCAATTTGATTGTCGTTTTGGGTGGTGGCGGGGAGTGATTGGGTTTTCGTCAAGGGTGGAATTTGCTTCAATTTCATTGCATTTTGTGCTTGGATTTTGGGCTTAGTTTTTTCGTGGATCAAAACTAGTGTGATGGTTTTCAGGTCAATTTGATTGTCGTTTTGGGTGGTGACGGTGGTGGCGGGGAGTGATTGGATTTTCGTCAAGGGTGGAATTTGCTTTAATTTTATTGCATTTTGTGATTGGATTTTGGGCTTAGTTTTTTCGTGGATCAGAACTAGTGTGATGGTTTTTGTATGATAATGTTCCTACCTATTTCCTCAAGTAGGATCTAGCTAGAACACAAGAGTAAATAATCGTGGATAGTATAGAGATTAAGAGTAAATTATATGAATCAAATGTGTTGTCCTCTCATTAGCCTCTAAGGGCGCTATATAAATTACATTGGGTGTTTAATGACAATAAATACAAATATAGCCATTGTGAGACATACAGAGGAATCATGAGGATTCCAATGAATGCTTGTCTGCAGTTATGGATAGATCGAACCGAACGATGTAGGTGGCCGAATGGATAGGTCGAACCAATGACCGAATATGGTTGTAGGTGTCGACCGAATGAGGAATATGAGCCGACCCTCCGAGGAATGTGGGTCGACCGCAGGAAAGCTCTTGTTGTGTTCTTCTTCCTTTGAGTGCAGTATGTCCGGCCGAGCCTTCTAGATACCAGTCAGTCCGGTTGTGAACATATAGACCAAAATACCCTTAAGAATTTACAAAAACCCAAAACTTTTTACCATTTACATCCGTTTGAGAGAAAGAGTAAGTCAGTATTTTTCTCTTCACGGAAATATGTTAATCCGCTCGCAAAAAATACGAAGATAGAAATATGTAATTCTGTTTGAAGCTGCACAGAATTATGTAAATCCGTATGCAGCTGGACGGAATTATATACTTCCGTATTTGAGAAAAATGGCAGACGAATTTATGGTAATTTCGTTGTTAATTTTTTTCAGAAAAATTTTATTTTTTTTTACTGGAAGTGGTTTGTAGCAGAGGTGCAAACGGTCGAATCATAGACATTCAGAGGGTGCTTTAGTCTGGAGACAATCGTCGAGGCTCTCAGTCATACAATCAGATCCAGGAGTTGATTGGTTTGGCAGAGGGAGGAGATTGAGCTTTTTTTTGGGTATATTGGATTTATGCATTTCTTATTAGTATTGTTCTGACCCTTTGAACTATTTGGATTTATGTATTTCTTATTGGTATTGTGAACACCCAATTTTAACCGGTATTTTCTTCTTTTTTCGTGAAAATTCCAAAAATACCATTTTATGCATTTTTTGTGATTTAAATTGATTTCACGTGCGATTTGGTACTCGTCAGTGGTTTTACGTTATTGTTATTATTATTATTATTATTATCTAGTTAACTTTTTTTAAAAAAAAACAGAAGATTAATTAAAATATAAAAAAAAATATGCAAAAGGGGAACCAAGTACAAGGTCACGTTCGTTTGACTTTGATATCCCTTTGAGATTGAAACCAAATTAGCTTTCTTCATGCTAGACTTTCTCATGCCAAAACAATGAACGCAGCAGTGAAACACAGCAAAGTGAGACAGCTCATATGGCTAAAAACGTGAATGCATCAGGAACTTGGAAGAAGGAAAAATCTGTACAAAAAAAAACAAGCATCAAAACATGAAATACGTTGAACAAACACAAAATTGACTTGACAGTGCAATACTCTATGCAAACATTGCTATAAATTGAGCCTTCAAACAGCAACACCAGGGGGGAACGATTTTGAAAAAAAAAATAGAGAAAAGAGAAGAGGCAAAATGTAAAGGAGGGAGTTCAGAATTAAAAGGAGGAGGAAAAGAGAATGGGGGAGAAAAATTGTCGAAAAATCGCAAAAGAGAGATTAGAGGTTTCTCACTGAACCCTAATCAGTTTTCAAAAAAAGAAGAAGAGGAAGCAGTTGCAAAGCAGGAACCTTTTTTTACAGAAGCTGGAAAAATAGGTTAGCTTTAAGAACAAATTGAATCTGAAAATGTAGAAATGCATTATATTTCGTTTTATTTTAGATGTTAGATGCGTACAACATATGTATCTTTTCTGGTTATACATAGAACAAGTATATATCAACTAAACAAAACACAAAGATGTACATCCAACACCACCACTATCGCAGTCGCCGTCCGCAATGTTTACATCGCGAGCTCCACTGCGGTCAACTGTGTGCACCACCGCGGTCAGATGCGTGCACCACCCCTCTTTCACTTCCTTCCCCATCAGTTTTCCTTTTGTTTTGTTTTGTTCCCTTGGATCTGTGTTTTTCATTCCTCTCGTTCCTTATCTCTTTCTTTTGGTTTCTCTGATTTTCTCTCTCTGTTTCCGAAAGATGTGCGCCTAGAGAGTGAAGATGAGAGTTGTTAAATCCACTGACCCAATTCTTTACATGTTTTGTTTCATACTTTATGCTTTCCTTCTTTGTTTTTTTTAAATTAACAATTGTTATTGTAAGGAAAAGTGGAGCCTGACAATATGTTGAGACCAGCGCCCCTCTCCCATCTCAGCATTCACGCGACTTTGTTCCAATTTCTTATTATTGTATGTTTTTTCTTACTTTGTTTTATCTTAGGTGTTGTTTTGTTATTTATTTATCTCAATGGAATTTATGACACTTTTTGCCTGAAATAATTAAAAAATGGATTTGGCCGAGATGTACATCGTATCAATTCCAGTTTAAGAGACTTTAGCTCTACAGCTTTGACCTTAAGCCCCTTTCAAAATTAAAATCAATTAACAAACAAACATTTTCTAGAAGAACTACGTAGCCTTTGATTATCCGCTTCGGAGATACGTAGGAGCGGGGCTTCCCCGTCAAGCTAAATTAATTTTTCTTTCATGAATAATCAATTAATTTTTTTTAACACCTATTTTCCAAAAACTAAAAAATGAGCTTGATTGAGATGTACATCTGGTCAACCTCGCAATCCTGGTTTAAGACACCTGAGTTGTACAGCTTGGTGATCTCAAACCCCATTCAAAAAAATAAAATCAACCAACCAACAAACTTTTTCGGGAAGAACTACGTGACTTTTGAGTTCCTCACTGCACCGGAGGATACGTAAGAGCGGGGCTTCCCCGTCAAGTCAAAATTAAGTTTTCTTAAATTAGTCCCTATTCCTAAATAATTCTTTTTTACTTTATTTATTTTTTGGGTAAACAAATTTTCTAAACTTATTGATATGTTGCACAATCAAGTTTAGGGTAACTGTCTTCGGACAGATGTTTTAGGGGTGCTGTGGAATTAAGTTTTCGCCCTTCCCTATACATAACCGACTCCTGAATCCAATCTAGTTTACGCAGACCAAATAACTTTAAATGTAGGTTTTTCTCAATTTTTCCTATAAAATAAATTGGGTGGCGTCTCCTAAGATTATAACTTTTTGGGCCGTCCACGTCGGGATCACGGTCGCGACAGATGGCGACTCCGCTGGGGACACATGAGAGTCAAGCCTATTAAATTTGTTTGTGCAAAGTAATTATAAGGTACGTTTATTTGTTTGCCCTTGTTATTATTTTTTCTATATATATTTATATATTTATTCTTATATTGTGCTTGTTATAAACCCTAGGTTAGAAAACACATGATATTACTGTCTGGTTGGATTTTCTGGATCTTTTGCAGGTACAATTTGAGGGTTCTGTTATTTTGTTTTTAGGGTTCCTATGCTCCATTCACACACCACACATACACTGTGAGCACACACTGAGAGTTGTGCTTACACCTGAGCCTAAAAAAAACATAAGTTAGAACGAGGCTGTGTAGTGGTAGTCATTTTGGATGTACATCCTAGTGGCTAGCTACCATGAATTCCTCATCTAGAGTACGATTCTTCTCTGCGGGTATCCACATCTGGGATGTACATCCTGGTGTGTTTACACTTCTAGAAGAGTACTTGACTCTAGAGACCTGAAATTTCCCTAGGTTATAGCTGCTAACCCAGTTAGTATACACAATAGAAAAACCATAGATCCATAGGGTCCAAAGCCCAATAGCATGGGCCAACCAATTTAGGTTACAAAGGGAGCTACTCCACCTCTTACCTTATTTTTTATACAAAAAAAGTCTTTTCCCCATAAACAAACTTTTGGGTTCAGAAAATCACTTATTTTTTCTATAAAATTAAAAATCATATTGCATTTCATGCATAAACAACATAAAATTTGCATTACATTTCATGCATAAAAAGCATAAGAAAAAAACATGTTGCATTGTAAAATAAAAGTGCATTTCATGTAAAAAAATAGAATTTGCATTTTTCTTTGCATAAGTCCTTAGAAAAATTTGTTTTTTTTTCTGCGGGTAGTGCATATTTTCATTTCATTGTCAATCATCATTCTCATTTCTCAAAAATCATTCATCCTAAAATTTCTCCATATTTCATTTTTTCTCTCTTTACATGTATATAAAAATCTTTGCATGTTATGCATACTTTCGTGAGTGAATAAAACAAAGCACATTATCATTTGTGAATCCTCATAGCATTTCCTTGCAGAAGAGGGAAAAAAAAGGAAAATCGCATTACATTTCATCCATAAAGTATCATGTCGCATTCTAAGAAAAAATGTTTGCATATAGAGAGGCGTTTTATGTCAAAAAAAATATAGTCTTTTCTTATTGAGTATTAGATCGAGTGTCTTTGAAAAGTATAATTTCCTCCACATTTAATATTTTTCATGGAATAAATTCTAGAAAAAAAATATTTTTGTATCCTCATAGGTAAATAAAAAAAATCATATTGTCATTCATCATTCATCACGGTCTATTCTCTTTCAAAGTTGCATGGGTTTTGACTGTCGCTTCTTAGGATAAATACTTGCATGCATATCAACAATACATACACTTTCATAGCATAACACCCTAAAAATTATCCACATTTCATTTTTTTTCTTTGCATATACATAAAAAATTGTTCTTGCATGTTGTATGTATTTTCATGAGTAAATAAAACAAGTCGCATAGTCAATCCCCAAGCTGCATGACATATTTACTTCAAATAAATACAAATTAGGAAATTGCATTGCATTTCATGCATAAAAACAATTCAAAAAAATGTATGAAAATAAAAATTTCTCCCTATTTCATTGTCGCATGTTGTCCATATCTTATGAGTAATTGCATCAAAATGTATTGTCATTTGTCAATCTTCATAACATATTTCCTTAAAAAAGTAAAAAACTAGGAGAATTGCATTGCATTTCATGCATAAAAGATCATGTTTCATTCTAAAAAAAATCTTTGCATATACTCAAATGAATAAATTTTTTTTTGCATGGTGTCTCTTAAAAGAAAACACATTGAATGTGGCATCATAGGATAAACATCGGTATGATGACACTAAGTTCATGCACTTTCATAGCATAACATCATAAGAATTCTCCATATTTCATTTTTCTTTGTCTATACAAAAAAAATATTGGTTGCATGGTGTACATACTTAAACGTGTATATAGAATTGCATTGCATTACTTACATAAAAACAATAAAAAAATACAAAACAAATGCATATTGCATCTTAGGACGTATGTTTGCATACATGAAACATATCCATGCACTCCATAGCATCATTTTTTTCTTAGACACATTTTTCTTTTGTCATAATCTTTCTTGAAATAAAGAATTTTAAAAGTCATTGAGTGTCCATTCGCATTTTTTTTCAAGAGAAAGTTGAATTTTGTGTGCTTGCATCAAGGTGGATACCAATCAAGCTTTGACTCGTGGAATCAGATCATTCTTTTGGGACTTGTTGGAAAGAGGCGTAAGGAAGTGTACTGAGTGGGAAGATTTTATGGGGCATTCAGAAAGGGAAGGTAGACATGAGGTTGGGAATTAGTTCTTGAACTAAAAGCTCAAAGCAAAAAAATATGATTGTCATTAGCGCTTTGTAATCATGTTGTGTAAAGGCAAGTTGGCTTTGTTGAAGCTTTATATTAATGGATTTGCATGGACTTAAAAGCTCTGTCCAATTCTTTACACCCCATTATCCCTTTCAGATTTGGTCCCCAGTTCAGAATTGCCTCAAGCTATAATTCTCAAAGTCCTTTTGTGTGTGTCATTCGAGGATGAGCTAGTGAATGGATGTCGATTTTTAAAGGTCCAATTCCCCCCCCCCCCCCAAAAGTAAAAGAAAAAGAGAGCAAAAGAATTTTTTTTTAAGAGAATAATGTTAGCCATGCACTAAAGTTGTTTCAAAATTAATGTTTGAAAATGGGAAATCATGATGAAGAGTGGCATTTTTTTTTTCAAATAAAAAGTATTATACCCATTGATGTTCGTCCCCCTTTGAGCCTGTAATTTCTTTCATTAAACCCTGGGCAAGGATCGACCCTGCAGTGAAATTTAGTGCATTTAGATTTCCAAAGGTACAATGAGATAAAAGAAAAAATGAAGGCCGCAAGACTGAAAACATGTATAGGCAGTCTTGGCGAAAATTAGGGCATAAAAGAAAGAATAAGAGTCATAAATAAAGAAGAGGTGAATGATGAAATCAACTATGCCAAATTAGAAAGAAGTGAAAAATGAAAAAAAAAAAGTGAAAAAGTAGAGAAGTGAAAAAATCAAAGTCATGTAAGAAGGAGAACGGATGAGTTTGACAAGAAAAATGTGATGTTTCGGAGCTCCGTAGGAAATTGAATGCACTAAAGATCATTGATCCTTTGAACCCATAAATCATTTTTTTAAGCCTCCAGATCCTTTTTTCTTAACCAATAACCCATGAAATAGGTTCTTGAGCCTTCTAACCCTTTTCGTCCTAACCCACAACCCATAAAACAACTTCTTGAGCCTTCTAACCCCATTTTCTTAGCCTTATAACCCATAGCCACATGACAAGCCTCTAAAAGTCCACTCTGAGTGATGAATGATTGTTCTCACTTTCATAATGTTAATTTTGAGATAAATCATTTATTTTCTTTTAACTATTCTTTGCTCTAAAAAAACAATAAGAAAGTGAAAAAAAATGAGACTCGCTAGATCGAAAACCCGAAAGGGCGGTCTAGGCAAAAATTAGGGTCTTAAAAAAAATTTGAATCAAAGCTCGCTAGACTGAAAACCTGCAAGGGCAGTCTTGGCAAAAATTAGGGCACAAAAGGGAATTAGGCTACATTTGAGAAGTTTATGTTTGATATGTTCATTCACTAGCGTAATCTCTTCCTTTCGAGTCTAACAGAATGACACATTGGGGCAATTTTTGAGGTTTGAGGTAACCTTGGGAGTCTCAAGAAATCCACTCTGAGCCAACAAAATTTTTGCACAACCCTTCATTAATTGAACATTTCTTGCTATACCAGTTCAGTCTTCTCTCAGGGTAATGCCTTTCACCAACACTAGGGCAAGCATTTGGCAAGACGTTCATGAGTCAAGCTTTGTGTGCTATGCTAGTATAGTCTCATCCCAGGAGCAATACCGTACACCAATTTTGGGGCAAAAGTTTTGTATGACCCTTCAATGAGTCCAACTTCGTTTGCTACACCAGTGTAATCTTCTCTCGGGGCAATGTCTTTTCAGTAAACCGGGGCAAAATTTGCAATAACCCTTTGTGAGTCAAACTCTACTTTCTAACATCAGTGTTATTTCCTCTTTGAGAATATCATTTGCCACATAAGGGAAAATCTTTTGCAAAACCCTTCATAAGTCCAACTTTGGTTGCTTACACCAAGTAGTCATTCCTTTTGTGTAAAACATCTTACCAATTTCTACCAAGTAAGTTGTCTCAAGTAAATAAAAATGCTCAAAAAGATTAACCTCGAGGCAAGCCTAATCCCTTTTCCCAACCATCTCAGTTTCTCTTCGTCTTCCCATTTCTTTCACTTTGTAAACATCATTCACTTCCAAACCTTCAAAAACCCAAAACAAACAATCCAGAAACACGCGAAAATCCCAGCTTGTCAATACCCGTGAATCTTTGCATGCTCATTAAGTAATGCTTCAAAAAGAGTCAATTTGGAATCATTGATATGGTTTAGAGAGCTGATGACAATCTGTGAGAAAGGGGTCAAACCAGAATATGTCATGCTTTGGAGGATGAGGATCGTAAAAGAGATCTGGCAAGGCAAAGATAATGATAAGTTTCCAACCGAGGACAAGCTTGATTGTTTTCAAATAAAACATGCACGGAAACATATTCTCAGCAAATATAACCTTTAGAACATGTCCATCTCTATGCGCATGCATAACTCTTACATTTCATATCATAGCATGCATACATTTCATGTCATAACATGCATACAATCCATATCAAACCATGCATTCCACTTCATGACAAGAAGCATGTGTTTTTCCAGTCTCTTTATGAATAAAGTAATAATAATAAAAATAGCGTCATTCAAAGCAAGGCATACATTGCATTTCCCTTCCATGCTACGGTTTAGCATCTCAAAAGGTTTCCAAAAGCATAATTGATAAGACAAGTAAGAAGGGTTAATAGGGCCGGTGAAGGAAAAGGGGTAAAAGGTTTGATTGGTCGAAGATCGAGAGTTCGGCGCAATGGTTCAAGTTCTAAAGATTGACCTTTTATAGAAGAACATTCATTGCATTTTACTGTCAGCTCTGACATTACATTTTCTCATCATCAAAATTTTTAGTTTTGTGCTATCGTTTACGCCCTGGCACTGCATGCTATCGGTTACGCCCTGGCATCGCATCTTTAATCTTGTGCTATCGGTCTCGCTCTAGCATTAACTTTATTTTCATGCTATCGGTCTCGCCCTGGCATCATATTTTAAACTCAGTGCTACCGATTCAGCTTTGGCACTAGTTTTTCATGCAATCGGTCTCGCCCTGGCATCATATTTTAAACTCAGTGCTACCGATTCAGCTCTGGCACTAGTTTTTCATGCTATCGGTCTCGCCCTGACATCGCATTTTTTAATTTTGTGCTATCGGTTACGCCCTGACACTGCATGCTATCAGTTAAGCCCTGGCACTGCGTGCTATCGGTTACGCCCTGGCATCGCACTTTTATTTTTATACTATCGGTTACGCCCTGACACTGCATGCTATCGGTTACGCCCTGGCATCGCATTTTTAGTTGTGCTATCGGTTACGCCCTGACACTGCATGCTATCGGTTACGCCCTGGCATCGCATTTTAAATTTTGTGCTATCGGTCTCGCCCTAACATCATATTTTAAACTCAGTGCTACCGATTCAGCTCTGGCACTAGTTTTTCATGCTATTGGTCTCGCCCTGGCATCGCATTTTGTAGTTTTGTGCTATCGGTTACGCCCTGACACTACATGCTATCAGTTAAGCCCCGGCACTGCGTGCTATCGGTTACGCCCTGGCATCGCACTTTTATATTTATGCTATCGGTTACACCCAGACACTGCATGCTATTGGTTACGCCCTGGCATCACATTTTTAGTTTTGTGCTATCGGTTACGCCCTGGCACTGCATGCTATCGGTTACGCCCAGGCATCGCATCTTTAATCTTGTGCTATCGGTCTCGCCCTGGCATTGTCTTTATTTTCATGCTATCAGTCTTGCCCTGACATTATATTTTAAACTCAGTGCTACCGATTCAGCTCTAGCACTAGTTTTTCATGCTATCGGTCTCGCCCTGACATCATATTTTAAACTCAGTGCTAACGATTCAGCTCTGGCACTAGTTTTTCATGCTATCGGTCTCGCCCTGGCATTGCATTTTTTAATTTGTGCTATCGGTTACGCCCTGGCACTACATGTTATCAGTTAAGCCCCGGCACTGCGTGCTATCGGTTACGCCCTGGCATCGCACTTTTATTTTTATGCTATCGGTTACGCCCTGGCACTGCATGCTATCGGTTACGCCCTGGCACTGCATTTTTCATTTTGTGCTATCGGTTACGCCCTGGCATCACACCTTTTATTTTCATGCTATCGGTCTCGTCCTGACATTTTCTTTAATTCTCATGCAATCAGTCTCGCTTTGGTATTGTCTTTAATGTGGTGCTACCGATTCAGCTCTGGCACTATTGTGTTTTTCATGCTATCGGTCTTGCCCTGGCATTGTCTTTAATTTTGTGCTACCGATTCAGCTCTGGCACTATTTTTATTTTAATGTTATTGGTCTCGACCTGGCATTGTCTTTAATTTCGTGCTACCTATTTTTACGCATATTTCACCGATTAAAATTGAGGTTCGTATATGTACTTATTCCTTACGTTGATAATACGACAAAACATGGTTTTATGTATTATCTTGTAAGAAAGTAATTACAGAGGGGCAACTGTGAACACCCAATTTTAACTGGTATTTTCTTCTTTTTTCGTGAAAATTCCAAAAATACCATTTTATGCATTTTCTGTGATTTAAATTGATTTCACGTGCGATTTGGTACTCGTTAGCGGTTTTACGTTATTGGTATTATTATTATTATTATTATTATTATTATTATTATTATTATTATTATTATCTAGTTAACTTTTTTTTTCAAAAAACAAAAGATTAATTAATATATATATATATATATATATATATATATATATATATATATATATATATATATATATATATATATGCAAAAGGGGAACCAAGTACAAGGTCACGTTCGTTTGACTTTGATACCCCTTTGAGATTGAAACCAAATTAGCTTTCTTCATGCTAGACTTTTTCATGCCAAAAGAATGAACGCAGCAGTGAAAAACAGCAAAGTGAGACAGCTCATATGGCTAAAAACGTGAATGCATCAGGAACTTGGAAGAAGGAAAAATCTGTACAAAACAAAACATGAAATATGTTGATCAAACACAAAATTGACTTGACAGTGCAATACTCTATGCAAACCTTGCAATAAATTGAGCCTTCAAACAGCAACACCAGGGTGGAACGATTTTGAAAAAAAAAACAGAGAAAAGAGAAGAGGCAAAATGTAAAGGAGGAGGAAAAGAGAATGGGGGAGAAAAATTTTCGAAAAATCGCCAAAGAGGGATTAGAGGTTTCTCACTGAACCCTAATCAGTTTTCAAAAAAAAGAGAAGAGGAAGCAGTTGCAAAGCAGGAACCTTTTTTACAGAAGCTGGAAAAATAGGTTAGCTTTAAGAACAAATTAAATCTGAAAATGTAGAAATGCATTATATTTCGTTTTATTTTAGATGTTAGATGCGTACAACATATGTATCTTTTCTGGTTATACATAGAACAAGTATATATCAACTAAACAAAACACAAAGATGTACCTCCAACACCACCACTATCGCAGTCGCCGTCCGCAATGTTTACATCGCGAGCTCCACTGCGGTCAGCTGTGTGCACCACCGCAGTCAGATGCGTGCACCACCCCTCTTTCACTTCCTTCCCCATCAGTTTTCCTTTTGTTTTGTTTTGTTCCCTTGGATCTGTGTTTTTCATTCCTCTCGTTCCTTATCTCTTTCTTTTGGTTTCTCTGATTTTCTCTCTCTGTTTCCGAAAGATGTGCGCCTAGAGAGTGAAGATGAGAGTTGTTAAATCCACTGACCCAATTCTTTACATGTTTCGTTTCATACTTTATGCTTTTCTTCTTTGTTTTTTTAAATTAACAATTGTTATTGTAAGGAAAAGTGGAGCCTAACAATATGTTGAGACCAGCGACCCTCTCCCATCTCAGCATTCACGTGACTTTGTTCCAATTTCTTATTATTGTATGTTTTTTCTTACTTTGTTTTATCTTAGGTGTTGTTTTGTTATTTATTTATCTCAATGGAATTTATGACACATTTTGCCTGAAATAATTAAAAAATGGATTTCGCTGAGATGTACATCTTGTTAATCCCAGTTTAAAAGACTTTAGCTGTACAGCTTTGACCTTAAGCCCCTTTCAAAATTAAAATCAATCAACAAACAAACATTTTCTAGAAGAACTACGTAGCCTTTGATTATCCGCTTCGGAGATACGTAGGAGTGGGGCTTCTCCGTCAAGCTAAATTAATTTTTCTTTCATAAATAATCAATTAATTTTTTTAACACCTATTTTCCAAAAACTAAAAAATGAGCTTGATTGTGATGTACATCTTGTCAACCTCGCAATTCTGGTTTAAGACGCCTGAGTTGTACAGCTTGGTGATCTTAAACCCCTTTCAAAAAAATAAAATCAACCAACCAACAAACTTTTTCGGGAAGAACTACGTGACTTTTGAGTTCCTCACTGCACCAGAGGATACGTAGGAGCGGGGCTTCCCCGTCAAGTCAAAATTAAGTTTTCTTAAATTAGTCCCTATTCCTAAATAATTCTTTTTTACTTTATTTATTTTTTGGGTAAACAAATTTTCTAAACTTATTTATATGTTGCACAATCAAATTTAGGGTAACTGTCTTCGGACAGATGTTTTAGGGGTGCTGCGGAATTAAGTTTTCGCCCTTCCCTATACATAACCGACTCCCGAATCCAATCTAGTTTACGCAGACCAAATAACTCTAAATGTAGGTTTTTCTCAATTTTTCCTATAAAATAAATTGGGTGGCGACTCCTAAGATTATAACTTTTTGGGTCGTACACGCCGGGATCACGGTCGCGACAAGTATTGTTCTGTTCTGATATTTTTATTGAAACAACAACGACTACTTGTAACACCCCGATAATTCTAACATGTAGAATCACGGAAATGCACTACATGGCATAGATCAGAGTAACTTCCTGTTAATGAAATATTGAACACAACTAAAATTTTCGATATAAGTATCAATGGTTCAATGAACCTCCATGCATAATCGGAAAGATCTGAAGTCTTAAGACTTAAACATACATTATCCTGGTGTTCAATACTCAAAACATGAAATTAGCGGAAACGATTTATAACTTATACATGATAGTTATACAACCGATAACAAAAGTACTACAGAAGGGCAAGGGCCTAAAACATGAAACATAGACTTCTGGACTCCTCGAGTCACACCGGCTAATCGTGAACCTTAGCCTTAGCTTACCTTTGCTTCTCTAAAAAACCACAATACATAAAGGGTGAGATAAACATTATCTCAGTGAGTCCTATCAAGACCCCTGACCAACTCTAACGGTTTATTATACTTGAATCTGAACTCATGGCCCTAATAAGCGACCATGTGAATACATGGTGTTTTCTCGTAACTTGTAGCCCTAATAAGCGACTACTCGTTACATTTCTGATTTTTCCTGATGTAGCCCTAATAAGCGACTACGGATCATGTTTTAACATGAACTTAGCACAACACCTCGAAGCCCGCCTTAGCTAAGGTTAGGACGCCTCAGTGAACCCATCCCCACTAATCCAAGTGAGCAACATGAGAGCCTAGGTTCTGGGGCTCATGACTTCCCCTCCCCTAGTATGCTAATAACCGGAGGATCGTCATCCTCTATATACACAAGGTATACCATCTACCTTTCCCCGAGGGAAAGTAACTTGAATTGTGTTTACATGAATTGAAAGTTTTTATGTCTTTATAGACTTACAATCAATTAGCTTACATGACATGATGAACTTGAAGTTCGTTATCTTAACATGATTGGACTCAAGGTCCGTTAACATTTATTGACTTATGTTCTCTCGCGTTCTCTAAGTACGGTTTTCCGTTACGTTCATAATACACAAGTTTTCTATCAAACATGTTCAATTCCATGATATCAGTATCTTTACATTGTTGGGGAACCATGAGGAATGGATTAGGAGAGGATTGGAATCATTTGGGATGGATAAAAAGGTACTTTGAATTTGAGGATCAGAAGGTCTCACACGACCCGTGCGTGTAGGCGCACGATCCGTGCGCTGTTGAACAAAGTTGTCGAAGGTTTTCAGAAAGATACGCACGACCCGTGCGACTAAGCGCACGATCCGGGCGTTGTTTGAATAAAAGTTTTAGAAGGATACGCACGACCCGTGCGACTAGGCGCAAGATCCGTGTGTGTTTAAAAATTCAGTTCATGTAGCATCAGATGGGGGCGCACGACCCGTGCACAGAGGCACACGATCCGTGCGTCTCCATCAGTTTTCCAGAAAACAAATTTTTCATGAGTAAATTCCATTCCGTTCCGATTCGAATTTCCCTTCCGATCGAGACTCAAACTTGAATACACACAGACAGTATAACACAGCAATATATTCAAATCAAACCAGCGCATCCAAACAATTACACATGCAATTGATCAATTTAAACTTGTAGTTTTCTGAAAATAGTTTTTCGACCTTATTTCTTCTCGAGACCAATTGAACACAATGCTGGTTTTCGAAACAGAGAACTCAGAACACACAAAATCCCTAAGCGAGTTATAGAACTCACCTAACGTGATGAGAATCACGCAAAATACCGAGACTTTGACGGAGGATAACGAACTACGAACACCCGAACTCTCCCACCGCTTCTCTAACAAACTCAGCTGCTTACACCTTAGGAAAGCTACTCATTTCGAATCCTAGCTGCCTCAAGGGAACTTCAAACTCAATTGTTCCTGAATGTGAACCTTGATATCGAATGTTGGGGCTACAACAAGGACATGCAAGGTTTATAACCCATATTTTCTCAAGTTGAGCTTGCTTGCTCTTCAATGGTGATTTAGCATGGAGGAGGGTGATGGTGACGAGGTGGGTATCAGTGTGAAGAGAAAGAAAAGGTGATTTCAATGGTGCTTAAGATTGAGACATGCATCCAGAAATGGCTTGGCTGGACTCCTCTTCCCTCCTCCTCCTCTCTTGCGACTCTCCTCCCTTCTCTCTCTCTCTATTGTTCTTTCTAATTTTTCAGAAATGGGAAAAGTGGGGAGTGTGGGGGTGTGGGGGTTGACTTGGTCAGCTGAGGGGTTTTGGTGTGTTTACAACTTTGCCCCTTGTTCACTTCATCCACTTATGACATGGCCTAATCAATTGAACTAGCCAAATCCTATTAACCTAACACAAGATTTTACTTATGCACAACAATCAATCATATATTCCAAACCTCACATAATTACATAGTTATGCTAACTGATTCGAATCTTAATAACTTCATATGCTAGACCATCGATTTAACCAACAATTCGCCTTAACCTTTTCGCTAATTTAAATAAATTAAATTAGCCAATTAGAGGATGTTACAATCACCCCAACTTTTTTAAAATTTTGTCCTCAAAATTGACAAAACGTACCTCAATCGAAAAGATGGGGATATTTCACCCGCATGTTCTCCTCTACTTCCCATGTCACTTCGTCGCGTGATGCACCATCCCAAAGCACGTTGACAATAGGAATTGATCTCGTCCTGAGCGTTTTCTCGCCACGTTCGATGATCCTGATTGGAGTAGGCTGATAAGATAAATCCGGTCTGATGTCGATCGCTTCATAACTTAGGGGTTGATTCGGGTCATGAATATACTTCCTTAACTGCGATACATGAAACACATCATGTAATCTGGATAATTCTGGAGGTAAGGCAATGCGATACGCTACTGGTCCAATTCGCTCGGTAATTTGGAAAAGCCCAACATACCGAGGACTGAGCTTATTCGCTCGCAATGCAATACCGGTACCAATGATTGGAGAAAGCCTCAAAAAGACATGGTCTCCTTCTTCAAATTCTAACGGTCTTCTCCTCTTATCGGCGTAACTCTTTTGCCGACTCTGAGCGGTCTTCATCCTTTCTCTTATCTGACGGATCTTCTCCGTAGTCTCGCGGACTAAGTCCGGACCCAATAATCTCTGCTCACCTATATCCCACCAGCACAATGGTGTCCTGCACTTCCTCCCATACAGTGCTTCGTATGGCGCCATCCCAATACTAGAATGGTAGCTGTTGTTGTAGGAAAACTCCACCAATGGAAGATGATCTTCCCATCGACCTCCACTATCGAGCACACAGGCTCTCAACATATCTTCCAAAGTCTGAATGGTCCTCTCAGTCTGTCCGTCCGTCTGCGGATGATAAGCTGTACTCGCACACACTTTTGTTCCCAATGCCATATTCAATGCCCTCCAAAACCTTGATGTGAACTTGGGATCACGATCACAAACAATGTTTGTGGGAACTCCATGAAGCCTCACAATATTCTTGAGATATTCGTCTGCCAACTTCGCAACTTTGTGATTAGAACGCACCGGAATGAAATGGGCAGATTTGGTCAAACGATCCACCACTACCCAAATAGAATCATTTCCTGCTCGGGACCGTGGTAACCCCATGACAAAATCCATAGAGATGCTTTCCCACTTCCATTCTGGTATGTTCAAAGGCTGCAACTGACCGGCTGGCTTCTGGTGCTCTATCTTGACCTTTTGACAAGTCAAGCATCGAGACACAAACTCTGCTACATCCACCTTCATACCTGGCCACCAATATAACTGCTTCAAGTCTCTATACATCTTGGTAGACCCAGGATGTATCGAGAACTGACTCTGATGGGCTTCTTCCATAACTTGCTTCTTAATGCCCTCATCATTCGGCACACAGATTCTACCATCAAAGCAAACCATACCATCACTATCTTCGGTGTAATTCGGCAATCTCTTTTGTGCTTGCAACACTAAATCAACTTCTTGGGCTGAGCGAATCAGATTTCTTAGAGAGCTCGAAATCTGAATGTGGCTCAACACAAGTCTACCCCTCCTTGGCTTCACTTTCAAATTGAGGTCTCGGAATGCTTCCAATAATGTCATCTCATGAATCATCAACTCTGCAGTAAGGATTGACTTTCTACTCAAAGCGTCGGCTACAACGTTAGCCTTTCCCGGATGGTATTTCAACTCAAAATCACAATCCTTCAAGAACTCTACCCATCTCCTCTGCCTATTATTCAGCTCCTTCTGATCGAACAGATACTTAAGGCTCTTGTGGTCACTAAAGACTTCGAAACGAGACCCGTAAAGACAATGTCTCCAAATCTTTAGTGCAAACACAATCGCCGCCAATTCCAAATCATGCGTCGGGTAATTCTCTTCATGCGGCTTCAACTGCCTAGAAGCATAGGCAACCACCTGTTGATTCTGCATAAGGACACATCCTAAACCCCTACCAGAGGCAGCACAATAGATTTGGAATCCTAAGGACGGATCTGGAAGAATTAGGACGGGTGCAGAAGTCAAACGACTTTTCAGTTCTGCAAAACAATCATCACAGTCTGAGTCCCACACAAACGGCTGATCCTTGCGAGTCAACCGAGTGAGAGGACGGACTAGCTGAGAAAATCCTTGAATGAATCTCCGATAATACCCAGCTAATCCCAAGAAACTTCTCACTTCAGTGACTGTTGATGGTTGTTTCTAGTCTACCACAGCTTCAATCTTACTGGGATCCACTGCAACACCAGATAGGGATATCACATGGCCCAAAAACTTCACTTCGGGCATCCAAAAATCACATTTGGATGACTTGGCAAACAACTTCTTCTCCCGGAGTACGTTCAGAACAATTCGGAGATGTCGCACATGCTCCTCAACCGTCTTAGAGTACACCAAGATGTCGTCAATGAAAACTACTACAAACTGATCCAAATACGGGTTGAAAATCCGATTCATATAATCCATGAATATAGCCGGAGCATTGGTTAAACCGAAGGGCATCACTACAAACTCGTAGTGTCCATATCTAGTACGGAACGCGGTCTTCGGAATATCCAAAGCCCGAACTCTTATTTGGTGACAGCCAGATCTCAAATCAATCTTCGAAAACACAGCAGCTCCTCTCAGTTGATCCAACAAATCATCAATTCTCGGCAAAGGATACTTATTCTTGATTGTTACCTTGTTCAACTGACGGTAATCGATGCACAACCTCATACTTCCATCTTTCTTCTTGACGAGTAACACTAGAGCACCCCATGGCGAGGCACTCGGCCGGATAAACCGTTTGGAAATTAGCTCTTCCAGTTGGACTTTCAATTCCCTCAACTCTAACGGCGACATTCTATACGGGGCTATAGAAATAGGTCCAGTGCCCGGAACCAACTCTATAGAAAATTCCACCTCACGATCCGGAGGTAACGAAGGAACTTCATCGGGAAACACATCAAGAAATTCATTAACAACTTGCACAGAAGATAAATCCTGACCTGTCTCAGTGGATGCAGACAGCATCATGACATAAGCTCCTGCGCCTTGGAACAGATAGTTACTGGCCGAAGTGAAAGAAATAACAGCTTCAGAATTGGCAGGTTGTGGCTCCATTGACTCGGAGGCAAAACCGACAGTCCGATGAAAACAATCAATGGTCACATGGTTGGCGGTCATCCAATTCATACCTAGGACAATGTCCATACCCTTCATTGGCAAACCAATGAAATTTATGACAAAACTCCTGTCTCCGATAGATAGAAGACAGTTCTCACATAAGGACTGAGTTTGAATACTACCCTCGGCGGCAGTCTTAATAGAAAGCGGTTGGGACAACGATGTCAAAGCTAATCCCAATCGGTCAATACAAACTTGAGATATAAAACAATGAGTCGCTCCCGAATCATATAAAATACTAACGGAGTTAGAGAAAAGAGATCCCGTACCCCTTAGTAGATTATCTGACGGTGTGACATTCTGGGCATCCAAGGTATAGACCCTGCCATGAGTTGTAGTAGCGGCACCATCCTCCTGACCCTTCTTCTTTGGACAGTTATTTGCATAATGTCCCTCCTTCTTGCAGTAGTAGCACTGATTCGTTCCCACTTGACACTTACCCTGATGGTACCTTCCACAGTTGGAGCACGTACTGAACCTTGGAGAATTAGACGACTGAACTTGCTTCCCTTTGTTGGAGTTGTATCTGGGACCCATTTGATTGTTGGACGATCCAACATTCTTCTTACTCTGATTGAATACCTTTCTACTTGCATACAACCTCTTCAAATCACTTTCAGCTATATAAGCTTGCTGAAACATGGCCGCATAATTGGTATATGCAAAAGAACTTAGACTTTGAGCAATGTCTTCCCTTAACCCATACTTGTACCTATCGGTCTTCCACTTGTCATTGGGGGCATAACCAGCCAAACCGAATAATTGATACAACTCTTCAAACTTGGCGGAGTACCGACCCACCGTTAGACTTCCTTGAGTGAGAGTTAAAAACTCATTCTCCTTGTCGAACCTCATTGCCGTCGGAAAGAACTTCTCCAAAAACACTTGTCTGAAATGCTCCCAAGTCTGGGGAGTACCCATAGTCACCATCATAGCCTTAACATTAGTCCACCAGTTGTGAGCTTCCCCTTTTAGCATATGGGATGCCAATCTTAACTTATCCTCATCCGTGACTTGCATAGTCAGGAAAATCTTCTCTATATCATCCAGCCAATGCTGGGCTTCCATGACAACCGGTCCTCCCTTGAACTTAGATGGCTTCATCTTCAGAAATTCCGCATAAACTTGCCTGGGGTTAACTTGCGGCTCTGGGGCCCGCTGAGGTTGAACTTGAGCATTCTGCTACAGGGTTACCATATCTTCCAGCATCTTCTGCTGCCTTTCCATCATGCCTTGCATCCAAGCAGCATGCGGATCGATTGGTGGGGTGTTCCTTGATCCTCCTGCCATAATTCTGCAAACGATACACCAAGTATTAAGTTGATCAGTCTCAATGTCTCTTAGCATCATAAGAAGCATAATGGCAGAGTTACTCAAGGGACAAAACCACCCTAATTAATCTAAGCCCGACTAGGTCGAACTGCTCTGATACCATAATGTAACACCCCGATAATTCTAACATGTAGAATCACCGAAATGCACTACATGGCATACATTAGAGTAACTTCCTGTTAATGAAATATTGAACACAACTAAAATTTTCGATATAAGTAT
The DNA here is from genome assembly GCA_039519185.1 of Astragalus membranaceus. Taxonomy (NCBI): domain Eukaryota; kingdom Viridiplantae; phylum Streptophyta; class Magnoliopsida; order Fabales; family Fabaceae; genus Astragalus; species Astragalus membranaceus. Next base: position 150,706,071 of record CM076847.1, on the reverse strand, counting down.
CAATGGTTCAATGAACCTCCATGCATAATCGGAAAGATCTGAAGTCTTAAGACTTAAACATACATTATCCTGGTGTTCAATACTCAAAACATGAAATTAGCGGAAACGATTTATAACTTATACATGATAGTTATACAACCGATAACAAAAGTACTACAGAAGGGCAAGGGCCTAAAACATGAAACATAGACTTCCGGACTCCTCGAGTCACACCGTCTAACCGTGAACCTTCGCCTTAGCTTTCCTTTGCTTCTCTAAAAAACCACAATACATAAAGGGTGAGATAAACATTATCTCAGTGAGTCCTATCGAGACCCCTGACCAACCCTAACGGTTTATTATACTTGAATCTGAACTCATGGCCCTAATAAGCGACCACGTGAATACATGGTGTTTTCTCGTAACTTGTATCCCTAATAAGCGACTACTCGTTACATTTTTGATTTTTCCTGATGTATAATAAGCGACTACGGATCATATTTTAACATGAACTTAGCACAACACCTCGAAGCCCGCCTTAGCTAAGGTTAGGACGTCTCAGTGAACCCATCCCCACTAATCCAAGTGAGCAACATGAGAGCCTAGGTTCTGGGGCTCATGAGTTCCCCTCCCCTAGTATGCTAATAACTGGAGGATCGTCATCCTCGATATACACAAGGTATACCATCTACCTTTCCCCTAGGGAAAGTAACTTGAATTGTGTTTACATGAATTGAGAGTTTTTATGTCTTTATAGACTTACAATCAATTAGTTTACATGACATGATGAACTTGAAGTTCGTTATCTTAACATGATTGGACTCAAGGTCCGTTAACATTTCTTGACTTATGTTCTCTCGCGTTCTCTAAGTACGGTTTTCCGTTACGTTCATAATACACAAGTTTTCTATCAAACATGTTCAATTCCATGATATCAGTATCATTACATTGTTGGGGAACCATGAGGAATGGATTAGGAGGGGATTGGAATCATTTGGGATGGATAAAAAGGTACTTTGAATTTGAGGATCAGAAGGTCTCACACGACCCGTGCGTGTAGGCACACGATCCGTGCGCTGTTGAACAAAGTTGTCGAAGGTTTTCAGAAAGATACGCACGACCCGTGCGACTAAGCGCACGATCCGGGCGTTGTTTGAATAAAAGTTTCAGAAGGATACGCACGACCCGTGCGACTAGGCGCACGATCCGGGTGTGTTTAAAAATTCAGTTCATGTAGCATCAGATGGGGGCGCACGACCCGTGCACAGAGGCACACGATCCATGCGTCTCCATCAGTTTTCCAGAAAACAGATTTTCATGAGTAAATTCCATTCCGTCCCGATTCCAATTTCCCTTCCGATCGAGACTCAAACTTGAATACACACAGACAGTATAACACAGCAATATATTCAAATCAAACCAGCGCATCCAAACAATTACACATGCAATTGATCAATTTAAAGTTGTAGTTTTCTGAAAACCGTTTTTCGACCTTATTTCTTCTCGAGACCAATTGAACACAACGCTGGTTTTCGAAACAGAGAACTCAGAACACACAAAATCCCTAAGCGAGTTATAGAACTCACCTAACGTGATGAGAATCACGCAAAATATCGAGACTTTGATGGAAGATAACGAACTACGAACACCCGAACTCTCCCACCGCTTCTCTAACAAACTCAGCTGCTTACACCTTAGGAAAACTACTCATTTCGAATCCTAGCTGCCTCAAGGGAACTTTAAACTCAATTGTTCCTGAATGTGAACCTTGATATCGAATGTTGGGGCTACAACAAGGACATGCAAGGTTTATAACCCAGATTTTCTCAAGTTGAGCTTGCTTGCTCTTCAATGGTGATTTAGCATGGAGGAGGGTGTTGAACCAAGGGCAAACACTCCTTGTTTTGTATGATAACAAATTAGATCTTGTCTACTAATGGTTGCAGCTGTATGAAAGTACAGATTCAAGCTGAATAAAGTACAGGACTGGAATCAAAAAGCAGGAAGCATTAAAGTGGAGCAGCTTGGAGAAGAAGCCACCTTTGAAGATGAAGACCTAATTGTTTTTCCGCTTTCTTTAGGACACAGTGTAAGGTCCTATCACTGAAGGTCTATGACAGTTTAAATAGCTGAGAGATGATTTTTGAAAACATGCATCATGCATCAAAATTAGGGTTTTGAAAATATGTTATGCATGCATGGCAAGCTTTGGAAAATATTTTATGCATGCATGGCAAAGACCTAAAAACAATTTTGTGGAAAGCAAGAATCAATTTCTATTATGTACCAAAGGCCAAGAATCGATTTATAGTATTTTCTAAAGGCCATGAAATCGATTTTGAAGCAATCCTAAAGGCCAAGAATCGATTTCTTAATCATATGTTTAAAGCTTGAAATCGATTTCTACATATACTCAAGGCAAAGCTAAAATCGATTTCCTTCTTTTTACATAGGCCTTGAAATCGATTGTCAAGCCATCCCATAGGCCATGAATCGATTCCTAATTGTTTTAACTAAGTGAAGAATCGATTTTCACCTATGATAGATGTCCTGAAAATCGATTGTTACTTGTTTTCAAAGAACAAAGAATCGATTCCCATGTTTTCCAAAGACTAAAGAATCGATTTCCAAAGAGTAAAGAACAAAGAATCAATTCTTGAGGCTTCTAAGATGATAAGAATCGATTCATCTATATTTTAACTTCAATCAACAATCGATTCTTTTCATTTCATTAAACATTTGTTTCAGATCTACGCGCTCCTAAGCCTATAAATAGGCAGCCTCAAGTCATTCTTCAACACACCACATTTTCACAACAATTCTCTTCTTCTCTCATACGGATTTCTAGATCCTGAGAAAGAGAAAAATAGTGCTATCACTTTCATATCATTTTTATAGATCTACTCATCTCTCACAGCTATTATATTGTCATATTATCTGAGGTGATTGGATCATAGCTTCTATATTGTAATCTACTTTTGTGGGGTCATTTTGAAATCCTGGGAAGCGTTCTTGGGTCTCTCAATCAGGAGATTGAGTTGGTTTGAAATCCTGGGAGGTGATCTTGGGTCTTTCAATCAAGGAAGATTGAAGTGGTATTGAAATCCTGGGAGGTGCTCTTGGGTCGTTCAATTAGGAGATTAAAGCGGTGTTGAAATCCTTAGCTGTGTGCTCGGGTTCTCAGTTCGGGGGAATTGAGAGTTGCTATTTGAAAGTTGCCTGTTTGTAAACAATTCTTCATATAGTGGTTGTTATCAAGTCCAAAGGTTGCAAAGCCGGAGGCCGAGGACGTAGGGCTTTTATCCCGAACCTCGCTAAATTCCTGGTGTATCTCTATCCCTATCTCTTTACATTTCTTACTGCTTATATCTGTCCATATTATTATACTAGTTTAGATCTGTTTAAAATATCACTCAGTGGATTTATTGTATAACTATATCTCTACTCTGATCTGAATCTGTTAATCTGGTTATAGTTATACTCTCTGAACTACAGATCTATTTATCTATTATCTTCTCTATCACTACTGTAGATCTGCTATATTCAATATCATTGCATTACTTATAAAACAACCTTATTGTGAATATTGAATATAGAGAAATATCTCATTGTGCCTGATCTGCCTGTTTGCGTATATCTGATAAGTTCAAGTCTTGAAGTATACAGGGATGGTGAAGACAACTGATGGGATTGCTGGAATGCCGATAAGCGTAGTTACTAATCATGTTACTCTTGAGATCAAACTCCCACTGCACAGGATGATGAACACGGTACGACTAGCGGAAGCTATGGCGACTCCAAATCCAACTAGGGCTAGGGGTCCTGGACTTCGTTTCCGTCGTGTTGACCGCCAGAATGTTCGCCGTGAAGATGTGGAGATGGGAGGAGCAGGCCCGGTCAGGCGTGGTGAACCCGAGGAGGACTCATCTGGGTATTCTAGGGGTAGTAGGGTCAATGGGAATCTCCCCAATGGCCATATCTAGTGACTTCTCGATGGTTGTTTCAGTGATCTGTTGATGGCATGGTGTCTTATGATGATTAGTTTAATATGTTTTAATCTATGCAGTACTTGAAGCCTTTGTAAGGCATTTAGTTTCATTCTGTTTTGTTTGATGCTTGTATATGTATTATGTTCCATTGGGCATAACTACATGGGCGACACCCCCCTATGACGCATATATATATATATATATATATATATATTATGTTTGAATATTCTACTTTCTTAGAAATTATGAAACCATGACTGTTGTAGCGACCGAAAAATCCGAAGGAGGGATCCTTCGTTGCTTTTGAGCAATGGAGCCGCCATCAATATTTATTTTTAGGAAAACATTGAAAAAACCTTCGTTTTTGGGTTCGGGGGTCGATTAAGTGCGGGGAAGGTACTAGCACCCCGCAACATCCTAAAAAAGGTTACCTTTTAATTTAATGTGTAGAAAAAAAATTAGTTTAAAGAAAACATTTTAATTTACCCTTTTTATTATTTAAAAAAAAACGGAAAGGAAGACTTAATAAAAAATTTAGTTTTTTGCGCTTGACAGGAGTGGGCCCCCGCTCCTACGTATCACCGGGTGCGATGGAAAAATCAAAGCTACGTAGTTCTCGGGTAGAAAAAATTTGTGTGTTGGTATTTTTTATTTTTTGAAAAGTTTGGGAAAACTAGAGGCCGCTCATGGTGACCAAACAGATAAATCCAGAGTGGTCGTCATTAATGGCTTATTCGGAAAAGAAGGTATTTACAGCGTTCAAACGAGCGAGGCCCAGAGTGACCGCTATAGACAACCGGTTTGTGATTGAGCGTTTGTTTGTTTGAAAAAAGTTTACTAGGAAGCGTGATTTTTTAAAGAAAGGGGAATTGAGATTACGTTTGTTTTTTTTTTATTAACTGAAAAATTCTAGAAGTTTAGGCGGTTGTTTGCGATGATCAAACGAATGAATTCAGAGTGATCACCGCTACTAAACCGCTTCGAAAAATGGAGGTTAGTCCTATCAGTCAAACAAGCTAGGCTCAGAGTGACCATTAGTAATAACCCCCTTATTTTTTTTTACGCGAGTTTGATTATTTGAAAGAAAAGAGACGGTTCGGAAACGTTATGGTGTAAATAAAAGCGGAATGGGTGATAAAAGGGGGGGCGAACAACAGGGGCGTTGTATCAAAAATGGGGGTGTTGACAGCGTTTTGACGCTAAAAACGGTTGCTGGGGGTGCGAATAGCGTTTTGACGCTAAAAATGATTGTTGGGGATGCAAATAGCGTTTTGACGCTAAAAAAAACGGTTGCTTGATTTTCTTTAATTTTTAACCCTTTAATAATTTGCTCAGAAACATATAATTCTGAAACGTTTTTTTTTTATACCTATACTAATACGCGTTGGATTTGAAACAGTTTGTTCATTCATAAAGAAATGCCCCCTTTTTTTTTATTAGAAAATAATGGTCATGTTTATTATATTGAAAAGGTGTATCTTTGCTTTTTTTTTGAAAAATGATTATTATTGTTATTTTTTTTGAGAAAGGTAGTGATACTAGTAACTATTTATTTAAAAAAAACATTTTTTAGTATTTAAAAAAACTTTATTTAATCCGAAAATAAACAGCAACATTTTTTTTTTAAAATAGGGTAACAAAGTAAAAAAAAAAACAACAATTTACACATAAAAAAAAGGCAACAATTTACATAAAAAAACAACACTTTTTTTAATAGAAGAAAACAACAACATTTTTTATTAAAAAAAACAGCAACATTTTTATTGAAAAAAAACAGCAACACTTTTTATGTACAAAAGAAAAACAGCAACACTTTTTATATACAAAAAACAGCAACACTTTTTTATATACAAAAAAAACAGCAACACTCTTTTATGTACAAAAAACAGCAACACTTTTTATATACAAAAACAACAACACTTTTTATATACAAAAAACAGCAACACCTTTTTTATATACAAAAAAAAACAGCAACACTTTTTTATAAAATAAACAATAACTATGAAATAAAAAAAAGCAACAATAATATAAGAAGAAAGAAAAAAAAACGAAAAAACAGCAACAATATTCACATAAAAACAGCAACAATATAGTAAAGAAGGAATAACAACAATAATTACATGAGTAAAATTACAACAACTAAAATAACAACAATATATGGATTTGAAAAATTACAGGAGAGACAATATAGTACCTTAAGATTTCGGAAATGTTGGGACAAGAAGTTTTTTTTTTCGGATCTCCTTAATGCAACAGAATTTAAAACTAAAAAAAATGGAAGGAGAAGGAAGAAAAGAAAGAAAGGAAAAAAACAACAGAAAACAGTGAACAAACCTCACTGTTTTCTTTTCTAAAGATCAAACTCTTTTTTTTTAAGAGGAAAACCTAGACTAAAAAATTATCTTCTTCTTTGTTTCTCCTCTCCAAAAATCGTCCCTCTTCAAGGTCCAAGACCACCTATTTATACGAAAAAAAGGGTCTCTTCTTCCTTTGTTTTTTACCATACCTTGTACAGTGCTTTGATTGAGATTGAGACATATGAGAACTTAGGGTTTTAGGAAGTGGTTGGTGAAGGGGTATGGGCATGGTAGGGGAGAGAAAAGATGGATTTTTTTTTTTGGTGAGGGAAGAGAGGGAATCCGTGAGTGAGAGAGAATAGTGTGAAGAAGAAGAAAAATGAAGTTTATTATTTGGTGGAGAGGGGTGTGCGTGGAGGTTGGAGAATGGAGAACAAAGATGAAGTGAAGTGTGAAATGAGAGAGGGAGTGATGAGTGAAATGTGTGGTGTTGTGTATGATGGAGTGGAAAGATGAGTGTGTGAGTGGAAGAGAAATGAATGTGTGGGAATGAGAGGGAGAGGAGGATTCGTGAGAGAGGGAAGAGAGAGGGAAGGGAAACGTGAGAGAGAGGGAAAGGGAGAGGGTGATGTGAGGGATTGAGTGAGAGAGAGCTAGGGTTGAGTGTGTGGGGAAGGGAAAAATGGGGAAGTGGGATTGAGAGTTCCAAGGAGGGAATAAAGGGGAGTGGGTCGACTTTGACCAAGGGATAATAGGGGTGAATGTGGTTGATTTTTTGGGTAAAAGGGGGAGAGTGAATGTGGTCAAGTTTTAGGGTTAGGGGGGAGTTAAAATTTTTTTTTTAGGTTTTTTTTTTTTGGTGGCCGAATTTAGGGTTAGGAAGAGGGAAAGTTAGGGTTTGGTGAGTTGGGTCATGGGTTATGGATTGGGTGGATGGGTTAGGGTTTTGGTGAAGGAGTGTTGGGGTCATGAGAATTGGGCTAGGGTTTTGGAATTGGATTGGGTTTTAGATGGCCCAATCCCGATTGCACCTCTAATCTTTTTTAACAAACCCCCCTATTTCCTCCTTGGCTTATTTTTTGTTTCTTTACTCCTAATTAATATTTTTTCATGGTTAAAAAACTTGTGGCAAATAAAATAAAACATGACATGAAAAAAAAGATTATTATTTTTTAATAAATAAAATATTTTTTTGATGTTTAAAACTCATAGCAATAAAAACAAAAAAATAATACATGACATAAAAAAAAAGATTATTATTTTTGATAAATAAAATCTCTCAATTATGATCGGACAAAATTAGGGTATTACAGCTGCCCCTCTTTCTTTATATTTTTCTAGGAAATCGGAGGGGTTCCGAGTTTCTCGAGGAAAATAGAAATAAAGATAACAAGACGCTAATTTTGTCCAGACTGAGATTTTTGGTTTTTTTTTTTTTTTTTTTTTTTGAAGATTATGAAAACTGGGTTGACTTGGAGAGAAAGTAAATAAGGATTGCTGGGGATCTGAAGGAGCACTGGGGCTCTGATGGTCTAATTCAGAATCAATGCTTGACGCATCGACTTGAGTTCGACTGAGGGACCGCCGGGGTCTGAAGGGCATGCCTAAGCCTGAGGGACCGATGGGTCCGAAGGAGCGCAACTAGCTTATGGTACTAGTAATACGGTCTGTTTGTGGGGTGGCCTTTTTTCGAGCGGCCGCGAAGGACGTACACTGAGTCTTAGGCTAACACAGCTAGTCTGAAGGACCTGGGGTCGGGCGATCCGTCGCGCTCAGTGTCGACTTAGTGATCTGGTGGTATGGTTCGAAGTCATTGCTTGGACGTGTTAATTCGAATTGACCTGAAGGACCTGGGGTCGGATGATCCGTCGTGCTCAGTGTCGACGTAGTGATCTGAGGGTAGAGTTTGAAGTCGTTGCTTGGACGTGTTGATTCAAACTGAACTGAAGGACCTGGGGTCGGTTGATCGGTCGGTTGCTCGATAACGCGACATGCGATCTGGATTGAAGGACCTCTGTTGGTCTGAGGGATCTCTGCTAGACTTGGTGCTAACATTGTGATTTGGTTTGATGTAGGATCGATGCTCGTTAAAAAACTGGAAGGACCGACACTTAAAGTTGAAAAACAGCAGATGCTATGCATATGACATGCATGTAATGTATGCATGTGTGATGATTGGTTTTGAGTGGAATGATGAATGAAATGTAATGGATGACTTTTGTTTTTTTTTCCTTTTTTTTTGCTTTTGTTTCTTTTCTTTTTTTTTTTTGACTATTTTTGCTCTTTTGCTCTTGCTCTTTTGCTCTTTCTTGTCTCTTTCGCTTTGCTCTTTTGCTCTTTTGCTCTTGCTCTTTTGCTCTTGCTCTTTCTTGTTGATCAACTCGCAGGACTTTCGACGTAAGATACGGGAGTTGCCCAAAGTAGTGCTATTGAAGTGCGGCCTATTGTTATCATTCGCCTTTTTGAAGTGATCTTGCATGTATTTATCCTTTTTTCTTTATTTATGAGAGATCGCCTCGTTTATGTGACCTTTAGAGATTTCGTAATAATCTATAATGCTTGTAGTCATGCACATGTTTCACAATTCAATATCAACTACCATAAAATGTCATTTCAAAACAAGGGAAAATAAAGAAGAAGGGAAAGTGTTTGACATTAAGACTGGAGCCGAGTGTGCGAAAGGGACACTGGCTTGAGAGCATATTAAGAATTTGAAAGAAATGAAAAGGCAAAAATACTAAGCAGATCTTTGGGTAATTAGTGTCCTTGAAGTAACAATGTCGGCCGCTCATATTCATGACCTTGATCAACTCCTTATCCGGCTTTTGTTGATTTATTTAGTCCAACTTCCTGACCCTAATTTTTGCCTGGATTGCCCCTTCGGGTTTTCAATCCACCGGGTCGCTCTAATTTTTGCCTAGGCCGCCCCTTCGGGTTTTCAGCCTAGCGAGCTTGTTTTTCTTGGCTCATTTTTTTTTATATGCATTTTTAGGCATAGTACTTGACCGCATCAGAATTCATCGGGGGTGGGACGTCTTCGCCCTCTACTTTCATGGGGGTTAGGGCCCCTCCAGAGAATGATTTCTTTACCGCATAAGGTCCTTCATAGTTCAGGGTCCATCTTCCACGGGGATCCTCTTGGATGGGTATGATTTTCTTGGGCACCAAGTCTCCTTGAAATTGTCGGGGACGAACCCTTTTCTGTTAATCTTTCTTTGCTCTTTTCTGATATGACACAAACAACCATCCTTTTGTTTGATAAGGTTTAATGGAAGTGCTACTTCCACCGCACGGGGTTGCCCCTGTTGAAGTGTGAAACAAGGTCTGATCTCCATGTAAGGTAAAAAGGAGCGTTTGAAGGTTACTATCATCTCTGATATTCTTTGTTTGTCGCCGCAACTGCCTCATTCATTTTTGGGTGGTACGAGGATGGTTTATGATGTTCGACTTGGGGTCTCCACACAAACTTTTCCCCACTGTTCGATGATCTTGCTTGGAAGGTTGTAACGACAGACCAAATTCATTAACAATCACTGATTTTCTTACACCGGTGGGTATCTTGTGTTAGACAAAGTGATGCGAGCGAATTTTCTTGATTCGCGGTCCTTTTGGTGTGATGTTCATTCTAACACCTTTTTGCCTTCTCTCGTTCCCAAGTTAATCATCTCACTTGATTCCACGCGAAGCTGGACCACTTCATCTTCCTGCTTCATTATTCTCATTACCTCTAGAGGAGTTTTCCCAGTTATCTTCTACATCTTCCTTAGTTTGGGCTGATATGGGTCAACGATGTTGTTATTTTCAAGGACAAATTATTTAGATCTGCATTAGTAGAAATTGAAAGAGGATGGAGGAAGAAGCGAATCGAGCGAATGAGCGAAGAAGTTTGTGGCAAAATTCAAAATGCTATTTTATTAATATTGATATTGAAAAGAAACATGTGTGCCCTTATTGAAATGTCCTAAGGCCTTGGGCAGAGCCATAGGATTGCATTACAAGAAAATTACTTTGAACTAAAAATCACAAGAAACTCGACGGTCCCCCAATTCATAAGTGCTTCAGATGCAGGATAACGGCGCACAAGGATGATGATGTCCTCTCTAGTATTTCGAACGCCTTCAATAGCATTGACAAATGACTCTTCAAGCCCCTAGAAGGGGTTATTGCCTTCATTGAAGTTCAACCATTTGGATTCGATCAGATCCTGAATCACATGTCTCAACGCCTTGCAGTTTTCCACTGAATGTCCAATTGCGCCTGTGTGAAAATCGCATGTGGCATTTGGGTCGTAGCCCCTCGGGAAAGGAGGTCCAATAGGTCTCATCGGGCGGGGGGAGATTAAGTTGTGACTGATGAGGTGGTTGAACATGTCTGAGTAGGATACGGGAATTGGATCAAACGGTAGATGTTTCCTTTCTGGATAGTTTGGTGGCCCATGGATTCTACTGGTTTGGGTAGAGAAGTGCAGGGCTTGGGGAAGGTTTTTGGAAGCGTAAGAGCCTTTCCCTGGTCCTGTTATGGAATTGGTTTCTCCTTCATCGTTTTCGGTTGAACCGTGAGTAATTTTCCCGTTTCTCATTCCGCTTTCTAACCTTTCCCCTATGGTGACCATGTCTGAGAAGTTAGAGGATACACTCCCAATCAACCTGTCATAGAAGGGTGACTGCAAAGTGTCCCTGAACATGGATACCATCTCCTTTTCCAGTAAAGGTGGTGCCACCTGCGCTGCTAGTCCTCTCCAACGTTGGGCGTACTCCCTGAATGATTCGTGGTTTCTTTTCACCATATTCTGCAACTGTGCTCTATCGGGAGCTATGTCGATGTTGTATTTATATTGCTTGAGGAAAGCATCGGCCAGATCTTTCCAACATCGAATGTGGTTGCGTTCCAACTGCATGTACCATCTTGAGACTGCCCCAGCTAGACTGTCCTGGAAGTAGTGAATGAGCAGTTTATCATCATGTGCAAAGGCAGCCATTTTTCTACAATACATGGTCAGATGGCTAGCAGGACAGGTTACACCCATGTATTTATCAAAATCTGGCACCCTGAACTTGGGAGGAATGACTACATTAGGGACGAGACACAAGTCATAAGCGCCGGTTGCCCCAATATTGGATCCTTCAACTGCTCTCAACCTTTCCTCAAGCATTTGTAGTTTGTCTTTGGCTTGAGGGTTCTCCATAGAGTGATTGTGAGGGATCTCACTCATACCATAGTAAGGATGAATTATCGGAACTATGGCTGGGTTCACATTTGGGGCATGTGAATGAGTGGGATTCCTGAGGTCGGAACCCTGAGCTTGAGCGTCAACTATCGGCGGTGGGGGGCAGCCAAGTGGGAGTCTTTGTGGTGCGATGACGGGGTTCGGGTTTTGAACTTGTGGTGCCCCCGAATTACCATCGTGACCCGTCGGTGTAAGCTGTTGTTGGCCCACGACTCCTGAGGGACCGTCTTCTGGATTAGCATCGACTGTCGGAGGTGTGTAACCTTGTGGAAGTCCGTAAGGAGGCCATATGTAACCTTGGTCATTAGTCCCAGTGGGGGGCACTGTATGCGGGATCTCGAGTCCATTGGGAGGATGAGGGTTGGTAACTTGATTTTCCGCGTTCCCAGCGAAGACATCTTCACTTGTGTCTTGGCCCCTCAAAGCTTGTAGAACCTTCAAGATTTCAGCCATCTGTTCTTTCATCCCATCTATTTCTGCCCTAAGCTCTTGATTGCCTAGGTTCTGAGGTGGATTGCCTTGATCTGGGTTATCTTGAGGCGGATTGTTCTGATTTTCTTCCATGTTTCTAGCCTGAGAACGAGTCCAATAGCGATGTTGACGCACCAGCTTGCTTTCTTTTTTTTTTTTTTTGATAGGGTACATGATATGAGTATATGAATGGATGAAAATATGAGTGATGTATGGACAGGTGAATGAATGGGAACATGTATGTGTATGGGTTTTATGCTTAATGAAATGAATGCATGTAAGGACTTTTATCATTTTTTTTTTTTTGAAATAATGATTTTGTATGATGGATGAAAAAAAAAAAAAAATAAAAGAAGTTTTTTTTTTTTTTGGTGATTCAACTTTGAGAAAGCATTAACTATATGTCTCATCATGTACACGTAAAAAGGAAAAAGGAGATAGATGATTTTTTTTTATGGCTTGATGATTTTTTTTTTTAAAATGTCTGCGATGATGCAGGGGGTAGGTGAATTGCCCTTGTGTCCTAAACAGGTGATGTCTCATACATAGGTCACGGTCTAGGGTCATTTGCGTGATCAATCTCTCGGGTGGCTCTAATCACTTCCTCACAAGGGTCTCCAGAGCTGAAATCTCCTTCGTGATATGACCCATAACGATAGCGAGCTACCTGGTGTAGGATACCACGAAAGAGCGTACTCTGGTTGAGGCTTTCATGAGAGTCAGACAGATAAAATCCAGAATGACTGACACTAATCGTCTCCACTCGTCCTAGGTTTTTTTAGACCCGGGTATAGGGCCCCACTCAGAAGTGTGTGAACAAACAAGTGTAAGTGATGTGTGTGATATAGGCATAATACCCAGACTACCCAAGCTGCAAAAGAAATATAGATAATAGTACAAAAGGTTTTCTACCCTAAGGTTCAATAAAGCAAATAAATAGATAAGTAAAATAGACATGCAAATAGAAAGACTAAGGGTAAACAAAGGTACTAAACTAACAAATATCTACACATTTAACTAAATTAGGCTTGACCCTCTTAAATAGTGTCCCCAGCGGAGTCGCCAGCTGTAGCGACCGAAAAATCCGAAGGAGGGATCCTTCGTTGCTTTTGAGCAATGGAGCCGCCATCAATATTTATTTTTAGGAAAACATTGAAAAAACCTTCGTTTTTGGGTTCGGGGGTCGATTAAGTGCGGGGAAGGTACTAGCACCCCGCAACATCCTAAAAAAGGTTACCTTTTAATTTAATGTGTAGAAAAAAAATTAGTTTAAAGAAAACATTTTAATTTACCCTTTTTATTATTTAAAAAAAAACGGAAAGGAAGACTTAATAAAAAATTTAGTTTTTTGCGCTTGACAGGAGTGGGCCCCCGCTCCTACGTATCTCCGGGTGCGATGGAAAAATCAAAGCTACGTAGTTCTCGGGTAGAAAAAATTTGTGTGTTGGTATTTTTTATTTTTTGAAAAGTTTGGGAAAACTAGAGGCCGCTCATGGTGACCAAACAGATAAATCCAGAGTGGTCGTCATTAATGGCTTATTCGGAAAAGAAGGTATTTACAGCGTTCAAACGAGCGAGGCCCAGAGTGACCGCTATAGACAACCGGTTTGTGATTGAGCGTTTGTTTGTTTGAAAAAAGTTTACTAGGAAGCGTGATTTTTTAAAGAAAGGGGAATTGAGATTACGTTTGTTTTTTTTTTATTAACTGAAAAATTCTAGAAGTTTAGGCGGTTGTTTGCGATGATCAAACGAATGAATTCAGAGTGATCACCGCTACTAAACCGCTTCGAAAAATGGAGGTTAGTCCTATCAGTCAAACAAGCTAGGCTCAGAGTGACCATTAGTAATAACCCCCTTATTTTTTTTTACGCGAGTTTGATTATTTGAAAGAAAAGAGACGGTTCGGAAACGTTATGGTGTAAATAAAAGCGGAATGGGTGATAAAAGGGGGGGCGAACAACAGGGGCGTTGTATCAAAAATGGGGGTGTTGACAGCGTTTTGACGCTAAAAACGGTTGCTGGGGGTGCGAATAGCGTTTTGACGCTAAAAATGATTGTTGGGGATGCAAATAGCGTTTTGACGCTAAAAAAAACGGTTGCTTGATTTTCTTTAATTTTTAACCCTTTAATAATTTGCTCAGAAACATATAATTCTGAAACGTTTTTTTTTATACCTATACTAATACGCGTTGGATTTGAAACAGTTTGTTCATTCATAAAGAAATGCCCCCTTTTTTTTTATTAGAAAATAATGGTCATGTTTATTATATTGAAAAGGTGTATCTTTGCTTTTTTTTTTGAAAAATGATTATTATTGTTATTTTTTTTGAGAAAGGTAGTGATACTAGTAACTATTTATTTAAAAAAAACATTTTTTAGTATTTAAAAAAACTTTATTTAATCCGAAAATAAACAGCAACATTTTTTTTTTAAAATAGGGTAACAAAGTAAAAAAAAAAAACAACAATTTACACATAAAAAAAAGGCAACAATTTACATAAAAAAACAACACTTTTTTTAATAGAAGAAAACAACAACATTTTTTATTAAAAAAAACAGCAACATTTTTATTGAAAAAAAACAGCAACACTTTTTATGTACAAAAGAAAAACAGCAACACTTTTTATATACAAAAAACAGCAACACTTTTTTATATACAAAAAAAACAGCAACACTCTTTTATGTACAAAAAACAGCAACACTTTTTATATACAAAAACAACAACACTTTTTATATACAAAAAACAGCAACACCTTTTTTATATACAAAAAAAAACAGCAACACTTTTTTATAAAATAAACAATAACTATGAAATAAAAAAAAGCAACAATAATATAAGAAGAAAGAAAAAAAAAACGAAAAAACAGCAACAATATTCACATAAAAACAGCAACAATATAGTAAAGAAGGAATAACAACAATAATTACATGAGTAAAATTACAACAACTAAAATAACAACAATATATGGATTTGAAAAATTACAGGAGAGACAATATAGTACCTTAAGATTTCGGAAATGTTGGGACAAGAAGTTTTTTTTTTCGGATCTCCTTAATGCAACAGAATTTAAAACTAAAAAAAATGGAAGGAGAAGGAAGAAAAGAAAGAAAGGAAAAAAACAACAGAAAACAGTGAACAAACCTCACTGTTTTCTTTTCTAAAGATCAAACTCTTTTTTTTTAAGAGGAAAACCTAGACTAAAAAATTATCTTCTTCTTTGTTTCTCCTCTCCAAAAATCGTCCCTCTTCAAGGTCCAAGACCACCTATTTATACGAAAAAAAGGGTCTCTTCTTCCTTTGTTTTTTACCATACCTTGTACAGTGCTTTGATTGAGATTGAGACATATGAGAACTTAGGGTTTTAGGAAGTGGTTGGTGAAGGGGTATGGGCATGGTAGGGGAGAGAAAAGATGGATTTTTTTTTTTGGTGAGGGAAGAGAGGGAATCCGTGAGTGAGAGAGAATAGTGTGAAGAAGAAGAAAAATGAAGTTTATTATTTGGTGGAGAGGGGTGTGCGTGGAGGTTGGAGAATGGAGAACAAAGATGAAGTGTGAAATGAGAGAGGGAGTGATGAGTGAAATGTGTGGTGTTGTGTATGATGGAGTGGAAAGATGAGTGTGTGAGTGGAAGAGAAATGAATGTGTGGGAATGAGAGGGAGAGGAGGATTCGTGAGAGAGGGAAGAGAGAGGGAAGGGAAACGTGAGAGAGAGGGAAAGGGAGAGGGTGATGTGAGGGATTGAGTGAGAGAGAGCTAGGGTTGAGTGTGTGGGGAAGGGAAAAATGGGGAAGTGGGATTGAGAGTTCCAAGGAGGGAATAAAGGGGAGTGGGTCGACTTTGACCAAGGGATAATAGGGGTGAATGTGGTTGATTTTTTGGGTAAAAGGGGGAGAGTGAATGTGGTCAAGTTTTAGGGTTAGGGGGGAGTTAAAATTTTTTTTTTAGGTTTTTTTTTTTTGGTGGCCGAATTTAGGGTTAGGAAGAGGGAAAGTTAGGGTTTGGTGAGTTGGGTCATGGGTTATGGATTGGGTGGATGGGTTAGGGTTTTGGTGAAGGAGTGTTGGGGTCATGAGAATTGGGCTAGGGTTTTGGAATTGGATTGGGTTTTAGATGGCCCAATCCCGATTGCACCTCTAATCTTTTTTAACAAACCCCCCTATTTCCTCCTTGGCTTATTTTTTGTTTCTTTACTCCTAATTAATATTTTTTCATGGTTAAAAAACTTGTGGCAAATAAAATAAAACATGACATGAAAAAAAAGATTATTATTTTTTAATAAATAAAATATTTTTTTGATGTTTAAAACTCATAGCAATAAAAAAAAAAATAATACATGACATAAAAAAAAAGATTATTATTTTTGATAAATAAAATCTCTCAGTTGGTAAGCTAAGGGATACCGAAGGAGTGCACCAAAAGTGTGCAAGAAGGAGGTCCTGAGTTCAAACCCCGAAAACTAACATTCCATCGCCCCCACTAACATTGCTTATAAAAAAATATGGTACTCTTTCTATATTCAACCCTATGTGTGGTTCTGTTTCTACATTCAACCTCGTGTATAATACATTATAATGACAACTTCTAATTGAGTATCATAGGATGCATAAATAAATTCTAGTTATATAAACTCGCCGGAAACAAAATAACGTGCAATTACATAGTGAATTATAGATAACTATTGCTATTGAGTTAGTATATGCATGCAAGATGTATTAGCATCACATAAAATAATTTTTTTATGAAAAAAAAAAGCGCTCTTAGTTCAGTTCGGTAGAACGCGGGTCTCCAAAACCCGATGTCGTAGATTCAAATCCTACAGAGCGTGATTACATTATTGTTATATCGAATCGAGAATGTCACGGAAATAATGGGATAACAGTCTAATCTAAAGTTTGAATTTGATCCCCGTTGTTAATAAACTTTCCAAAAAAACAACACAAAGTGTAATTACATAATGGTACTATTTTTAAAATTATGTATTGTTTTATTTATCAAAAATCAAAATGACACACACAAAAAACATGAGGGTCTAAAATGAGAAAAAAAAAAGATAAAGGGCCAAAGTGACCACAACCCCAAAGATAAAGGGCCAAAATATATATTTAGCCTATAGAATATCGAGAAAACTTCTAACCTTCCTGCAGCACCAATTCCAAATGGTATTTGATATAGAGTTGCAATGGTATTCAGACTATGGAAAATGAAAAATAATTATTAATATCATATATATTGACTTACAATATATCTCACAAGAGAAGAATGAAAATGGAACCTAAGAATTTAATGCATTGAGATAAAAAGAAAATTTAAAACCAACTCACCAAACAGACAGAACTGAAGTCTCAAGTTGTGGATTTGGTAACAGTCCAGACAACAAGACAATTAGCTCATATGACCACCATTCAAGGCTACAATCACCAACATGAAAAATAAATACATTATATAGATTTTGTGTAGGGACTAAAAACATATTTTACTCATGAATGTATACAATTTTAGTTAAATTGGAAAATAAATTACCAAACCATTAGTGTAGAAGGTATAGCATAGCGAAAGAACTCCCAAATTCCTTGGAACAGCTCAATAGAAATCGGAGCACGAGTTTCTGCACACGCTGAAGAGTATCTCATGTATAATCCAAGAAAAATCACATTTGACCAGATTGAAATGCTCATAGCTATTGCTCCACCAACATTATTCAGTCCAGTTTTGAATACCAAAGCCCAACAAAGAGGTATATGGAGACAAAGAGTGACAGAAGAACTTATAAGCATGGGAAGTAGCAAACTTTGCATTTGGAAATACCGGACTAATGGTTGCAGAATTGCATATGCAAAAAGTGCAGGAATAAGCCAAATTGTAAACTTCCCCGCTTCGTGTGCAATTAGAGGGTCCTGGCCCACAAGAAGTAGTATATTTTCCATGTTAATCCAAATAAAAAGACAAGGGAACACAAGTTATTGCCACCCGCCAGAATCTAGTGTGTGTGCCTCACCGTCAGATCCACATTTTGCTTGCATAGAGAAATCACAACCATTCAACTAAAACACATTTTTTGCGCCTACTATTAATTGTAGGGCCTCTCTTTTCCAGGTCCCTCGCTATTCACTCCACACCCTGAAATGACCGATATGTCATTAATGAGGTATGTGCTCCGTCTTTTTTTTTTGAAATTTTTACCGATTCGGTTAGAGTCAGCCGAAAACTTACGGTTAGGGACACCCGAAAAGTGCTGGAATAAGCCAAATTGTAAACTTCCCCGCGTCGTGTGCAATTAGAGGGTCCTGGCCCACAAGAAGTAGTATATTTTCCATGTTAGTCCAAATAAAAGACAAGGGAACACAACAAACAAGTAAAAGAGAAAAGATAGCAGTGTATGTTTGCATTCCAATTCTTTGATATTGCTTAGCTCCATGAGCCTGTCCACAAGTGGTTTCTAGTCCACTAGCCATTCCCATCTGTTAACATGACCAAATCACCAATGCACTTTAGTAACTAGAGGAAGGAAATAATGACACTTTTGAGAAAGATAACATGTCAGAAATAGTTGTTAAATAAATACTAATTTGGATCAGATAATTTTCATATATCTAATAGACTATTTGTTTATCTATTCAAAATAAAAAATTCATCCATCGAAATTAAATAAAACTAGTGAAAATTTCAATAATGAACACCTCATATTGTTGGGTTCCTAGTTACTATAGTCTCCCATTATATTTACCATGTATAAAATGTATTATTATAATGCAAAAATGTAATAGTACATGTTATATTTGTAGTTTCTAAATTGTTTTTAGGCTTAATTACAGTTTTGGTCCCTATGTTTTCACCAATTCACGATTTTGGTCCCCCAAGTTTTAATTTGACAAATTTGGTCCCCCTATTTTTCCAATTTAAAAAATCATAGTCCTCCTCTTAAATAAGTCAAAATTGAAACTCAATTTTGACTTATTATCCTACATGGCAGTCTACGTGGCACCCACCCCACCCCCCTCCACTGTTCCTCTTCCCCACCGTGAACCCCCCTCCACTGTTCCTCTTCCCCTCCCACCCCCCTCCACTGTTCCTCTTCCCCTCCCCCCACAACCACACCCTCTCTCTCTCTCTCCTTCACATCTCACCCTCCCCCCCACCGATCCTCCCTCGCTCACTGTCGCTCTCCCTCCTCTCTCAATCGCCGTCACTCTCCCTCCTCTCTCAATCACCGATCCCCTTTTCCCTCTCACCACTGTCCCTCTCTTCCCCCTCGTTTTCCATCTCTCTCTTCGCATCTCTAGTTCTCTCGCTCGTCGCTCTCCCTCGTCGCTCTCCCTCGTCGCAGATCGCAGAGGAGGGGGGAGGGGTTCACGGAGGTCGCGGTCGGAGGGAAAGGAAAACGAGGTGGGTGAGAGAGAAAGAAAGGAGAGAGAGAGACTGGCGGTGAGAGAGAAAGGAGAGAGAGAGAGATTGTGAGGTGGGTGGTGGGTGGTGCGAAGGGGGTGGGGGTGGGAGGATCACAAGGAAGAAGAAGGATCACGAGGGGGGTGGGGGGGTGTGCCTACGTGGCAGTCTACGTGGACTGCCACGTAGGATGAGTCAGTCAAAATTGAGTCTTAATTTTGACCAAATTAAGAGGGGGATCAAATTCGTCAAATTGGAAAAATAAGGGGACCAAAATCGTCAAATTAAAACTTGGGGGACCAAAATCGTGAATTGGTGAAAATAGGGGGACCAAAACTGTAATTAAGCCTTGTTTTTAAAAGAAAAAATAAAATTAAAATTTATGGTAGAGTTGTGTTGTTTTAAGTAGGAAAAAGGAAGACATAGTGATTCACATATTGCGATGGTTGATTTTATTAATAGACATAGACAATAGACTATGCACGAGAAATTAAATGCTCAACTTGAATATTACAAGAACTTCTACATGAATTTCCTTTTTATTACTTAAAATAACTACTTGTAGATAGTTAGACACCATGTGCATACCCTCCGTAATAAAATATAAGTAAAATTTGGTGAAGATAGATGGGAGTGAGATTAGAGACTCACTTTTCCGGTGTTTTAGAGCAATATGTCTTGATCATCCTATATCTATCTATTAATTATACAAGTATGAATAATCTCAAAGAGGAAACTAACAAATGGCAAAAAAGTATTGTTCCACCTTAACATGTAACATAACACGTCATTGACATGTGTACAATATTTTTAAACCCAAATCTCATCAAATGATTAATGCAAAAATGTTACCAAACAAATAAATTTAATGTCATTTATAAAACGCAATTGAAATCCGGTTATTCAAATTGATCATTCTATGCGCCCTCATAACTCTAAAAAATAAAAAATATTGCATTTAGCATCTCCTAATTAATGACAGCCAATGGAATTGAATTAAATAATTTCAAAATATGTTTCCCATTTTAAACATCAATTTCGATAATCACTCTATTTCTATATTAGTTACAAATAACAAATTCAAAATTGCACTTTTTCTATATTAGTTTTTTAAACAATCAAGTATAAGTTACTAATAACAAATTCAAATTCAACTTTTTCATATTAGGCTTATCGAAAAAAAAAACTTTTTCATATTAGTTAAAAAAAAAAATATCAGTTACAAATTAAAATGTAAACATTAAAAATTGATCCAAAAAAATTGTAGTCATTAAAATAATCAAATTAAACCGCTAAATAGGAATTTAAAATTGCACAAATTGCTAGCATCAATAAGGAAACCCTAAAATTAATTGAGACTAAATAGCCAAACTTAAAATTCAAAATACACCTAACTAATTGCCAACAATTACGCCCTTACTAATTGCCAATAATTAAAATTACTCAAGCCATTTCAAAGGAAATTACCATAAACTAAAATAGGAAATTACCATAAACTAAAATAGGAAATTACTCAAGCCAACAATTACGCCCGTCTCTTCTACCTCTCTTAATTTTTTTTGTATGACATTTGCAATGGAGTATTTCCTTTACCAGTTTTAGGGTGTCACAATTTTTTTTATCAGTTTCAATTACTCTTAGCATCGAAGCTTCTAAGCCTACAGAGGGTATGGATTCTATCAATTTTAGTTTGATTCATATGATTTTAATTTAAGCCATTGTAACTAATATTCTCTTCTTAGTTGTTAATGGGTGAAATTTTTTTATTTTATTTTATTTGAATTGGATTCTTTTCTTGCAGGATGACACATTGAAGTTCACATTTAGAAGTCAACCTATTGAAACTTTGGTGGAGGTGTTTGTCTCTATGTTCTCTAATTTCTCTTTACACCAAATATGCAAATGGTACCATTCCATATCCTACTCATAGCACTACTTGGTTTGTAACCATAGAATCATCTTTGTACACATGTATTTTTTAATTAGCACGAGTTTTCAATTATTTTTTTGTCGACAAATTATTCTATTATGTTGTTATCACTTCTTTATTCTCCAGATTTTGAATTTATTTTCTTTGGTCATTATTTGATTCTAGGGTTTGGGTAAATGGGTGTTTTGTTTGCTCGCATGGTTTTTGACGGAGAGCAGACAGTGTTACATTGGTTAGTAGATATTTTAATAATACCAAAAAAAAGTATGAGACTGTTATAGGTAACAATATTAAATAAAGACATTTAAATATAAAAAGTATTAACTTTTTTAATTATTATTTTTTGACAATTTTTTCCTATATACAAAACTCCAATTAAATTAGTAAATTATGTAGCCATTTTAAATTAGAGATATGTTATTTGGTACTAACAATTTTTTAACGAAATGCAAGAAACATACATACATATGAAATTGTTAACCTCGGTTTTGACTAACTACACACTAGGATTGATTGCATGAAATGAATAATTCGGTAACTTTTCGTTTCGTACTTAAACGTATTTCTCTTTAACTCAGAGTTTTAACTATGTAATGATTTTATAAATAAATAAATATGAATATAATTAGTACACTTTTTAGCTCTTTTAAATTAAATTTGATAACTAAAGGAAATATGAGAGTACTTAAAAGTGATAAATCTAATTATAATTTAAGGGTATTAAAATGTGCTCACTTTTTTGTTTTTATTCTTCATTTTAATTTTTTTATGTCATAATATAAAAAACAGACAAACTTTTATTTTTTTATATTAAAATATTAATCTATGACTTAAAATTTTATATTTTTTCAATTTTATTAGATTTTAATTTATATTTTTGATAAATTTTAATGATTTTCTGACGTCCCCACAAGGACGGGGAAATTTTGGGGGGCCAAGACAGGGAGTGGGGGAGTACCTCCCGTCCTCACCCAGTCTCATTGTCATCCCTAAATCTAATACTGATTACAAAAAATTAGATTCTTTGGAACAATGCAATAAAAGTCGCTACATAGTGAGAGTTAATAAATTATATTTAATTCATACCTTTAATTTTACTACTTAAATAAGCATGTCAACATAGGTATAGATATTAACGTAGGACAACAAATAATATGTATTTGATATATGTGTCAAAAAAACATGTATCCAATATATATCTTTCAGAATCTATAAAATGACATCAAGTTATCTTTTTAGTTTAACATTTTAAATAAAAAATATAGAATAAATTTAATATTTAGTATTTGTAACAACCTATATTTTTAAGACCTATATTTTTAAGTTGAGATCCCTTTTTATCTATTTCTGACCTTCAATATAATACTTGAATGGTAGAATTAGATAATATACGACTTTATAAAGTTAACAACTGTATTTATATAATTAACAAACAGTACACACTATTATATTTTGTTTTTTATTTATAACACAAGTCATCTCATCATTTCAATAAATTTTTGCAATTAGCTGCTAATTTTACCGCAACACTCATTATGACATAACACATTTGTTGGATCCAAAGTTGTTAGAAACATCAAAATTGTGATATCTTGACATTATGTCGGCAATTGTACATGTTAGGATACCAAAATATTTAAATATTAATCAAATTCAATAAACACATATTGTCAATCGAATATATTAATACGTGAAGCTCGGTTATATTTTCATAATTTATACATATCATATGATACCTAACAATTAAAAAATTTATTAATCAACTACCATATATAAAAATCAAGTACCAGCAAAATGACTTTATTAGACATCTGTAAATTTTGCCATTTGTCCAAAATCAAGGGTAAAATCGTAAATTCGCTGCAAAAAAACAAAATAACAACAGTTTTTCGCAGCTTTTCAGCGCTACAGTGCTTTTTCAACAGCTTTTCAGCACTACAGTGCTTTTTCCAGCGCTACATCAACTACCATATATATAAAAATCAAGTACCAGCAAAATGACTTTATTAGACATCTGTAAATTTTGCCATTTGTCCAAAATCAAGGGTAAAATCGTAAATTCGCTGCAAAAAAACAAAATAACAACAGTTTTTCGCAGCTTTTCAGCGCTACAGTGCTTTTTCAACAGCTTTTCAGCACTACAGTGCTTTTTCCAGCGCTACATCAACTACCATATATATAAAAATCAAGTACCAGCAAAATGACTTTATTAGACATCTGTAAATTTTGCCATTTGTCCAAAATCAAGGGTAAAATCGTAAATTCGCTGCAAAAAAACAAAATAACAACAGTTTTTCGCAGCTTTTCAGCGCTACAGTGCTTTTTCAACAGCTTTTCAGCACTACAGTGCTTTTTCCAGCGCTACAGTGTTTTTCCGTACAACAGTATACAGTGTCAATTTTTTTTAACTGTTCCACTTTTTATAAAAACCTGTTTTTAAAAAACTGTTTTTAACTAAAAAAAGATTTCAGTTTTTTTATTTAAAAAAACTGTTTTACTTTTTATAAAAAAATATTTTTAAAAAACTGTTTTACTTTTTCCGTACAACAGTATACGGTGTCAATTTTTTTTAACTCTTTCACTTTTTATAAAAACCTGTTTTTAAAAAACTGTTTTTAACTAAAAAAAAGATTTCAGTTTTTTTATTTAAAAAAACTGTTTTACTTTTTATAAAAAAATATTTTTAAAAAACTGTTTTTTTTAAAAAAAAGATTTCTTTCATAAATTTTTTCAGTTTTTTTTGTCATAAAAATAATTTTTTTACACCTTTTTTACTAAAAATAATTACTCACTATTTTTATAATTTAGTGAAACTACTAAAATTAATTATTTTCAACGGTTAAATTAATGATTTTAACTACGGTCAAATTAATTAATCTTTTTTACAACGGTCAAATTAAATATTATTTACTATAATCTTTCTACTAAAATCAATCAATTTTTTCATAAAAAATAAAATCAATCAATTTAACCACTATAAAAAATTACCAAATAACTATTTTATAATTATTAAAAAGGCGTAAAATGCCAACGGGAGTGGCAACGAGAGCGGGAGTGCCAAAGGGGCTGCCAACATGAGTGCCAACGGGAGTGGCAATGAGAGCATCAACGGGAGTGCCAACGGGAGAGGCAACGAGAGCACCAACGGGAGTGGCAACGAGAGCGGGAGTGCCAACGAGACTGCCAACATGCGTGCCAACGAGAGTGGCAATGAGAGCGCCAACGGGAGTGCCAACAGGAGGGCTAACGAGGATGCAAACAGGAGGGTCAACGAGGATGCATATTTTACCTCTAATGTCCGATTACATTATTATGGATCAATGTAATTCTGATTGTCAACGGGGATGCATATTCCAATTTGAATTTCAAATCATACATTTTGGACATTGTTCACAACTTATGAATTATGAATATTTTCCAAATTACTATTATGACTTCATGGCAATACACCGACCATACGGTATCACCCGTGCGTATGCACGGGTAAAATACTAGTATATTGTATACCCGTGCATCGCACGGGTCATACACACTAGCTCATTACATCTAGGATGAGAGAGAGATTAGGGACACGTGAAGATAGAGAGAGAAGCAATATAGGATGATAAAAAAAAACTCTTGATCATCCTATATTCATTACATCTAAAATATTTCCCATCTAAAACAAACTGTGCAGAATTCTTTTTATCAAGAGTGAAGTGCAGAATTGTATGATGGACGTT
The DNA here is from genome assembly GCA_039519185.1 of Astragalus membranaceus. Classification (NCBI taxonomy): domain Eukaryota; kingdom Viridiplantae; phylum Streptophyta; class Magnoliopsida; order Fabales; family Fabaceae; genus Astragalus; species Astragalus membranaceus. The sequence continues at coordinate 150,681,073 of CM076847.1, read as the reverse complement.
AAAATATTTTTTTAGTCAAAGTGCAATGTGGAGAAGCATTTATAATATGATGGTCGAAACTTGAGACTTGAGGGTGAGTGGACCGTTTCAATTACTACTATGATGGATGGTGAGAGTGAGAAGGAAAGAGAACAAAACAAATGTGATGAAAATGTACACTGTCTTGAGACCCAAATAAAAACAAATATGATGAAAATGTTGATGTGGATTCAACACTTTGACATTTTACTTTTAAAAAATACTGTCATGTTGTTTGTTTGGACGCGTGATGGGGTATGTAGTTCTGCAACACTAGCTAGGGAGGACACGTGAAAGTTTGACTAATCGAGAAACAAAAGACGTGAAAGTTTAAAATTTGCAGCCTTTGGTAACGTGGAGAATTAATCAAATTCAATGCTTTTCCATTCTCATTAATCAATTTCACAGGGAATGTTAAATTTAGATCAGATCAGAGGGAATGTTAAATTTCCGGAGAAGCATGCACATTACATGGCCAAATTATTTACTCCTTTTGTACTCTTTATAAGCAAAAATGGCTATTTTTTTACTTAAATATAAGCAAATACTTCACGATGTTTTGACTATTTCACACAAATAAAATACCATTGAGATTGATGTTCTTCCAATAAAAACTACTTAATTTGAAGCCAATTTCTTGTCATTTTTCTTAGAGTGTGTTTGGATAGGATATTTTTTTGGGGTACAACTAAACAAAAAATTAAAATATGAAGAGAAAACTAAACGTGATTCATAAACTAAAACCATGAACAATAGAGGAAGTGTCATTATGTTAGTGCGAAGAGCAGCATCTAAGGGGAAAGAATCCAACACAGAATAGGAGAAGAATATATATACTTGGAAGAATATAATTAGTGCAATAGAACAATAATATAAAGTTGATGGCAATGGTGGCTAGTAAAGATGTCGGAATGGTGTGGATCCAAGTGACTGAATTTGTAGTTGTTGTGCATAATTGAAATGAAGTTAAGTGGTGTTCTTTCTCAGTTGGTGCTGTATTAGGAATTCCATGAAAGGACCTTTACATCTCTAACAATACCTCTTCCAGTTCATTGTATCCATCTATTAATATCATTTTACTATCTATGGTTTATCATTTTCAAGTTTTTTTTTTACTTCCTATTTATAATTATCATACTATAATCGTCTTTCAGTCTCACTTAAACCATATTTAATAGTAAACACATTTATTTATTTACTTCCTTCCTCTATGTGGATATGCAATTTTAGAAAGATAGATGGATGTTGATTTGTTTCTTATGACATATATACAATAGGTTTATCATCAACATGTTTATCTATTCTAATCTATTATGATGTCTTTTGATAGCTATTGATATCATGTCTAGGACTTCTTACTATACTTTCTTAATATCCTGAGCTTTTGATTCTATATTATTTGAACTCCCAAATATGCTTAAATTATTATAATCTCAAATAATTGCCTTCGTCCTAGGATTAATTATGCCTCATCATCCTCAACCTCTTCAAGTTCAACATCCCAAATATGATTTTTTTGGAGCAAACTCAGAGAAGCCAATTGTGATTAATTTGGATGATTGAGTTATGTCTTACTATCTTTAAGACTTTTATGTGTTAATTTGTCTATTGAGTACTTATATGGATAGCATGTTTAATACTTGGTAGTGTATGTTTATGACTTTTTATTGGGTTGTTTTAATATCTACTATGACTCTTAACATTGTTATGCACTTCTTATATGCTCTATTTGATTTCCAATTATATTTTACTTACTATTATTAAACATTAAACATGCATATTTAACTTCTTATATGCTCTATTTGATTCCCAAGACATATGCTCATATAATATCCACTTCCACTAAAAATACATATAAAGCTTTCCCTCCAAAACTTCCAGAGGGAATAATCGCATATATATGGAGAATTGTCCCCCATAACAAATTTGGCCTTTCATACTTATACCAGTCTATTTTCTGCTGAAAATTGGACATCAAATAACCTTTGTCTGATCTTCATTGCCTGTAATAGTAAAACGCACAATTGAAAAAATGCCTACCTAAAGAAAATCTATCAATAATACAAAAGATGTATTTAACTTAAATGGAAAACTATATTTTATTTAGAAAACTTTTAGTCACTTGAAGAGATCATTGAATTTCTTTTTTCCTTTCCGATAAGTTCTTGGAAAATTTTGTCCAAATTGATTATAAGTTGTTGTCCTTAACTTGGGGAAACCTAGCACAGTAAAAAATCATACCTGTTGGTCCCAATTTATACAGCTTGTTATGATAGAAAATAGAGCACATTGAACAACCCCACCAACTTGTATACCAATCCAAAGACCCTTTCCTCCCACTTGAACCAGAAAAGCCAATGAGGTAGCAACCGGAATTCCACATAGGTAGAAGGCTCCCAAATTAACATAGACCCCTATGTGTTGCAACCCACATCCTCTAGTAATGCCTAAATCGAAGAATAGTAAAAAAAAATGAGAGAAACTTTGTCTTTCAATGTAAAATTTGCTTAAAAATAGACGAGGGATTCTTACCTGTGAGAATAGCTTGTATGCTGTCTAGTATAACAGATATACAAACCAAAGGAGCCATGACAGTGACATAATCAATAACTTCTTTCTCATTGCTGAAAACATAACCATAAACACTGCGGCAAGCCAAGAGGGTTGCACTTACTATACTTGTCTCTATGACTGCTAGTGACATTGCACCTAATACAGCAACACGAGCACCATATGGATTACCAGCTCCTAATTCATTTGAAACCCTTGTGCTATTTTCACAAAAGACAAATGATGATTTAATAACTTAGAGTTCCAAATGTAGCATACAGTATATATAATAACATATAGAATATTAAGAATGAATGTATTTCTGTTGAAAATTCTAACCTTCCTGCAGCACCAATTCCAAATGGTATTTGATATAGAGTTGAAATGGTATTCAGACTATGGAAAAATGAAAAATAATTATTAATATCATATATATTGACTTACAATATATCTCATAAGAGAAGAATGAAAATGGAACCTAAGAATTTAATGCATTGAGATAAAAAGAAAATTTAAAACCAACTCACCAAACAGACAGAACTGAAGTCTCAAGTTGTGGATTTGGTAACAGTCCAGACAACAAGACAATTAGCTCAAATGACCACCATTCAAGGCTACAATCACCAACATGAAAAATAAATACATTATAGAGATTTTCTACTAAACAATACAATCCTATATAGATTTGTTTTGGGAAAAGCAATGCTTTGTTTAATCCCTATATTTTTTGTTTTGTTTTAGTCTCTGCTATGGGACTAAAAGCACACGGTTTTTTAAAATATAGGAATTAAAAATGGAAAATTTATAGGATTAAAGTTGAATGGTCATGATTTTGTAGGGAATAAAAACATATTTTACTCATGAATATATACAATTTCAGTTAATAAATTGGAAGAATAATCACCAAACCATTAGTGCAGAAGGTATAGCATAGCGAAAGAACTCCCAAATTCCTTGGAATAGCTCCATAGAAATCGGAGCACGAGTTTTTGCACATGCAGGAGAGTATCTCATGTACAATCCAAGAAAAATCACATTTGACCATATTGAAATGCTCATTGCTATTGCTCCACCAACATTGTTCAATCTAGTCTTGAATACCAAAGCCCAACAAAGAGGTATATGGAGACAAAGAGTGACACAGGAACTTAAAAGCATGGGAAGTAGCAAACTTTGCATTTGGAAATACCGGACTAATGGTTGCAGAATTGCATATGCAAAAAGTGCTGGAATAAGCCAAATTGTGAACTTCCCTGCTTCATGTGAAATTAGAGGGTCCTGACCCATGAGAAGTAGTATATTTTCCATGTTAATCCAAATAAAAGACAAGGGAACACAAATTAGTAAAAGAGAAAATATTGCAGTGTATGTTTGCATTCCAACTCTTTGATATTGCTTAGCTCCATGAGCCTGTCCACAAGTGGTTTCTAGTCCACTAGCCATTCCCTTCTGTTAGCATGACCAAATCAGCAATGCACTTTAGTAAATAGTAGAAGGAAAGAGTATCATTTTTGCTAATTAAACTCTCTTTCTTATACATATACATATTTATATTGTATACATGTATATAAAAAGTGATAAATATAGCTATGAGATAAGTGTGTTGCTACTTCATTTTAAACCATCTTAAAGACTCACATCACATGATGTGTGTACTGTTATGGATGTGGGACTAAAACTTTTGTGAAATTTCTTTTTTTCGAAACGTTAAATGATTGACTCAACAGTCAACACACACGGATCAAAGTTGTTATGAACTACAGTTTCAATTCAAAGTTTTCCCATTTCTTCTTCAACTTAGAGGAAAGTTGAAAAGTATTCTCATAGATGTGTTGCTACTTTGATGAACTAACTCAACATACATATATGTACAAGGGTAAAAAAAACACAGCATACATGCATTCTATGAAGTCTCGATACTTCAAAAATGGAGATGTACCCGTGTCGGATACGTATCCGATACCGACACGCACCCGATACTTCCCGATACGTAGCCAAAGAGTATCCAATAATTTTTTAATTCTTTTTAAAAAATATTTGACTCGATATTTTTCCGATACATCTTTGATACTTCTTACCAACTAAGGATACTTCTCAGATACTTTTTCGATACTTCTCAGATACATCTTTGATACTTCTTACCAACTAAGGATACTTCTCAGATATTGTCACTCATATATGATACACTTTAATACCTCAATAACTAATATACGTAACTATCTCTACTTGATATGATCACAAGTATTTATTTTTACAATGTGATGATCATATATTGATTAATGCTATGCTTATGTTTTATTGAGCAACTATGTACTAATACGAATATCTTAGTCTATAAAAAGTCATCTATTTCTGTCACTAACTATTCGGATTATACGATTTCGGATGGTCTCAGTTTTTCATCCACCTTTACTTTTAATGACTAGCCACTCATACATAGGCGTGTCGGTTGTCCTCTTCCTTTCATCCATATATTTTCTGTTTGATTTGTTTTATCTATTTGGGCAGGTTTTTTCGTATCTACAAAATGCAATATTTCAGCTTTTCATCTTTGTTTTTTTCTATTTCTGTTTCTATTCTATTTTATTTTTTCTGTTATGTTTATATATATTTAAATTTTAATTTAATTTTTTATTAGAGTATCCCAGTCGTATCGTATCTTGATTTTCAAAATTTTCCTGTATCCCCGTATCTGTATCGTGTCGTATCCCGTATCGTATCATGTACCCGGGCTTCATTGATGCATTCTTATCTTAGTGTTGCAACTTCCCTTTTTCAAATGTTTATTTCAAAAAAATTGAAAAGTTTTGAGAATTAATATAATATTTACTATTTAAATATAATTAATTTTGAAAGTATTTATTTAAATTCAATAATAGAATATAAATATATATATATATATATATATATATATATATATTATCTAAGTATAAAGCAACAATCAATTTGGGACAAATTGATCAATATCAATCATCAATACTTCAATACTCAATACTAATATAATAAAGCAAAGTCCTAGGAAAATGATAATTTTAGACATTCTACTAAAATGTCACGTGTCCACTTTTATGGGCAAATAGGTCAACTCACAACTAAATGACAAATCAAATATAAATATATCAAATCAAATCAAATGCTAATCAATCAATCAAATCAAATACTAACTACTACCAAATGTCAAAAAAATCTAATCTAACAACTATCAATAATTCTAAAATCGTTGCCAAAAAATATAATTCTAAAATCATTTTTTAAATGATAATTTAATAATTTAATTAAATCAATCATCAATATCAATATCAATCAATTTGGGACAAATTGATCAATATCAATCGTCAATACTTCAATACTTATAATATAATAAAGCAAAGTCCTAGCAAAATGACAATTTTAGACATTCTACTAAAATGTCATGTGTTCACTTTTATGGGCAAATAAGTCATCTCACAACTAAATGACAAATCAAATATTAATATATCAAATCAAATCAAATACTAATCAATCAATCAAATCAAATACTAACTACTACCAAATGTCAAAAAAATCTAATCTAACAACTATCAATAATTCTAAAATCATTTTTTTAAATTAAATGATAATTTAATAATTTAATTAAACCAATCATCAATATCAATATCAATCAATTTGTCCCAAATTGATCAATATCAATCGTGGATACTTCAATATCAATACTATCAATCAATACTAATATAATAAAGTAAAGTCCAAGCAAAATGATAATTTTAGACATTCTACTAAAATGTCATGTGTCCACTTTTATGGGCAAATAAGTCATTTTGCAACTATCAAATACTAATATATCAAATCAAATCAAATACTAATCAATCAATCAAATTCGGGAGCGTGGGCTGCAACGGAAGCGAAAATGTGAGCGGCAACGGAAGCGGCAAACGGGATGCATATTTTATATTAGATCTCATTTTTTTTTTCAGATTTTTACTCCATTATTAAGATTAAAAGAATATGCTAACTTTTTGAAACTTTTTGCAACACAAACTTTTTAAGCAAGTTGAAGTATAATATTTTTATCAAGTTTCTACTTTTTTTAGGCTAAATAGCACTTTTGGTCCTTTATGTTTGCTCCAGATTTCACTTTGGTCCTTTATCTTTTATCTTTTTTTTGGTCCGTTTTGGTCCCTCATGTTTCATTTCGTTTCATTTTGGTCCCTGACGTCAGTTTTGACTAACGGACGCCACGCTGGCAGTTAACTGCTGACGTGGCGTCCGTTATTCATTAATGACGTGGTAAAAAAAATATTATTTAATTGTAAATAAATTACACATAAGCATTTAACTTTTTTAATGATAAAAACTAAAAACAAATTAGAAAAACTAACATTAATTTAACTAAAAACTAACATTAATTTAACTAACATCACCACCATCATCAATTTCTCACCACCATCAGTCCATCATTCCACCACCAAAACCCACAAACTAAAACCCAAATCCAGAATCGAACAAACTAAAACCCAGAGAAAACAACGAAACGAGTTCGAAAATGGGAGAAGAATGGAAGAGAGTGGGTTTCGAAAATGGGAGAAGGATGGAAGAGAGTGCGTTTTGAGGATGTTGGGTTTGATTTTGTGGGTTTGAATCCAATTTTTTCTGTATTGTTTCTGAATCCAGATCTGTATTTTTTAATTCGTTAGTTTTTCCAGATCTGAAAGGGACCAAAATGAAACAACACAAACAATGAGAGGGACCAAAATGAAATCAAGGAAAAACAGAGAGGACTAAAATGAAACAAATGAACATCAACAGAGAACCCAGATTTGGAACTCAGATCTGCAGAGAATAAGAAATCAGAACCCAGTAGGGATGGCAATGGGGCGGGGCGGGGCGGGGGCGGGGAGTACTCCCCCGCTCCCCGTCCCCGCCTCCCAAGTTGTCCCCCGTCCCCATCCCCGATCCCCGCTTCGGGGAGTTTTCCTCCTCCATCCCCATCCCCACGGTTTCCGCGGAGAATCCAAAAATTTATTAAAAATTTGAAAAAATATAAATTAAAATATAATAAAATTGAATAAATAGATAAAAATAAGACAAAAAAACAAAACTTTAATATTTTAATACAAAAAATATAAAAGTTAGTTTTACTTTTATATTTTAATATTTAAAAAGTATAAAAGTTAGAACAATTAAATATTTTAAATTAGAAACACGTATAAAAAGACTAAAAAATTAATACTTATAGTATAATATACATCTATAATAAAAATATTTATGTAATATATTTCAAAGCGGAGTCCCCGCGGGGCGGGGGGTATGATCCTCATCCCCATCCCCACTTTGACTGCGGGGAGATTTTCTCCCCCGTCCCCGTCCCCACGGGAAAAATTCCCCGCCCACGGGGCCCCGAACGGGGTAATCCCCGCGGGGATCCCCACTTACGGGTAGAAATTGCCATCCCTAGAACCCAGATCTGTGCCAATATCCCAAATCGAAGGAAGTCGAAGACGAAAACGGAAGATGAACAGATCTGTTTCAGTGTTGTTCTTTGTTTTTGTTCTTTGTTCTTTGTTTTTTCTGGTTTTGTTCTTTGTTTTCTGGTTTTGTTCTTTGTTTTGTTCGTTTTGTTATGAGCGAAATTGGTTCTTCAAATTGGTTCTTCAGATTCGTTTCTTCGTTTCTTCAAATTGGTTCTTCGTTTTGTTCTTTGGTGAAGATTGAAGATGAACAATTTATGTTATTTGTTGTTGTTGTTGTTGTTGTTGTTGTTTCTGGTGTTCTTTGTTTCTAGTGTTGTTGTTGTTCAAGAATTGTTTATGTTTTTTGTTTTTTGTTTTTCATTGTTTATGTTATTTGTTTTTTGTTAAATTTTCTTTTCTATTGTTAAATTTTCTTTTCTAATGTGTAATTGTGAATTTGAATTAAATAATATTTTTTTGCCACGTCATTAATGAATAACGGACGCCGCGTCAGCAGTTAACTGCCAGCGTGGCGTCCGTTAGTCAAAACTAACGTGAGGGACCAAAATGAAACAAAAATGAAACATGAGGGACCAAAACGGACCAAAAAAAGATAAAGGACCAATTAAAGTGAAATCTTGAGCAAACATAAATGACCAAAAGTGCTATTTAGCCTTATTACCTTTTACAATATACAAATTATTTTTTTTATCAAACAATATACAAATTATTTATATTTTCATAGCAAATTATAATAAATACATTGATAAATACTATTCGCACGGATAAAATACTAGTTTTGATAAATCAACAAAGAAAATGGAAGGACGCGGTAATTATCAAGTTGAATCTTAAATTGTGTTCAGGTTGATTTGACTCATTGTCACTCTTCTAGTTACTACTCCCCATAACTAAAGGAGTCAATAGTTAGAGGCTAGCTCACTGCTGGTAGTCCTATCTTTTTCTTTTTGACTTTGACTAATTCAATTTCACAATTCCAACTATATTTAAAAATTAAAGAGGTAAGCTTTTTTCAAAAAAAAAAAATTAAAGAGGTAAGCTAGATTAGTAGATTTCTTGCTAACCTCATTTATTCAGTTAAAAACACACATACACTGATGCACACTAATGAAAACTGATTTAAAAAAGAAAATACATATACAGTACGTAGCAGAATAGAGGTAAGGGAGTTTTAGATAGCTTACAAGAAAGCTGAAACCAGTGACCCCGGTGAAGGAAATTGCTAAAGCGGCGCTGGAGAGATAGAGTTCACCCAAGTGACCAACTATCATCGTTGATACAACTAGCAACAGATATTGTGATAAAGTCACAGCCACCATAGGACCTGCTATGCGGCAAATCTTCTTCATTTCGGTAGTGTAAACATCCCAAGTAATAGCTCTATTGTTACTCTCTGTTTTCTCATCAATCTGTTTTGCTAAGAGACTCTCTTCCATGTTGCTTCTCTCTCTCAAAGACGAAGAAGAGCGAACGAGAGATTAGAGAGATGAGTCGGTATACTGAGACTCTCAGAGTTTTGTTTTCTTGTGTTTACTCTTTCTCGTAGCCTTAGCCCTTAGCATCATCACGTTTTATTTTATAAGCCCATATTTGCTGTCGGTATATTGATATTGTTTTTTTAAAAATGGATTTTATTAGTGAGAACCAAGTTTATATCAAGTTATATAAGTCAGAGATTTACTTGATATTTTTTTAGTAATAAAACTCAAAGACCAAAGTGCTACTATTTTTTTTAGTGATATATGGTACTCTTTCGATATTCAACCCTATGTGTGGCTCTGTTTCTACATTCAACCTCGTGTATATTACATTATAATGACAACTTCTGATTGAGTATCATATGATGCATAAATAAATTCTAGTTATATAAGCTCGCCCGAAACAAAATAGCGTGCAATTACATGAACTTTTCAAAAAAAAAAAACAACACAAAGTACAATTACATAATAATTTTTTTATTATTAAATTATGTCTTGTTTTAACGTTTTCATAACCTTCTGTTAGTTTTGGTAGATATAGAATAGTGTAGTTCTATTTTGACTTGTTTTGATATCCTTCTATTAGTTTTGAAACTATGTCGATCCATCGTGTTGTTCAATTGTCTCGATGTTATTTCCATGTAGTATTCATGCCAGGCTAAGGTCAAATTAATTTGTTTTTTTAGCGTTTCATTTGCTTTCTAAAATTTGCCAGGTTCGTATTTAACTACCACGTTAGCTTGAGAGACTAAAATGATATGTTTGTGAAAGAGATGAACTAAATAAGAATATTTGAAAAGTCGAAATAAAATTGAACTTTTTTGAAAAATCAATGATTAAATATGCTATTAACTCGTTTTTATTTTGGACTTCTTTTTTGGTTTATCAAAAAAAATTGTCTAATTTTAATGTAAAAATTTTATCAAATTTATTAATTAATCTTTTTTAATATTTTTTTTGACACAATCCTTTTTAATATTTAGTGAAGGGGCGAATGAGTGGGATCCCAGACCACGTGAAATAACATATGGACTTCAACAGCACGTACGTCCGCTTTTCTTACCAAAGAAAAAAAAATAATACAACGGTTGATTGCTAGTACGACGGAGGGACTACTAGTATATTTGATTTTTATCTCATCTCCTAGATTATTGTTCCAGTCAACTAATATATTTGATTTTCTATTATACTTATAATATTGACGGTGATTTCATCTCCTACATTATTTTTCTTCTGGCTTCTATTCCTCTAGTTTTTATTACCCGTGCGTAACACGCAGGTCCTCCTCCACTACAATGACCATTAAAGTAATATTATATCAGTTTAATGTTTGGTAAGGCGGCCGAATCAACTCGATTGCAAGTGTTTGACACAATTAGTTTTTAGCGTTTTTTTATTAGTTTATAGTGTTTTTTGAAACACTACTTGAAGTAGTGGTTGAGCTTATAGCTTATAGCTTATAACGTTTCATTTTTTCTCCTAATTATACCCTCATTACTTTAATTAAATTCATCATTTATCCTCCATTAAATGGGCAATTCATGAGGAGAGAGATGAAAAGAAACATTGAAAAGCAAAATATTACAAAATAGTAATTAAATAAGATAGAAAGGAAAGTTTACTGCTACACATATAATGATATAAAGTCTGGTGTTACTTTATTAGTAGCAGTGCTTCACATTGGGCAGTGGAAAGGTTGTGTGTGTTAGAGAAAACGTGTGTGCAAGTTATTACTTATTAGGCAATAGGCGGTCTAAAAGAAAGTGTGCAGGTGTGTGGTTTAACAATTCGGGCGGTTTCGGGTAGGAATGGATTTGTATCAATGGACCGCAACCGCCCATATGTACCCTATGAAAACCGATTTTCGTTATCCGTGTACCCGACATTCGCATTGACCCGCCCGTGTTAGTCACTTCAGCTTCGGTCATAGCAGGTTTCGGGCGGGTCATTTATGTTTGTCCAGCCCTAGATTTATCTAATGTTAGTTCATTGTGATCAACACAACACATTTACAATTATGTGTTTGGTTGAAGGAAAATGAAGCGGATGAGAGAAAAATCCCTCCTAACCCAAATTCAACTCCCATTCATTTTTAGTTTTTTAGGAGAAGGGGAGCTCAATTCATTCAATAAAAAGGGGACTAACCCATATTGGAGTTCTTAGTATCATGCGTGTCGATACTTTGTGATGATCCATTAGCCTTATTATTTCCCATCTTTTTTTTGGTATAAACTGGATATCCTCTAAACGTAATTGTAGAGACTAATCGTTTGATCTAGGTAGGGCCACAATGGCCAGCAAGCTCTCCCTCATTTTGGTTCCTCAACTTTTATTTAGGTTTCATTTGGTCCTTTATCTTTTTTTTTTCTCATTTTGGTCATTTATCTTTCATATTTGTTTATGTTTTGGTCCTTTTAAACAAAAATACAGAAAAATGAAGAAGACTATGGATGTGCTCAAGAACACCAAGAACACTTTGATTTTTGTTTCTTGAATAATTCATTCAATATGCGACTAAATTGAATGAAACTGGACTCTAACTTGAAAAAAATTTCGCAAGGAATTCAATGGAACCAAAATTAAGCTCAAAAGAGTGCTTATGCGCAAAATCACTTATGAAACCGAAATCTTGAATTTGAAGTTAAAAAAACCTTCAATCTCAACAATGGTAATTTTGCTATAGAACACCAAATTGAACGATTTTTAGGCTAAAATGCTCGAAATTCAACTAGGAATCAGAATGTCCCGAAGAGTCAAATGTGTTGTTGGTGGATCTGTTTGAGGAGGATGAAATTAAGGAAGAGGTGTGGAGTTGTGATGGGGATAAAAGCCCGGGGCCGGACGGTTATAATTTGCGTTTCTTTAAGGAACATTGGGATTTGGTGAAAAATGACATTGTTGATTTCTTCAAAGAATTTCATAGGAAGGCGGTCTTACCCAAAGCTTTCTCGGCTTATTTTATCACTCTCATTCCAAAAAATGACAATCCTCAAGGGTTGGGCGAATATAGACCTATTTGCTTGATAGGGAGTATCTATAAGATTCTATCAAAGGTGTTGGCAAATAGACTCAAAAGGGTTCTCTCCTCGATGATATCGGATTGTCAATCCGCTTTCTTGGGAGGAAGAAACTTATTGGATGGAGTCGTTGTGGTTAATGAATTGGTTGATTTAGCCAAGAGAAAAAAGGATGAATGTCTTCTTTTCAAAGTTGATTTTGAGAAGGCGTACGACACTATTTCTTGGTCCTTTTTGTTTTATATGTTGGAGAGAATGGGATTCAACTTGGTTTGGATAAGGTGGATGAAGGCGTGTGTGTGTATGAGTTCCATGTCGGTGCTTGTTAATGGTAGCCCCACTCAAGACTTTTTGGTCCATAGAGGGTTAAGGCAAGGAGGTCCTCTCTCTCCTTTCCTTTTCTTAATTGTGGCAGAAGGGTTGACAGCTCTAGTGAATCGGGCGGCAGCTATTGGTTCGTTCAAAGGTTATAATGTTGACGATACTCTAGGCTATTCCATAGTGCAGTTTGTGGATGACACCATCTTATTGGGAAGAGCTTCGTGGGATAATTTATGGAGCATTAAGTCCATTTTCAGAAGTTTTGAATTGGTCTCGGGTTTGAAGGTCAACTTTCTCAAAAGTAAGCTCATTGGTATTAATGTATCAGATCGTTTTTTATCCCAAGCATCTTTGTTCCTTCATTGTAGGACGGAATCAATTCCTTTCAAGTTCCTTGGTATTCCAGTCGGGGCCAATCGTAGGCGTGCTGTGACTTGGAAGCCGGTTCTTGACAAACTCCGTTCTAGATTAGCAACTTGGAAAGGGCGACATCTTTCTATTGGAGGACGGGTTACTTTGATTAATTCGGTGTTGAATAGTATTCCATTGTACTTTTTCTCCTTTTACAAGGTTCCCAAGGTGGTTATTAAATCTATGATCAAAATTCAAAGGGAATTTTTGTGGGGGATTAAGGAGGATAGTCGGGGTGTGCATTGGGTAGCGTGGGATAAGGTGTGCAGATCTAAAAATGAGGGTGGTCAAGGCATTAAAAACTTAGAGCTATTCAATATCTCTTTGTTGTCTAAGTGGAAATGGAGGCTCTTGGGGGATCACAGTGCTTGTTGGAGACGGTTATTGGTGCATAGATACGGCGATGTGACGGCTTTTGTGTTCAACGAATCGTTGAGGGGAGGGAGGCGTGACTCTTTGTGGTGGCGTGATCTAGTGTGTATTGGTGATGATGTGATGCTCAAAGTGGGATGGTTCAACGGTTGCATTTCAAGAGTTTTGGGAAGTGGAGAAGCTGTTCTTTTCTGGCATCACAAATGGCTAGGCAGTCAGCCACTTTGCTGTGATTTCCCTCTTTTATTTGCAGGTTCCGCAGATAAATTAATAATTGTGGCTGACGCTGGTGCATGGACATCAAACTTGTGGCAGTGGACAGTTCCAAATTCGCAGGTGTTGAGTCCGAATGAGATGGAAGAGTCGAAGATTTTGAAGGAGATTTTACTATCGGTGGCTCCTAAAGAGAGCGTGATGGATACCTGGCACTGGTTTTTGGAGCCTTACAACACTCACTCAGTAAAATCAACTTACAATCACATTATGCAGATTATGTTTTTTGCTGCAGAGGCTATTATGACAACAACTAGTTCGGTTTCTTTGGTTGTTCGGAATGTTGTTTGGCATACAACAGTTCCATCTAAAATCAAGGTATTCGACTGGAGGATGTTCTCAAATGCATAACCCACTCGTGATTGTTTATTACACAGACATGTTATTACGAATGAGTGGGACGCAGTCTGCCCGTTTTGCAATCAGCTTACGGAGACTATTTTCCATCTTTTTTGTTCTTGTTCAGTCACTTTGAGGGTGTGGGAAAAGGTGGGTATTTGGCTTGGTTTGAAGTATTATCCAGGCAATAATATTGAGGATCATTTGCTATCTTTTGGGTTACTATTCAATGGTAAGAAATCTGTTAAATCAAGATACATAATATGGTTTGCCACTTGTTGGAGCATTTGGATTGCAAGGAATAATTTGGTGTTCAAAAAGGAGGAGCCTACCATTGACTCTATTGTCTTACATATTAAGTGTATTTCTTGGCAATGGTTTATTTATGGGCAGGGTAGTCGATTGAGCTATTCAGTCAATTCTTAGTGGCATAATGCTTTACATTGTATTAACTCTTTGTAATAGTGGTCTTGAGCACCCCTAGTGCTCATTTTCAATAAATCAATTGCTTATCGGAAAAAAAAATTAAAATATATTAGCGGTTAATATTATTTTTAACATAATTATTTTAATTTTAATTTTTCGTTTGGGACATTTATGTAATTAGGCATTAAAACAAGTCCTTTATAACAATTACATCAAAGTTATGCTGAAACCTTTACAACACTTACCCTTTCTGCAATCATGACCCTTTAATAAACATAATATATATCAATGGTTAATAAGGTATTTGTGTATGGTACCCAAAATGTCAGATGTGGGTATGCTAAAAGCCACCCACTTTAGTAACTAGTGGAAGAAAATAATGACAATTTTGAGCAAGATATAACATGTCAGAAATAGTTGTTAAATAAAATATACCAATTCAATAATGAAACACCTAATTTTGTCGGGTTACTAGTCAATACAGTGGCAATGACTTATGAGTAACGATTACTAAATTTTTTGGTGATCATTATACAACAATTCAATGATTATTACATATATTAACTACAAGTGTTTATGTGGTGAGTGAGCAGGTAAATAAAAATACTGGTTAGTACATACTAACCACAATTTAGTGTTGGTGTGGTCACCTAATATAACGATTACTAGGAGTGCTCGAACCCAAACAACAATAGCTGATTACATATTGTTTAGGCACTGGAGTGGGTTAGACCACCAAGATGTAATTGACAAATTAGAGCTACAACCCAATCTATAAACAAACTAGCTCCACGTTAAACTTTTGATGCGAGTAATCACGGAGTCGACGTTCACCTTCTCGTTCTTGAAAACAACGTTGTTCCGAGATAACCAAATACCCCAACAAGCTCTCAACCAAAACAAATATTGTGTTTTATTTTGTTTCCTCCCCTTGCAAACCCGACCACACCATCGAAAGTGCTCCTCCAAGCTCAAAGAATCATCGAACACCTCTCCCAACCAAGAGCACACACGGATCCAGACAGCCTTGGCCAAGGTACAGCTCATAAACAAATGGGAAACATCTTCGAATGTTTGGTTACATAAAGGACACATCTTCCGAATTAATAACCTGTCTACGGAATAATTGAGCACGCGTGGGCAATGAATCGAATAGCAAACGCCAACCAAAAATTGTGACTTTTGATGGAGTGATCGTGTCCCATAAATCTGCTGTCAAATTGTTCAGTTCATGACTGGAATTAGATCCAGCAACACCGCCCACCACCACCAGGTGATACATCATTTTTACGGAAAAATGTTTAGTTGAATCCAACGGACACATCAGTCTTAGATCGATCTGGTTCTACAGCTAGAAGAATATCATGCAGATTATTTGCTTCAGCAGCGCATTCCATATCATCCAGTAACATCCATGGCTCCTTCCAATACCATATCCCGCCAATCCAGTCGCCAATCTCCGCAACAGAAACATACTGATGATTACAGTTAGCGAATAAAGAAGGAGATACCTTATAAAAAGGTTAAATTCCTAACCAAATATCCTTCCAAAAGTTTATTAAAGAGCCATCACCCAAGCCTCTTCTCACAGTAGATGCAAACTGTCCAGCATTAACGCCAGCAGTGTCCAAATTAATCAAATCATGCCACCAAATTGAACCCGTCGAACTGCGATTAGGGCCCTCCAAAGAACCGTGGATAAAGACTGATGCGAAGTCCCCATATCTATATAATAACAGACCCCTCCAACTAGCATTAGTGTCCACCAAGGCCCTCCAGTTCCACTTGGATAATAGAGCTATGTTAAATAGCTCTAAATTTTTAATGTCGAGATCACCCGCTTTCTTCGGTTGACAAATCCTATCCCATGCCACCCTCTCCCTCTTTAATACCCCACAAGAAATCCCTTTGAATTTTTATCATGGTCTTGATGATCACCTTCGGAGCTTTATAGAATGAGAAAAAATATAGGGGAATACTGTTCAAGACGGAATTGATAAGGGTTACCCGACCACCTATAGAGAGAGATCGCCCTTTCCACAATGTTAATCTATTTCTAAGCATATCAATAACGAGTTTCCAAGTTGCTGCCCTTCGCGGATTGGCTCCTATAGGAATGCCCAAGAACTTAAACGGAATGGATTCCGTTCTACAATGAAGGAAAGTGGAAGCATTATCTAGAAAACCATCCGCTACATTAACACCAATAAGCTTACTCTTGTGAAAATTGACCTTCAAACCAGATACTATTCCAAAAGATCTCATAATAGTCTTAATACTCCAAAGAATATCCCACGTAGCCCTTCCCAACAGCATCGTATCATCTACAAATTGCATAATGGAGTAACTCAACTCATTATTAATAGAATAAGCTTGAAAGCTCCTATCTCCACCGCTTTATGCATCAACGCCGTCAAGCCTTCAACTGCTATAAGAAAAAGAAACGGTGACAATGGATCCCCTTGTCTCAACCCTCTGTGAACTTTAAAATCCTGAGTTGGGCTGCCATTCACAAGAACCGACATAGAACTAGTACAGATGCACGATTTCATCCAAGAAATCCATCGCTGCGGAAAACCGATTCTAGACAACATGTAAAGCAAGAAGTCCCACGAAACTGAGTCGTAAGCCTTCTCAAAGTCAACCTTAAACAGCAAACACTCATCCTTATTTCTCTTCGCATAATCCACCAACTCATTAACAACCACCGCCCCATCCAGAATCTGTCTACCACCAAGAAAAGCTGATTGACAATTAGAGATAATATTAGGAAACACCCTCTTCACCCTACTAGCCAAAACCTTCGCCAAAATTTTGTACAAGTAACCTATCAAACATATAGGCCTATATTCTCCCAGGCTTTGAGGGTTGTCGTTCTTGGGGATTAAAGCAGTGAAAGATGCTGATATAGCTTTTGGAATGAATGCTCTCTCATGAAACTCATTAAAGAAGCCCACCACTTCCTCTTTCAACATGTTCCAACAAAGCTTTATAAAATTGATATTAAACCCATCCGGCCCCGGACTTTTATCTCCATCACAATTCCACACCTCCATCCTTATCTCCTCCTCGGTGAACGGCTCCAATAAGAAATCGGAATCGGCACTCGATATTTGCTTAAACTGAAGACCTCCTAAAGTGGGGCGATTATAACACACCTCCGAAAATCCCTTCTCAAAGTGCTGCTTAACGCAAAGCTTAACCTCTTCTACGTCCTCCACCATTTCCCCACTCTCTCTAAGAATCACTATATTACACCTCCTTCTTCTATACTTCATAATAGAGTGGAAGTATTTAGAGTTCATATCCCCTTCCTTTATCCACCTTGCTCTAGATTTTTGAGCCAACAAAGACTCCTTCACATGGTTTTCCTTCCATAAATTAGTGGAAACTTCTCTTCTATTTGCCGCCACTCCACTATCCCACCCATCACACAAAACATTGTCCAGAGAATTCAAATCCCGAACAAGAGAATTAATTTTCAGGTCCATTTTACCAAAGACCTATCTGTTCCACCCTCTTAGGCTACCTTTAAGCAACTTCAATTTCTCCTTAATTACGAAAGCTTTGTGACCTGTGACATTGAAATTATCCCTGCTGAACAAAAGACAAAAAATTAGGATGTTCCAACCAAGCGTTAAAGATACGAAATGGCTTAGGACCCCAATCTTTCACTGAGCGGAGAAGCCAGATAGGGCAATGGTCAGAAATGTCGCGGCTGCCAATCCACTGACCCGAAATACCCCACAAAGCAATCAGCCCTTCTGAAATCAAGAACCTATCCAATCTACTCATAGAGACACCAGCAAAAGTAAGAAAACTTCTTACCGGTCACTTGAACATCAATCAAATCCATATCAACAATAAAATTATTAAAATCAGCCATCTCTATAGCATAACTAGCTCCGCTCCTCCCTTTTCTTTCAGCTGCACAAGTAATAACATTAAAATCACCAACTATACACCATTCGCCTTCCCCCAAATTCTGTTTAAGCACCAACAACTCAGCCCAAATACCTCTTTTCGCTAAAGTAGAACAAGGAGCATAAATGTTGACAAAATCAAAATTACCTGAGTTGATGAGTGAAAACAAAAAGAGTTATTAACAATGCATGAAGGCAATTAAATTATACTAACGGCACGTATGGCAAGACTCAAATTAAATATTCATTTATAAAAACTTAAAATATTATAAAAAAATTAATCACCCAACGTCTAATATTTCTTTGTATGGAATTAAAAGTAATAAAATTATACTAACAACGTGTAGCATTTTACCATTAGTACTCAATAGAAAAATATACATTCATGAAGAAAAATATATATAAAAAAATTATTTTGACAACATGCATTGTTTTCTCATATATTTATAATTTTTATTTTCTATATTTACCATGTATCAAATGTATTAGTATAATGCAAAAATGTAATAGTACATGTCATATTTGTATTTTCTAAATTGTTTTTAAAATAAAAAAATGAAATAAAAATTGATGGTAGAGTTGTGTTTTGTTTTAAGTAGGAAAAAGGAAGACACGATGATTCACATATTGCAATAGTTAGATTTTATTAATAGACTATACACGAAAAATTAAATGTTCAACATGAATATTACAAGAACTTCTACATGAATTTTCTTTTTATTACTTAAAATAAGTACTTGTAGATAGTTAGACACTATGTGCATAAAGTGGCGGAGCTTGCCCAAAATATTGGGGGGTGCCGCAACTACTAACTAAAAAAAACCATCACATTTTACCATATCTTTTATTATTTAATAATATATCTTTCATAACTCTACTAATAATGAAGGTTAATTTGGTAAACTAACTCACAATTTCTCTACTAAAAAAGAAATTTTATTTTTTCTGGGGGTACCATGGTATCCTTCCGCTCCCACCATGGTCCGCTACTGACGTCGTTTTGGGGTAGAAGTATAGTAAAAAAAAATTCTTTTTTTCCTGGGGGTACCACGACTCCCTCCGGCCCCTATGATGCTCCGCCACTGTGTGCATACCCCTCCGTAATAAAATATAAGTAAAATTTGGATTTTAATTTGTAACAAAATATAAATAAAAATTGGTAATTCTAGTTTTCTTATTTTTTTTATTAAGATAATGAGTGTTTTAAAAACTCAAGATATAACTAATTAATTTTTTCAATTATACTCTCACTACAGTTGAGATAATTTATTTTAAAATATTCTTATTAATAGAATATTTATAGTCATCTCATTGAAATATGAAAATTTGTATAATAATTAATGATAAATAAAGGATATATTAATTAGTACATGTATAAATAAATTAAACAGCTTCTTTCTGTGTGTTCAAAATTCTTAAACTACCAAAGTGGTATGAAAGGGAAAGTACTATCTTTGACTAATTCAATTACACAATCCCAACTGTATTTAAAAATAGAAGGGTTAAGGTAGATGAAATGTGCTTCCCCAATCCCCATAGATCTCTCTCGTTTTGTAACTTTTTCTATTTTTTATGTCAAAATATTTAAATGGACAAGATTTGTTAATTTGTTATATATATGTATCCAACAATTCTCAAAGTATTGAATGCAATGTGATCTATATTAATGACGGTGGATCAAGACCTTAAGTTAGACTCCCTTGCAAATTTCATTAATTCCGTGGAAAACAACTGATGAGCCTTTATCTCAAGAAGGAGGTTTCGAATTCAAACCCAGAAAAAATCCGAGAAACTAACATTTCCCCCACCCCATTAACATTGCCTATAAAAAAAAACTAAGGAGCCTCGTCGCATCACAACTTTTTCTCTTTATAAGACTTTTTAGTTCCTAAATTCCTTTTTACTTGTTCTACATTGTCAAAAAAAAATAAGTTTTGTTACTTTTAATAAATATTATTAATCTTTTTTCTTTGATATTTTTGAATATTTATTACTCACCACACTTATTTTTCTCTACTATATTTTTTCTTTTTGGAAAAAGTCTCTCTAGAGTCTAGAATATATAATTGAGAAACAATGATTAACCTACCCTTTAACTATTAAAATGAGAAAGAATAAATTTATTCTTAAAAGCTGATAAATAAAGAAACGGATAGCTTATAATTAAATTAGGCTTAATTACAGTTTTTGTCCCCCTATTTTCACCAATTCACGATTTTAGTCCCTCGAGAATTTTTTTCACGAGTTTAGTCCCCCTATTTTCACCAACTAAAAAGAAACGGATAGCTTATAATTAAATTAGGCTTAATTACAGTTTTTGTCCCCCTATTTTCACCAACTCACGATTTTAGTCCCCCAAGAATTTTTTTCACGAATTTAGTCTCATATTTTCCCAATTTGTAAAATCAAAGTCCCTAGTTTCCGAATTTGTAAAATCAAAGTCCCCCTCATAAAAATTATTATTATTATTACAAAATTTGTTTTTTAATTATTATATTTAATAAATAAAAATTTCATCATCTTCTTCATTCGATACTTCCTCTCCTTTCGCGAACCCTAATCCCAAACCCAGCAAACCCATCATCGTTCCTTCAAAAGCAAACCAATTGGAATATTTGAATAGCGTATGTATAATCACGAGCAGATAGTTTAGTTTCTTAAGCACGTTGTCGTGGATTTGGTCCTGTCATGTGTATGGAAATGACTTTTCGAGAGATTCAAAACTCACTTCGATAGTCAAGTATATCTAATGAACAAAATTTGAACTCCAAATTCACAAGAATATTGTTCTTTATTAACTTTTTTTTACAGAACTTTATCAACTTTTATAAACACAACTATTCTTTTTTTTTGGGACAAAAACACAAAACTATTCTTAAAAACTATAATCAAACATTCTTAGATGCAATACTGATGTTTATATGGTTTGCTTTTGAAGAAACAATACTGGGTTTGCTGGGTTTGAGTTCGCGAAGGGAGAGGAAGTATCGAATGAAGAAGATGAAATTTTTATTTATTAAATTTAATAATTAAAAAACAATTTTTGTAATAATAATTAAAAGTTTAATCTTTCTTCTTCAGACCTTCATATTTCTTCGTACAATTTATTGTTCAGGCTCCATTGTTTCTTGTTCAACTTTAGTGAGGGTTGTATTTCATATCATTATTAGAAGCCAAATTTCCGATGTGACTCTAACAATAGCCTGAACAATAAATTGTACGAAGAAA
The DNA here is from genome assembly GCA_039519185.1 of Astragalus membranaceus. Lineage (NCBI taxonomy): Eukaryota > Viridiplantae > Streptophyta > Magnoliopsida > Fabales > Fabaceae > Astragalus > Astragalus membranaceus. Next base: position 150,659,267 of record CM076847.1, on the reverse strand, counting down.
TATGAATGTCTGAAGAAGAAAGATTAAACTTCTAATACATTGAAACTCACTTTGTTACACTCTATGTTTTTGCGTTGTTGTGACAACCGACAAACCGAGACAAAGATTTATATAGTAAGCTACATACTATAAATTGAGACCAATATGCTTGATAGGTTGCTTACAAAAGGACAATCCTCAAGGTTTGGGTGAATTTAGACCTATATGCTTGATGGGTTGCTTGTATAAAATTTTGTCGAAGGTTTTGGCTAGTAGGTTGAAGAGGGTGTTGCCTAACATCATTACTAATTGTCAATCAGCTTTTCTTGGTGGTAGACAAATTCTAGACGGGGTGGTGGTTGTGAACGAGTTGGTAGACCATGCGAAGAGGAACAAGGAAGAGTGTTTGATGTTCAATGTTGATTTTGAGAAGGCGTATGACTCAGTTTCTTAGGATTTCTTGCTCTACATGTTGTCTATGATGGGTTTTCCTCGGAAATGGATTTCTTGGATGAAGACGTGCATATGTTCTAGTTCTATGTCGGTACTCGTGAATGGTAGTCCAACACAAGATTTTAAAGTGCATAGAGGTTTGAGACAAGGGGATCCCTTGTCACCTTTTCTTTTCCTTATTGCAGCTAAAGGATTGATGTCTTTGGTGTAGAAAGCGGTGGAGATTGGTGCTTTCCAAGGTTATGCTATTAACAATAATTTGAGTTTCCCCATTATGCAGTTTGCGGATGACACGGTGTTGATGGGAAAGGCTTCGTGGGACAACCTTTGGAGTATTAAGTCTATCCTGAGAACCTTTGAACTAGTATTGGGCTTGAAGGTCAACTTTCATAAGAGTAAGCTAATTGGTGTTAATATTGCGGAGAATTTTTTAGATATAGCTTCTACTTTCCTCCACTATAGATCGGAATCCATTCCTTTTAAGTTCTTGGGGATCCCAATAGGAGCTAATCCTCGAAGGGCAGCAACTTGGAGGCATGTGCTTGATATGCTTAGAAAGAGATTATCGTCGTGGAAAGGGTGAACTCTCTCCATAGGTGGCCGGGTAATCCTCATCAATTCCGTTTTGAATAGTATACCGCTCTATTTCTTCTCATTCTATAAAGCTCCGAAGGTGGTAATAAAGGCTATGATAAAAATCCAAAGGGACTTTTTATGGGGTATTAACGAGGGAGAGAGAGGTATGTATTGGGTGGCGTGGGATAGGATTTGCCAACCGAAGAATGCGGGTTGTTTGGGTATTAAAATTTAGAGTTATTCAACATAGCTCTTCTATCCAAGTGGAAGTGGAGGGCATTGGTGGACATGAATGCTAGTTGGAGTGGATTGTTGCTTCATAGATATGGGAACTTTGCATCAACTTTTATTCATGGTTTAGTGGAGGGGTCTAATAGTTGTTCAATGGGTTCTCTTTGGTGGCGCGATTTGGTCAAATTGGACAGCGATATCAATTCAGCAAGTCGGTTTGGAGCTTGTGTTAGAAGAGGCTTGGGAGATGGCTCTATGGTTGGTTTTTGGAAGGATCATTGGCTAGGATTTGAACCATTACACATGGTGTTTCCCTCTCTTTTTTCAGGTTGTGATCACAAGCAGGTTTCCGTGGGGGACATTGGCGTATGGATTCATGGAAGATGGAGGTTGGCGGAGCCTTGGATGCATATTCAAAACTCCGTGTGCGCAGCCGAAGCAGCAAGCTTGCATCAGATTCTTCAAGATGTTGCGCCAGACCAATCAAAACGTGATCATTGGGCTTGGTTGCTGGAACCTACAAAAGAATTCTCTGTTAAATCCTTTTAGAGGTTGCTGGCTGATCCGAATTCTGCTACTGTTCCGATTAACAGCTGCAGAATTTATCAGCTGTTGTTTGGGATTCAATTGCTCCGTCCAAAGTCTCAATTTTCAGCCGGCGCTTGTTGTGTGATTCGTTGCCCACGCGTGATCAATTACTTCGGAGGCAGGTCATCAATTTAGAAGCTGATACAGTCTGTCCTTTTTGCCATCAGACCCGTGAAGACACTAACCATTTGTTCATGTCGTACTTTTTTGCTAAATCTGTTTGGCACTGAGTTTGTGCTTGGCTGGGTGTTTTGTTTGATGAATCCTTGAGCTTGGAGGAGCATTTCAGGTGGTGCGGCCAGGTTTGTAACGGGACGAAACCAAAGAAAACAATGTATTTGTTTTGGTTAACAACATGTTGGAGTATTTGGTTATCTCGGAATGGCATTGTCTTCAACATGTTGGAGTATTTGATTATGTCATCACACGTATCAAGAGCTAAACGTTGAGTTGGTTTGTTTATAGATTGGGTTGTAATTCGAATTTGTCTATTACGTCTTGGTGGGCTAACCCTCTCCAATGCCTAAACAATATGTAATTATGATGTTGTTTGGGTTCGAGCACCCCTAGTGCTCCGTTAATGAATTATTGCTTATCTAAAAAAAAGATAGTATAAATTGAGAGAACTACATTACACACAAATATAAGCCTCTCAATTTGATGTCCTTCCTATTATTACTCCTTAATTTCACCGGAGTAACTTTGCATTCCACTTTCCATATTTAGCTTTTACTAAATATTCCCACAATTCTCTCAATTTTTTTGGTTAGAAACTTACAGATCACCCACCAAAGAACTCATCATATCAGCGGGAGTTGAACCGACGTCCTTGTTGGGGAATGAGCCAACTCCTTACCAACTGAGCCAACCTTCATTGACTTATAATTCTCTCAATAATATTATTTGACTTATAAAAAAATGTTTTTTGGTAGTAACGCTTAGTATTAAACCACGGGAGTGTTGGGGTTCAATTGATGAATCCCAGAGGTGCAATTAACACACTCACAGCCCATTGTTTCACAAAAAAACACTTAAGGCCCAGTTCTGATTTTTTAGTGGGACCCAAAACCCGCTTACACGGGTCAACACGCGGATCTTCACTATCCGCCTCAGTACCCGGTTCAATTAACAAAACCGGAAACCCTACTTCACAATACACGATTCTTTCTCTCTCTTTCTTCGTTCTTTCACTCTCACTCTCTGCTTCAGCTTGAAGCTCTGCTAGGTTTTCTAATGTTTTGCTTGATTTCTTACAGAATCAAGAAGAAGATGCTTCAATGGTTGCTTAGAATCATCAACGATCAGGTATTGTGCAAAAGCCCATTGTTTTGCTTTGTTAATTTCTCTATTCGTAAAAACCCTAAACCTGTGAATCTGATTTTAGTTTCCTTTTGATTGTATGTATGAAATGTTGGTTGATTGATGAACGAGTTGCCTTGCGAACATCAAATGAAGGTAGATCATATACAAACTCTCACTTGTTCTTTGTTTGATATGAATCTCAGAAATTCTGACACGAGTTTCACTATTCCAGGTACTTGAACTTGTTGTAATGGAGTTATGAAAGTAAAACGAAGGTAAAACACCACAGCCTTGTGTTTTACTTCGTTTCTCTTTGTTGATGTGCAAACCCTAAACTGATTTGCTTGTGTTTGCATGCACTGAGTGTGTTCTTGATGAACTCACACACCCAAGTTGCTGTGGATCTTCTCTCAAGACCACTTAGAGGTATATTTCTCACTTTCTCCCTTATCTTTTCTCTCTGCTTCTGTTTCAGTCACAGAAATAGGTCACTAACTCTTTCTTTTTCTCTTATCTGCGAGATTATTAACCTCTTGTTGAAGGAAATGTAGAACTCAGAAAAACAAAGAAGAACTTGAAGCAAATGTAAAGCAAGGAAACACAAAGGCAGAATGAATGTAAAAACTGTAAAGAAATTTTATTGCATTCACTATATTTTATGGACTGTACATGGTTGTATTTATATACAAAAAGTCTAGATCAATTAAGTTTGTTACTTGACAGCTAATTTTGTTGTAACAAACTAACTCTTAGGTAGTTAGTAACTGAATTACAACAGCTAGAAACTGATTTTGAAATATAGCTGTTAAACTTGAACTATCCAGGGTGTTTGAATTATTAAAAACAACAGGGAGAAGCAAACACAGGGAGAAGCAAACACAGGGAGAAGCAAACACATCACATGTCAAATTTACGTGATTAGTACTTCTATGTTTTTTCCAACAAATTCTTGCTACGCAATTAGTATAACTTCTTTTTTTTACAATTCTGGTATAAATTGTTAAAACAACACACGATTTACATTCAATTTTTTTATTGGGGAAATTATATTCACCCGACATATTCACGTCTTTTATTTTTAAAATGAATACTCCTCCATCTTCTTACATAATATAGGAGATATGTATGTACTCTATGGGAGGTTAATATCTTTTACAAAATAGATATAGTGTATTTGTTATTTAATTAAAGGAGCTGATCAAGTGTAATTTCCTCCTTTTATTTTATTTTTTGGCTGAAATAAAAATGTTATATCAAAACTCGCTATATTTGTAGGAACTAAAATGATATATATATTTAGAAAATGATATTTCCACAACCTAAGAAATACTCACAAGAAAAAATCTAAGAAAGAAATGGCAAGATGTGTGAATCGTTTGTGGCATGTTGTGTACAACATAATTTTTAACGTAGTGGTATACCAAAAAGAAAATAATTAACGTAGTGATAGTGGAACGATGGAAATTTCCTCCTAATTTTTTAAATTTGACAAATGTGACAAGTAATGGGAAATTAAAAAAAGATAGTGGGTGGTATTTAGCAACCTTGTTGCAAATTTTAAAAAATAATACTTTTTTATAAAATTAATTAATTTTAGAAATTTTTCATCCGTTTGTTACAATATTTTAAAAAGTATATGAGAATAAAAAAGATGATCAAAATGAAAAGCTATTTTATGGGTACATGTGAATCTTTGAAAGGTGCAGGAGCCTTTGGTAACCTCGAGAATTAATCAAATTAATTCAACGCTTTTTCGGTAACACTTAGTATTAAACTACGGGAGAATCAAGCACATTACATGCCAAATTTACGTGATTAGCACTACTATGTTTTGAACAAATCATTAATCCTCTAAATTTTTTTACAACTCTGGTGTAAATCGTTGATGGAACAAACGTTACATTCATTTTGAAAATTACATTCACCTTATGATTAAATGGCATAGACACACCCTTTATCTTTAAAATGAACACTTCACCTCTCACTACTAGAAAAACAGTTTTTAGCGCCGGCCAAAAGCCCACGCTAACAGTGAATTAGCATCAGAGTAGCGTCGACCAGGTGTCGAGGCTAAAATGCTCGAAGTTAAATGTAGCATCCCGTAAATTAAGCCGACGCTAATTGTAGAGTCGGCCAGGCCCACGCTAACACTGGCGCTACTGTCAGGGCTGACACTACGTAGTCAACCAAAAAGTAGTCGATGAGTTGACTAGCGTTGGTTAGACCGACGCTAAAGTCAACAAAAAAATAGTCAACTTATTAACTAGTGTCGGTCTGGCAGACGCTAAAGTCAACCACTGCAGGATAGTCAACTAGATTGGTAGTGTCGGGGTGGCCGACGCTAACCTGAGCTTTTTTTTTAATAACTAATTATCCTACTTTTCTTTTTTAAACCCTATCAACTGAGAAAATCAACAAACCCTAAACCCTAAATACACAAAATCAACAATCCACAACATATGTAACAAAACCCTAAATACCCAAATCCACAAAGCCTATCAACTGAGAAATATTTGTCAAAAAAAAGTTTTGAGAGAGATCGAGCGAGAGAGAGAGAGAACAAACCGAGAGAGAACGAGAGGGAGAAACGCGACATCAACTTCGTTCTCTAGCAGCTTCGTGAGTGGGTGAGACGAGAGGGTGAAACAGTGACTGAAAGAGAGGGAAAGGCGCTGTGAGTGAGAGAATCAGTGACTGAGTGACTGAAAGAGAGGGAAAGGCGCTATGAGTGAGAGAATCAGTGACTGAAAGAGAGGGAAAGGCGATGTGATGAGAAAAACAGAGGGAATAAAGAATGGGAGAGTTAGGGTTGTTTGGGTAATAAATAGAGATGTAGAGTCAGCTCCACCGAATCTAATAATATTATTTAAAAATTAAAAGGCTAGCGTCCGCTTTTTCCTCTAAAGCGTCGTCCTCGTCCGACGCTAAGTTGTTTCTTTAAAGACCAACTAAATTCGCGATGTAGTGTGGGTTAAGCCGACTCTAGGCTGACGCTACTAGCATCCGTGTCGTGGCCGACGCTACATTATGGATGCTAAAATGACATTTTCTAGTAGTGTCTGTTCTGTACCGTATCTCAAGATCTAGGTCTGATCCGGTCCGAGATAGTAGGTAGTTGTAGATCTTGATCAACCGAGCTCCGTCACGATCCGAGGCGAGGTGGTACCTGCGAAGACACTCTGACGCTCAAGTCAGCGAGTGGACTGATTAGAGGTAGTGTTGGAAAAGTGTGTACCTTTAATGCTAGAATTGAATGCTTATTTATAGGGTCAAAGATGTGATTGAAACCAATAGGAACCCTTAGATCTAGGGCTTTGATCCCAACCATTGATTAATGGATCTGCCTTGTGATTGGGCCTTTAGCCATATTATGGATGTGGCCCAATCCATAACAACCTCTTTATTTATTTTTGGTTCAGACCATTGCTGGCTAACCACGGAGTGTCCTAACGCTTTCAACAAAAGACTAATCTCTACTCCGCCTATGCTTAAAGATCAAATTTCGCATTGGACAACAACATAACAGTTGCCCGTAATGTAGTTCTCATGTAGAAATTATCATGCATTGCTTCTTCCTATGCACAAGAGCTGTAGCAATCTGGCGAAAATGCATGCCGAACATCCTTGGTCAAAATTTTGATAACGCAACTTCTTTTAACTTCCTTAATCCTTTGGTGGAGAATCATAGTATCTTCTTATTGTGTATGCTTTGGAAGATCTGGTGTAGCAGAAATCGCCTAGTGTTTGATGGTGAGGACACTGACATGTTAACTGTGATGCTGCAAGCTGAAACATTATTCAGGGACATTACTAGTGCTTATGGTTCTCATGAGGCTCCACATATTGACAGGGCTCCAAGAATTGTTAGTTGGTCTCGGCCTCCTGTGGGGGTGGTGTGTTTGAATGTGGATGAGAGTGCTATCTCCAATCCCGGTCCATCTGGCTTCGGTTGTCTAATCTGAAACTCGGAGGGTGCATTCCTTTGTGGTTTTTATGGGTGTCTCGGAGTGTCAAATATTACACATGCTGAAATCATGGGGATTGTGCATGGCCTAGGAATGTGTTGGAGCATGAATCTGCGGAATGTGATTTGTTTTACAGATTCTCTTCATGTGTTAGGCTTGGTTCAAGAGGGTAATCATTTATTTCACAAGTTTGGTAATTAGATATCTATTATCAGAGAACTTTTAAAGAGAGATTGGGATTGTTGGTTGCTGCATACATTGGGGGAGGGTAATGCTTGTGCCGATTTCTTAGCAAACATGGAAATTCTACTTTTTCGGTTTTGACTTCTCCACCCCGGGACTTGGTTAATTTGATCGCTGCTGATGCTTCAGGGACGCAGTTTGTAAGGCTTTAGGCTTTCTTTTTGTTTTTTTTTCTTTGGCCCTCTTTTTAGCATTTGTAACAAAAAAAAAAGAATAAAACCATTATTGTTCTTTTCCCTCCACTGTTCGTTGCATTTGTAATTTCAGCATGGGGACGCTAGCTCCCGAATTCGAGCTTAGGTATGAACGGTGTGGTAGTGTCCGTGCATGGTCTTTATTTGCTATTTTATCTAAACTGACAAAAAAAATCCATTGTTTTTCTTCTACGATACTATAAAACTGGTTTTTGTCCTCTTATAATTGGTACTAGCGTTTACATTTTAATATTTAGAATGATTGGTGTAGGTTGTGGACTTACAATTATGCTATTGATTAATTAAAAAGAGAAACACATAAATTTAGATGGATTGTATTTTAGTGGTGCTGACAATGGAAACTTCAGGCCAATCGAATCTTGAGGCCCCTTTGTGTTTAAACCAACCTAGAAACTATGAAATCAATGGCCACTGCAGCAGGGAAGAGATTTTTGAGGAAGCTAAAAAGCAAGTATGGCTAGCAGGGCCTCTTATTGCAGTTAGTCTGTTGCAATATAGCTTACAAATGATATCTATTATGTTTGTTGGTCATCTTGGTGGCAAACTACCTCTTTCAGGTGCTTCCTTAGGCAACTCCTTTGCCTCAGTCACTGGTTATAGTGTTTTGGTAAGTGTTGCGTTCAAAGGTAATGGAAATTGAACTAATCCTTAGATAGATAGTACTAATTACAGAATTCTTGGGTAAAATGAACTTCCTTATAGCTTTTGATTCTGAATTAATTTCCAGTGTTTTGAGAGCCAGATCAGCCGGTTCAATCGGTCCAACCGAAACTGGCTGTCTGGGGTAGGTTTAATCTCAATTGCTCGCAGTGTGGTTGAACCATCCAGAATCGATTTGAACCGCTCGAAATGACTTTTTGGCTTTTTTTATCCAAAAAGTCAATACTTTTTTATTTTTATCTATTTATTAGCCAACCAGTTCAACTATGGTTGAACCAAGTGAACCAATTAAAACATGACTCGGAGGTCTTCCCGGTTCAATATACAATCCAATTTTAGAGACTAAACAGAATAGCGTTTGGAAATGTTAGGGACTAATTAGGAATACCGATAATCTTAGAGTTAGGGACTAAACTTGACTTTTCCTAAATTTAGAAATTAAATTGACTATTAACTCGAACTAATTTCTATGTTGCAAATATGTGTTTGAAGTTAGGAATGGGGAGTGCATTGGAAACACTATGTGGCCAAGCCTATGGAGCCAGACAGTATCACATGCTAGGAGTTCACACACAAAGGGCAATGATTGTCCTTCTAGGCTTAACCATTCCCTTATCAATAATTTGGTTTTACACAAGCAACATTCTCATAGCAACAGGCCAAGACCATGCGATATCAATAGAAGCTGGAACATTTAATCAGTGGATGATCCCTGGTCTTTTTGCTTATGCCTTACTTCAATGTCTCAACAGATTTCTACAGACACAAAACAATGTTTTTCCAATGCTTATAAGCTCTGGAATCACAACTTTAGTACATATTGTGTTTTGTTGGGTTTTTGTATTTGAATATGAATTGGGAAGTAAAGGAGCAGCTTTGGCAATTAGCTTGTCTTATTGGATTAATGTGTTATTGTTGGTAATTTACATAAAGTTTGCTCCAGCTTGTGCTTCAACTTGGAATGGGGTTTCCAAAGAGGCTTTCAATGATCTTCTCAGTTTTTTAAAGCTTGCAGTATCCTCAGCAGTTATGATATGGTAATTCAAACTCATCACTGTCTCTTAATCTAATTCATAAAGTTAGAACTCTTTACTAACACCTCACCAACATTCAAATTATATCCTCCCATTTTGTTGTTTTCATTAGGTTAAGTTTGTTTGCTTGACAGTTTCGAATATTGGTCCTTTGAGATGGTTGTTCTTCTCTCAGGCCTTCTACCAAATCCACAACTAGAGACATCTGTATTATCAATAAGGTAAACCATTGACCCAGTGACCCATTTTTCTAAGACTTCATCCTTTCACAAGAGCTTTCAGAAGAGCCAATTGACCAAGATTCGATCATATGAAGCACAGATACGGACACTAAACACGACACATACACAGACACAGACACGTAGACATTGGTTTTAAATTGAAAATGGAGTTAATCGAAGTGTCTGTATCGGTGTGTGACACGACATGTGTCAAATATGATCTTTTTTCTTTTTGGCAGTCTTAATACATGTTGGATGGTCTACATGATCTCTGTTGGTCTAGGTTGTGCCATAAGGTTAGTGACAATAAATAAATGCATTTTTTTTCCTAATAATAATGGCATATATAGCAGTGCTTAAGCATGTTACTTCTTGCAATTGATTTCTCTTCTGTTATAGTTATTGACTTATTAATAGTATGATTGAAGCACACGAGTGTCAAATGAACTTGGTGCTGGGAATGCACAAGGTGCAGTTTTGGCTCTTCGTGTCATGATTGTAATTGCCATAGTAGAAGGTACAATAGTTGGATTGGTTACCATTTTGGTAAGGAATGTTTGGGGAAAGCTCTACAGCAATGAAGATGAAGTTATCAAATATGTTGCTAAGATGATGCCTCTCCTGGCACTATCTGACTTCTTGGATGGTTTCCAATGTGTGCTTTCAGGTTCTTATTCTTCACAAGTCGCAACAACTAAGTTCTGAGCTGTTTATTTAAATTTATCTACTGTCATAAGCGCTTTCGACATTGCCTGGGAGAGATTTTGGAAATAATTTATGACATGTCTATAAGACGTTTTCAGCTTATTTTTATAAAATGTCGAAAATAGGTTATGTATATAAGTTTATTTATCTACTGTCATATCATATGTACTTATGACACTGCTTAGGAGAGCTTGTGGAAGTAATTTATGACACGTCTGTATGTCGTTTTTAGCTTATATTTATAAGCTATCTAGGATAGCTTATTAAAACAGTTTATAGCTTCTTAGAAAACAAGTTGACTTTATTTTATCTTTTATTATAGAAATAGCTTATATAGAATCAGATACATGATAAACGCATAATTAAGTTGTTAACCAAGACATATTATGTTGTTTTTACTTTTAAATGCCTATGTTACTAATTATAACTAATGTTTTCTTTCCATTTTAATATTTGATTTGGCTTCTGTAGGAGCTGCTAGAGGGTGTGGTTGGCAAAACTTGTGTGCATTTATAAACCTTGGTGCTTATTATGTTGTGGGAATTCCTTTTGCTATCCTATTGGCCTTTGTTTTTCATATTGGAGGGATGGTGGGATTCTTTCTCACTAATTAATTTGATTGTTAGGGGCAATGTTTCCCTTTGTGTTTATCTTAACTAAAATGCAAGTTGGCATTTGCAGGGGCTTTGGATGGGAATCATATGTGGACTTTTAGTTCAAGGGATTGCACTGGTTACAGTGAATGCATGTACAGATTGGGATAGAGAGGTAAGCATTTTTTATGCTCCAACCATTTCAATAGGTTAAAGAACCCAACCTATTAAACAAGGTTTCATATGTTGGCACAATAAATAAGATGATCAAGAATAAACAACTAAAAAGGCCAAAATGACCATTATTTTGTTTTGGTAATGTCAGTTGTCAGACCAGTGATGCAATTGATTCATTTGTCGTTAATTTCATGCAGGCTAGGAAAGCATTTCAATTGAACCAGAAACACTAGAGTAATTATAGAAACGCAGATCGCGGATGTTACAAACATCAATACAGCTAGAACACAAGTGAATGAAGTGGTGCATATGACAACGAACTACAGCTTAATTAGTAAGACGTTTTAGCTACACCCAAAGGATTGTGGTTCGAGTCATGTAGGGGGGGAGTGGGAACGCTATTGATCCCGTTTATAAAAAGTACAAAAGAAAAGTGATTATGGCAATGTTTTTTTATGGACGCTCAAATCATTGATTGAATCTATAATGTATAGAAGTTGATCTGTAAATCTGAATCAAATGAACCCCACAACACGACGGGAAAACAAACAATGTCACTCCAAGATGACGAACAAAACAACACCGCATTCGAACGGCAAAATCAAAGAAAAATACAAAACAAAAACTAGATCTATATAGTAACCATTTAGTTAGATATAAAGAGAAGGAAAACGATGCGAATGGGTGACTTCATGCCCAAAAATGACTCAAAATCACCTCTTTCTGAAAAATGAGTAGTAAGAAGAAGAGTGAAAAGAAACTTAGGAGAGAGATGGCTAGGGTTGGAAGAGTAGAAGTTGGTGAAAATAATCCGAATAAGCTCATAATGAGCTACTAATTTACACCTCACTTATGAAGAATTGTCCCCATTATTTGATATATTGGTCTTTAATCACATTCTTTCACACTGTCTACTCATCTACTGTCTTGTGAAAATTCACCATGAGATAACCTCATTCTAGCCTTGATTGCCTGCATTAGTAAAACCAAAGAAGATGAATCAGTTTACTTTATTGTCCTTTTAACTTGCATTTTACAATCATAGTAAATCTAAAGTTTAGGTATTAATACAAAAGAAGATACCTGTTGTTCCCAACTTGTGCAACTGGTTATGATAGAAAGTTGAAGAGTTTGAACAAAAGAGCCAACTAGTATACCAAACCAAAGTCCCTTTCCTCCCACGTGTCCCTAAAGCCAATCGGCGAATAGTGAAACAAACTAGTTGAGAGGTACAAAGTTTGTATTCTACATAAAATATAAATTTACTTGAATATATACAAGTGGAAAATTCACCTGAGAGAAAACAAAATACATCATACACCTTTGTTTATTTAGAAACGAAATAATACATAATTTTTGAGAGAAAACAAATAAGTGTAGTTTCACTTCAAAAGGAAGATAAATCACCAAATCATTATTGTAGAAGGGATGGCAAAACGAAAGAACTCCCGAATTCCCTTGAACAACTCCATAGAAATTGGGGCACGGGTTTTTGCACATGCAGAAGAGTATCTCATGTATAGTCCAAGAAAAATCACATTTGACCATATTGAAATGCTAAATGCGAGTGCACCACCAACATAATTCAATCTACTCTTGAATACCAAAGCCCAACAAAGAGGTATGTGGTGCTGGAATTTAATGCAAATTCCTAAAAAAAACACCCTAGAATAAATATAACAGCTTTTTATCCATTATAAAGCTGTTATAAGGTAGTTACAAAAATCTGTTTACAGTTAACAGTTTGTTAACTAGTTTGTTGTGTAACTAACACAAACTCATCTAACAGCTAAAAGATCCAGAGAAAGCTGTATAAATAGATATGTACACTTTGTAATCAATACACACAGTAGAAACAGTTTTACAACTAAATAAAATTTTACAAGTTGCTTTATACTATTTCCCACAAAAATACTTTTTGTCTTCATTTTTCTTCTTCCTTGAGTTCTTGAGAGGTGAGGATCTTCAACAAGTGATTGTTGAACCTTGCAATAAGAAAGATAGGATTAGAATACAGTTTCAGTGAGTGAAATTGATAATAATCAAGATAGAAAGTCAGATTAAGTGTTTACCTTTGAAGGTAAGTTGCGTAAGCGAAGGTATCACTCTTGAGAACTTGATGTGTTCTCAAGAATCCGTTGCTCAATACATACATCAACAAAACACAGATCAGAACGCTGTGTTTTAACAATAGAGAGAAAAAAACACAAAATTCAGTGCCTTTACCTTTGAAGTGTGCTTACAAGGGATATCTGTGTAGTATTCATCTGAAACAGAAAACAAGTTAGGTTTTCTAGGTTTGTGCATCTTTTCAGTGAAATCAGAAGCGAAGGTAAGAACTATACCTTCGTTTGTAACAATCGTGGTGTTCGGTTCTTAGAATCATCACATCAAAGGGAGAAATCAAACAAACTCACTATTCTAAAACAAGGGTTTCAAAATCAGAAAAGAAAAGAAGAAATAAGAAGGGGAAAAGTGATCTACCTTGTTCTTCGTGGTCGTATCAAGCTTCGTTGTTGATTTCTGGGTTGATTTCATCAAGAAATCAACAAGAACTGAAAAACCCTAGCAGAGAACCGGTGTTCGTAAGTGAGAAGTGTGAAATAGTGAGTTTTGTGTGCGAAACCAAAGGGCTTTTAATGCACAGTTGCTGTAATCACCATTTGTGAGTGATTGAAGCAGATTTGAAGCTTCAATCACTGTGTTTCAAGTGAAAATAAGGAAAACCTAGCAGAGCAGCAGAGAGAGTAGAGAAGAAGAGGAAGAACGGCGTGGAAGAAAGAAACAGTGCACTGAGATTAGGGTTCCTGTGGTTTTGTGTTTCCAACAGGGTTGAACCCGGATCCGTTACAAGATCTGCGTGCTTGAACAGTAAAAATCCACTGGGTTCCGCAAAATCCACATGGCGTGGCTGGGTCTGATCAAGTTGGATCGGGCTTTTGTATTGGGCTGTGGTTCCAATTCTTGCACCTCTGAAATTGATTTTTGGCAGCCTGCAAGATAAAATCATTATATGGTTAGCAATTTCAATATGGTATCATAGAGCATGGTAACAATCCAGGGACAATTCGAAACTTTAAACTCTAGCTAGTTCTTTATCTTTCTTTCACAATTCTTTAAAGTTTCTTTACAGATTTTATTAGCACACAGCAAGCAGGTTGTGTGTGTGAGTTCTTTGACAGTTTAAGTGTTTTTGAAACAGGTGTTAGAATGTGCTAATCTAGGTTTCAAAACAGTATGTCAAGTGCAAGTTTATCCACCCAAATTCCACAACTAAATGGGAAAAACTGGGACAGGTGGAGGTTGCAAATGGAATTTTTGGCTTCCATGATGTTTTAGAAATTGTTCAAGAAGGGGTTCCGGCACTAGCTCAAAACCCAACCCCTGAACAAAGGGCTGAACATAAGAAAAACACTAAGAAGGATTGGACATCCATCTATCTCATACACTAGGGGTGTGATGAGAGTAATTTTGACAGAATTAGAGGCATCAAAGTCTCTAAAACTGCCTGGGACCTCCTTGACAAATACTATAATGGTGTTGCACCAGTCAAGGAGGAAAAGCTGCAATCATTGAGAAAGCAGTATGAAAATCTAAACATGCAGGAGGGTGAAAGCATTACTGATTTCTTTGGGAGACTAAAGAAAATCACTAATGCAATGAGTCTCAATGGAGAAACATTAACTGAACAAACTGTTTGTAAGAAAATTCTTAGGTCCTTAATAAGAAAATTTGGTTTTATTGTGAACAACATTGAAGACACCATCAAGTCTGAAGATCTTAAAGTTGAAGATCTCCAAAGTAGGCTTGAAGCCAAAGAGATTAGGATGAATCTCTTCAATGGTGAAGGTGAAGAAGAGCAAGCTCTGTTTGCTGCCAAACCAAAGAAATGGACTAAGGCCAGCAACAACAACCAGTCAAGTAAAGGTAATTGGTCTAAAGGTAAGTCAGGTAAGTCTAGTGGAAAGGGTGACTCCACTAACAGTAATTCTGAAACTACAACTAAGAAGGATAAATCTAAAGTGCAATGCTATAGATGTGATAAATATGGGCTTTATGCTACTGAATGCCCTACTAGAAAGGATTCTAAGTCCATAGAAACTAAAACTGAAGCTAATATGGCTAAAGAAGATTCTGATTCAGAATCTGATCATGTAGCTTTTAGTATGATTACTGATGAACCAGAGGAGATAGAAACTAAGGAAGTCTCTGTGATCACTGGTGAATTAGAAGAAACAGAAACTAAGGAAGTTTTTGTGGCTACAGTTGAACCAGAAACAGAAACTAAGGTAGTTTCTGTGAGTTCTAAAACTGAAACAGAAACTAAGGTAGTTTCTGTGAATTCTGAAACTGTGATTTCAGAATCTGTGAATTCTGAATTTGTGAATTCAGAATCTGTGAGTTCTGTGACTGAACCTAAAATAGAAACTAAGGAAGTTTCCGTGGTTACTAAAATTGAATCTAGGATAGATAAAAATTGTGAATTTGTTATCTTTGTTATTACAACTAATGATGGCGGGTCTTTTGAAGAAGTATGGTACTTGGACTCAGGTTGTTCAAACCACATGACTGGCCATAAGGAATGGTTAGTTAATTTTGATCCTAGTAGAAAAACTAGCATAAAATGTGCTAGCAACAAACTTATTACAGCAGAAGGTATGGGGAACATTTTGTTCAAAAAGGAAGATGGACAGGTAATATCTATACAAAATGTATTCTATGTTCCGGGTATAAGCTGTAATTTGATTAGCTTAGGGCAATTAGTAGAAGAAGGCTTTTCTATTATATTGAAGGACCTACTGCTAAAGTTGTTTGATAATGAGGATAGGTTGATTTTAAGTACACCCCTTGCTGAGAATAGAACTTTCAGAATCAGCATTTGCACTTTCAAGGCAGAATGCCTAAGTGAAAAGGCTGAATCTGAAAGCACACTTCAGCATGGTAGGATAGGGCCCTTAAACCTTAAATGTTTAACTAACCTAAGAACTAAGGAAGTGGTAAAGGGTCTACCTAAAATTAAAAGACCTATTGAAACTAGTACTACTTGTTTATTAGGATAACAGTCTTTGAAGAGGCTGAAATATGAATTTAAAGACAGATTTCAGTTTGTATAATCATCTATCTATAGGCCATTTAATGTGTTTTCATTAAGTGGTAACAGTTTTGTTGTAACATGTGTAGATGAATATCCAAAGCTTTGGATCTATCTAATCAAAACCAAAGGAGGCGCTTTGGTGTGTTTCAAACTGTTTCAGGAAGTGGCTGAAAGACAAAGAAGCTGTCCTAAGGAGAGAAGCAGCCTTAAAGACCCTATGAAGAGGGAATTTGACATTGAAGAATCTGCCACACCAAATTCAGAACCTACTGGTCAAGTTATGACTAGGGGACAGAGGCTGAAACAACCTCTAAGGAGGTTGACAGGTTGTGAACTTGTCACAGAAGGTGAAGTGTATGAAAGAAACCTCATACACTATGCCATAAAGACAGATTCAGAATCATTGGACTATACCGAAACTCTTAAGGTGAAAGAGTGGAAACAGACTATAATTGAGGAGTTAAACTCCATTGAAGAAGACTTAGGGACTCTATCTTATGTCCTAGGACTAGAGTTCTTAAAGATACCTCAAGGTTCTACTCTACAACAACTTACATGTGCTAAGAAGGTCCTAGTAAGGCTTGTCATGGCAGATTGCAGTTCTGCCAGTAACATAGCAGAATACATCCTGGGTTATGGACCTGCCACTCAAGCAGCTTGGCTGGATTACTGCACAACTAAGGAGCAGGTGACTGATGTGTTTACTAAGGCACTAAAGGGTGAGCCTTTTACTAAACTTAGGAGAGAATTAGGTTTGGTTTCATTCTAACCTACAAATGCAACTTCTAAAGTTATTATCCAGAGGCTTGTTCTGGATCATCTGTGGTTTTAAAGCTATGCCAACAGGGGCTTGTCCTGGTTTGGGTATCTCTCCTATTTTACTAAGTTTTTTAGGTTTTGCATTAAAGGAGGATGCTGGAATTTAATGCAAATTCCTAAAAAAAACACCCTGGGAATAAATATAACAGCTTTTTATCCATTATAAAGTTGTTATAAGGTAGTTACAAAAATCTGTTTACAGTTAACAGTTTGTTAACTAGTTTGTTGTTTCAACAAACTGGGTGTGTAACTAACACAAACCCATCTAACAGCTAAAAGATCCAGAGAAAGCTGTATAAATAGATATGTACACTTTGTAATCAATACACACAGTAGAAACGGTTTTACAAGTAAATAAAATTTTACAAGTTGCTTTACAATGTTTCCCACAAAAACACTTTCTATCTTCATTTTTCTTCTTCCTTGAGTTCTTGAGAGGTGAGGATCTTCAACAAGTGGTTGTTGAACCTTGCAATAAGAAAGGATAGGATTAGAATACAGTTTCAGTGAGTGAAATTGATAATAATCAAGATAGAAAGTCAGATTAAGTGTTTACCTTTGAAGGTAAGTTGCGTAAGTGAAGGTATCACTCTTGAGAACTTGCTCTGTTCTCAAGAATCCGTTGCTCAGTACATACATCAACAAAACACAGATCAGAACGCCGTGTTTTAACAATAGAGAGAAAAAAACACAAAATTCAGTGCCTTTACCTTTGAAGTGTGCTTACAAGGGATCTCTGTGTGTAGTATTCATCTGAAACAGAAAACAAGTTAGGTTTTCTAGGTTTGTGCATCATTTCAGTGAAATCAGAAGCGAAGGTAAGAACTATACCTTCGTTTGTAACAATCGTGGTGTTCGTTGCTTAGAATCATCACATGAAAAGGAGAAATCAAACAAACTCACTATTCTGAAAAGGGTTTCAAAATCAGAAAAGAAAAGAAGAAATAAGAAGGGGAAAAGTGATCTACCTTGTTCTTCGTGGTCGTATCAAGCCTTGTTGTTGATTTCTGGGTTGATTTCATCAAGAAATCAACAAGAACTAAAAAACCCTAGCAGAGAACCAGTGTTCATAAGTGAGAAGTGTGAAATAGTGAGTTTTGTGTGCGAAACCAAAGGGCTTTTGGTGCACAGTTGCTGTAATCACCATTTGTGAGTGATTGAAGCAGATTTGAAGCTTCAATCACTGTGTTTCAAGTGAAAATAAGGAAAACCTAGCAGAGCAGCAGAGAGAGTAGAGAAGAAGAGGAAGAACGGCGTGGAAGAAAGAAACAGTGCACTGAGATTAGGGTTTCTGTGGTTTTGTGTTTCCAACCGGGTTGAACCCGGATCCGTTACAAGATCCGTGTGCTTGAACAGTAAAAATCCACTGGGTTCCGCAAAATCCACTTGGCGTGGCTGGGTCTGATCAAGTTGGATCAGGCTTCTGTATTGGGCTGT
This sequence comes from Astragalus membranaceus, assembly GCA_039519185.1. Classification (NCBI taxonomy): domain Eukaryota; kingdom Viridiplantae; phylum Streptophyta; class Magnoliopsida; order Fabales; family Fabaceae; genus Astragalus; species Astragalus membranaceus. The sequence goes on along the minus strand of CM076847.1, from coordinate 150,640,974 downwards.
GGTTCCAATTATTGCACCTCTGAAATTAATTTTTGGGAGCCTGTAAGATAAAATCATTATATGGTTAGTGTAGCGACTGAAACATCCGGAGGATCTCTCGCGTTGAATGAAGTCGCCATCAATGTTTAATTATCAGGGAAAGCATTGAAAAGTCCATTTGAAAACGAAAATGGTCTTGGAAACCAGATTTTGGGTTCGGGAGTCGATTATGCGTGGGGAAGGTATTAGCACCCCACAGCATCCATTCGAAAAAGGTTACCTCTAATTAAATGTGCCAAAACTATATTAACTTTGAAAATATTTATTTCCCTTTTATTCTGAAAACGAATGAAGAGACTTAATAAAAATGTTTGTTTTTTTTTTGCTTGACGGGAGTGTTCCCCCGCTCCTACGTATCTCCAGGTGCGATGGAGAAATCAAAGCTACGTAGTTCTTGATAGAAAACAATTGGATTTGTTTGGGTTTTTTATTTAGGGGTTTTAGGACTTCCGATCTTAGTTGAAGGACCACTAGGGGTCTGAAGGAGCGCTGCGGCTCTGAAGCACCACTGAGGGTCTAAAGGAGCGCTGGGGCTCTGAAGGATCACGATTCATTTGTCCTAAAACGACGACTAACCCAGCCGTACGACCGACTTAATCCCCTGTTTTTGAAAATAAGATTTTTATGTATTTTTGGAGGAAAAACGGTTTGCGTAGAAAATGATTTGATTGAATAGGTATTTTAGGATTCTTGAGCCGTACGACCCATTTACCCTAAAGCGATGACTAGACCGGTCGTTACGATCGACTTAATCCCCTATTTTGAAGATTTGTGATTTTTTAAGAAAACAGAGTGAAAATGTTTATTTTAGCGCTTAACAGGGGCATGACCCTGCTCCTACGTATCTACGGGTGGAGAATCAAAGGCTACGTAGTTCTAGGTAGAAAAAGGTTTGTGTGAAAAAGAGTTGGACTCGCTGGTTTGTAAAATGTGAGAGGATGAGTTGGACTCATCAGTTTGTAAAGATGGTGGAGATGAGTTGGACTCATTGTTTAGTGAACGAATTTGTTTGTTTTGTAGAAAAATATGGAAAATGGGCGTATTTGTAAAAAAAAGGGGTGCATAAAGCATCAGGAGGTTGTATTTTGGAAAGGGGGTGCGAACAGTAAGACCAATTCATTTTTGTGAACTGGGCTGTGTTTAAAAAGATGGACTTGTTGTCAAAAAAGGATGGGCTTACTGTCAAAAAAAATGGCTACGAGTTGGGCTTGTACCTGGTGCTGTATGATTAAAACATGGGAGGTGTAAGAATAAATCTGATTTGAAAAACAAAAAAAGGAAACAGGAGGCCCAATACACTATAAGCAGTAAACCTAAAACTAAAGACCTAAAAATCCCTTTCTCCTCTAACTCAAATGCGCTGCTGCCTTCCTACTGGGGGAGAGAGAGAACATAATTTTGAAGAGAGAGAAGGGGCGGAAACGAGTGAGAGAGAGAGAGAGATGGGGCGCGACGGAGAGAGAGCCTGAGGGAAGGAGAACGACCGTGTGGGTTTGAGGGTGGTGCACGATGGGGTTATATGGTGGTGAGAGAGAGAGAGGAACGACGGTTCATGGTGACAGTGGTGGTTGTGACGACGGCCACACTCGCTGTGGGGACGAACACTGTGACAGTGTTGACAGCAACGATGGTGAAACGAGAAGATGGAGGCGCCTTTGATGGTTCACGGCCAACGGCCACCGTGTACGGTGGCCGGAATCTGTGAATGAGCATAAACTCTTTTTTTGCTTCCTTTTTCAGTTTCAACCTCTTCTCTTTTTCTAAATCTGACTCTATTTTGCTACTGTTTGTTATTCTAGTTTAGATCAAGGACGGTGGTGGTGATGGCCGAAGGACGAAACAGAGGGAGATAGAGGAGGAGGTGCGAACGGTTGTACGACGGTGTTGGGGGGGTACGGTGGTGGAGATGGTAAGGGTATTTGGCGGCTGTTTTGATGGTTATTACGATGGTGGTTTGCGAATGGAGAGAGCGACGGTGGTTGGTGACCACCATACGGTGGCCGGAATTCGAACTCCCTCTTGGTTCTTTCTTTTTGGTTTCCCAATTTGTTGTTTTTGATCTCTGTATTGTTTTTGACTACGAATCCCTTTTTATTTTTCAGCCTCCCCTTTCTTATTGAGATCAAGTCTATTTATAGGTCCAAAAAAAATACTTTACAACTTGCTTGCAAAACTTGTTTATGAAGAGAAAATAAAAAGCAAGTTGGGAGACGGATGTGATATTAATTTGTAGAAGAGCAGGAATATGGTGTAGTAGGATAATGAAAATAATAGTTTCTAGTTTCCTTTGCTCCTCTTTTATAGCTGGAAAGCGTGGGCTATATATAGCCATAGAAGTAATCTTACTCAAAGAGGTTTTGTAAAGTTAATTTGCAAGTGGTAAAAGAAGATATGAATGCAAAGCAAGCTGATGGTTGAGGGCAAGTAGGAGATGGAGTGTAGAACAGAGGCGTATGGGGCTGAGCAGGTTTAGGAGTGGAGTATTAAACAATTGGACTAGTAATATAATAAGTTGAAGTAATAATATAATAGACCGTGGCGATGGGAGTAATTTAAAATAAAAGGGAAAGGGGAACAGATGGAGATGGTGATGAATTAAAATAAAAGGAAAAGGGGAAAAAGATATGGGGTATGGTAATGAAATAATAAAAAAAGAGGGGGTGTTAATATAATTAACGTAAAATAAGGAGTGTCAAAATAAACCCGCGTACACGATGACAAGTGATACGCGTGCACAAAAAATAAAAGGTACGCACGAATAACACGCGTATGCGATTAGAATAACATGCGTACACAAAGGTGCAAGATCGTTAAAACTAACTCGTGTACACTACTAAAAATAATGCGTGTGCACAACAAAACATATTTTTGGGATTTTCTTATGAAGAAAAATACTGATAAAAACTAGGTTTTCACAACACCAAAAATTTGGTATTGTTTTCTTTTTATTTGAAAGAGCCAGACAAAATTAGGGTACAACAGTTAGCAATTTCAATATGCAAAGAGTGACACAAGAACTTATAAAAATGGGAAGAAGCAAACTTTGGATTTGAAAGTATCGAACTAACGGCCGTAGAATTGCATATGCAAAAAGTGCTTGAAGAAAGCAAACTGTAAATTTCCCCGCTTCATGTGCAATTAGAGGATTTTGTCCTATGAAAAGTAGTATATTTTCCATGTTGATCCAAATTAAAGACAAGGGAAAACAAACCAATATGAGAGAGAATACGGCGGTGTATGTTGCTTTCCAATTCTCTGGAATTAGCTCCGCAAGCCCGTTCACAAATTGTTTCCAATCCACTAGCCATTCCCATCTGAAAATAGGTGCACAATCACCAATGAATTGTGTTAGTGAGAATAATAAAAAACAATATATGGTTAATTTTATCATTAATTTTGCATGAATTTTTTTTCCTTTTTTAAAAGGGAATAGTGTTCTTCATTTCCTCCTCTATTACTCGAACCCACAACCTTTTGAGTGTAGGTGAAGCATCATACAAACTGAGCTGCGCTTCATTGTGGTATAACTTTGCATGAATTGAAACGCCTATGTCCCATATATAATTGATTTTTACCCATGGTTATCAATCACTATTGTATTGTATCCTCATTCGTTTTACTTTTTGCATGGAACTTTTAATATAAGAATGAAGTAGGAAATTGGAGCACAAAGTTCATGAATAAAACATCAATAAAAATATCAAGGCTAAATTATAGTTTTTGTCCTCATATTTTCACAAATTCAGACATTTAGTCCCCCTATTTTAAAACTCAGATATCCTAATTCACAATTCAACTTCTTCCTCCATCTCTATTCTCTCATTCTTCTTCCTTTCATCCCCAAAATCACATGAGCAGAGAACAAAATCAGCTCTCCATGTCAATAAAACATCATCTTCTACACCTAACTCAACTTCGAAGCTCGACCCGAAGCACGATCTAAAAAAATCCAAACTCCAAGCAGATCTGAGAGTTGTGAGGAGATTAGGGTGAAATCGAAACTAAAATCGAACGTTTTCTGCACAAACTGGTTTCAAACATAGTGAAGAGAGATTTTGATGAGAAGAGCGATTCTGAGAAGAGGGAAGAGAGATTATGGGTTTTATGTTTTTGTTCTTTATTTCTGGGTTTTTGTTCATTGTTTTTGTTTCTCAGATCTCTCTCTCTCCCTCTCTCTCTCTCCCTCTCCCTCCCTCCTTTTGTTTTTGAGGGAAAAGAGACCAACTCATTTTATTTTGCTAGAATGCTTGTTTAATCAAAAGGATTTTTATGACCAAAAAATATTTACAATATTTTTCTATGCGCAAAAATTTAGTGTAAGAAGATGACACTCAAACTAGTGAAAACTTACAGTCGCATTATGTCACTTACAGTATTTATCCCTTGGTGTTTGATTGAGTTGTTTTAAGCATGGCAATGGAACTCGACCCAGTGGCGGACCCAGGACCCCGGGGTCAGGGGTGTCAAATTTTTTAAGACCGGTGTCAAATGGGTGCAAAACTTGGTCTACTAGTACAATTTAAAATTTTCAAGGGGGTCAAAATTAAAATTTCAGGAGATTTAGGCTATTTATATAGGGTGTTTAGTGCAAAAAAAAAATTCCAGGGGTTCAACTGAACCCCCTGATTGCATGCTAGGTCCGCCACTGACTCGACCCACGGGTACCCACCCGAGTTTGACCGAAAAATCTGCTTTGACCAGAGATGAGGCGATAAGGCGGATTTGGGGATGTCGATACCCGCCCCGAATCCACTCAACTAAATAATTATTTTTTTATGCATAGACTCCTTCATTTTGTTTCAAATATTTTTTATTTTAAATGTTAATCTATTAATTATCATAAATATTCCATTATATAATAACTAAGATTGTATAATTACTAAGATTTTATTCTATTAACTATCATAAGTAAGTCGCGGAATGAGGTACTTGTGGGGAAACCCAACCCCGCCGGGATGGGAAGGGCGAAGCCTGACAGGCTGACACCGCTAGAGGGGCAAAGACCGGGGGATGTAAAACGTGTAATGTTGCCTAAGTTGTTTTTGTAGTTTTAGGTTCTGTCTATCCACCAAACGAGGCATTGAATTTTTTGTCTCTTGACACGCCACTCGTAAACTCACATTGATTTTACCAGGAGTGTGTTAGGTAACCACTAAGAATATCTAGTATATAACAACATCGATTTTACCGATTATATTAAATTTTCCGAATAGACATAAGAGAATAATAAAACAAGCGAGCGATCAAGTAACGTCTTAGTTTGAAAAGAAATCAATGACATAGGGAAAAACTACTTACAAGAAGACTGAAACAAGTGACTGCGGCGAGGGAGATGGCTAAGGAAGCGCCGGAGAGATAGAGCTCACCCAAGTGATCAACCATCATCGTCGTTACTGTCTGCAACAAGAATTGTGAAGTAATCACAGCCGCCATAGGACCTGCTATGTTGCAAATCCTCTTCATTTCATTAATGAAAACATCCCAAGTAACTCTCTGCTGCTGCTCGCTCTCTGTCTGTTTTGCTAAGAGACTCTTTTCCATCCTTGCAAAGAGAATAGATTCTTTGTTTCGCCAAGATACAATATGTTGCTCACAGAATGTTTCTAGTGGTCTTTACATCACATCACATTATTTGCAATTGTTATTTTTATTTTTTAAGTCAAAGATGCCATTTTTTTACTCGAATCAGGCAGTGCAGTGCTCCGGAGTGTCCTGTCGCTGTCGTGAGCCAAAACGCCCAAGATCACAATTGGGACATTATCAGCTTGACATACCTTAACATCATGCTTTCCAAGATATAACAACACTTTTTGAGTTGTGTCATAAATTTGCAGAAACAGGAAAATCAAAAACTTATCACTTGATTGATTGATTGATCGATTGATTCGTCTTATTTTGACACTTCCAGTCTCTACAGCAACTACTGAGAGAGTTTTTTTTCAGCAATGAAAATTGTTAAGACAAGACTCCGAAGCAAAATAAATGATGGGTTTCTTGCAGATAGTTTAGTTATTTACATTGAGAGAGACATCGCTAGTCTTTTTAGTACGGAGACAATTATTGCTGAATTTGACTCCTTGAAGCGTCATCGAGTTCGGCTTTCCTAAATGACTATGTCGATTTAATTTACATTATGTAGCTCAGTTTGGTTATTTCTTAATGAAGCTTATTTTACATATAAAACAAATTACTTTTATATTTCGCCACCCCATAAAAAAGGGCTAGCTCTGCCACCGCTCATCTACGCTGGGGAACTTGGTTGGCCACGTGTATATCTGGCTTTGCCGTTCCGTGTGGTTCTCCCCTCCCAATAGAGTTTTTGCCACACCCCCAATATTTGAATTTGAGACCTTGTGGTAGGATCCAAGCCCTGTTACCACTCGGACCGCCCTTGTTGTTAAATTTTCTGATACATTGGTAACTATTTTGAATTGATAAATAAAGGAATTTCAATATAAAATATAATAGATGGGATAAACATCAACTATCAAATTAAGAAAAGAAATGGTTGAGAAAATTACCAATCAACTATCAAATTAAGAAAAGAAATGGTTGAGAAAATTACCAATTATCTATTTAATCAATTCAATCAATTTATCTATTTAATCAATTCAATTATCTATCTTTTTATCTATTTAATCAATTTGTCTATTTAATCAATTCAACCACTACTAAAAATGCCAAAACTACTTTGTCAAAAGAAATACCAAACTACTCATTTATAAAACTCACTTCTTTTTTGTGTAAAAGAAAACTCACTTTTTTAGAACAAATATGTATTTTTAATTCTTCTATCTCACTTTTTATCTTTTTGAGTCCCACTTTCTCACATGATCTTTAAATTTTTTTATCTCACATTTAAAATTCACTTTTTCTCCTATCTCTCTCACTCTTATCCTTCCAAATTTTCCCTCTATCTACTCTCCCCCTCCCTCTCTCTCTATCTCTCTCCACATTTCATTTGTTTAATCTATCTACTATTTTGCTTTTAAGGCTAAACGAGAAAAATTACATGTTATTCCTATATGTAACTTTGTATTTCTCATTTGTAAATATCTTTTATAAATAAACATTTTATGTAAATAAATATTTTGCTTTCACATAAAATGAAAAAATATTTTATGTAAATCTTTACTTTTCGTATGCAAATTCAATTTCTGAATCATTCATAACAAGCAACACGATGCAACCCGTCCTAAAAATGTAGCTCAGTTGGCGAGCTAAGGGACATAAAGGAGTTGCAAGAAGGAGGTTCAGGGTACATTCCCCCAACCCCATTAATGTTTGCCTATCAAAAAAAAAAGAGGGGAGTTGCTTTTCTTTCTTTTTTTTGGCTCATGGGGAAATTGCATTTAAAATATTCGGCTGATAGGTTTTTTTTGGTAAACCAATGTATCCTCCACGACGACTGTGGAGACTAATCTTTCGAGGTATCTGAGATCCATTTAAGGGGATGTCCTCTACCAACAGGCTGATAGGTATTTGATATAAAAGCACATTTATATTTTCTTTCTCATATAATGAATTTCTTGAAGATTTTATTTACTCGAATAAATTTTACATGTATTTTACATAAGAATATATATATATATATATAAAAGGACTAAATAGAAATTATAAGCAAAACAAACATACGAGGATATACATTTTAGTCCACATGAAAAAGTCCTCAACACACAATAAGGATGTACTTTTTATTATTAATGTTTTCTTTGGTAAAAAAAATTATTAATGTTTTTTTTTTTGACAAAAACCTTAATGTTTATATAAATTCATTGTTATGATAATTTTAATATATAAAATATTCCATTGTTTCTTATTAACATTCCAGTCAACTGATTCATTGATTATTTTAATTTTTTTATTCCAGCCAACCTTAGTTTCCTAATTTGATAAAAAAAAATATTTTTCATATAAATTTAATTTCTTAAATCTTAACTTTTTTCATGCAAATTATTATTCTTTATTCTTTGTTACTTTCTCACATAACTAATTTATTTGATTATTTTTTATTTGAGTACATTTGAATTTACTTCACGTATCTCTCTCCCAATATTTGAAAACCCAAAATCAGAATAGAAAGTATACTTGGATTAGCTGTTTGTTGATGGGTTTTTCCTTCTTCTTGTTCTCAGTCCCTGGCATTTCTCTCGTCCTTGTGACAATGGGAGAGTAAAACATCGAGTATGTTTGTCTCAAATTTTGCGGTTTTCTTTCTAACACGTACATTGACAGTTTCGTATAGGTAACTACTATGCAGTTTTTAATCTGGATGTCGTAAAATCGTAAAAACAATAAAAAATTATATTCCAGGCTGAACATAGGGGCAAGTTAGTAATTGTATCTGTGGGTGTGTTTGTATTGCTAAGGGCAGCATCGGAATATTGAAAATATGACACCAAAAGAGCAGTTTTTTTTTGGAGTTCCCTTATATAATTATAGATTCATTATTCATAACAAAAACAACTTCAAAAAAAAATTAGAATTAGAATTTAATAAAAAAAAATTCAAAAATTAGAATTTAATAAATTAGAACATTCAAAAAAAGCAACGGCTTCACAACTTCTTCTTCTCCCCGATTGATCAAAAAACTTCTTCTTCTCCCCAACTTCTTCCAAATCCCTATTTTTTCTCATCCGCCGCCAATAACCACAACCACCACCACCTGAGTTTCTCATCATCTTCCTCTCTGTGCTCCACTTCAAGGATAGCTATTAGTCATTGCCGTAAGCAATTGAGAAGAAACCACCGTCTCACTTGCAACGCGCGCCCTCTTCGGATTGGGCGTACCTGAAGTCATTGTCATTGTCAGAGTTGCTGCCATCGTTTTCGGTCCCAAGAAATTGCCTGAAGTCGGTCGTAGTATCGGCAAAACTGTTAAAAGCTTCCAACAGGTACCTGAATTGAATTTACACATTTTAATAAATCATCAAGGTTTTTGAATTCATGCATTGCCTCGGGTTTCCTTCCCTCTATTGCTCCTATGCTATCTATCTCTTTCATTATCAATATTTTAATTGATTGAGGGAAATACTTATCTTATAGTTCATGAAACCTTCTTAATTAAGTTAAGTTTATGGTTCTTTATGTAGGAATCTTAATGATCTCGTCAAATTATAGTCTATGTGATCTTATAGATATTTGTGGAGAAGTAAAATGAGAGTTTTTGAAAAAATTTGGGATGCAGAACCTAATTTTAACTTACATAAAAAACTAAAGCTGAAGTTCAAAGTGAAGTGATATACATAGTCAAGGAGTAACATATTTCGAAATGGTGAAAATGCTACAAAATTGTGTTCACCATTCTCAAATATGTTATTGCTTCTTGCATTACTAATCTCCACTTTGTATATCATCTTCTTGACTGGGTGCATACTAATATGTGCATCTCATTGAAAACGGAATATTAAAATTTAGTGATGTTTCTTTTTCCTTATGTAGCTTCTTAGCTTAGGCCTCCATCATGGCATCATCAGCCCAGTAGTTTTTGTTGACGAAAATGCTGACTGCTGTCGAAATTCTATAGTCGAATTTCAGAAGTAAATTTCGACTGATGCTGTTGAGAGGCAAGGGCTGCTTCGAACCAAATGTGCAGAAACAGAAGCTGTCGAAGTCGAAGAGATGCTGTCGAAAAGAGACCTACAAACACAGAAATGTTAGATAAACAACCGGAGGCGTCTTGCGACTGCCCTGAAGAATTTATCCGCCTCTACAGCGCAAATTCCCCGAGGTACAACCGGGTCTTCTCAATCGCAGTAACGAAAGAGGTATCAGAACTGGCAAGAAGAACTGGATATTGACAGGAGAGCAACCCAGAGCTCTTTTTCAAGAAAGGTGGAAAAATAAAATTTTCTGAGATATATTTCAAGTGCAACTCGAAATCGTTTATATAGGCTTTAAGAAAAATAGCTGTTAGAGACATAGGCTCCAGCAATCAATAGCCAGTCAAAACCGTTTCGAAAATCAATTGTAATCAAAAGGTTTTAACTCTGCGGTTACGGAATAAATGGGTTTAAAAGAAAAGAAGTCGTTGGAAGAAACTGACAGTTACAAAATAAAGGGAATTAAGGTTCAGTTTTCGACCAAATCTTTTCGCCAGTCAGTTCGACCAACTTTCAGTTTTCGACCAGATTGTATTGCCAATCGGTTCGACCAACTTGCAGTTTTCGACCTGAGCTTTCCGTTACAAATTATTTCATAAAACATTTCGACCCATGATTGGGCGTATACGGAAAGGCTGATAAAAGTAATATTTCATTTAATAAAATTAGTACAAAGCCAGTCGAGCGCGCAGGGGGGGGGGGAATCGAAAGATTCGCACTGAACCAAGCCATGTTGTTCCCTGCTTGTGCGCGCGAGGGAGTCCCTTTTAGTTGCTTGTTTACTAGCTCTCATTAAGCTTTAGTATATGAAGACTTTGGTGAATCCAAAGCCAAGCAATGTGGGACTTCTCACTTTTGAAATATCCTTTTATTTTCAATAAAATACAACAATCCCCCACATATTTCAAAAGTTGAAAAATAAATTTATAAAAGAGGTTTTCTGGGTTAACATCGTAGATGTAATGTTTCGGAGCTGTATAGCAAGCTATGGAACCAGTCCTAGATAGATAAAACATAACATACTGTGAATTGGTATAGCAAGCTATGGAACCCAAGACGCATATTATATGTTAGAGGTTTCATTATCACATTACACCCCCACAATTCTTGTTGTTTTCGCGGTGTTGCGCTACTAGGCCCTGCGCATGGCCCTGCGCATGCTCGGTATTCATGAGTGCTCTAGAGACCTCGCCAGGATCTCATGCAAGCGGCCTCACTTGACACTCATATAGGTGATTTCATCAAGTGTATGCTGCAAGTCATACACCACCCATAAGGGCTATGAAAATCATTAAAAGCTTTAAGCTTATCCTTTTAACCCTGCAGTCTAGCACCATCACAATAACACCATAGGAAGGGACAATAATGAAATTAACTTACTTGAATTAATTTCCAGTGCTAGCACTATCAAGAAGTAACTTGTTTTTACCACATTGAACCTTATTCATGGGATCTCCAATCACAAAGGTTGGGTTACCATCACTTCTTAATATCAGTTGGCTTTTAGTCCCATTCCCCTCGATGTTTCACATATCATTTTCTTCCCTAAGGGTTTTGTCAGAGGATCGGCCAAATTCACTTCTGACTTCACATAATCGATCGATATTGCTCCATACTTTTGCAATTGTTTGACAACATTATGTCTTAATTGCACATGTCTATTTTTGCCATTATAGGTCTTATTCTTTGCAACGGCTATTGCCGATTGACTATCACAATGTATTGACACTGATGGTGTCGGTTTTATTCCCAAAGGAATACTAGCTAAAAGGTTCTTCAACCATTCAGCTTCAGTACCAGCCAATTCCAGAGCTACAAATTCTGACTCCATAGTCGATCTAGCAATAATGGATTGTTTGGCTGACCTCCAAGTTACCGCACCACCACCAAGTGTGAAAATGTAACCACTAGTGGATTTTGTCTCATCTGAATCAGATATCCAGTTAGCATCGCAGTATCCCTCTAATACTGCGGGAAATCCACTATAAGTAATACCATAAGTTGTGGTACCTCTCAAATATCTCATAAGGTGAGCAATTGCCTTCCAATGATCCTGACCAGGATTGTGAGTATACCTACTCAGACGACCGACTGCGAATGCAATGTCTGGTCGAGAAAAGTTTATTAAATGCAGTAGGCTCCCAATTACTTGGGCATACTGAGGTTGGTCAACAGGATCACCTCTATTTTTCTTTAAGCGTGAGTTAGCTTCATAGGGGGTACTCAAGGGGGTTGAGTCATAGTGTCCAAACTTCCTAAGAAGTTTTTCCACATAATGATCTTGTGATAGTGTGATACTATCACCTTCCCTGATGATTCTAACTCCTAATATTACATTAGCCTCACCCATATCTTTCATGTCGAAACTAGATGAAAGAAAGGATTTTGTTTTGATAACAATATCCAGACAAGTACCAAATATGAGCATGTCATCTACATATAAACATATGATTACATGTTCTCCACACACAGTTTTAGTGTAAACACATTTATCAACTTCAGTTGTGGTGAAGCCATCTTCGACTAAGGTTCTGTCGAATTTTTCATGCCATTGTTTTGGTGCTTGTTTTAAACCATATAATGACTTAAGGAGTTTGCATACTTTGTTTTCTTGACCTGAAACTATACATCCTTCGGGTTGATTCATGTAAATTTCTTCTTCTAAGTCACCGTTCAAAAAAGCGGTTTTAACATCCATTTGATGGATAACTAGTTTGTGGATAGAAGCCAAAGCTATTAAAACTCTAATAGAAGAAATTCTTGTTACTGGAGCAAAGGTATCGAAATAATCAATGTTTTGTTTTTGAGAAAAACCTTTTGCTACTAGTCTTGCTTTGTATTTATCAATAGACCCATCAGGGTTATATTTTCTTTTGAAAATCCACTTGCATCCTATTGATTTTGCCCCAGGTGGTAAATCAACTAAGGTCCAAGTGTTACATTTGGAAATTGAGTCTATTTCAGTTTTAATGGCTTCTTTCCAAAATTTCGACTCAGAAGAAGAAGTTGCTTCAAAAAAGGTTTCTGGATCTTTTTCGACTAGATAAGTGTAAAAATCATTTCCGAAGGATGTTTCTTTTCTTGGCCTTTTACTTCTCCTTAGTTCTTGATACGGTTCCTCATGAGTTTCATCATTAGTACTTGCTAATGGTTGTCTAGATATACTATCATGTTTCAAAGGAAAAACGTTTTCAAAAAACTCAGCATTTTTAGTTTCCACGATAGTATTATTATCTAAAACATCACTTTTCACAACAAGGAATCTATAAGCAGCGCTGTGTTCTGCATATCCTATAAAAACACAATCAGAGGTTTTGCAACCAATTTTTCTTTTCTTAGGATCAGGCAACATAACTTTAGCTAAGCACCCCCACACTTTTAAATATTTTAAGTTAGGTTGATAACCTTTCCACAGTTCATAGGGGGTCTTTCCGGTTTTCCTATGAGGAGTTCTATTTTGTATAAAACAAGCAGTTAATATAGCCTCACCCCACAAGTTAGATGGCGCATTAGAACTTATTAACATAGCGTTCATCATTTCTTTCAATGTCCTATTTTTCCTTTCGGCTATGCCATTAGATTCAGGTGAATAGGGGGGAGTTGTTTCATGTATTATACCTTCCTTTTCACAAAAATCATTAAAAGATATGTATTCTCCTCCACGGTCGGATCTAACTCTTTTAATCTTTCTATCTAATTGATTTTCGACTTCAGCTTTATATGAAAGAAAAGCTTCAAATGCTTCATCTTTTTGTCTTAATAAAAACACCTTAGTGTATCGCGAAAAATCATCTATAAATGTTACATAATAATTTTTTCCGCCCCTAGTTGGAGTTTGTTTTAAATCTCCTAGGTCCGTATGAATTAAATTAAGCAGTTCAGTTTCACGATGTACTGGGGGACACGATTTCTTTGTTAACTTGGTTTCGACACATACATCACATTTACTATGTTGATTATCACTAGTCGAAATCATGCCAAGACGTTGCGATTTAATAACATACTGAAAGTTAATATGACCTAGTCTAGCATGCCACATATCATAAGAGTCAATCAAATAAGCAGAAGTCGAAACATTGTTATTGAAATCAAAAGTGTTGAGTACAAAAAGTCCATGATCATAATATCCCTTTCCAACAAAAATGTTGTTCTTGGTAAGAACAATCTTGTCAGATTCAAATGTCACTTTGATACCATGCTTCAGCAGAACCCCAACAGAGATCAGGTTTGCCCTTATGTTAGGCACATGAAGCACATTTGTGAGAGCCAGAGTTTTTCCCGATGTGAGCTTGAGAAGAACTTTTCCTTTCCCCACAACTGGGGCTGGATGTGAGTCACCCAGATAGATATTTTCTTCTCCTTCCCCTACAGCAGTGTAGGAGGTAAAAACTTCTCTATTAGCACAGATGTGCTTGGTGGCTCCAGAATCCACCACCCATTTGTTCACATCAGTTGCCATGTTGACCAGAGAAACGACAGCAGCAATGACATCGTCATCCTCATTATCATCTCCACCAGCATCAGCCAAGTTGGCGTTAGCCTTAGGAGGATTGTCATTTCTCGCCCTATGCCTGCATTTAGGTGCATAGTGTCCTGGCTTTCCACAAACAAAGCAGTATCCTCTTTTCTTAAATTCAGTGCTATGAGTACCAGGATAATGATCATTGTTCCTTTTGTGATACTTTTGATTAGATGATTTCTTTGGATCGTACCTTTTGTTTGGAGAGACTTGTTTGCCTTTATCGAACCTTGAAGGGTTGTTCATCACCATGTTTGCCCGTGAAGCCATTGATTTCGCTTTTGTCTTGTTACTCTCTTTTCGGTTGGTATCTTCGATGATGATATGAGTCAGCAGCTCGTTCAGTGACAATTGCTTGTGTTTGTGCTTCAGTTGTTGCTTGTAATCCTTCCATGATTCTGGCAACTTCTCAATCAGAATACCTGCAATGAACTCGTCAGGGAGAACTATGTTTTCAGCCTTCATTTCCTCTAGTAATTTGTGATACTGGTTGATTTGAGTTTTGATTTCGCCAGTTTCACTCATGACCCAATTGTAGTAGTTGCTGATGACAAATTTCTGCTTGCTTGCATCTTCAGCTGTGTATTTGAGAATCATTGATTCCCAGATCTAATTTGTTTCCTTGTAAGTGCAGTAGATGTCGAACAATTCGTTTGAGAGGGTGCTGAGAATTGTGTGACGACACACTTTGTTGGCATGGGTCCAAACTTCGACCTGTTTGGGAGTAGCAGGTTCGACAGGTTTGGAGTCAGTAAGAGCAGCAGCAACCCTGTGCATGTCAAGAAGGGAACTAACGCGTTCCTGCCACCTGCGAAAATTTTGGCCTGCGAAGACCTCAATTTTAGAGATGTCAGGGAAAGGTTTCGCATAAGTTACCGGGACAGCAGAAGGGATGATAACAGTGCTGTTGTTGTTGATGGGAGCACCGTTATCATCGTTGTTGATTGCGTCAGCCATGATAAATTCTTCAGATTGTTGACGAAAATGCTGACTGCTGTCGAAATTCTATAGTCGAATTTCAGAAGTAAATTTCGACTGATGCTGTTGAGAGGCAAGGGCTGCTTCGAACCAAATGTGCAGAAACAGAAGCTGTCGAAGTCGAAGAGATGCTGTCGAAAAGAGACCTACAAACACAGAAATGTTAGATAAACAACCGGAGGCGTCTTGCGACTGCCCTGAAGAATTTATCCGCCTCTACAGCGCAAATTCCCCGAGGTACAACCGGGTCTTCTCAATCGCAGTAACGAAAGAGGTATCAGAACTGGCAAGAAGAACTGGATATTGACAGGAGAGCAACCCAGAGCTCTTTTTCAAGAAAGGTGGAAAAATAAAATTTTCTGAGATATATTTCAAGTGCAACTCGAAATCGTTTATATAGGCTTTAAGAAAAATAGCTGTTAGAGACATAGGCTCCAGCAATCAATAGCCAGTCAAAACCGTTTCGAAAATCAATTGTAATCAAAAGGTTTTAACTCTGCGGTTACGGAATAAATGGGTTTAAAAGAAAAGAAGTCGTTGGAAGAAACTGACAGTTACAAAATAAAGGGAATTAGGGTTCAGTTTTCGACCAAATCTTTTCGCCAGTCAGTTCGACCAACTTTCAGTTTTCGACCAGATTGTATTGCCAATCGGTTCGACCAACTTGCAGTTTTCGACCTGAGCTTTCCGTTACAAATTATTTCATAAAACATTTCGACCCATGATTGGGCGTATACGGAAAGGCTGATAAAAGTAATATTTCATTTAATAAAATTAGTACAAAGCCAGTCGAGCGCGCAGGGGGGAATCGAAAGATTCGCACTGAACCAAGCCATGTTGTTCCCTGCTTGTGCGCGCGAGGGAGTCCCTTTTAGTTGCTTGTTTACTAGCTCTCATTAAGCTTTAGTATATGAAGACTTTGGTGAATCCAAAGCCAAGCAATGTGGGACTTCTCACTTTTGAAATATCCTTTTATTTTCAATAAAATACAACAGTTTTAAAAGCAAGTAAAGAGTAATGTTTCTATTTGGTTTGTGATTTTTTTTTCCTTCTTGTTTTAACATGATTGTATTTCATAGGTACAAAAATCTGAACCAATGTCAAACAGTGAACAGCCTGAAACTGAACAGCCATTGGAAGCTGAATCAATGCCAACCAATGAACAGCGGGGAACTTCGAATGACGATGAAAAGGCGCAAGATTCAAAGAAGAAAAGGAAGTAAGTCACCACTCCCTGTTTTAATTTATAATATGTTGCCTACAATTAAGTATGTATATTGCAATTTAGAGGTCAAAATAGCGGCCATACCGCTACCCGCTAAAGCGTTTTTGTGATGAATTGGGATCTTTCTGATATGTAGGGCGGATCCTATTACATTTGGAACGATGAAGAATTTAAATCCTAATAAATTTGGTTTCACAAAAGAAAGATTAAGTTTATTTCAGGATTCACAGTTCCTCCCATTATTAAAAGGAGTGTTGGAAGGTGAGTTTAGAGAAAACTCTTCAAATCTTATATTACCTATATGCAAAAGATTTAGGAGTACTGATAAGAAGTTTGTCTTGAATGAGAATACTTCAATATCATTTTGTGTCACTGAGGTGGCCAACGTGCTGGGCATTCGGCCTATTGGAAATGCTCTAGAAATAGATAAGAGCGTTGTTTTTCCCACATGGGTTACTGATCTGAAGGCGCGGTACTCGGTCACAAAAACCAAAAAGGAGAAGATAGATAGAGGAGATAAGACAAAGATAGCTGGAACAAAAAAGTCAAAAAGGGAACTAAGTTGTCATGGGTTGAAAGAAATATTGCAACATATGCCGAAGGATGAGGCTTATGAAGAAAACTACAAGAAGCTTGTGCTCTTTTATATTCTTGACCAATTTCTGCCACCCTCAAGTGAGAAAGTCCACGTGAGGAGTAAAATCTTTAGGCCTGTAAAAGACCTGGATAGCTTTGAAGAAATTAATTGGGCTAAAGCCGTATTGGACCACATTCACAAGAAAGCTAATAATATTGTCATCGCTAAGGAGAAAAACTTTACTGCTTGCACTCCGATTTTGGAGGCAATGATGTTTGAAAGAATTCCAAAGTTGCAACCAAAGCAAATTCGCAAGTATGTCTCTCCCATTCCCGTGTTATTTAAATACGGCTCTCGTCGGGGTGGCGCACATTGGAGTACGATAGTGGAAGGTTTGACTCAATCAGATGTAAGTTTTTGAAATCTAAATTTACAATGTTAGCATTTTGAACTAGTGTACCAGGTTAAATAACTAGTGTCTGTTTTATTTAATTAACAGGTTGCAGAGTGCCCGCATTGTGTTGCTCAAGAGTTCATGGATGCCCAGGCAGAGGACGAGCATACTAATTCTCCTGAGAACACTGAACGCGAGAACAATGATTTGGTGGTTGCTGACACTGTAAGCCCACAGGGCATGACTAACCCGTTTGCTGAGTTTCCGGTTGTTAGTGACAATGTTTTTTCGAACACTGGTGATGTTGGGGAAAGCTCTCTATTGCATGTAAGCTTTTGAAATTAAAATTTACAATGTTTGCATTTTTAACTAGTGTACTGTGTTTAATCACTAGTGTACCGTGTTTAACAGGTTGTAACCGTGGAGGAAATGCCAGTGTCTGATGGTTTGAGAGTGGAGCAGCCAGCAAAGCCAGCATCGCCAGTACGACTAACATATAAAAGGAGACGGGTAATAGGAATTGGTGGTCAAGCTGTTGGTGTGGCCGTGCCTCAGTCTGTTGCTGCGTCTAATGTGGTAGGTGATAGTGTGGCTGGTCTTAGTGCGGATGTGTCTCAGGCTGCTGTTGCGTCTAATGTGGTAGGTGATAGTGCGGCTACTGGTGAAGGTGTTGAGACTGAGACTCTGGATCGGACTGCTGTTGTGCCTACTGGTGAAGGTGTTGAGACTGAGACTCTGGATCGGACTGCTGTTGTGCGTAAGTATGTTAGAGGTGATGGAGGTGCTTTAAGAAATCAGCCCAAAAAAACATTGCATTTAAGTCTTAGTGGAAAAAAACCCAAGGGCAAGCGGAGGATAACCAAGAAACCAAGCAATGAGAAGTAAAATGCTGCTGTTTTCATTTTTTTTTGAATATATATGCTGCTGTTTTCTGGTGTAGGAAAGCATTTGAATGTTTTTTTTTATTTTTTAGAAACACACACTTTCTGTGTGCCCTGTGCAACAATCACCAATTAGGTGGAAACAAACAATTTGTGGTTGCCTACTGCAACAATCACCAATTACGTACATAATTCGTGGGTGTGTGGTGCAGCAACCACCAATTACATGGAAACAAACAATTTGTGGTTGCCTACTACAACAATCACCTATTGTTTTTTTTATTTTTTAGAAATTTAGAATTTTATCTAGTAGGGGTTATGACCCTAGTAGTTAGAGCTGTCAATTTAGGCCCAGGCCAATGGCCCGGTCATATATATGGGCTGGGCCAGGCTGGCTCATGGGCTGATGGCTTTGCCCACACACAATTTGTGGGTGTCTACTGAAATAACCACCAATAACGTGGAAATCAAACCGAATTTGTGGGTGCCCCGTGCAACAACCAACGATTAAGTGGAAAACACAAACAATTTATGGGTGTGTGATGCAACAACTACAAATTACGCGAAACAAACAATTTGTGGGTGTGTAGTGCAACAACCACCAATTACGACCTATTTGTGGGTGCCCAGTTCAAAAAAAACCAATTACGTGGAAAGAAATTTGTGGAACAACAACCAATTATGGAAAACCACACACATTTTGTGGGTGCCCCGTGCGACAACCACAAATTACGCGAAACACACAATTTTGTGAATGCCCAGTACAACAACCACCAATTATGAAAAATCACATACAACTCGTGGGTTCCACCGTGCAACAACCACAAATTACGTGGAAATCAAACAGATTTTGTGGGTGCCCCGTGTGACAACCACAAATTACGCGAAACAAACAATTTGTGGGTGTGTGATGCAACAACCACAAATTAGAGAAGCTACCGTGATATATGTTTTGCAGTCAACAAAGTATGCCATGATTCACCGTATGACTCATGATTCTGGATATGACTCAAGTCTCAAGTAGAATCTGTTTTGTTATTATGGTTGAATGAATTGAGTACGAGCCTGCTGAGACCAGGAGGCCATTCAACCATAATAACAAAACAGGAGCCTGCTGATTCACCGTATGGCCTCCTGGTCTCGGCAGGCTCGTACTCAATTCATTCAACCATAATAACAAAACAGATTCTACTTGAGACTTGAGTCATATCCAGAATCATGAGTCATACGGTGAATCATGGCATACTTTGTTGACTGCAAAACATATATCACAGTAGCTTCTCTAATTTGTGGTTGTTGCATCACACACCCACAAATTGTTTGTTTCGCGTAATTTGTGGTTGTCACACGGGGCACCCACAAAATCTGTTTGATTTCCACGTAATTTGTGGTTGTTGCACGGTGGAACCCACGAATTGTATGTGATTTTTCATAATTGGTGGTTGTTGTACTGGGCATCCACAAATTGTGTGTTTCGCGTAATTTGTGGTTGTCGCACGGGGCACCCACAAAATGTGTGTGGTTTTCCATAATTGGTTGTTGTTCCACAAATTTCTTTCCACGTAATTGGTTTTTTTTGAACTGGGCACCCACAAATAGGTCGTAATTGGTGGTTGTTGCACCACACTCCCACAAATTGTTTGTTTCGCGTAATTTGTAGTTGTTGCATCACACACCCACAAATTGTTTGTGTTTTCCACTTAATCGTTGGTTGTTGCACGGGGCACCCACAAATTCGGTTTGATTTCCACGTTATTGGTGGTTATTTCAGTAGACACCCACAAATTGTGTATGGGCAAAGCCATCAGCCCATGAGCCAGCCTGGCCCAGCCCATATATATGACCGGGCCATTGGCCTAGGCCTAAATTGACAGCTCTAACTACTAGGGTCATAACCCCTACTAGATAAAATTCTAAATTTCTAAAAAATAAAAAAAAACAATAGGTGATTGTTGTAGTAGGCAACCACAAATTGTTTGTTTCCATGTAATTGGTGGTTGCTGCACCACACACCCACGAATTATGTACGTAATTGGTGATTGTTGCAGTAGGCAACCACAAATTGTTTGTTTCCACCTAATTGGTGATTGTTGCACAGGGCACACAGAAAGTGTGTGTTTCTAAAAAATAAATAAAAACATTCAAATGCTTTCCTACACCAGAAAACAGCAGCATATATATTCAAAAAAAAAATGAAAACAGCAGCATTTTACTTCTCATTGCTTGGTTTCTTGGTTATCCTCTGCTTGCCCTTGGGTTTTTTTCCACTAAGACTTAAATGCAATGTTTTTTTGGGCTGATTTCTTAAAGCACCTCCATCACCTCTAACATACTTACGCACAACAGCAGTCCGATCCAGAGTCTCAGTCTCAACACCTTCACCAGTAGGCACAACAGCAGTCTGATCCAGAGTCTCAGTCTCAACACCTTCACCAGTAGCCGCACTATCACCTACCACATTAGACGCAACAGCAGCCTGAGACACATCCGCACTAACACCAGCCACACTATCACCTACCACATTAGACGCAGCAACAGACTGAGGCACGGCCACACCAACAGCTTGACCACCAATTCCTATTACCCGTCTCCTTTTATATGTTAGTCGTACTGGCGATGCTGGCTTTGCTGGCTGCTCCACTCTCAAACCATCAGACACTGGCATTTCCTCCACGGTTACAACCTGTTAAACACGGTACACTAGTGATTAAACACAGTACACTAGTTAAAAATGCAAACATTGTAAATTTTAATTTCAAAAGCTTACATGCAATAGAGAGCTTTCCCCAACATCACCAGTGTTCGAAAAAACATTGTCACTAACAACCGGAAACTCAGCAAACGGGTTAGTCATGCCCTGCGGGCTTACAGTGTCAGCAACCACCAAATCATTGTTCTCGCGTTCAGTGTTCTCAGGAGAATTAGTATGCTCGTCCTCTGCCTGGGCATCCATGAACTCTTGAGCAACACAATGCGGGCACTATGCAACCTGTTAATTAAATAAAACAGACACTAGTTATTTAACCTGGTACACTAGTTCAAAATGCTAACATTGTAAATTTAGATTTCAAAAACTTACATCTGATTGAGTCAAACCTTCCACTATCGTACTCCAATGTGCGCCACCCCGACGAGAGCCGTATTTAAATAACACGGGCATGGGAGAGACATACTTGCGAATTTGCTTTGGTTGCAACTTTGGAATTCTTTCAAACATCATTGCCTCCAAAATCGGAGTGCAAGCAGTAAAGTTTTTCTCCTTAGCGATGGCAATATTATTAGCTTTCTTGTGAATGTGGTCCAATACGGCTTTAGCCCAATTAATTTCTTCAAAGCTATCCAGGTCTTTTACAGGCTTAAAGATTTTACTCCTCACGTGGACTTTCTCACTTGAGGGTGGCAGAAATTGGTCAAGAATATAAAAGAGCACAAGCTTCTTGTAGTTTTCTTCATAAGCCTCATCCTTCGGCATATGTTGCAATATTTCTTTCAACCCATGACAACTTAGTTCCCTTTTTGACTTTTTTGTTCCAGCTATCTTTGTCTTATCTCCTCTATCTATCTTCTCCTTTTTGGTTTTTGTGACCGAGTACCGCGCCTTCAGATCAGTAACCCATGTGGGAAAAACAGCGCTCTTATCTATTTCTAGAGCATTTCCAATAGGCCGAATGCCCAGCACGTTGGCCACCTCAGTGACACAAAATGATATTGAAGTATTCTCATTCAAGACAAACTTCTTATCTTTAACTCAGATAGTTAAATACCACGTAATAACCTACATTTCTCTGTACATTATGCATCGAAGGGAATCGTGATTGCATCAATTCCGCAACCTCGTCGTTCCGCCCAAGTTATTTCTAGAACGGATGCCCACTTCATCGTTCCGCAACCTCGTCTGTAGCCCACTATTTCCGCTGCATGCTCTGATGAAAAGAGAAGGTCAAGAATCCTATGGTTCGGTGGTTCGGTCAAGAATCCATTGGTCCCTACTTTTATAGCGAATTTTGTTTCAATTCATGACCACATGAGTTTTCAATTATTCTTCACATCATTATGAATCCGAGATGGCCCAACCGGTCATGCCAAACAACAAATTTTCTGTTATTTGTAAACTCCTGGTTTACAACAATGTGTGCTTCAATTGCACTGATATAAGTGTAGTACAACCCATAGGAAAAGGCAGACAGCTTTTCCACTACACTTATTTTTTTCCAAAGTATGTTTTGTTATATAGAGATATTCAATATCTCTTTCATCTCTTGTTTCAATAAGATATCCATTTAGACGAATATATTTGAAACTTAATAAATTTCTACTGGACTTAGGGGAATATAATGCATTCTCAATGCGTAAATTTGTAGAACGGATGCCCACTTCATATATTTTGCTTATGTTTTTGTCCCATTTCTTTGCTTATGTTTTACTATTCTTCTAATTAATTAATTTTTTTTGTCTTTTTAGTTTTTACACCATTTAGCTCTGTTTTGTTGTAGTTTTTAATTTCGTTTTTGTTATTCTCCACCTTTAACCTTCATCATGTCCTATGTGAAGTTTTTTCTGGGACGAACTATACGAACTTCTTAGCGTGATAACCACTCAATTGTGTTTATTTGGCCGTTGGAGTGAAATTTATTTGGTCTGAGTTAACCCAATCCGAAATTCACAAAAAATTACTATTAAATAAGTATCTACTGTAATGCGTCGGAAGACGGGCCCGGAGGGCCCATCTTCCCCCCTGTGATTCTTGACCTTCTCTTTTCCCTAGTAATTATAATGCGTTTCTTTTTGATTGATCCTTATGATACCCGTTTCAATATCTTAGTAACGTTGGAAATTTTTTAAGATCACTTTGATTTGATTTTAATATATTTTAATGGATATATTAAGTTTACATATATATATATACGTTTCCTATAATAATTATAATGCGTTTCTTTTTGATTTGTAAAGCATGCAAATATCGCTCATAAAAGTCTGGAAAACCTTGAAGCCTAGCATTTTCACGAATAGACAACACTCTATCTTGCTCAGGATGTGTAATTGCCTAATAAAACACATATCAGACATGTCAGCTAATGTATTCATTGTGATGTGCAAACACATGATTGAAATGGGCTTCTCTGATATAAAACATCGATCACAAACATGTTTAGCTTGGCAGAATCTATGGGACACTTTCGACCAAAAAAAAGAATCTATAGGACACATAAAACACCAAAAGAAAGTAGTATAAAACACTAATTTAGTGTATTTAACATGCCTTGCTTGCATTTACTAAAACACTTAAAAAGAATATCCGGTATCTCAAAGGCTTCTGAAGTTTTTTCCCGCAAGATCTAAACATTAATATTCCAATGAAATTCCAAATATACATGATCTCAAAAAATAAAATAGAAACATACCTGATTGTGAGGCTCTACTCTTGTCACCACAGTTGGAACAGTTTCATCCCACCATAACCGAGCAAAAGGCCTAGAAATATAACAGCATAAAGCTTTTCAGAGACTGAATTGTCTATGAAATAGTAAGATATGCATTCAGCCACAACATTAAAAAGGGATGGCAAAACGGTCCGGCCCGGCCCGGCCCGTTTTGCCTTCGGCCCGCTAAAAACGGGGCGGGGCGAGTCGGCCCGCCAAACATTGCGAGTTCAAAAGACTGGCCCGGCCCGCTAAGTGATGGGCTGGCGGGTTGGCGGTCCGGCCCGCCTGATTTTTTTTTTCAATGTTTGTGAACAAAAAACTAACATGTTTTAACATTTCAATTTCAATAAGATTTTTCACCTGCTTTTTAAAATAGATTTTTTATAAAGCATTTTTAACAAATTTTTACTTTAAAAACTCTTGATGTATTCAAAATAAAAGTATAAAACAATAATAGCATTGGAATTACTAGGATTAACCATTAAGAAATGTCACCTAGAAGGCTAGAACCATCAACCAAAAGGTCCAAATCCATAATTCGATCTTAAAGCAACCAAAATAAGTATTTTGATTGCTTGATAACTAGGGATTAACCATCAAGCAACCAAAATAAATATTTTTAAGAACCAAAAAACCATAATAAGTAAAACCTCAAAGTCTAGAGATTCAAATTACATAATATTGGCTAACAAAACATAACACTGTCTAACAAAACAATAGTGAAACATCTAAATTCTAATCTTCAATGTCAATAACATTAGATGCACACTTAGAACCACTTGGACCCTCTTTTTCATCTTCATTGTCATCATCATTTCCATCTACATCATAAAACAATGAAATAAATATGGTTGGTAGAAAATATATATAAAAAGTAATAGTAAACCATATTCACGTTAAATAAATTACCATCATCAAAGGCATGAATCCAATTGCGAGAACATATCAATGCTTCCACATTTTCAGACAACAGGCGATTTCTATACTTGTTAAGCACTCTAGAACCAATGCTAAAAGAAGATTCTGATGCAACGGTGGTAATAGGAATGCTTAATAAGTCTCGAGCCATTATTGAAAGTTCTGGAAATCTTTGTCTAGTGTTCTTCCACCATTGTAGTACATCCAAATGTTCCGAGTAATCAAGACTCAACGCCGGCTCTTCCAAATACATGTCAAGCTGACTTTGTCCAGTTTTAGGAGCAGCACCAGATTGTTCTCTAGCCACTCTAATTTCCTAAAATAATGGCAATACAATAATAACATAAAAAACCAAAAATTATAATGAAACCAGAAAACCAAAAATTATAATTGCACACCCTTTTGTTTATGGTAAGGATCATACAGGCAGATCAAGTTATGTGAAAGTTATTATATTGGTAGTAGATGCTAATTGTTGAATTCAATTGTAATATAGATTATAGCACTCTTCAAGAATAGATCACAGAGGGAAATTAAATTGTTACACATGTCTAGAAAACCAGAAATCAGCAATATTTACAGTAAATCCTCATTTTCCTTTCAGTTATGTATCTAAGCAACCCTGAACATTTAATACAATTCACACAAGCACATGTGTTCACAGCCACAGCCAAACGCAAACTAAAGAAGGAAGCTCATATCAATAAAAGATAGGTAGAACTGAAAATTACTATCTTCAAGGTTCTATTAATGCGAATAATCAATGAAAATGCACTTAGTTGTGACAATAGGATCCATAAGCAAATAAAATATTGCTGATTTTAGTGTAAGTGGATGAATTGAATTGCATTCATTAAATGATACTGTTAAATATGTTTACAAAATTACAGTTACTATAAGTTACTATCTTCAAGGTTCTATTAATACTATAAGGTTCTATTAATACTATAAGTTACTATAAGGGTGAGTTTTATATCTGTAAGGTTCTATTAATACTATAAGTTTTATATCTGTAACTGTAAGGTTCTATTACAATAAGGTTCTATTAATACTATAAGTTACTATATCTGTAACTATAAGTTACTATAAGGTTCTATTAATACTATAAGGTTCTTTTAATACTATAAGTTTTATATCTGTAACTGTTTGCAAAATTACAGTTTGCAAAATCACAGTTTAATACTATAAGTTACTATATCTGTAACTGTTTGCAAAATTACAGTTTAATACTATAAGTTACTATAGTGAAACCAAAAAATTAACTCACATCAAATAGGCTTGGCTCGGCTGAAACGATAGGAGTCTTTGAAGCATTGGAAGAAGAATGAATGGAATATTCTGAAAAGAGCTTGTACAATTTTTTCTTTATGTTGTCCAACTTCAACTCCGAAGTTAATGGATCAATCACTTTATAGCAATAACCCAATGTGTCCAACTTTATTCTTGGATCTAATACAGCCCCAAGTGCAAGAACAACACTATATTCATCCCAATACTTCTCAAATTTCACGGTCATCATTTCAGCCATGCTTTTGATAACTTCATCTACATCTTCTTGGTTGTCTATTAAAAGACGTTGAATTTTCCAAATTTGCAAAAAGTACAAGTTGGAAGTGGGATAGCTTGTGCCGGACATCAATGTGGTAATATCATAAAATGGCGCCAAGAACTTGCACATTTTTTGAAGTCTTGCCCACTCTTCCTTTGAAGGATTACATGTGTAATTTGAATCATAACAATGAAGGTTTTCAAATGCACGTTGGTATTTAAGAGCACTTTTAAGCATCAAATAAGTGGAGTTCCATCGTGTAGGCACATCTTTAGCCAACCCACTTGATACATCAATGTTGCCAACTGAATCAACACATTGCTTAAATTTTACCATCCTACTCTCTGAACCTTTCACATGTGTGATGCTTTCCCTAATCTTAGACAAAGCACCAGAAGCTACTTTAAGTCCCTCTTGCACTATTAGATTTAAGATATGTGCAGAACAACAGACATGAAAGAGTTCCCCTTCACATAACAACCACTTTTGCAAGGCTAGTTGACTCTTCAAAGTTTGTTGCATGACATCATTTGCAGAAGCATTATCCAAAGTAATGCTAAAAACCTTCTTCTCTATTCACCAATCAGTCAAAAACCCAATTGTTTTCTTACACAACTCAAAACCAGTGTGAGGGGGAGGCATGTGACAAAAGTTGAGGATTTTACTATTTAACTTCCAATTTCTATCAACGTAATGAGCAGTTAAAGTAATATAACCCTCAGTATTAATTGATGTCCATAAATCGGAAGTTAGAGATATCCTACAAGGAGTGTTGGCCATTTCTTCCTTAATTTTTGCCTTTTCCCTCATGTATATTTTCACAACATCTGCCTTGGCAGTATTTCTACTGATAGGAATGTAATCAGGGTTCAAATATTGATGCCAATCTGTAAGCTCATTATACTCAGCAAATTTAAAAGGAAGATCCCGCTTAATAATTAGCCTAGCACAAAATTCACGAGATACCAAATTATCAATCTTTGGGGATTTTAGCTTTCCTTGCATATCTACCATCATCTAACTAACATCTTCAAATTTACGTTTTTTACAACGAACAAGATGACGTTTGAGAGTAGTAGTACCATTTAGTTTTCCTCCGGCTGCAAATGATTGACCACAATCATTGCATTTTGCTCTTCCCCTTCCCTGATTGTCCAACTCTTCTTCTTGAGTAAAATGTTTCCACACCATGGATGTCAGCCTCTTATTCTTCTTGATTGTAGTAGGTTCCACTGACTCACACTCTTCTCCAAAATCTAAGTCCAAATCTTCATCATCATTATCGTCAATTGGAGCCAAGAAATCCATATCAAATCAAAGTCCTAAAACACAATAAATTCAATTCAATTAACAAAACATATTCTAGTCAATTTAGTTAAAATCAATTTAGCTAAAATCAAACCGTCTTGGATGTTTCTCTTTACCGGGCAAAACTTTTGATTAATATCAATTTAGTTAAAATCTAAATGAAGAATAATTTGGCACCCACAAAACTAATAAGACAAAAATCAGATTATGCAAACACAAAACCATCCCTTTCAAAATAACAATAACAATACTGAGTCTGAGTTACTGTCGCGATACTGAGTTTCAAAATCATCCATTTCAAAATCATCCCTTTCAAAATCAACGTAATAGAGGAAAGGGGCTAATAACATGAGAAATGGAATTGCAGCAAGAAATAAAACGAACGAACAAAGATTAAAACCAGAACCAAAACGAAACTGATAAAATAAACACAGAGGAGGGTACACCGATTACCGACGGCGGCGACGGCAACGAACAGCGTTGGCGGCGACGGCAACGAACAACGTTGGCAGCTACGGCAATGAGTGAGAGAGGCTGGGAGCGAGAGGCGGCAAGGAACAGCGTTGGCGGCGACGGCAACGGCAAGGAACAGCGCTGGCGGAGACGGCAACGGCAAGGAACAGCGTTGGCGGCGACGGCAACGAGTGAGAGAGGTTGGGAGCGAGAGGCGGCAAGGAACAGCGTTGGCGGCGACGGCAACGGCAACAAACAGTGCTGGCGGCGACGGCAACGGCAAGGAACAGCGTTGGACTTGGCGGCGACAACAACGAGTGAGAGAGGCTGGGAGCGAGAGGGAGAGGAAGCAGAGGCTGGGAGCGAGAGGGAGAGGAAGCAGGGAAAGTTGAAAAATGAAAGTCTAAATGGGCTGCCTCCTGATTTGCAAAATGGGCTGCCTCCTGAGTCCTGAATCCTGATAATGGATTCAGTTTAAAGTTTTTTTTTTTTAAAAAAAACGGGCTGGCGGGCTGACCCGCCCCGTTACTGCTTTAGCTCGCGGTTTTTTTTTTTGGCGGGGCGGGTTCAGCGGGTCAGCGGTCCCAATACCTCAGCCCAACCCGCCTTTTTTTGGCGGGTCAGCGGGCCGGGCCGGCGGGTCAAATCCGTTTTGCCTTCCCTACATTAAAAATACTGAATCAAAATTACTTTTAAGTTAAAGACTTACTTAGACGAAGTTCCATTCACAAAAACATAGCATAATCTGGAACCTATTGTAACAACGAAAGCAACATTACACAAATATATATTATTGGTTCCTGAATTTAAATATTCACGTTCAACATTAGGATCCCATTCAACCTTATTACCCGGCCCCACACGAACACCGGGTAAATCTCTGAAGCATCCTCCCTAACACCAATATAGAACTGTTAATAAAGATAAGAAACATTCTAGACCGGATCTACAAGTGGTAGAGAAAATCTATCTGTTTTGTTAAAACTGATTTTCTGCTTTAAGTAGCTTTCTCTCAGTTTTGTAGTTAACTACTTTGTAACCACATACATATAAGACACTTGACTATTGACTAGGATCATTCATTCATTGTATTATTCTTCCTGAGAAATAAGCTTCTTTCTGGGTGTAAGGAGAAGAGAACATAGTGAAAGTGTTCAACATCATTTGTGATCAAAGATTCTTTCTTAAATAAAGTTGAACTGAGTGGTGGACAGTCCCTCAGATTTAGGCTAGAAATGAGCTGAACAGTGTGAACTACGACAAATTCGGTGTGTCGATTCATATCTTTATTCTCTTTCAATTCTACATTGTTTTTGCCAGAATCTGTAAACAGTGCAATTCTTGTTGCTATTAACATGTTATTGCAAAACAACATACGTTCTTTTTTGGGATCTGACACACACGTTGATAGTCATCCTTATTCAGTTCCTTGGAAAGATGATTATGAAGCATAGACTCTGAAGACTTTTCCTTAGTTGAAAGACCCAACATTTCTGCACATTTCTTTTATAAATAAATCACAGATTGCATTTTTTGCTAAATAAATCACATGAAAAACTACGACTGTAAGATTGAAGGTAAAATGAATGTTCGGATAATTGTTTTATATGGATCGTTCCTGGTTGAGACCAAACATCAAAAAAACATTCCCATATGATACCCGTTTCAATATCTTAGTAACGTTGGAAATTATTTGAAACGCTCGTAGTTTTTGTGGGTATAGGAAGTCCTGTTGGCGAGATCTATCTCGTTCTAAAACTAAGGCTCCAGTTTTAAGTAGTAATGTTGCACATGTTCCAAAACTAAGGCACCAGTTTTAAGTGGTTTTAAACGAGTCGTCAGAAAATTGCCACCGACTCCAAATAGAACATGCCCACCAAAGATATATTTATGGTGAACCTCAGGATCAAGCTCTTTCTTTTCCTTTTCATAACCAGCAAACCTTTTGTCGCTATGGGGAATATCCAAACCCCCATCAAGAGCTCCCTTGAGGGCACCAAAGACACGGTTGCCAGTTGTGGTCTTAACAAGACCAACATCAAGAAGAGCACGGAATGGCCTCCTGGTCTCAGCAGGCTCCACTGAAAAATCCTCTCCAGTAGCCTCAACATTTCCCTCGTACTCCTCATCAATCTCAAGTGTTTTAAGGACTCGACGAGCCAACAGGAGTCCAGTGCAATAAGATGCAGCTTAGTTTGTGAGGCCTACTTCAAGACCATATTGTGGCAGCTCATGTGCAATATTTATAATATGTTGCCTACAATTAAGTATGTATATTTCAAATATGATTTTCCACCTAAACCAGGAGAGAAAGAGCTTGATCCTGAGGTTCACTGTAAATATATCTTTGGTGGGCATGTTGTTGCCTATATGAAGACTTTGATGGAAGACGAACTAGACAAATACCAGACTCGCTTTAGTGAGTATTTCACTCCTTCTATGCTGTTCCCTAGTAGTGAAGAAATAGCTCAAAGCTTTATTCGGACAATCCTTCTGGCCCTAATCCCCTAAGGCATTTATGGCTAAACTCATCCTGAAGTTCAGGAATTAGCTGAAAATTTGAGTATGAAGATGATTCGAAGAGCTCAAAGAAGTAAAAAAGTACTAACTAAGTACAGTGTGGAATCTTTTTCTCCTTCGTTGCTGATTCAATCAAGGTCAATCCCTTTGGTCTTGTTGTTCCGTCACTGTGGGGCACTACTCGGATTAAGCCTTTCGACTGCTGGGTAGGTGTAGGCACCTTAACCATATTCCCTTTAATAGCTTTGTCCATCTAAAGCAGAAAGACAGATAATGGAAATAAATACTTTTTTTTAGGGTCATGTTAAAGCATCTAAAGGGACGCCCTAAAGACATCGGAAGCTTTTTTATTGCTACTGCTAAAGGGCGACTCCTCTTGGAGTGATTCTTCTTGGGTTGTCTACCCTCGCCTAAGGCGCACATCCTATAATAAGTCAATAGCCCAACTTCAAGGAAAGTTGTAACTAAAACAGAACTACCTCCTTACTTTTTCTTTTTCCAAGAACGTTCATGCCATCTCGAAAGTTTGATGGACCTATACCTATAGGGGGTGCTTCTTTGTGAGAAGGATTTGATGCTCTTAAATGATTTGCTTAGTTTGCCTAGCATTGACTTTGAAGGCCTAAGTAAGGACGACTGCATTCAATTCAGCAGTCACTCCTATTTACTATGCTGCTAAGCCCTTCGCCAGCGAACTCTTAGCTCTTAGAAATGCTAGTTCGATTTTCACCGACTTCTCATCCCTGACCTGATCCTAACCGCAGTAACGAAAAGAGAAGATGTGAACTAGCTGCTTTTCGCCTCATCTCTTTCTACTTACTTAATATGAATATGGTACCGAGAGGTCTTGACAATATGGATAGGATAGGGTATTCGTATATCTGACACATAATTTAAATATGAAAATTTATCCTCCAAAAAGGGAAAAATGGAATGAATTGATCGCAAATTTTTATAAGATTTGACGATTTCTGCCTCCTCTAAGGAAGAGCTAAATTGTAGGAAAAATGGAATTTCCACGACGATGGCAAAACCCTCTGATATTATTTGAGAATAAGTGGGTATAGGAAGTCCTGTTGGCGAGATCTATCTCGTTCTAAAACTAAGGCACCAGTTTTGGAAAACCTTGAAGCCTAGCATTTTCACGAATAGACAACACTCTATCTTGCTCAGGATGTGTAATTGCCTAATAAAACACATATCAGACATGCCAGCTAATGTATTCATTGTGAAGTGCAAACACATGATTGAAATGGGCTTCTTGGATATAAAACATCGATCAAAAACATGTTTAGCTTGGCAGAATCTATAGGACACTTTCGAGTTTCGACCAAAAAAAAAAGAATCTATAGGACACATAAAACACCAAAAGAAAGTAGTATAAAACACTAATTTAGTGTATTTAACATGCCTTGCTTGCATTTACTAAAACACTTAAAAAGAATATCCGGTATCTCAAAGGCTTCTGAAGTTTTTTCCCGCAAGATCTAAACATTAATATTCCAATGAAATTCCAAATATATATGATCTCAAAAAATAAAATAGAAACATACCTGATTGTGAGGCTCTGCTCTTGTCACCACAGTTGGAACAGTTTCATCCCACCATAACCGAGCAAAAGGCCTAGAAATATAACAGCATAAAGCATTTTAGAGACTGAATTGTCTATGAAATAGTAAGATATGCATTCAGCCACAACATTAAAATACTGAATCAAAATTACTTTTAAGTTAAAGACTTACTTAGATGAAGTTCCATTCACAAAAGACATAGCATAATCTGGAACCTATTGTAACAACGAAAGCAACATTACACAAATATATATTATTGGTTCTTGAATCTAAATATTCACGTTCAACATTAGGATCCCATTCAACCTTATTACCCGGCCCCACACGAACACCGGGTAAATCTCTGAAGCATCCTCCCTAACACCAATATAGAACTGTTAATAAAGATAAGAAACATTCTAGACCGGATCTACAAGTGGCAGAGAAAATCTCTCTGTTTTGTTAAAACTGATTTTCTGTTTTAAGTAGCTTTCTCTCAGTTTTGTAGTTAACTACTTTGTAACCACATACATATAAGACACTTGACTATTGACTAGGATCATTCATTCATTGTATTATTCTTCCTGAGAAATAAGCTTCTTAAGGTTGACCTCTGGTGTTCCTTTGGTGCCTATCAGAGATGGATTGGGGGATTAGATTAGGTCTCCTAATTCATGGAATTAGTTTTCTCTTGATTAGTTTCTTTTTCAAGAAGCATTCTCCCTTGACTCGATCTTTAATTGAATTATCGATAGAACGTTGATCAATATAAAGGAAGAGATCGAGGATCACAGCAGGATCCTATCTGATCTTTGTCAACACAGGACTCGAAGCCCCCTGCTCAAACAAAAGGGTAATCCTTCGGAATTGAAAATTCCTTTCGGATTTCTTATATTAATTATAGTTGAGGGGATCAGACTAATTTTTCATTCTATCTATATAAATAGGGGGGAGCCATTGTGAAGCCTAGAGAGGCGAAAGCAGCAAATCGCTTCTACCGAGTTCCACAACACTTACTTAGCTTAGTAGCTTAACTCTTTCTACTGGCGTGGCGCTGCTGGATGCTTCTGATCAATAGAACAGGAAGAGGAGTCAGCCAAAAAGAAAGACCACCAAAAGTAACGACCACCAAGATATGCATAGTGATTCGATCTTTTGATAACCCATTTTTTGAAAACCATTTTGGGGGGCTTCCGCCTTACACACGGAAGATTGGATTGCCTGAATCACGAGTCTTATATACTCTGTTACGATCACCTCATATTGATAAAAAGTCCAGAGAACAATTTGAAATGGAAATCAAGAAACAATTTCTGGTCATAAAAACAGAAAAGCATGAATTGCGAAAGAAGTTATTTCGGTTAAAACGTCGTGCGACTCGGAGGACATCAGACTTCTTGGTCAAGCCAAAAAGATAGCCGGCAGAATGCTCCTAGCCCACCATGCCTGGCCCTTTACCTTTCCTTAAGAATTGGGGGTATGGTATGCAGCGTGGGAAAGAATAAAAGAAGTGTCTGATACAACAGGTAACCTTAAGGAGTGGCGGCAAAGCTCTTGATTGATCAACGCGAGTGAACTGTGCTTAGACGCTTCGTAAAACCGCACCGATGAGAGGAGCTGATGGATGAGTAGGCTTCCCCTTTCGATTTACGGAATGTGTGTGATCTGGGGCACGATGGAGGTTTGCGTGCCTCGGTAGGAAAGAGATCACCGGAGTATAGCACAAGATCGCCTTTTTTTTCTTGCTGCCATGGGGTCGACCTGTAAACAAGGTAAACCCAATGGGAACCAAAAACGGGAGGGTACCACATTGACATTGGGCAGAAGACGATCCAAAAAGCGAAGGCTCACCCAGCTGAAGGCGATCGTGAGGGATGCTTACCTTATTATTAGATTAAGGGGAAAGGGGCAACCTATCTGACTAATACTAATAATAAGAAAGGGGGTGAGATAGGCGACAGGTAGCTTGCTTCCAAGCCGGCCCGGCCGCGAGGAATCAAGAGATCTTTGCCGGTGCTGACTTGGATCTCGGGTGACGGAATAAGGCGCCCAGAAGTGACGAGCAGTCGCGGTCGAAGCTTGGCTACAGCGAAGCGCTTACCAAGCGCGAAGGATTCGTTCCTCTCCCACAAGAGGATGCGCGAACCTCCAAGTCAAGCGCGCTAGCGCGCTTGACCAAGGCAAGGCTTTCTCTGAGAGGGGCGCAGGTCGAGCGTCTTCAAACCTTCGCCACTTGAGCCGTATGCGGGGGAACTCGCACGTGCGGTTCTTAGGGGGGAGAGCTAGTAGGAACCATCCTATCCCAATAGCGTATATTTGGAGCTCAATATGAAATCCTATTTTTTTGCAAGACCCGTTCGGATAAGGGAAAACTCCAGAGATTGCTTCGAAGTAAGATCCTTGGACCCTTTCCTGAACCAGATATGGGGCACGAGCATTGAATGATTCTAGCTTGAGGGTCGATGAACTCTCTTAAGTTAAGCCGAATGCCCTTCGCTCGTTAGAAAGAAAAGAAAGTAACCCGAAACCGCTAAAGCCCTTAGCGACTCGAGCTGAAACCATTCCAGGAAAAGTCGACAAGATAGTCGTCACCTGGCTCAAGGGGCATTGGTTGACTCTCTTTCTAACAGCAGAGCCAGGTAGCATCGTAACGTAATATCAAGCACGTTCGCCTTTCATTCTCTTTCGCGTGAACGTGGACAAGTTTGCTTAGCAGGTTCGGAAGAAGGAAGGCTATTGTCAAGACCTCTCGGTGCCATATTCATATTAAGTAAGTAGAAAGAGATGAGGCGAAAAGCATCTAGTTCACATCTTCTCTTTTCGTTACTGTGGTTAGGATCAGGTCAGGGATGAGAAGTCGGTGAAAATCGAACTAGCGTTTCTAAGAGCTAAGAGTTCGCTGGCGAAGGGCTTAGCAGCATAGTAAATAGGAGTGACTGCTGAATTGAATGCAGTCGTCCTTACTTAGGCCTTCAAAGTCAATGCTAGGCAAACTAAGCAAATCATTTAAGAGCATCAAATCCTTCTTACAAAGAAGCACCCCCTATAGGTATAGGTCCAACAACCACCAATTATGTAGTGCACATACACAATTTGTGGGTACCTATTGCCACAACCACCAATTAAGTGAAAAGCACAAACAATTTATGGGTGCCCCTGGAGACAACCACCAATTATGGTAAAATTACACACAATTTGTGGGTTCTCCTTGAGACAACCACCAATTATGTAGTGCACATACACAATTTGTGGGTACCTATTGCCACAACCACCAATTATGTAGTGCACAAACAATTTGTGGGTACCTATTGCCACAACCACCAATTAAGTGAAAAGCACAAACAATTTATGGGTGCCCCTGAGCTTCCACCAATTATTCACACAATTTGGGGTGCCCCTAAACAACCACCAATTATAGAAAATCACCCACAATTTATGGGTGCCCCGTGTGACAACCACAAATTACGCTAAACTCACAATTTTTGGGTGCCCCTTGCGACAACCACCAAATTTTGTTAAAATCACACTCAATTTTTGGGTGCCACTGTACGACAACCACAATTTACGTGGAAAACACATACGCAATTTGTGGGTACCTATTGCCACAACCACAAATTAAGTGAAAAGCACAAACAATTTGTGGGTGCCCCTGAGCATCCACCAATTATTCACAAACAATTTGTGGGTGCCCCTAAACAACCACCAATTATAGAAAATCACTCACAATTTATGGGTGCCCCGTGTGACAACCACAAATTACGCGAAACACACAATTTTTGGGTGCCCCTTGCATAACAACCCCATTTCCCTCGTACTCCTCATCAATCTCAAGTGTTTTAAGACTCGACGGGACAACAGGAGTCCAGTGCAATAAGATGCAGCATAGTTTGTGAGGCCTACTTCAAGACCATATTGTGGCAGCTCATGTGCATATGCAGCAGCAAGAACAATATCACCAGCAATGCGAGCAGATACAATTTGTGCAATGATATCCTTGTTGGTAAAACGAACAACAAATAAGAAGTTCGAGATATCAATCACTTGCGGGTTGCACAGACAACAAATTTCAATCATCATCCTCATCTTCAGAATCTTCAACACCCACGGCTGAATTAAGTGCCTCCAAGCATGCAATCAACTTGGTCTTTCTCTCCTCATAGGTAAGCTTCTTAAGGTTGACCTCTGGTGTTCCTTTGGTGGCTACTTCCCTGATTTCTTCAAGGTGGGATCTGCACGAAATAGAACTTGCTTCAAAGTTTGATCAACTGATCAAAGCAATCAACAAGAATGATTCCAGTGATCAAGAATCTGTCAAGAAAGACCCTGCTGTTACCAAGAAATCAATCTCTTGAACCCACTGGTGACTCCGGTGGACCACAATCAGACATTACCAAGTCCTGGGTGAAGAAAGTAGAACTCCCCACATTTGATGGCATTGATCCTCTTGGTTGGATCTCTAAGGCAGAAATTATTTTCGAACTTCAACAAATTGATGATGACAAGGAACGCATGAGGTTAAGTCTCATTTGTATGGAGGGTGATGCGGGTTATTGGTTCAAATACTGGCGCAAAGAACATCAGAATGTATCCTGGTTTGTCTTCACACAAGCGTTGCTGGAAAGATTCGGGGAATGCGCCATGGGCACCATCTACGAGCGTTTGAAAACAATTCGTCAAACAGGTTCTGTGGCGGATTATATTAGAGAATTTGAACTACTTCCCGCACAAGCTGAGGGATCACCAGAGGAATTCGTTCTTGGCTGCTTTCTTGGAGGTTTACGCAAGCAAATTCGTGACCAGGTTCGCATACAAGATCCCACTCGCCTGGTGAAAGCGTTAGCACTGGCACGCAGAGTTGAAGAAGCTCAGCGTGACCCTCGCCAATTTCCTTCGCCTCAAAATCGTTTTCGTGATACAAGATTTAAGTCCAGTGGGTTTCTCACACGCTCGAGTTCACGCTACGACACAAATGGGTCGAAACTGTCAGAACACACATCATCATCTACCTCACGTCCTTCAAACCAGGTCATCGTTGTCCAGATAGTAATTTGCGTATGGTAATCTTAGGAGATAATGAGGACATGGACGACAATGCATCGCTGTCCAGATTTCTTTCTTGTAAAATAATCTGATTATAATAATATAAGCATATTTGAAAACTATTTTTTTATAACTACATTTTTTATAATATAATAGATTAGACTAATGATAATAAAGTAACGAGCGACAAAATAAACACGCATACTCAACGGGATGCGAATACGTGTGTGTAAAAAAGAATTTGTATCCGATTAGAAATCAGTACTCACCGAATGGCGACATATATGTACAATGAAAATACAGTGTGTACAACGGGAATAAAAAGCGTGCACGATTAGAAACGGTTTATTTGTGCAACGAGAATAAAAATCACAAAATTGTTAACAAACGCCAATTGACACATGTTAATTATTAAAACCTCAAATTGCATAATAAGTAATATTTTTGATTTTTTCTAAGAAAATCATGGGAAAATTATCAGGTAACTTATACAATGGTCAATCACTAGCAACCCCTTGAAATGTGAGTCCAAGAGTGTATCCCAAAGCTCGAGCTACAGGAACTGCAACCGCATTCCCAACTTGAATGTATCTATAATATTATAAACTATGTTAGTATCATTACTTTGATTTAAGCTACCAATTCAATAATTTTAGTTATAAAACAAAGCAAAATATATACCCTAGGAAACATAACTAAAATCACTTGAGTTACCTTTCTTTGACTGGCCCACATAACTTATAAAAGTCTGGAAAACCTTGAAGCCTAGCATTTTCACGAATAGGCAACACTCTATCTTGCTCAGGATGTGTAATTGCCTAATAAAACACATATCAGACATGTCAGCTAATGTATTCATTGTGAAGTGCAAACACATGATTGAAATGGGCTTCTTGGATATAAAACATCGATCACAAACATGTTTAGCTTGGCAGAACCTATAGGACACTTTCGACCAAAAAAAAAGAATCTATAGGACACATAAAACACCAAAAGAAAGTAGTATAAAACACTAATTTAGTGTATTTAACATGTCTTGCTTGCATTTACTAAAACACTTAAAAAGAATATCCGGTATCTCAAAGGCTTCTGAATTTTTTCCCGCAAGATCTAAACATTAATATTCCAATGAAATTCCAAATGTATCTATAATATTATAAACTATGTTAGTATCATTACTTTGATTTAAGCTACCAATTCAATAATCTTAGTTATAAAACAAAGCAAAATATATACCCTAGGAAACATAACTAAAATCACTTGAGTTACCTTTCTTTGACTGGCCCACATAACTTATAAAAGTCTGGAAAACCTTGAAGCCTAGCATTTTCACGAATAGACAACACTCTATCTTGCTCAGGATGTGTAATTGCCTAATAAAACACATATCAGACATGTCAGCTAATGTATTCATTGTGAAGTGCAAACACATGATTGAAATGGGCTTCTTGGATATAAAACATCGATCACAAACATGTTTAGCTTGGCAGAATCTATAGGACACTTTCGACCAAAAAAAAAAGAATCTATATAAATTATGTGTCAGATATACGAATACCCTATCCTATCCATCTGGAAATCTTAGTTCAAATCTTTGAAGCGCCTGTTTTGATGAATAAATGGAAACATTATTTTATCCATTTATGGGAATGTTTTTTTGATGTTTGGTCTCAACCAGGAACAATCCATATAATTGGTGGTTGTCTCCAGGGGAACCCACAAATTGTGTGTGTTTCCCGTAATTGGTGGTTGTTGCGCAAAGGGCACCCAAAAATTGTGTGTTTCATGTAATTTGTGGTTGTCACACGGGGCACCAATGCGAGCAGATACAATTTGTGCAATGATATCCTTGTTGGTAAAACGAACAACAAATAAGAAGTTCGAGATATCAATCACTTGCGGGTTGCACAGACAACAAATTTCAATCATCATCCTCATCTTCAGAATCTTCAACACCCACGGCTGAATTAAGTGCCTCCAAGCGTGCAATCAACTTGGTCTTTCTCTCCTCATAGGTAAGCTTCTTAAGGTTGACCTCTGGTGTTCGTTTGGTGGCTAAATTGATACATACTAGGATGTGTTTTGTAATTTTGATACATTTGAGAATCATAATGATAGTGTCTCGCTTATTAATAATTTACATTAATTGGGGATATATAAATGTAAATTATTAATAAGCGAGACACTATCATTATGATTCTCAAATGTATCAAAATTACAAAACACATCCTAGTATGTGATTTGGAGATATCATAATAAAGTCCTTAGAATAGATAGCTTCTTCAATGGAGC
Organism: Astragalus membranaceus; assembly: GCA_039519185.1. Classification (NCBI taxonomy): domain Eukaryota; kingdom Viridiplantae; phylum Streptophyta; class Magnoliopsida; order Fabales; family Fabaceae; genus Astragalus; species Astragalus membranaceus. The sequence continues at coordinate 150,601,706 of CM076847.1, read as the reverse complement.
ATCTATGTGATTTGATCGTGAGACCCTATTAAACTATAGAAAGCTATCCTTAAAGTACGTATCCGTAGTCGAAGTATTATTGTTAACAAGGACAACAATAATGCATAGAGGCTATTGTGTTGATGATTGATGACCACATCTCACAGGTCATGGATATGGAGATATCAAATCATAACACAGGTATAAATATTAGGAGTAATATTTATACTGGATTGACCCACCATGAGAATGCTGCATAATTGTTATGTAAGTGTCATTAGCGATTTTCATGCGACCAATGTGAGTAGTCCTTCGACTTAAGTCACTACGATCCCTACATGTGAAGTTGTAGACTTTAAAGTCATCAAACGTTGTCCGTAACAGGAAAATCATAAAGGTGGTTATTGGGTCTGCAATGAACCATGTGGAAGGGTGTGAGTGATGTAGATAGGATTCGCCCTCCTACATAACAGGAGTTATGTCTTGGGCCTATCGATAGAGTGAGATCGTGGAAATGCATGGCCATGCTAGAATGGACCAATATGTGATATTGTGTTCATTGTTAGTTATTTACGTGTCTACTCGGGGATCGATAAATAAATAAATAATTGGACTTTGCAAGTATGACATACATTATGACTTGCGTTCAATTAGACATTTGGACAAAGGGACAATTACTGCACGATAAGTTATGGTCGCAGAAAGGTTAAAATCGGATCACCGATTTTCTCATGACCTGGGTAGCAATGATGTGTTGCTAGACGCCTAATATTTATACCTGTGTTACCCAGTATAATATAATATTTATATTCTATTTATACTGTATTTATACCTGTGTTTAATATGAAATATTATATTTAGATTAAATATAATATAAATATTATTGTCATGTCAGTGAGGACCTATAAGGGTCACACATAGAGCAGAGTATGTCGGGATGTATGATTAAATTAAATATGATTTAATTTAATTGGATGTTGATTTATAGTTAAATATGATTTAAATAAATTTACAGTTATATTTATTTAATTGAATTTGATTTAATTAATTAAATAAGGGAAATTAATTGATTAGATTAAATATGATTTAATTTAATTAATAGTCAAGAATTAATTAAATTGTTGAATTAATTTTGGGTTGGGCCAGCACTTTCTGGGTATGACCCATTAGCCAAATAGGTTTGGAGATGTCACTCACTATAAAATATAAATAGAAAAGTGGCACTCATCCCTAGGTATGCAATGTGTGTAGCGGCCGCGCTCTCTCCCTAGGATGGCTAGCACCTCCGTTTCGGTGGCTCGTGTGGACTTCGTAGAGATCAGATATTTTTCTGATTGGCGATCAAAGCACGCTACAAGAGGTAAGCACAAAAGATCTCTATTGTTACTTACGTGCTCTGTTTGTTGGTGATTAATGGCTAATCGGATCCTTGGCAAAAGGGATATTCCGCTCTAGAAATCAAAATGTTTTGAAAAATGATCTAGAATCCCTAACAGTGGTATCAGAGCATTAGGTCGATAATGCCATTAATCCCAAAATAAAGTTTGGTTCTTTTTCATACATATGATCTATGATCGAGTCGTACATGGTTTGATAATTATTGTTTTGAATTTGATTCAATAATTTCACATTCATGAGATGATAGTCGTAGCCTCTGTAATATATGTTTTGAGTATAGACCGCACGACTTTGTTCTTCTATTGAATTCCAAAAGAGTTTTTGAATTTGGTCTAAACATATTTCTAATCGTTGAATACCAATATGTGATATTGAATACAATAATATTGTTTCCGTTTAGAATGGTTTGTAACAGATGAGTGTGAATCATTCACGGATTTTATATTCAAGTTTTTCAATTGATTCCCATTTTTCCTGATTCAGTGAGTTAAATAGTTTAACTTTAATTTGAATAGGATAATTGAATGGTTGGATCTTCATATTGATTTTTGCCTCTCAAAAGTCAAATTCATTTCTTTTGATCAATACATTCCCGTAAAATGACTTCGTCATAATTGGCATCATGATTGATAATAAATAGCCTTGATTTAGACTTCTTGTTAAAATTTGTTACGTACAAGTGTCTAATTATTTAAATAATTATTTAATTATTATTTTATAATTGATGACAATAAGTGTTATTATTTTCTTATTTTATTACTTTTGACGCAGTGTATGGTTATGGCCTTAGATGTATGGTGTTTAGTTTATTTCATTTAAATACAACCTGCGTGTCGTGATTTATTGGAAACGAGGTGTGGGGGGGGGGGACTCTAATTGATGGAATTGTTTTAAAGAAAGGTGAATGAAGAAATATTGGGGGTTTATTAGATTATTAAGGGAACGCGGTGCCACTCTCCCTCATCTTCCCTCTATTTTTTGATTTCATTTTTGTAACACCCCAGTATTTCTAACTTCTAGAAATACCAAAATGCACAGCATGGCATGTATCAGAGTTGACTTGTATGCTTGGAATATTGAACACAACTAAAAACTTCGATAAATAATTATCAACGGTTCCATGAACCTCATTAAACTTAACATAATGTACTTAAGTCTCATGACTTAAAACTTATACAACCTGGTGTTCAATATCCAAAACATAAGTAGTGGAAACGATTTACAACTATTAGCTAGTAATAGTTATACAATCGATAATACAAAGACAACAAAAGGGAAAAAGGCATAAACATAAAACTGAATCTTCAATAATAGCTCCATAAAGCACACCGTCTAGTCGTGCTTCTTCGCCTTTGCCTTTCCCTGTTTCTCTGTAAAAATCACAATAATAAAGGGTGAGATAACATTATCTCAGTGAGTCCTATCGAGACCCCTTACTAACACTAGCGGTTCATTATGCTTAACCTTTGAACTCGTAGCCCTAATAAGCGACTACGTAGGAATCTTAATCTTTCGTAGCCCGATTCTGGATAGCTATGTGCTTTATCTTTTACTTAGCATAAAATTATGCTCTATTGTCCGTAGCCCAATTCTGGATGACTACGTACAATCTTTTTCTTTAACTTAGCACAACACTTCAAGTCACTTTCTTTATTTTTCTATGGCTTTTGGTGAGCCCAATCCACTAACCACTAATTAGCGGGCAAACCTCATGGGGCCTAGGTTTTGGGGCTCATGACTTCCCCTCCCCTAGTATGCTAATAAATGGGGTCGTCACCCTTGATATACATATATTATTATATGTATGCCATTCTTCCTTTCCTCAAGGGAAAGTAACTTAACTTGTCTTTACATGAATTGAAACTTACATGGCTTGTATGGACTTATAGTCCTTTATCTTAACTTGACTTGAGAACACTCGCGTATACTAACGTACGGTTTTTCATAGCTTTCATAACTTAAGAAAATTCCATCTCAAGCATACTCAATTCCATGATATTCGTGTATTATAATCACTACAAGTGGTTGGAAAGAAAATTAGAAGAGGTTTGGAATCGAAAGGAGAGGCGAAACGAATTTTTGGCAACCGGGGACAGAAGACCTTGCAAGACCCGTGCCAGACCTAGCACGACTCGTGCTGCCTGGAAATGCAATTCCAGTCAACAAGAAAGGTTGGCACGACCCGTGCTAGGGGTAGCACGACCCATGCTGCCTGTAGCAGAGTCATAATTCGCTTATTTCGTGCCGTTTCGCTTTTCCTATCGCGTCCAATCCGTAACCCAATCAAAGTTTCCAACTTCAACAGATAATATCACAGATAATTCCAGTGCAACCAAGTCATTCAACAATCAACATATCATTCAAACAATCGTATAAATTATCGTAAAAATGTAATTTCGTGAAAACGGTTTTTGACTCGATCCCTTTTAAAACGAAACGCGAAACATATCAATTCAGAGACATACAACACAGTGTCGAAAAACATCCCTAAGTGAGTATAGAACTCACCGTATTGTGATGAAAATCACAAACACCGAGACTCTCTGAAGCTCAAACGATCCGTAACACATGAACACGCCCCAATTTAGTTCCAATCCTCTTTCACAATCGAACCAACTCACTCTAAACTCGCAACCAGCAACTCAATCACTCAAAACTTCCTTCAACCAACAATGTAGATGGCTAGGAGGGCTTCCAAATGATTGTTGAGGTTTCAAAGGAACATGCAATGAAGTTAGCTCAATGATTTGACTATAGGAGCTTAAAAGCTTCAACAGTGGCAAGAAGAGATTGGAGGTGAATGAGTTTCTGAATGTGGTATCAATAGAAAGAGAATCGAAAATGGAGTAAGATGAAGGTGGAAATACTTACATGCATTGGAGGGATCAAGCCCTCTCTCCTCTTCTTTCTCTTCTCTCTCTCGCCACTCTCTTCCTCTCTCCCTATTCTTTCTTTCAGCAAAAATGAGAAAAATGAGGAGTGTGTGCTGTTTCAGAACCTGAGATGAGGGTTTAAGTGTCTTGGAAATGACCAAAACACCCTTGGTTCACTAATCCTCTCCTTTCCCTATCTTTCTAAGTTCTGAATTTGTTTCAAGTGAAGGGTGGTGTGTTTGTTGTTTTAATGAGAGTGAGTGACTTAATTCAACTGAAGGTTTTAAAATACCGTGAAATGACCATACTATCCTCGCGTCCTAATCCCTCACTTAAACCCCAATTCTAATCAAATAATCAATAGTTCACATGACTCATATAATTAAGTAATCAAACATAAAATTAATTTAATTTGTCCATAACCTTCACCTCATAAATAATTAATTAAGCATATATATATATATATATATATATATATATATAACTTAGCTAATCAATTAACTCATAACCTCACGCTAACTTCAATAAACGAAATTAGCTAAATCGGGGATGTTACAATTTTTTGTGTTATCGCTAGTTTAATTAGGGGTTGTAACAAAAAGAAATATTGGGGTTTTTTTAAGATAACAGAAAAAGAAAGAGGAGGATAAGGCTACATAGAAGGAGCTGAATGGTTTGTTTGATATTTCGCCAACTTGATTGCCTGCCATGGGTCTTACTGTGTTTGAGTTTACTGTGTGCGTTCTGGATAAGGGGAAGACATCCCTCTCGCGGAACCCTCCCTCGGTCATCTCTCCCTTGTGTAACACGCTGGGCTCCCTCGGTTCCTTGCTTGTGTTGTTTCCGTTGTTGAGCAACTAGGTTTGGTGGAGATGAAGATCTGAGAGAGGAATGAAGAATCATGGGAATGATGAAGAAGATGGGGATGTGGCATGGGAAAATAAGAATAAAAAAATTAGAAAAAAAAAGACACCTCAGCTCTCTGTTTGCCACCTCAGTGTTTTTTAACAGTTGGTTAACAGAAGGGTATTTTTAAAAACGAGATGATTTTGCAGAGACGTATTTAAAAAAATACTTTTGCAAGGGCATATTTGAAAAACAGGTATATTTACAGGGACCAAAAACATATTTAAACCTAAAAAATGATAAGAGATGGGCATGAGAAAGAATGGAAACTTTATAATTTTTTTTTGTAATAGATACTTTCGTGTACGAGAGGTACGACCCCAATGGCCTTTGACTCCACAACAATAGAAATATTTTAATTATTTTTTTGCTACCCCGCATCTCCACCAGCCTTTTCATTCTTTCCAATAATTTTCCACTCCTGGAAAAAGAAAATGTGTTCTTGTAATTTTACTGTGATTATGATCAAGACCACGGCCACAAGTTTACCCTTAGTGATCATGTGTTGCTACATTCACTTCTGGGAATGAAGCAGTACTAGTGGGATGATTCTCATGATTTTTAATCAAAAGTTCATTATTTTGTTAACATGTGTTGCTACATTCACTTCTGGGAATTGAGCTGTATTAGTGGGATGATCCTCATGATATTCCAATGACTTTTAGTTGAAGGCGCAACAACATCATAGTCAAATAATAATATTCTGACATAGTGTACTAGAGAGAAAATTAGCAAATCACCGTAATTTTAAAAGTTACAATCCAAATCACCTAGCATCAAAAATTGTTTGCTTTTTCCTTGTACATAAGGAAATCTTGCACACTAGTAATGATCGGATCTTTCAATAACCAAAGTAATATCAAATCCTTTACCATTTTTTCAATTGTGAATTAAATTAAGGGGTTAATATATAATTATGGATCTCATGTTTATTTAACCAGCTGCAATCGATACATATTAAAGCACTAATACCACATAAAGAAACAGAGTTGTCATAAAACATTCAGAAACGGAAGTAAAATAAGATTATATTGATTCATAAAATTTAACCAATAATTCTTTAGAAGCATAAGAAAGGTCTCCGAGTATTTAAAGAAAAACTTTTCACTGAAAACCATAGCAAGAAAATAACACTCCATGGGAGAAGAAAAGGCATCTTCAAATTAAACTCTTATCATCATTCTTAAGTCTCCATTATTCTTTCTGATGAAAGAATAATATAATATAACAAATGATATATTTGAGAAGAAAATAATATAATATAACAAATGATGGCGTTCAAGCATATCCAGAAAGAATTTACAAAAACAATAAGAAAATGAGGTTTACAGTTCTATTACATCATCATCTAAGTGATGGCATTGGAAAAGAGATAAGGAGCCTATATGAGTATATGAGACTCCAAAACCATTAAGAGGTCGAATAGCATTCGTTGGGATTAACATAGGCATTACATGAGATCATAGAACCGATGATTAACATAGGCATTACATAGAAAATCTAATTACAAAATATATATGATTAGAAAACTAGAGAAAGAGAAGCTCCTTTTTTCTTTTTATGGGTAGGTAACGTTTCCTTATCAAAAACTATTATCCTATTTATACTACTGTCTGATTTATATGAAGATGATTATCAAAACTGCCAATCAATAACACACTACTTTTTAATCAATTTATTTATAATTGTTATGCTCTCTATCTTTTGTTTATTTGCCTTTTCAATCACAAAGAATATCCATTAGATATAAGTTATAACTATAAGTGCCATACCCACATAGCAGCGCAACAACTAAGTAACTAAGGAAGCAATAATCCAGTGATGCATAGGCGTTCGTACATTACAGAATCAAAGTAAAAGAAATGGAAACTATATAACACAAGATGAAGTATCATGAACCTGTAAGAAGCAATACTATCCGAATACCAATACTACCTTCGGATGTTTAGAGCGTCGTGCTGATAACGTGTTATGGAATAAATCAAAACTATAGGAAACAAAGAATGAGAGAATTTGGGAGTCTTTGTTTTTATCTTCACAAGTACACATTTACATATATATGAGGATGAATCCTATTTATAGGGTGGGGATTGGAAATGAGTGGTCAATCATAAAAGACTACTACACAAGATAAGAATGAGAAGATGGGAGAAGACAAATGGACATACACTAACAACCTTAATATTCATAACAATAAATTACTTTTACTGTTTAAATTCAGTTATAGAATCATTCGTAGTAAGCAACACGATGCGACTTGTACGTATGCGCGAGCGAGTATACAATTAATTGGGAAGAAAAAAATGTCAAAACATTAATAAATATGGGAAGGGAACTATCAATAATGGGAATAACCTCCAAATTTATCCCTCACTAATGGAGAATTGTCCCCATTATTTGATATATTAGCCTTCAATCACGTCCTTTCACACCAGTCTATTTTCTTGTGAAAATTCACCATCAGATAACCTCATTCTAGCCTTGATTGCCTGCATTAGTAAAACCACACAAGACGAATTAATTTACTTTGTTGTCCTTTTAACTTTTTGCCTTTGGCCAATCTTAGTATATATCTAAATATTGGGTTTTAAGATAAAGGCTAACTAAAAAGCAACATACCTGTTGTTCCCAACTTATACAACTGGTTATGATAGAAAGTTGAAGATTTTGAGCAAAAGAACCAATTTGTATACCAATCCAAAGTCCTTTCCCTCCTACGTGTACCCAAAATGCCATTAAGGCTGCAGCTGGAATCCCACAAAGGTAGAAGGCCACTATATTTACATAAACTGCTATATGTTGCCATCCACAACCTCTAGCAATCCCTGAAGTGAACCATTGAATAGTAAAAAAAAAATTACTCAGGGAGCTTAAAAGTTTGCATGCCTTCTACATAAAATATGAATTTATTTGAGTATTAACAAGAGAGAAATCTACCTGAGAGAACACCTTGACTGCTGTCCAATATAACAGATAAACAAACCAGTGGAGCCATGACAGTGACATAATCAACAACTTCCTTCTCATTGCTGTAAATATATCCATAAACATGTCGACATACAAAGAGAGTTGTGCTCACTATACATGTTTCCATGACTGCAAGTGACATTGCAGCCAACACTGCAACACGAGCAGCATGTGGATTCCCAGCTCCTAGCTCATTTGAAATCCTTGTGCTATAATCATTACATATTTCAAAGGATAATCTATTTAGAAGTATGCTTATACGTAGATATATAATTACATCATATATACATGTAAGGAAATATAGGTTGAATGTATATATATATATATATATATATATATATATATATATATTATCTAACCTTGCGGCAGCACCAATTCCAAAGGGTATTGCATATAATGTTGCAATGGTATTATGACTGTAGAAAAATGACCAAGTAAAATCACATTCATTTACAAAATCTCATAAGAGAATATTGGTATATATATATATATATATATATATATATATATCATGAGTTGCATTTAAAGGAGACCAGTAAATTAAAAAAGTAACCAACATACCAAATGGATAGAACTGAAGTTTCAAGTTGTGGATTTGGTAACAATCCAGACAGCAAGACAATCAGCTCAAATGACCACCATTCAAGGCTACAATTATTAACAATAGAAGAATATTATTGACTAATATTATTTATTTTTTAAGAATCGTATTAATTAATAGAAATCATGTGGGAAAAGAAAAGTTATTATCACCAAATCATTACTGTAGATGGGATAGCAAAACGCAGGAACAACCAAATTCCATTGAACAACTCCATAGAAATTGGGGCACGAGTCTTTGCACATGCAGAAGAGTATCTCATGTATAATCCAAGAAAAATCACATTTAACCAGATTGAAATGCTAATTGCCAATGCTCCACCAACATAATGCAGTCTAGTCTTGAATACCAACACCCAACAAAGAGGTATGTGTAGACCAAGAGTTACACAAGAACTTATAAGCATGGGAAAAAGCAAACTTTGCATTTGGAAGTATCGAACTAATGGTTGTAGAATTGCATATGCAAAAAGTGCTGGAAGAAGCCAAATTATGAATTTTCCTGCTTCATTTGCAATTAGAGGGTCTTGTCCTATGAAAAGTAGTATACTTTCCATGTTGATCCAAATTAAAGAGAGGGGAATACAAACCAATGTGAGAGTGAATATGGCGGTGTATGTTTGCATTCCAATTCTTTGATATTGCTTAGCTCCAAAAGCCTGTCCACAAATAGTTTCCAATCCACTAGCCATTCCCATCTGATCGATGGCAGGTGAAAAATCAACAATGAACTATGTTACTGAAATCATCAAACTTTGGTAGATTAATTGTAATACTCTCAAAGAAAATATTGTCTAATTTGATTTGATTTTATTATAGTGAAAAATCATTCAAGTAGAAAAAGACTACTAGACGTAACGACCAAGTGTTGTGTATCTCTAACCTCTTTTTTTTGTTTATACATATGTCTGTTTTTGTAATTAGGTAACAAATAGTTTTTATGCTTGTCTTATGTGAAAAAAAATTGGAAAATTATTATCAAAGTAAATCGTTCAATCACTTGTAAAATAAAATTGTTTTCACAAAATAAATAAATTATAAAACACTTTTCAATCTAGTTAAAAGTTTTTCTCGCCAAGTCACTTTTTAAAAGTGTTCAATCAAGTAAGTCCAAACTTTTTCCCATTTTGTTCTCTCTCTCTCTCTCAAAGATGAGATGAGAAGGAATGAAATCCTCTCATTTTGAGAAGGAGAAAGAAATATATATCAAATAAAATAATAATATTTTATTCAATGTCTTATTTTCTCTCTTAAGAACTCTCTAATACCGGAGAGGATCTGAACCCAAATGACAAAGGGAATGGTGGTTTGTGGTCTAACCATCCCCTTCTTGAATTTGGATTTAGTGCAGTCGAAGAGTGTGTAGTCAACCAATCAGAAAACTGGAGTTCAGGAGTTGTTCGATTAAGATTGGACAGTGCGAATTTTAAGTGCAGTTTTTTATTTTTACTTAATCTAAAATTCGAATTTGAAAATTGGACTGTCCGATTTGGATCAGATGACTCGAACTAAAGTTGGATTCGGGTCCCTCTTTCTTTGAATCGTGAACCAAGTTGGATTGGACCCCCCACCCCCGGTCTGTCGTCGTATGTATGTATTGCCTGAGCGAGTGTGACTAGTCCTTCATCGCACACCACCACAAAGCTAGCTACAAAAATCTTCACTCCACCAACCTAGCCAGAATCGCATCATCCAACCAATGTTTGAGTTTGACTACATAGTAATAACCATCAAACTCGTCGACCACGCGATTAATTAGATATATGAATTTATGTCACATATATATGATATATGCGATATCTGTTATGATTGGTAAAACTCAAAAACTGTGATTCATTTCATTGAATTCAGAATATATACAAGGTTGAATCAGGTCGATGATAACTGATTCAGTTACATACTCTAACTGCATAACTAACCGAAGGAAAAGAAAGACTAAAAAGACTAATACTAAGTCTAAGGGAAACTACTCCTTAGTCAATAAAGAAAGTCAAAGCTGACTATTAAAAATTACATTTTAATAATATAAATATATCTAACACCCCCCCTCAAGCTGGAGCAGGTATGTCCTTCATGTTCAGCTTGGAGAGTAACTCTGAAAATGGTGCTGGCAGCAGAGGCTTCGTATGTATGTCAGCAATTTGAGCCTTAGATGGAATAGGCATGAGATGTATTACACCTGATTGCACTTTGTCACGGATGAGATGGCAATCCAACTCAATATGTTTGGTTCGTTCGTGAAAAATGGGATTTTGCGCAATGTGAATGGCTGACTTATTGTCACAGTAAAGTGAAACAGCTGTGTGTTGAGGCACCTGTAAGTCCTGAAGAAGGTATAGCAGCCACTGAATTTCAGAAGTAGTAATAGCCATTGCTCTATATTCTGCTTCCGAAGAGGATCGAGAGACAACAGATTGTTTCTTGGACTTCCAACTGATGAGGGAAGAACCATAGAATATGGTAAAACCAGTAACTGATCGTCTACTATCTAAACAAGCAGCCCAATCGGCATCACAAAAAGCTTTGAGTAACCCATCAGAAGTGGAAGAGTAGAATAGACCACGGCCTGGGTTACCTTTGATATATCTAAGAATATGCATTGCAGCGGCTAGATGAGTATCTAATGGATTAGAAAGGAATTGACTTAACTTGTGGACAGCGTAGCATATATCTGGTCTGGTGTTTGTAAGATAGATGAGACGACCAATTAAGCGCCTAGAAGCAGAAGGGTCAGCAATAGGAGAGCCAGTGGCAGTACTAAGTTTCAAATTAGGCAACATTGGTGTGGAGGCAGGTTTGCAAGCTAACAAACCAGCATCCTGTAAAAGTTCCAAAGCATACTTTCTTTGTGATATAACAAGACCTGTGGAGGATCGAGCAACCTCAAGACCAAGGAAAAATTTCAGTGTGCCAAGGTCCTTGATTTTGAATTGTTGATCAAGAATATGTTTGACAGAATTTATCTCAGTTATATCATTGCCAGTGAGCACAATATCATCCACATAGATGAGTAAGATAGTGATAGTAGATCCCGAAGATTTAATCAACAAAGAGTAGTCATTTTTTGACTGTTTGTAATCTAAAGAAAGTAGGAGAGAGACAAGCTTAGAGTTCCATTGTCTACTAGCTTGTTTCAAGCCATAAAGGGATTTATGAAGTTTACAAACTATCTTGGGGTTAGAAGTATCAAAACCAGGGGGGATTTTCATATAGACCTCTTCATGAAGATCACCATGAAGAAAAGCATTGTTGACATCCAATTGATGGAGATGCCAACTATGTGCAGAAGCTAGAGCAAGAACTAACCGAACAGTCGTGATTTTAACCACAGGTGAAAAATTTCTGAGTAATCCACACCCTCCAATTGAGTGAATCCCTTAGCTACTAAACGAGCTTTGTACCTCTCAAGAGACCCATCAGATTTCAACTTGACTTTGTAAACCCACCTACAACCAATAGGCTTCTTACCAGAGGGGAGCTCAGTGAGTGACCAAGTATTGTTGGATTCAAGAGCTTTAATTTCTAGATCCATGGCATCCTTCCAACAGTGGTGTTTGGCAGCTTGGGTGTAGGTAGTAGGCTCAGCTATGATTGATACAGAAGCAACAAAGGAGGAATGGGATGGGGAAAGGTTATCATATGACAAAACTGTATTCAAGGGATAAAGTATACCTGAGGGAGAGGAGGCACTAGCAGAAGAAGAGACCATACCACAGTGAAAATCTTGCAAGTATGAAGGTTTAAATTTCTGTCTAGTGGATACTCTCAAAGGGATAGGAGGAGAGTCAGAGGGTGAGGGTGAGTGTTCTGTATCAGTAGGGGTGGAGGGAGAAATTTGGTCATTGGAGACATCAGGTAAGGGAGCTGCAGTAGATAGGGTTTCAGTGTGAGGGGCAGTGGTGGTGTGAGAGGGATATGAAAAAAGGTCAGTGAGGTTAACTTTGGAGGGTTCAGGTAAGGATTGAGGCAGAGGGGTGGGAAGATTCAGTGATTGTTTGTAGGGAAAAATGTCTTCATAGAAGGTTACATTTCTTGAAAGAAATAATTCTTTGTTTTGGAGGTCTAGGAGAAGGTACCCCTTAACACCTTGGGTGTGGCCAATGTGTATACATTTGCGAGCACGAGGTTGGAATTTGGTTCGGTGAGTAGTGAGGGTAGTGGCATAGCAAAGGGCACCAAACACACGAAGGGTGGATATGTCAGGTTGTTTTGAGTGTAGTATGAAAAATGGAGACTGATTTTTGAGTGAAGGAGAGGGTAATTGGTTTATAATGTGAGCAGCATGGTTAATTGAAAAATCCCAAAACTGTAAAGGGAGATTGGATTGGAACATAAGGGATCTAGCTACATTCAAAAGGTGTTGGTGCTTACGTTCTACTATGCCATTTTGTTGTGGGGTTTCAACACAAGATTTTTGATGAATAATGCCAAGAGAAAGGTAAAGATCATTGAATAGGAATTCCTTGCCATTATCAGACCTAATGGACTTAACTTTGGTATTGAATTGAGTGTTAACATATGTGAGAAAGTGAGTGAGGGCTGGTCTAGTTTCAGTTTTATTTTTGAGGAGTTTGATCCAGGTAAACCTAGATTTGTCATCTACAATGGTTAGGAAATATCTATTGCCATTAATAGAAGGGATGGCCATTGGACCCCATATGTCAACATGAATTAAATCAAAACAGTTTTCAGTGACAGAAATGTGTGATGGAAAAGGTAATTTTCGTTGTTTAGCAAGGTGGCAGGTATCACAAACATGTTGTATTAAATTTGGAATGTTACAATGATATTTTTGAATGAGATTATAGCTAGTAATAGAGGGGTGGCCCAGCCTATGGTGTCACAAGTCTATGCTAGAAGAATGGAGAGAAACAGAGTTACATGTTATGTGGTGAGAGGCCGAAGCAAGTGTTTGAGGTGAGATCTTCAAGTGGTACAATCTTCCCTTCAATCTAGCGCTTCCAATCATCCTCTTCGACGGGATATCCTGCAAAATACAATCAATGCCATCAAAAATAGCCTTAACTCTACTTGTTTCAGCCAATTGACCAACAGAAATTATGTTGGATTTGAAATTTTCAACATAAAACACATCATATAGAATGAGAGATGGAGAAAGAACAACAGTCCCTTTAAAATAGGCATATGTAGTGTGACCACTTGGTAGGTTAATAGAAACAGGCTTGATTGCTCGGTAAGAGGTGAAATATGCAAGAGAGCCACATATGTGATCCGTTGCACCCGTATCAACAAGCCAAAGTATGTATAGAGTACCTTGCTCATCATAACCAGATGCAATATGGTGAGCAGAAACCATATTAGCAGAGACCGGTGATGCAGCAGTAGAAGAAGCTGTTGGAAGGAGTGAGAGAAGGCCTTGTATTTGTTCACTTGTCAAACTGAGCAAAGGTGAAGAATGCGTTCCAGTGGAAGAACCATTAGTATCTGCAGAAACATGATTAACCGTTTTCTTTTGCTTGAAGCCGGGAGGATAACCATGCTTCAAGAAACATGTTTCAACCGTATGATTGGTGCGGTTGCAGTGTGTGCAAAGACGATTACCACGAGGTTTACCTCTACCACGACCAGTACCGTTACCAACAGCAGGTTGAGCAAGGACATTCGCAACAAGAGTATCAGTAACTGCAGATGAAGAAATTTGGCGTTCTTGTTGAACAACCATAGAATACACCCTAGGAAGAGTAGGAAGAGGATCCATGAGCAAAATTTGAGAGCGAACAGCAGCATAGTTCTCATTCAAACCTTGAAGAAAACTCATAACAGAGTCGCGATCACGATATTTAACAACAGTTGCAGAAGATTGACAACAACAATCAACAGGTGATAAACAAGCAGGGATTGGAATGAAGTTGCAAAGTTCATCCCATAGAACACGCATTTTTGTAAAATACGAGCTTACCGAGAGATCTGCTTGCTTGAGAGAGTAAATTTCTTGCTGGAGATGATGGATACGAGTATTATCACCTTGAGAGAATCGGTTACGCAGTTCTTTCCATACGTTGTAGGCCTCGGTGATCCAGAAGATGCTTGACGAGATTTCGGTTGAAACGGAGTGATTGATCCAAGAGAGCACCAACATATTGCATCGTTTCCAGCGAGGATAGAGAGGATCAGAGGTAGACGGCTTCAAGATCGATCCATCCACAAACACGAACTTGTTCTTCATTTCGAGCGACATCGTCATTGCTTGAATCCAACAATGGTAGTTGGAACCTTCAAGAACAGGATTGACAAGCTTCAGCGATGGATTTTCATTGTTGTGAATGAAGTAAGGATCAGAGGCATCATCACGCTTGCGAGAAGAACGACGAGGTGAAGGCGAAGAAGCTTCAGATTCGCTCGAGCCAGATTCAGAGGAAGGCATTGTCACGTTGCAGAGAAATCAGCAATCGAAAGGGAAAAGAAGGATAAAGGATGATCCGAATCAGGAATCAAAGAAAGGATTGAAGGAAGATAGCGATTCGAAGAAGAAATTCGAAATCGAAGAGAGATTTAGGGTTCGCAGTGACGAACCATAAAGGAATTTGGGGAGAATTTCAGAGAATTTTGCGGAAGAGTTTCAAGCTGATACCATGTTATGATTGGTAAAACTCAAAAACTGTGATTCATTTCATTGAATTCAGAATATATACAAGGTTGAATCAGGTCGATGATAACTGATTCAGTTACATACTCTAACTGCATAACTAACCGAAGGAAAAGAAAGACTAAAAAGACTAATACTAAGTCTAAGGGAAACTACTCCTTAGTCAATAAAGAAAGTCAAAGCTGACTATTAAAAATTACATTTTAATAATATAAATATATCTAACAATATCCTTTGGGTTTGATTGAGTTATATATATTTTTCTTTAGTTTTACGTGCTACCAATCCAACAAATATAATATAAGATTATCAGAATCATCACTTTCTTATCATAAAAATAATATAGCAGAAAAATAGACAAATAAACGAGGCAGACAAGCCAGCTAGCGATGAAGCAACTTATAGTTAATTTGAAAAGAAATTTAATGGCAGAGATTGAGAGAGGCTTACAAGAAGACTAAAACCAGTGACTGCAGCAAGGGAGATAGCTAAAGAGGAGCCAGAGAGATAGAGCTCACCCAAGTGACCAACCATCATAGTTGTTACAGACTGCAACAAATATTGTGAGGTAATCACAGCAACCATAGGACCTGCTATCTGGCAAATCCTCTTCATTTCGTTAATGAAAACATCCCATGTAACTCTTTGCTGCTCACTCACAATCTCTTTTGCTAATAGACTCTCTTCCATCCTTCTCTTCTCTCCCAAGACAGAGTTTTGATTTTCTGATAACATGTTATACACGATATTATTTACAGCTGTTTTTTTTTGTCTTCTTTTATGTCAAAGATATGATTCTTCTGTTCTGTCTGTTTTAAGGCGGCGCTTCGTTATAATTAAAGAAAAAAATTAATTCATATTTAACAATTTAGAATTTACCTTTTAGAAATTTTGAAAAAATAGAAATTATTTTATTTTATTTAACGTTTTATAAAAAATTTATAAAACATTTTATAAAATTTCAATTTTTTACCTAACCAATTTAAACTTACATTATAAAAAACTAAATTTGTAAACTTTTTTTATTCTTTCTGTAGAAATTTGAAATCTAAAATCTTCAAAATCGAGGTAACTAATTATTTCTTTCTTATTTGTCATATTCTCATCTAGGTAATTAGTTCAATAATTTCTTTTATCTAAATAAATTTTAATTTTTAGAAACATTAATAACTATGTGTAAATTGAGAAATACAGGAAATAATAAAAATTAATTTTATATTTTTTAATATATTGAGAATAAAATAATATATCAAACGGATGACTGTTATATTTTTGCTTACTTGTGAATTTGATATATCAAATTATTTTTGATTATTTTTCTAAGGACAAATTTTTATACGTTTAAATTAGCTTAGGTACTTATTTATAAATTTTTAATTAATTCAGAAACCTTTACAAATTGTGAATGTCACATCAATACTGACTAATTGCTGACTAACTTTAATGTAAAGGAATGACCTAATTGAAAAAATTATATTAGTTTAAAGACCTTATTACAATTTTTTTAGTTTTGGGCGCTATTTAAAAATTCTCAAATAACTAGCGCATCGACCCGTGCATTGCACGGGGTAAATGCTCTAGTAAATACAGAATTGTGGAAGTAGGAATATTTATTGCCTAAATTGCAATATGAAAAAGTCTTGTTTAAATATATAAAAAAAGAGAATTGCGAGTTTAAGAGCTAAATTAAATTGTACAGACATAATCCAGACATAACCCATAGCAAAACATAATTTTAACATCCTCCTTCACCTAATTATCTAAGTTAAAGAAAATAGGATGATTAATTAGGGTTTCCTTGATGTGCATGTTGGTGAGGAAATTCCACTCGAAGGGGTAGTGGTTGGTTACACATCACACGACGACGGCAATCATACGGGTCCCTGAAAGAGATTGAAAGACATTGAAATTGAACATTTATTATAAATAGTAAGAAGAAAAAGTCTAAAGAACTTTGAGTATTTCAACAGTTAAATTTTTTCCGAACGTTATAGCGTGGTTCTTTACGTATTTTGGCACGAAATTACATTTTTGTTTGACCAAACCAATTACTAAAACAAAATCTGTGTATCTGTAAAATCTAAATTTTTTCTAAGACACCCAAAAACACACTGTTTAGCGTCACACTTTACATGTTTTGGCGCAAAATTAATTTCTTGTTTGACCAAACCAATTGTTGAAAAACGAAGTCAGTGTATTTGTACATCTATTTTTTGAATCATAAGGTAACCCAAAACACATTGTTTAGCATCACACTTTCTATATTTTGTTAGAATTTTTTTTTCACAAAATTGGTAATGCAGGAACAATATTCGAATATTTTAACAATTAATTTTTTTTCGGACTTAAAGTATCCAAAAACACACTGCCTAACGTCACACTTTACGTAATTTGTAACAAAATTAATTTTCATTTTTACTAATCTGATTATGAAGGAATAGACTTCAGCTATTAAATACCCTTAAAACATAATAATATGAATTATATAGGAACAAATTTCACATTTTTGAATAATTACATTTTTTGTTGTATTATAAATTACTCTATATTAAAAAAAAAAGGGATAAAAAGGGAAAAAATGAGAGAAGGGTTTTGGGGAAAGAAACAAAACAAAAAATAAGGGAGGGAGTTTTTGGGGAAAAAACAAAACAAAAAAAGGGCGGGGGAGGGAAAATTGGAGTCAAAAGAGAGGGGGAGGGGGAGAAGTAGAGCCAATTCTTGTTGGAGGGCCCACCTCAAGACTACCATGGGATTTATATGTATAGATTAAACAATAAAATAATAAATAAAGGTAATTCTCTAAAGGTCTTTAAAAATTTTATTATCTTTCATTTAATTAATTGAAAAATTATAATTATATTTTATTAAAGGGCGCTCCATTAAAAAAACTGATGTTAAATGTGCTCTCGGTCCAACTAAAATGTTCTCGTGTACTATTAAAATGTTGAGTTGGCCGTGTGTCAACAACGTTGATATACAAAGAGACTATTTTGGTCCTTATTTTTGGGCAATTTTGGTCCTCAATAAAGATTGAACAAAATTATATGCTTATAAAAAAGTAGAGTTAACAAATTATCATTCATAAAACATCTGCAACATTCTAAAAGTGTAGATTTAATTCTTACCTTGAGTAATTAGCATTATTTTTCATATTTTCTTTTCACAAGTTTGTCACATCTTTTGTAAGGTTTTAATACTCTTTTGATAAAAAATAATTCTTTAAATATATTATTTTCATTGTAATATTTTTTATATTTTAGTTTATATTTTTAATATTATATATAAATATATATATTATTTTAGATTTTCTTATTGAGATATCCAAAATAAATAAATAATTTATTTTTTAAATACCACTTTAGTTAAAAACAAAATTATATGTTTATAAAATATAATTATAGTTTTTCAGTAAACCAAATACGAAAATAGGGTTAAATAGGTTTTTAGTCCCTATAAAATTTTGCAATTTTGTTTTTAGTCCCTATAAATAATTTTTTCATTGACTTCAGTCCCCACAATTTTCTATTAGGTGTTTTAGACCCTATTAAATATCAACTTATGTATACCCTTCAAATTTTTAATAACGTTTTGCATACATGATAATAACATTATAAACATTTCTCCCACAAAAACTTTGCATTTTTTAATAAGAGATAAATTAATTATGAAGTTTTTAAGAACCAAAAACTCAAGAAACAAAACAAAGGAAACAATATTGACCTAGAAATAGAATTTTGAGCTTATTTTTTGCAGATACTTCTATTTCAACGCATTGAGCGTATCTGCAAAGTTTGGTACCATTCGATAATACCTCATTTTTTTTATTTTATAGGGACTCAAATGGCTAGCCAAAAATATTATAAAACTAAAAATCGATGAAAATTTTAATAATAACTAAAAACAATTTTGCGAAATTTCATAGGGATTAAAAGCATATTTAACCAAGAAAATATTATATGCTTATGTTTTTTAAGGTTTTCAAGAAAAATATTAGTTTTCATATTTTTTAATATATTGAGAATAAAATAAAATAACGTATCAAATGCCCGACACTTATATTTTTGCTTAGTTGTGAATGTCACGTCTACGTTGACTAACTTTAATGTAATGGAAAGACCTAATTAAAGAAATTATATTAGCTCAGGGACCTGATTGCAATTTTTTTAGTTTAAGAATCTATTTTAAAACTACCAAATAGTTCAAAACCTATTGGGTAATTAAATTTAAAAAAGGGGGGAAATAGTAATCCACAGCCACCGATAATGCACGACAACTTTTTTTGGGAATAGCAAGGTTTTCGTGCTTTCTTTACTTTTGCATAAGTGTTAGAGAGTTAAATGGATACTTTTTTTTGACAAAAATTTAAATGGGTACTTAAATGGAGAAGAAGACAAGATAATTATAAGTCAGGCACAATGGACTAATTTGGCCCAGAATTGGAACTGATAGGGACTTAAATGGAGAAGAAAGTAAGGTAAATATAAGCCAGGTACGAGGGACCAATCGGAACCAAAATTGGAAATGTTATGGACTTAAATTGGAATCACTAATATTGCCACATAAGCGATTTAACGCGACACATTAGCGATTTAACGTGACACATCAGCGAGTAAACGGCTCGGTCTCAACAAAAGTTGTCTCATGTTTGTAATTGTTAGACTAAAATTGATATTAATTATTTTCGATAACCAATTGGACACCGAATTTTTCCTCAGAAACGTACTATTCATTTAACTTAATAATGTAATCGACTTCTTTCAAAAATAAATAAATAAATAATGCATAACGACTAGTATATAAATAAAAAATAGTAATAAAAATGTACATAAACAAAATAGAAAATACAAAAAAAAATAATAATGCTCTAGAACCTTATTATGACTACGATTTTTTTATGATACGTGATTACGAATTTTTATTATAGCCTTTTTAGTAAAAAAATAGCGGATAAATTAACTTATAGGTCCTTAAAAGAATTAATTAAGACTTGAATTACGAATTGTTGGATACAAATCCCATCATCCTCGACCGTATCAACCCCTTTGAGTTTTTTTTGATAAGCAATGTTAGTGGGGGTGGAGGAATGTTAGTTTCTGGCAGTTGAACCCGTGATACAAAAAAAAATATCATATTACAGTCCCAAAAAAAATATCATGTTTGACTAAAAAATATCATGTTATATCACCGCGTGAAATGAAATGTTGCATTGGATATATTTTTTATCGGTCAAATATATTAGTCTTAGACCGAACAAAATAGTTTCACCAAAAAAAATACTGAATAAAATATTTTTTCTCGACAAGAGACTTTTTTTTTTTACAAACCGGGTATCCTTGGCGCGTACAGGTAGGACCACAATGGGCGGCAAAGCTCTCCCTCAAGAGATTTAACACTGTTGTATGCTCAAGGCTGAATTCGAACCCAAGACCTTGGTTAAGTTGAAAGAGACTCCTACCATCTCATCCAAGTGCTCTTGGGTTTTCCCGACAAGAGACTGAATAAATATACATTAAGACCATTATTTATATATTATATTTGGTCAAAAAAATTATTTATATATTATATATTACTCCACATCAAATCTGATAGAGTTAGATATTTGACTAAAATTTTAAAAATTACGAGGCTCATTCATGCAAAGAAAATTACCATTAATACTCTCTTCAATACTCTCTCGATAATTAAGTGAAATATTTGTAGGTCTCACTACTTGAGAAATAAGTCTCACTAAATTAACAAGACACACATGAATTTCAATCAATCTCTAGAGTGATAAAGAGGGTGTTGAACTGTTGATAGCATTCCCCTTCATGCAAAAAATAGGGGTTGAAACCGTGAGAATATTCAGTTTAAATTGCTGCAGTTTTTCAATTTTTATTTAGTGATTTATATGGTAAAGATATGAAATCACATTTTTTGGCTCGAACCAATGGCGGACCTACCCTCTATCGAAGGTGTCAAGCACACATTCTCAAAAAATAAAATTAGGCTTACCCGTCTTGTAATAAAAAAAAAATTGTTCACTCAAAAATAATTTACGCTCAAACTCCTAATTTTGCACTCAGTCCACACATTACACAATTACTCACATCAATTATTCTCCCTCTCGTATGCATAGAGGATAATTTTTTTCGACAATAGCCACTTAGTGCATTTCATTAATAATCAAATCGAAAATACATGTAGGGACATCAAAGTAGTCTTGAGAACAAGCTGTCAATAAGGCCAGTCTTGCTAAAGTTTGAGCAACATTATTAGCATTCCTCCTAGCAAACTCGCATTACAAAAAAATGCACCATAAGCAACGGATTCTGTTCCATATGTAATTTGACAATTAGCAACGGACTAGGTCGTCCCTAAACAGGGGAGGGAATCTAAACAATAGGAGGGATCCAAAAACATTTAGCGACGGAATTTTTTTGGGGTTTTGCGACGGATCTGGTCATCCATATAAAAGCGGATATGACCGTTGGGGTTTGCGACGGACCAGATCATCGCTATAAGGGAAAATTTTTGTCGCTAATCTTTTTATTTATTTTGATATCTGAACCACTCTCTCATTTCTTTTTCTTTTCTTCTTTCTCTCCTCCTCCTCTCTCTTGTTCTCTCTTCTTTTACCACCGCGCCACCACCGTCCACCTTGCCACCACCACGCAACAACCAAACTCTCTAGCTTCCTCTATTGCTTTGAAAGACCAAGTTGGAGCTTTTCTCTACTCCTCTTCGCACTTAACTTTGAACCGGAGCTTTAGACCACCACCACTGTTGTTTGGCCACCGCACCACCCTCCTTTTGCCACGGGTTCACTATGCAGGTTAGTAGGATATGTTTTTCGTTTTTATTTTATTTTATTTATGCATGATTTTTGAAATTAGTGTTTTGGAGGTGTTGGGGATTTTAGAGATGTTTATGGTATTAAGGAATTTTAGAGATATTTTTGATATTTACAAATGTTAGATATATGATTGTATGTTGGAGATGTATGTTATCGGGAAACTATGTTAGAGATGATTGTTGTTAATAATTGAAATGTGAATTTGAAATTGAAATTGTTGAAAAGTGTATGTTAAATTGAAATTGCTAGGGAAACTATGTTAGAGATGATTGTTTTAGGAATTGAAATTGTTGAAAAGTGTATGTTAAATTTTTATTAGGGATGTTAATTGAAATTGTGTTAAATTGTTGTTTAGATGTTTGATGAACCCTATAGGTTAGGCGACTATATTGGATGTTGTTATTGTGTACTGTTGATAGAAAATGGTGTGGTGTTGTCCCTCACCCCCATATTTTGCTCGAAATCATTTCCATTGAGATAATTGTGAGATGATACTAACAATGGTAGGGTTGGGAGTTAGAAATAACTTCCTTCATTACTTTGATGGAAAAGGATGTTGTGATGCTCTTGACCCCGTATTCGGCTAGAAATCATCTCCGCTGAGATCATATCGATGCCACTAACTTGATAAGTTATTGGGAATGTTATGTGAATCTAACGCGTTTTTTTAAATGTGTGTAGATGAATTGGAATCAATTGAATCGTGGTTGGGCGTATGATCGGTTATATCCGGGAAGAGCGAGTTTGAAGCAATCTTTTGTAGTTAGGATTGAAGAGTTTATTATGGTAGCAAGGCAACATAAATTGACTCAACTTGAAGGGGGGATTAGATGTCCATGCATTAATTGCGACGGTGTACATATTAGGATCGATGATGAAATCACGGATTACTTGTATCGTTTCGGGTTTAGGCCTAATTATTGGATTTGGGTGGACAATGGAGAACGACTCCCAAATTTTGATGTAGGGGCTTCAAGCAGAAAGTATTGTTTGACTTTTTTAAATTTAATTTAATTATGCTACGACTTATATATGTTTGATTAGTTGATATATCTTTTATTATTCAGGTTGCTTCCTTCGAATGCCGCTTCATCAGCGATCACCCATGTCCGTGAGAAATTTTTTTTCTAAAATTCCATCCAAAGTGGTCAAAAGTAGGGGTGTTGATAATGCAAGTTCTAACAATGTGGCTATTTCATATGTAACTAAAGGCATCAGTGTGTGGAATGGTAATACTTTGTTAAATGGAGAGTTCATGCATATGAGGTGTGCTGCCCATATTTTAAACCTGATTGTACATGATGGAATGAAGGAAATTGATCCATCAATTGCTAGGATAAGGGCTGCTTGTAAGTTTGTAAAGGCTTCTCCTAGTAGATTAGCTACTTTTAAGAAGTGTGCACATGTTGTAAGTGTTCCTAGTCAGGCAATGATAATACTTGATTGTCAAACTAGATGGAATTCCACCTACTTAATGTTAGAGGTTGCTGAGAAATATGAACAAGCTTTTTATCGCCTTGAATATGATGATGCTGCATACATGATCACCCTTGTTAGTGAATCAGGTGAATGTGATTGGAATCTGATTGGAATCGTGCTAATCATAAAATATCTTTAAAAAGACAATGTTGCATCATAAAATCTGATTGGAATCAGGTGGATGTCCTAATCAATCTGATTAGCAGTGACATGCTGTAAAGATATTTTATGATGCAACATTGTCTTTTTTCGGGTCATTGCATGTCACTGCTAATAATTTCTTCAAGCAATTGGTTGATATTCAGAAAGCACTGGGAAAGTGGAGGATGAGTGATGATGTAGTGTTGCAAAAGATGACAGCGAACATGCAGGTAAAGTTCAACGAATATTGGGAAAGTGGTATGATAAATTACTTGTTGTTTGTGGCTGTTTTTCTTGATCCCCGCTATAAGTTTGATTATATCGAGTTTTGTTTTAGTCGGATGTATGATGATAAGAAGTGTAAGGAGATGATGACTAAATTAAAAGATATTGTCAATAAATTGTTTGAGCATTACATGGTAGTGTATCCTGTTTCTGTTGAAAATTCTGGTTCTAGTACCTTGGCTTCAAACATTTCTTCTGGTTGTAAAGTGGGGAATCAAGAGGAAGAGGAGGATTGGGATGGTCAATTTAGATTAAAGATGAAGAAAAAGCAAGGTGAGGTGCAAAGAAATGAGTTGGAAAGGTATTTAGAGGATGGTGTTGAGGAAACTTCTCTTACATTTGACATTTTGAATTGGTGGAAAGGTAAGACAAACAAATATCATGTTCTTTCCTACATGGCAAAAGATATATTAGCCATTCCGGTATCCACTGTATCATCTGAATCTGTATTTAGCACCGGAGGGTGGGTTCTTGACTCATTTCGTAGTTCTTTGAGCCCTTCTACTGTCCAAGCTTTAATTTGTACTCAAAATTGGATAAAACCTCCAAAGGTGATTGATTTAGAAGCTGAATTGGAAGAAGTGCAGAGACTTGAAGCAGGTATTAATTTCGTAGTTTTTTGAGTCCTTCACTGATTTAAATTCTATTGTATTTTATATTTGTTTATAATATGAATATCAATGTAAATTTCTATTGTATGCTAATAAGATTGTTGTGGTTGTGTCTGAAATTTCAGAATTATTGGCTGCAACAACGGGCTAGAAGCAGGCTGCAACAACTGGTTGAAATTTCAGAATCATTGTTTATTAAAAGGTTGCCTTGTGTTATGCTGGATTTTGTGTTATACTGTTATTCCAGTATCTGTATTCTGTAATGCTACTGTTTTGTTATTCCAGTATCTGTAATGCTACTTTTTTGTTATTCTAGTATCTGTAATGCTACTATCTGTAATGCTACTGTTTTGTTATTCCAGGATATTAGCCATTCCAGTATCTGTAATGCTGGATTTTGTGTAATGCCTTAGGCTGCCTTGTTTATTAGAACCTTTTTCATTAATGCTACCATATTTAATTTACCATATGATTAAGCAGCTAGTTCCAGGGATTATTTCATTTTTGACCCGCGAGCCCAATCCGAACCAACCCATTCAATATCGGATTGGTTTGGTTCGAATTTTATAGTAAACAACTCAAAATCCAACCCAACCCAAACCGATTAAATTTGATTGGTTCGGATAACGGATTTAGTCAAAATCCATCCAAACCAACCCGTGAACACCCCTAGTCAAAAGTGAGTGTCGACGAAAAGAAAGGATTTTTGGACTTGTTTAAGGTAAGTATCAATTATGGCATTACCTATATTGTTAACTTTAATTTATTATTTAATGCTTAATATAATTACTGATACATATTTTGATTTTGCTTAATACAGACAAAAGTGACGTGGTTGCCAGAGGATGATGAGAAGGTTAGGAAAAAAATTCTATAGAATGGCCCGCCAATTGTTGGATATGCTTTTTAAATTGTAGATTAAAGATCGAAGGCCGAAATATATAGGTGAGCTTGTCTGGAATCAACTCAAGGCACGTTGGGCTTTAGATAAATACAAAAGTATCTCTGAAAAAGCCAAGAAGAATCGAGCTTTAGAAAATGGTGGTTGGCTCCATTGTTGCGGCTCCATTAACCAAGATCAGCGTGCTGTCAGATTGGTAAATTATTTTAAAAATTTGTGTGTTATTTTAGTTTCGTTAGGGCTGCTAGTTAGCAATCGTTGAAAATGTGTGTTTCATTTTTACATACTAAGAAGGTTGGACGCTCTCTCACTGTTCCTGAGCTGCACAGGGCCACACATGTGAGGAAGGATACGAAGGATTATGTTGATGAGTGCTTGAGCAAATCTCAGGTAAATATACAACTTGATTTGTATTATATAGTGTTGTTTTGTTAAAATGGAGCGCTAATTATGTTATGTTTTGTGGTTATGCAAAACAGAAGGAACATAATGAGATGATGACTCACGCGACTCAGGGGAGCTGGAACCCTAACTCACTTGATCCACTTACCCCCGATGTTAGCTCTGGCGACCCGCAACTGGGAGAAGGTGGTAGGCGGGAAGAATAAGGGTCGCTTGTATGGTTCGGGGGGCCTTTGCTCCATTTATGTAGTTTGGGGTCGATCACATTGACACCAGCGGAGATTCTAGCAATCGACCTCCTCCTCCTTCACAGCCCGCAGCAGAGGTGACATAGGAGCTCATGCAGCAGCTGCAGACTCAGGAGCAAGTTATTAGGAGTCAGGATTAGACTATTAGGAGTCTGCAGGAAGACTTCACGAGGGTGACCCATCGGCAAGAGAAGATGTTTAAGTTTTATAGGAGCGCGCACCCAGCTAGGTCTAGGTCTAGGTCTGAGACAGACCCTGATGAGGCCCCCTATTAGGACTTTTTGTATTAGCTTGACATTTCAGTATTATGTTGTAACATTTCAAACTAGTTTATGACAATTCAAATTTTATTCAATTATTCTCAGAATATTTTATTTTAAATTGTTTTATTTATTTTACATTTTTAGTATTTATTAATAATATAATAATAAATACAATAAAGACGGGTTTTAAAAAAATAAGGCAGTACCTAATTAACGATGAAATTGGTCGTCACTAATCAGGACACATGTCATTTTAAATTAGCGACAGATAGTGTTCCCTCGCTAATTAGCGACGGATGTAGTCGTCGCTAATTTGCGACGGATTGCCAAATTCCATCGCTACGTTTTAGCGGCGGAATTTATCTGACACTAATTCTGTTGCAAAAGGCCAATAGCGACAGATTTGGTCGTCAGTAACAGCCTATTTTTTTTTTGTAGTCGACATGAGAGTTATAGCTAAAAAAAGTAAAAAGACTCTTGCAAGAGTCAATCAAACAACCAAATTCAGAAATTGCAACATTATGATAATTGAAAGCATCTACCACACACTTTGCATCTAACTCAAAAATAACATCCCCATAGCCTAGCTCACGAACCCAAATGATAGCCACCAATAAACTCATAGTTTCGCCAATAAGAACATCAGTTATAAGAGTATACCAGAGAGTTTTAGCACGGAGGAAGTTACCGCTGTCATCTCGCAAGCACATGTTAACACCAACCTTATTAGCACTCAAGGAGAAATTAAGAAGCATCAACATTACACTTCACCCAACCAAGTTGCGGTTTTCTCCACTTGACAACATCATGAGGTGGATCAGATGGATGAGCAGAAGAATGAGGCGGACTTTGTTGTGCAAAAAGGTGTGCAAGTGTACACAGTCTTTAACAAGTAATATAGTAGAAAGTAGATATCGTACCCACAGGGATTGGATTAATTTCTAAAGTTTAAAATGGTAGTTTAACTAGTGAGAAACAAGTAATAAAATAACAACTAAAATAAGAGTATGTGTGAGATAACAGAAAACAAATAAGCTAAGTAAAGATAGAGTGTATTCGAGTGAGAAAGATAGTTGGAATGCTCTTCACTAAGTAAATCACTTTTGATAGCATTATGTTATATATGATGCTCCTGCAATGGATGCTCTAGCAATTGATGCGTGCTTTTCAGCAACTAACGTCAGGGTTTCATTACAAGTCTTACGTCTAAGCTCTAAATAAGTTCACCCCTGTATATGAAGTACCCACAGTATCACCCTATGGACTATGCTATCCTATGTCTAGGTTTTAGCATGGAAATAACAAAGTTTCCTTCATTAAACACTTATCCATATTAGTTCTTGAGTTCTAATCATAAACCATGTCTGTATTTATGATTTGCATTCACTTTTAGTTGGCCAATTCTAAAGATGAATATGAAAGAGTTATCATGCAAGAACTAAAATGCAAACATCAATATATAACATAAAACTAGTTAAAAAGATCATTACAAAGTTAAAGCATCCCAATTAGAGAAGTTTAGCTCATGCTAGACATTACTGAGCACATACAAACAGAGATAACCATGTTCACGTGTTTGATAATACAATGGAAGAAAATAAAGAAACAATTACACGATTGAAGTTCCCTTGCAAAAATCCGCCTAGTAATGCTCCAGCAATCAAACAGCAGCACGAAATGGTGTAGAAGTAGAGAGAGAAGTTGTCAATTTCACCTCCCTCATTCATACCTATGAAATGTAAGTGATTCTAATTCTCTAACTTGGTATATCTTCAAATGAGGAGAAGGAGATGTATTTATAGGCTCCTTGAGAGAGGTTTCCTTCATGGTGGGGTTTGCTTGGGGAAGAAGTTTGATTTGCTTTTTAAGTCCAATTGCATCAAAAGTTGATTTGAAGTTGATTTGATGTTGATTTGGACTAAAGAAGAGAGGTCCTATGATATGTGGACATGTGTACCTAAAAAGGTGCAAGTTGCAAGCTATTGTGGGCTACAAAGTGATCCAAAGTGATCCACTTGCATTACTTTCCGCAATCTTTGACTATGAGCTCATCATGACATCATCACCAGATTGTTGGGGCATTTTAGTCTGTCACGAATGCTAGAGCATTTGACTGCCAATGATGCTGGGGCAATGATTGCTGGGGCATCTGATGCTGTAGCATTGAACAAACACATTAAAATACAACATGGGGCACTAAAAGTGCCAAATGATCCCAAATTAGTTCCTAACCCTCTTTTACTCTAAACAACACATATTAACTACTTTTAACAACAATATTACTTAGAAGTCACATTGATTTAAGTCTTAGAAGCATAAATAACTCTATATAAAATAGAGTTATCAGGCTTGTCACAATACGAGGTGCATTCCATTCCGGAAAAAAACTTGTTTCCCATCCACACAATTGACGTAGCATCCATATTTTTATTATCCCAAACACGATCATTTCTGCTTTGCCAAATGCTCCAAAGAGTCATATACCACACAATTTTCTCATGTTCATTAAGGACAACAAGAACTGAGATAAAACTGCACTAAAATCAACATGCATAGCAGCCTGACTATTAACAACTGTGGACAACCCCGAAATATTCCAACAGGCTGAAGCCTTGGTGCAAGAGAGAAATAAATGTTGCGACGTCTCAATAGAATCAGCACACCACAAATACACATCCTCAATAACAACATGACGCCTAACCAAGTTTGTACGAGTAGGCAAAGCATCTCTACACAGACGCCAGAGAAAATGCTTGATTTTTGGAGGAATCTTCATACGCCAAAGTGCTCGCGAATCTCCAACAACATGCAAATGGGTGGTGTCTAAGACTATCTCCATAAGTAACCGGTAGGCACTACAGACACTATACAGTCCAGTAGTTTCAGGCCACCAAACGCGCCGGTCCATGCTGACTGTATCAAAGAGAGGAGTGTAAAGAATGGTACCTGCAACATTTGGAACAAATAAATGGTTAACAATATTAGCTCTCCAAGTTTTCGAATCATGCTCCAACAGGTCCGAGACATAGAGGAATGGGTTGATAAAGGAAGTATTAGCCTTCGTAATGGGAACCCGACTCGAGGTCCACCTATCGCCAAAGACACGAATAAGAGAACCATCCCCAATCATCCACTGACAACCTTCATTAAGCACCAAGCAGGCCTCATGGGTACTGTAACATCCTCAATTTAGCTAATTTAGTTAATAGAAATTTAGCAAGAGGTCATGAAATAATTATTTAGCTAAATTAAATAAGTTAGCATAATTAATTATATGTGATATGATTGGCATGAGATAAATAAATTGACTATGTATTTAGTTAATGATTTATGTGAAGCATGTGTGTTATTGAGTAATGTTATGAGTAAGATTGGTTTTAAGTGGGAATTAGAACTAAGGGTATGTTGGTCTTTTCCTTATGTTAAATGACCCTTAGCTGAGCCAATTCAACCTTCCCACACTCTCACATGACACACACACACACACACACACACACACTCAAAGTGCTGAAAATAGAAATTGAGAGAGAACTTGGGTGAGAAAGAACAAGAGCTTGTGCTAAAGTGAGGGAGGAGAGATCATCACCCAACCTTGATGCATGTGAGGGATTTTAACACCATTATAATCAGCTCATTCTCCTCTACATTTTGATACCAATTTCGCAACCCACACTCTTCTCCATCTCCATCCACCATTTTCGAAATTGTGAAACTAGAGGTTGGCCAAGGGTGAAGTTTGCCTTGCATGTTGTTTGTAGAAGCTGGTAGGTGGTGTTAGAGGTTCAAGGTTCAGTTTTAAAGCTCAATAGCAAGCTACATTGTTGATTGAGATAGTGTTCAGAGAAGGATCAGTTGTTGGTTCGATTTTAAAAAGAGTTGGAGCTGGAATTCAAGTTAGAGGTTGAAGATACAAGTTCAACAGAAATCATGTATGAAACTCGTGTGACCTACCTTCAGCGATTACCATATATCTCACTGTACCGGACTCCGATGAAGCTCATTTTTATTTTTTTGGAAACTAGACACAAAATGCTTCAACATAGACACAAGAATCATCTGATTTCATTAGGTGTGGAGGGAGATATCATGTCCACAAGTTTCGTTTCTCAATCTGTCACAGTTTTGACCCAGTCCCCTTATTTTCGTTATAACTCTCTAAATACTGGTTGCATCAGTTTGAAACCATAACCCCCATAAACTAGACAGAATTTCCTTCATGTTAGGTACTTGTTCTGACGGTTTTGCTTAAGAATTGAATTAATTATGCCTATTGCAAAACAGCGTTCAGATGTTGTCAAACCTTGTATATTCGATTGTATGACTTATAATAGTATAAAGTTGTAAATCGCTTCCGCTACTTTCGATCTTGGTATTGAACACTAGGGCATGAGAAGTTGTAAGACACGTAATTCAAGTATCTAAGTAAATTATGTTAAGTTATGCAAACACGTTTGATGATCTTTTCATCGAAATTCTTAGTCGTGTTCAATATCTGAGACATGAAGTAACTCTTATGTATGCCAAGTGGTGCATTTCGGTGTCTCTACAAGCTAGAAATATCGGGGTGTTACAGGTACTACGCCAAATGAAACTAGAATTACTGCCTTTTTCAGCATACATGAAATCACCCCTAGGGTATTAGCTTTATACAATCTAGCTACTAACGAACCAGGACAATTCATGAGACGCCAACCTTGTTTCCCCAGTAAAGCCACATAAAACACATAGAGATTTCGAAAACCCAAACCACCATGATCCTTATCAATACAAAGTTTATCTCAAGATAACCATCTAATATCTTTCCTAGTGGTACCACTACCCACCCCACCAAAAACCATTGATAAGACTCTCAATTTTATCTTCAAGGGATGAAGGTAAAAGAAAAGGCTCATAAAATATGTAGGAATAGATTGGAGAAATGATTTAATCATATCTTCCTTATCAGCTTTAGACAAAGACTGACCGCCGCATGAATTCATTTTCTTCCAAATCGTATCCTTGATAAATTTAAACATATACTTCTTACTTAGTCCTATCATGGAAGGAAGGCCCAAGTAAAGCCTTGTACCCAAAATAGCATGAACACCAAGAAAACTAGTGACATTGTCTCTATTAAGTTGGGAAACATTTTTACTAAAGAAAACCTCCGAATTTTGAAAATTAATTTGTTGACCTGAAGCCTTCTCATACACATCCAAAATTCCTTTCATGTGTTCAATTTCTCTAGAGGAGGATCTGAAAAATAAGAAGCAGTCGTCTGCAAAGAGCAAATGGGTAATTGTTGGAGCTCCTCTACAAATATCAACTCATGAATGTCTCCTCTAGCAGCGACCTGGTTAATAAGAGATGGCAACCCTTTAGATTATGAGATAAAAAATAAGGAGATAAAGGTTCTCCCCGCCTAAGTCCTCTACCAGGGACAATAGGCCCAACAGGTTCGTGGTTAACAATAACAGAATATGATACATATTCAATTCACATTTTAATCAAGGCAATCCAGGTATCAGACCATTGTTGGTACCCATGGAGTGTCTCAATGTTTCAATAAAAGACTAATATTCGCTCGTGCTTAGGAGAAAATTTTGCACTGACCAACACCTAGTTTGTCCACTGCGAAAATCGAACCGGGAGAACTGAGTCGACCCCATGTTCCAGAGTAGCTTATGCCACTGATGCAACATTGTTGGTTAATATGAAATTTTATTGTATTAATTATATAAATTATTTTAGCATACTTTTCCTCTTTGTCTTTAAACTAGTTTATCAAGGCACCATACTTGACCTCCCCAATCTCTAGGTCTACGAGTTTCTATTCACTCATCTCATTATTACTCTTCAATTCGATACCTCTGAGATGAAACTTGACCTCCCCAACAGTGGCGTATCTAAGACTTGGTCTAGAGTGGTTAAACAATTTAATTTAACAATTAATATATATTGTCGTGTAGAAATTTTTTTACAACGTCAGTCAATCACGAAACAACACATCATAAAGTTCTAGGAAGGTAGCTTAGTTGGCGAGCTAAGGGACATGAAGGAGTTGCAAAGTTGCAAGAAGGAGGTCCAGGGTTCAAACCCTGGAAATTAACATTCCCCCACCCCCACTAACATTTGCTTATAAAAAAACACATCATAAAAAATGTGTGACTTTATCTCCTCTAGCTTAAATTTTTTTTACAACAATGGTGTATACAAATTAAACATATTTTGCTCTTCTAATTTGGCAATTTTGGTCATTGTAATTTTTTTATTGCACTTTTGGTTGCTAAAAATCATGGATTGTGCAACGTTATTCGCTTATTTTTCCAAAATTCAAGATCTTTGAGGACAAAAAGTGCAAATATATGATTTTGAGGGAAAAGTTGTGAAACTAAGAAAAATGGGGACCAATATTGTCAAAGTAAAATAAAAATACTAAAATACCAAGTTAACAAAAATCACCATATTTGTTTGTGATAATAATAGACTTTTGAATGAGACTAATTAAGCTAATGGACTTGTTATTGTTCTTTTATCTCCTTAGACAAATAAAATTAGTTGGAGTAGCTAAATAACATGTTATTAGGGTAGCTAAATTTAAAATATACTTAATTATCCATATACATATATTATTTTTTGATAGCCAAAACGACCCTATAGTTACACTACCAATCGCTCCTGGAGCTGCAATAGAAAAGAGTAACTAAGAATGGAAAGAGAAAAATAGTAGCACAATATGCAAAAAATAAAACTAATAGTGTTAATATATATTTATCATATAAGTATCGGTGCAAATTTTTAAATTTAAGGGCGTGCAGCGGCACACCCTAACCTATAGTTAGATCCGCGGGTGCTCCACAAGCTTAGTCTTCCAATTGATTGACTAATTTTGGCAGGGAAAAGCATGTTACAGACAGTAGTGTGAGATGACACGAAAATAAGGTCCCGAACTTCTCACGAGTGACATTTGAATATATATATATATATATATATATATATATATATATATATATATATATATATATATATATATATATACTCCCCTATTTCAAAACTTTGGTATTTTTGACATTTTATTTTGGCTTTTTTTTACCCCCCCACCCTATTATACCCTGTACCCCATAATTCACCAAATGGACAATTTTACCCCTGATTCCTCAAAAAAAATTCGGAACACATTTTTTCACTTCCAGAATTACCCAAAACACATAAATCCGGAACACATTTTTTGACTTCCGAAATTATGTCGTTTGGGGTAATTCCGGAAATCTTAAAAAAAAAAGTGTTCCGGAATTACCTCAAAAGAGGATAATTCCAGAAAACTTTAGTTTAGAACTTTTCGGAATCACCTCAAAAGAGGTATTTCCGGAATTCAAAATTGACTTCCGGAAATACCTCTTTTAAGGTGATTCCGGCCGAAAAGTTCTAAAAATTGGTTTCCGGAAATATCATCTTTTGAGATAATTCTGAAAAGTTTTAAATTTTTTAGGGGTATTTTGGGGATTAAATGGGTTATGGGGGTATAAGGGAGAAGAGGAGCCTTTTATTTTTGTCTCAAAACAATGATATTTTTAAAAACTCAATGTACAATTCACCTAATTTTTTCAAATATACCCCTTTTTTATTTACTGAGTCTTTTAGAGACCCAAAATATGGATCATTTGTCTCGAGACTCTTTTATTTTGACTTCAATAATCCCAAAATAAATATTAACTTCTTTGTATTTGTACTCAATTATCTGACAGCTCTTTAGTTATTCCAAGACAACTACAAATGAGTTATTTTTGTATTTAACAAATAAAAATTAATTATATCTTAATTTGTATGTAACTAACAAGTCAAAAGTACCAAAAATTTGGAAGGAGGAAAATCAATATAATATTTTTAATGACAATATAAATTTATATTGTCTTTTTTTTATTGCGCTATATTTAGTTGACCAGCCTTACTTGATTGCCTACATTTAAGAAACATATCATGGCGATGCATTTTCGGGAGTGGTTTCGGGATGAGAATTTCGGGTTAAATAGCATCACAGTTTTACAAATTAGAATAATAGACAAACCAAAATTGTGAATGAGTTATTATAGGAGATCAAAATTGCAATTAAACCTAAAAATTGCAATTAAGCCTAAAGAAAACTCAAAGGTAAAGACTGTGGTGATCAGGTGATCAGGGTGCATGCGTTAACATACTAGCTCTAAATTATAAGGGGAAAAAATGTAAGACAAAGTCAAAGTAATCCTTTATCGAAAAACGATTTCATTAGCACCAACAAATTAAGGCAAAATGCCACGAACCTCATTGTTAATTCACACATAGGGTTAAAGGGAAGGAGGAGTGATAAGGGAAACCTTTTTGTGCCCCACGTACGTACCTCATAGAAGCCAATCATGTATTAGAAATTGAGCTAGAGAGTAAATGAGAAAAAATAGGAGAAAAATACCCTATACAAAGGTTCGTGCGAAAAGCATAAAAATGTGATTTCACAATCCTTCGAAATTTGTGTACCATTATATTATATATATATATATATATATTCAAAATTGGATATTTATAATATACGCGCCTAGAAAAAAAAAATATGCGCCTAGAAACACAATATAAATACATAATTTATAGTAGACATTTTGATGTATATATACCCATGGTAAAACTAGCAAAGTTACACACCATAAATATGTTATTTACGGCATAATGGTTGGTTTATGTGAATATGAAAATTACAGTGGACGAGCAAGAGGATGAATTTTGGATACTGTTATGGATTGGGCCTCAATGGCCAATCCACCAAAAAGGCCCAATAACAAAGGACCCAACTCATCCAACGGCGGAGATTGCAGACCTAGATCCAACAGTCCTCCTCCACTCCAGACACCTATAAATAAGCATTGATTGCTCACATTAATGGTACTCATCTCTCACATACTCTCGCTTGTAATTGACTCACCAGCTGACTTGAGCGTCAGAGTGTCATTGCAGGTACCACCCCACCTCGGACCGGAGCTCCAACTCGGACGATCAAGGACAAACGTACCAACTATCTCAGACCGGACTACTTATCCAAGACCGGATACCTGGCCGGAGATACGGTACCGAACATTGGCGACCACAGTGGGAGATCCTTATACTCTAGTCTTTCCCCCAACCTCCTTGATCAGCAATGGCTCCGGAATTACGACGGAGAAACGTATCCAGCGTCGTGGTCAGGCCCGACCAGCAACAGGAAACCCCGGAGGGGGTAGCGGTTACTCTCCCTCGCAGCTCGGCCCACGGCCGGAATTCATCCAGGGCGATGATCCCTATAAGCTCCGCTAGAAACCAGTTTCCACCTCCAGCCCCGACTGTCCCGGTACCGATCGATGCTGTCCAACAGCTCATCCAACTGCTGACGAGGCAGGCCGAGGCTGATCAAAGGAGTCAGCGTTACTCCCAGCTGGAGGCCGAGATGGCCGAAGTCCGGGCCCGAGATATCCCGGATCGGTCTTCCCCTCAAACATACTCTCCCAGCAGAAGAACCTCCAGTAAAAGACGTCACTGATCCCCTGCTTGGAGGAGGCACCACCATCGCTCGCCACCACGCCGAAGAGGGAGGCGAGAATCTGGAACTCCCCCAACCGAGACTTATGACGAGACTTATTACCCCGGGGACTCAACCCACCAAAGCTCATCATTAGCATCTTCGTCCCCAAGGCGACGTTCTATAAGCCGGGGAAGTCCCCCGAGGCATGAACGTCGGCGCCCTCGGTCTCCCGGATCCCCTGTCCGACGCCCTATCAGAAGGCCTCCTCCGAGGGAAAGGTCCACGACGCGGAAGGGACCCTTCACAGCGGAAATCGACTATTTTCCGGTACCCAAGCACTTAGAGAAGCCCCCGGAGGGTTTAAAGATGCATGACGGGACGGGCGATCCCGACCGACACCTAGATTACTTCGACACGATGATGCAATACCGGAATGTCCCAGAGGAGATCAAATGCCGAATCTTCCCTCTCACCCTTGATAAATTGGCTTTGGACTGGTTCAGAGCCCTCAAGCCGAACTCGATATCATCTTGGGACCAGCTTGCAAAGCTGTTCTCGGCCCAGTTCGCCCACTCCAAAATGAAACCTAAGTCTCGGAAAGTCTTACAGGCCATCCGGCAAGGAGAGAACGAGTCTCTCCGAGACTACATTGAAAGATTCAACAAGGAAGCGGCTCAGGTCCGGAACTTGGACGATTCGTTTCGACTGTTCTTCATGGAAGCCGGCCTTCGGGAAGGAAGTCTATTTCAGATTGATGTCGGTATCAACCAAACTGAGTCGCTTGCCGAGTTCCTCCAGCGATCTCAGAAATACATTGATCATGAAGAAGGCGCTGTTGCAAGAAAGTCAGATGCCGGCCCCGGAACGAGCAAGCCTCGGTATGAAAAAGAGGCTCTGGTGCGTCAGGTAGGAGAGGCCTGTTATGAAAGGGAGACCCGGAACGACAGTAAGCTCCGACCTCGGAACCGACACCAACAATATTTCGACCTAAATGAAACAAGGGCCAGGATCCTGGCGGAGTGTATGAACGCTGAGTTCAAAGAAGTCAAGTTCCCCGACCCGCTCCCACACAGGCCGGGGCAGAGATCCAACAAGTACTGCCGGTATCACCGGAGCAAAGGGCACGACACCAATCGATGCAATGCTTTGAAGGATGACATTGAAGATCTGATTAAGAAAGGAAAATTGAGCCAGTACGTGGCTAAAACACCCAGGCACGAGGCCGAGGTTAAGGAAGAGGAAGCTGATCCAAAACGGAAGGGTAAAGCCCCACAAAAACGGGAAGAGAGCTCAGAGGACGAGCGCGATTTCCGAAAATCAAAGGGCCGACCTGTAATGATGATGATATCGGGGGGCTATCCCGACGAGGCGTCGGGCAAAACGATGAAAAGGAAATGGAAGGAAGTCATGTGTGTCGCTTCCACCTCTGCGATTAGCTCGGGCCCGGAGCGCCAACCCCTGGCATTCGGCGACCGAGACTTATTGGATGGCAAGCCAAATAAGCACATACCCCTCATAATCAGGGCGGTCATGGCAAACCATGAGATAAGAAGGATTCTGGTCGACCAAGGGAGCTCCGCTGATATCATCTTCATCGACCTGGTGAGAAAACTGCAGATCTCAGAAGAAGACTTCACCCCTTACCGAGGATCGGATCTTTCGGGCTTCAACGGGTCCCGGACAAAACCTCTCGGTTATCTGGAAATGATGGTCACCTATGGAGAGGAGCCACTAGAAAGGACGGTCAAGACCAAATTCTTGGTACTGCCATGCCCCTTAGTCTACAACTGTATCATCGGGAGGCCCACCCTTGGAAGGCTCGGAGCCGTGACTTCAACGGTTCACCTCAAGATGAAGTTCTATTCATTGAGTGACCAAATCATCACCCTTGATGCCGACTTAGAGTCCGCCCAGAGATGTTTTTATCTTCACGTCAAGGCAGATAGACAGGCCTCAGAGGAGGGGGTTCCCCCCATAGAAGCAAGGACTCAGAAAAGCCCAAAGAAGAAAAGAACCGGTCCAGCGGCCGAGGTCAACGTCACAGACCTCGATGCAAGGTACGACCCGGACAGCTCCGAGGAAGAAAGCGACGACGAGTTAGCACGGGAGCTAAAAAAGAAAATTAGGCGACCTCAACCTGATGGACAGTTCATGCAAATCCAGCTGGGAGAGGACCCGACCCAAACTGTCCAGATCGGATCCGATCTTCCCGACGAAGTTAAAGCAAAAGACATGCCCGGGATTCCCCCTGAGGTCGACTGCCACCAGCTAGCGGTTAACCCCGGGACAAAATGGGTCGCCCAACGCAAAAGAGCTCAGAGCCAGGAAAAAGCAGCTGCTACGGCCAAGGTCGTAGAAGATTTAATTAAAGCTGATTTTGTAAAAGAGGTCAAGTACACAACTTGGCTCTCAAACCCTGTACTTGTTAAGAAAAGCAATGGAAAGTGGCGAATGTGCGTTGACTATACCGATCTTAATAAGGCCTGTCCTAAGGACGCCTTCCCTGTTCCTAGCATTGATCGGCTCGTCGATAATGCTTCAGGTTTTCGTTTACTATCGTTCATGGATGCTTATTCCGGATATAATCAAATTCCGATGTTCCCCCCCGACCAAGAGAAGACGGCCTTTATGACTGACCGCGGTAATTTCTGCTACCGGGTCATGCCATTCGGTTTAAAAAATGCGGGGGCCACTTATCAAAGGATGATGAACAAGGTATTCCGAAATCAGATCGGCCGTAACGTGGAAGTCTACCTCGACGATATGATTGCAAAAAGCAAAAGGGAAGACCTCCACATATCCGACCTGGAAGAGATTTTTACTGAAATCCGAAGAAATAATATGAGGCTAAACCCGGAAAAATGCACTTTCGGGGTCCGGGCTGGAAAATTCCTGGGCTTCTATCTCACGGAAAGAGGCATTGAAGCCAACCCGGATAAATGCCGAGCGGTAACAGAAATGCGGACCCCGTCCACTAAGAAAGAGCTCCAAAAACTCAATGGTATGATAGCTGCACTATCTCGTTTCATTTCCAACGCCGCCTTCAAATCGCTCCCATTGTTCAAACTGCTTAAGAAAGAAGCAACTTTCGAATGGACCCCAGAGCGGGACGAGGCACTCTCCCGGCTCAAAAAGGTCCTATCCGAACCGCCCATACTAAGTCGGCCGAGCCCAGGGGAAGATCTATTTTTGTATCTGGCCATCTCGGATGAGGCCATCGGAGCCGTGCTTATCAGGGAGGCCGGAACTGGTCAGAGCCCGGTATACTTCGTAAGTAAAGCTTTGCATGGATCAGAAGTGAGATATCAGAAAATAGAGAAAATCGCGTTTGCTCTACTCATCTCGGCACGCCGTCTCCGACCTTACTTCGTCGCCCATCAAATCGTGGTGCAGACTAATTATCCAATTCGGCAGATCCAGCACCGACCCGACTTAGCAGGACGAATGATCAAATGGGCAGTAGAACTCTCCGAGTTCGGAATCAAATACGAAACGAGACCGGCCATGAAAGCTCAGATACTTGCCGACTTTATTACGGAGATGGCACCCGCCGACCCGGAGGACGGGTTGTGGACACTCCACGTGGACGGGTCCTCAAATCCAAAAGGAAGTGGTGCAGGGTTAATGCTTGAAAGCCCGACGGGCGTCGTAATCGAAGTATCACTCACGCTCGGTTTCCCTACCTCAAACAACCAGGCGGAATATGAGGCGTGCATAGCTGGACTCCGGCTTGCGATCGACCTCAGGGTCTCCTGGCTTTCCCTAAATACCGACTCATTATTGGTGGTATCCCAAATCGGGAAACAGTACGAAGCTAAAGATCCGATCTTGCAAAGGTACCTAACCCGAGTGCAGGAGCTGCTCTCCCTTTTTACATTCACGGAAGTGAAACACGTTCCAAGATCGGAAAATATCAGGGCAGACATACTTTCCAAGCTTGCCAGCACCAAAATTCCGGGGAACCACCGGTCGATAATCCAGGAAACACTGAGTAAGCCAAGCGTAATCCTGAACCCGGAAGCAAATTTTTCTATTAATGTAGTTGAAGAAAGCCAGGTTTGGATCGCGCTGTTAATAGACTATATCAGAACGGGGAACGAGCCTCCGGACCCGAGCGAAGCCAAGACCCTCCGGAGGAAGGCCTCATCTTTTTCCATAATCAATGGAAACCTCTACAGAAGAAGCTTATCCACACCGCTGTTGAAATGCATTGAAGGAGGAGAGGCGGACTACGTCCTAGCCGAGATCCACGAAGGAATCTGCGGGCAACACCTCGGAGGTCGATCCCTGGCTCGAAAGGCATTAAGGGCGGGATATTTCTGACCAACCATGGAGACCGATGCAAGAAACTATGTAAAGAGGTGCAGTAAGTGTCAAATCCACGCCAAGGTCCACTTAGCGCCCCCTACGGAGCTCACAAGCTTAAGCTCGCCATGGCCGTTTGCGTGGTGGGGAATAGATCTCTTGGGACCATTCCCAACTGCCTCTGGCCAGAACAAATACCTCATAGTGGCAGTGGATTACTCCACCAAATGGATCGAAGCCGAGCCTTTGGCCACCATCAGCGCTAAGAATTGCATCAAATTCTTCAAAAACAATATAATGACTAGATTCGGGATCCCCGAGGTTGTAGTCACTGACAACGGAACGCAGTTCGCCGACAAAGGCTTCAGAAAACTCATGTCTGACCTCAAAATCAAACACTGGTTTACCTCGGTAGAACACCCTCAGACGAACGGACAGGCCGAGGCCGCCAACAAGGTCCTCCTCAATGGACTGAGAAAGCGGCTCGATGAAGCAAAAGGAAACTGGGTTGAAGAGCTACCCTACGTGCTGTGGGCCTACAGAACCACCCCGCAGAGCTCAACGGGGGAGACCCCTTTCCGGCTTTCGTACGGGACGGAGGCGGTAATCCCGGTAGAGATCGGGGAACTGAGCTGGAGGACACTCCACCCGAAACCTCCGGAGGACAATAGCCAGGCGTTGAAAGAAAACCCCGACCTCGTCGATGAGGTCCGAGGCCAGGCTTCCCTTAAAGAAGCAATAATAAAACAGAGGGTAGCAGTACGATATAACTCGAAAGTGATCCCTAGGGACCTTGAGGTCGGTGATTTAGTTTTACGAAGAGCCGATGTCGGTTTAAAGAACGCCGCACAGGGCAAGCTCGCCCCCAACTGGGAAGGACCTTACCGAGTTTTATCTAAAACCGGCAGAGGTGCCTACGAATTGGAGACCTTGGCCGGGAAGGCGATCCCGAGAACTTGGAACGCCACTAAACTAAGAAAGTACTACAGCTGACTCTCATTTTATCTGAAGAACGGTGTATACCGACGTTGTAACTCATTCTATCTGAAGAGCGGTGTATACCGACGTTGTAACTCATTTTATCTAAAGAACGGTGTATACCGATGTTATCAATTATGTTTGCGGTGTCTACCGATTTTATCACCTATTTTATCTTCTTTTAGCTGACCGAGGTTGTCGCTACCCTAAGGGGCGAGTTCGATCTGGGCCGAGTCCCGGTAAACTGCCCCGAAGGCGATCATCGTTACGTAAAACAACTAGTTGGCCGAGGTTGCCAAAACC
The DNA here is from genome assembly GCA_039519185.1 of Astragalus membranaceus. NCBI lineage: Eukaryota > Viridiplantae > Streptophyta > Magnoliopsida > Fabales > Fabaceae > Astragalus > Astragalus membranaceus. Next base: position 150,560,123 of record CM076847.1, on the reverse strand, counting down.
CTAAGGGACGAGTTCGATCTGCGCCGAGTCCCGGTAAACTGCCCCTAAGGTGACGCTTACCACTTGAGCGAATCAAACGCAAGTGCACGAATGTAAAACAACAGTATAAAGACTAAACCGAGGTAAATGAAACCGGAGGCACATTAAAATACATTTCTATTACAAATTACCCCGGATACGGCCGGGTCCTCTAGTTCAAAAAGGTGGTGACATATTACAAATTCCGGTTTCCACCCGGAACCCAAAAAGCAGCTAATCCAGAGCTTCCCCATCAGCAGCAGTCACGGCAAGGAAGGGGGAGGGTAAATAACGTCAAACGCTTCAGAGTCAGGGTAGGGCCTGACAACACGCCCGTTTTCTACGGTATGCTGCAAGCGAAGAATCCCCCGGTCCAAAGGCAGAGATGGATGAATAACAGCGACTTGAGCAAGAGCTTTTTCGAAACTCTCCTCAGCCACTTCCACAGCCATTTTGGCCACCTCCACCATCTCGTTCTCCACGACCTCGGCTTTGGCGAGCGCCTCCTGAAGCTCTTTTTCCAGTTCAGCAATCCGAGGCGAGGAATCGACGCTAGACCCGACCTGGGCCTGCCTCGCTTTCACAAGATCGGCTTCGAGTTCATAAATCCGGGCCCTCAGGGAAGAAACCACCTCTTCAGACCGCCTCTCTTGACTCTCAAGGTCTGAGATTCGGACCTCATGTTCCATGCACAGATTAAGGGCAGAGTCCCTCTCCTTTTCAAGTTTGTCCGCAACCGCCTTGAGCTCGGTCTGGTCCCTCTCCAGCATCTCATATTTCTTCTGCAGCTCTTCCCGGGCTTTCCTTTCATTGTCCCTCTCCACCAGAGCTCCTGTGATAGCAGAAACAAAGAAGTCAAGAACAGAAATAACCAAAAGGAAAAATCAAAGAGTACACCTCGGAACTTGGTGTCACCTTTTGCCCGACTCTCAGCCTCGGCCGTCTGAAGCTTGGACACATCGGCCAGATGCCGAAATAACCTGAGAGCCGCCTCGACCGGGTCGACTCGGGAATCCTCCACGTGCTTCTCTAGGAAGTCAGTGTCAATCGAAATACCGGAAGACCTAGAAGCTCGGTGCTTCCCGTGACGACCCTTTTTAGAAGCCCGGGCGGCCGGAGCATGTGAAGTAGAAGCGGGATCTGTTTGCGGCAGGGGACGCTCCCTTTTCCGATGTAAGAGATCCGCAGCCCGATCCTCTACACCAGCCGAGCTGGCCTCCGGGATTGTATTGATCGGAACGGCAGCAACGGGCTTTTCCTTCTGAACCCCGGCCTTCCTTTCCGCAAGAGCCGCCAAGCGGGAGAACTTGTCGGGCCCCATGCTATCTGCAAAATAAGGAAAATAAACAATGTTAAAAGAAACGGCAGTCAAAAATTTTTTATTATGGGCGGGGTTATCTACCAAAAAACCTACCAAGAACGGCGGCTACTTGAGATTTCGACCCGGCCCCAACTAATCGGGCTACGTCAATCCCAAATTTTTTTGGGATCCCGGTAGACAATCAGGTCGGCAAAATTCGTCAGGATCGCCAGCGACTCCTGATCAACCTGGGATAGCCGCCCTAAGCTGACGGTGTAGGAATGAGGTTGCCGGTTGAAATGAGAGAGAGACCACCCCAGTTGAAACTTTGTGAATTCCAGTGATTTCCCGTCCGCAGAATATTGGCCGACGTGCCTCACTGCCTCCTCGTTCACGGGCTCCACAAAGAAGTACTTATTTTTCCAGTTCTTCAGAGAGTCGGAATAGGGCATGAAAATCTTTACTCCCCTCTTAGCCCGGAAGCTCACGTGCTCCCACCGATCATTGGTGCCATCCTCATGCCCCCGGTTGACCTCAAAAAGGTGGAAGAAGAGGTCACAGGAGATTGGCCTCTCCAGATGAATGCACATCAACTCAAAAGCCCGGAGGAACGCCCATGAGTTGGGATGTAGTTGGGAAGGAGCGAGGTTCAAGATCTCCAAAGCCTCTTGCTGAAAGGCGGTGAAAGGGGGGCTAACGTGCATATCAAGGATCGTCACCCCGTACATAACAAATTTCAGAGCCTTCGGCCAGACAGCAACGTGTTGGTCTTCAGCCATTCCCTCCACGTTCCAGATCTGATCCTTCCGGGAAAGGCGATTGACAAAGAAACTCATGTCATCCCCGGTCCTATAGAGGGACGAAATCCCCCTCAACGCCTCCGACACCCATGAATACTCCCGGGGAACAGTGAGAGGTTGGGACAATAGAACATCAACCGGCCCTACTCCGGCTCGTGGGTATTGGTCGGAATCACCTTCTTCATACGCAGGGTCCCCGCAATGCCCAAGACCGTCTTCATTATTGTGGCTCTCAGCAACTTCCGCCTCACTCTCATCCGAGCTCCAGCTAGTACTACCCTGTTCTTCACGGTCGGGCTCGGCGTCAGAAGCATCCGAATCAAGGACCACTACCTCTGTGTTATCTTCATCCACCGGCTCGTTGCTTGGAACCCCAGGAGACCGGTCTTCTGCGTGAGTAGGAGCAGAGCCCAAGTCGTCTTGAACCTCGGGAACAACCGACCCGGGGGGACTAGCACGAATTTCCATCGACTCTCCAATACCGGAAGCCATTGTTTTTGCGAGATTAGGGCGATCTGTGTCAGCAACCCGACGGGTTTGTTTCGTCCTCGCCAGATCGATCCTGCAGAAATGGGGGCTTGACGAGTCAGGTTGATACGTAAACAGTGGGTCCACAACCAAGTCGGAACCCGACCTGACGACCCCCACTCTGTATCTATAAATACGGGTCCGGAGAGAACCTGGTCGTGATCTAAAGCCGGAAGCAATAAAGAAAAAGAGGAAAACTAACATTGTGAAAAACGAAGCTCGTCGAACACTTGAAGCAGGTCGCGAACAGCAAAGGCCTCACCGAGACTCAGCACAACTTTGAAAGGCGAAATAAGCTCTGGAACGACTTTAAGATCGGAAGCAGAGCGATTCGCAGAAAAACAGTCCAAAATAAGGGGGATCCCCCCTTCTATTTATAGGGAGCAAGAAGGCCAAGATGGGCCTGGGCCTAGGCTACGTCTTCCAAGGCTAGCCCCTAGACAGGCGCGTCGTTCCAAGCGCCATCATTACCCTAATCATCCTCGAACGACGCGTCCCATCAATGACGTTGCCAGCTGGCACAGAAATCAAGGCACAGCTATGACCGGATCGCTTCGTTTCCCTCGGCTCGCCCCGGTCTCTTGACCCCGCCGTGACTGGAATCTCTCTAAAGCGGACAGTCTCGAGTCACTCGACGCGACCTGAGTCCCTCAGATCATCCCGGTATACCGTGAGTCTCTCACCCCGGAGTTTTTGCCCGACGCGATCTCTATACGACAAGTCTAGTTCGCCTTAAGGCGACCCGACTTGGGGGGCTACTGTTATGGATTGGGCCTCAATGGCCAATCCACCAAAAAGGCCCAATAACAAAGGACCCAACTCATCCAACGGCGGAGATTGCAGACCTAGATCCAACAGTCCTCCTCCACTCCAGACACCTATAAATAAGCATTGATTGCTCACATTAATGGTACTCATCTCTCACATACTCTCACTTGTAATTGACTCACCAGCTGACTTGAGCGTCGGAGTGTCATTGCAGGTACCACCCCACCTCGGACCGGAGCTCCAACTCGGACGATCAAGGACAAACGTACCAACTATCTCGGACCGGACTACTTATCCAAGACCGGATACCTGGCCGGAGATACGGTACCGAACAGATACTTTTCATAAATGTATTTTGATCGGCTCACATTTGGATGTTCTTAATGAATTTTGGATGTTCTTAATTAATGAAGTGGATAATAATGCCTTTGATAAGAGCCTAATTTACATTAATTTTTTTGTCTAAAGCCTAATTTACATTCTAAAAGTATTTAGAAGAGAATTATAGTGACAATTTCAATTATTCAGCCCAATTCTCACGGTTGCATAAATTTTGCCCATTTTCTTGGAGAAATTAGCTCATAGTGAGTTTGAATAAGTTGCTCCACGTGACGCCCCAAACATAAAACTTTGTCAAAGTCAAAAGCTATAAGCAACATATTTGCATGTGAAAATAGATCACGTCCTCATAAATCTAAACGTCATTGTCCACGTATCTCACTTTGAAACCGTAAAACAAAATCCCCACCCTCTATGGTTTGGTTTTTAGCCATGTAACGCAGCTTTCGGTTTTGTTGCATTGCATATAGTAACTATCACTTCCTCACTCCACAAACCTATTCTCTTTCTCTCTGAAGATGGCTTCACGGAGACTCGTTACGTCTTTGATTCGATCTTCCCTCCGTAGAACTCCATCCAAACCTTCCGTTACCACCTCAACATCGAGGATATCTTCTAAATCCCATGCTTCTCCTTATGGTTACCTTCTCAACCGCATCACCGAGTATGCTACCGCCGCGGCTGCTGCAACTCCCAATCCTCCGTCGCCTCCAACAAAGAAGGAAGTAGGCGGTCGTGGTAAGATCACTGATGAGTTCACTGGAAAGGGTTCAATCGGTCATGTTTGCCAAGTCATTGGTGCTGTGATCGACGTGAGATTCGAAGAGGGTTTGCCCCCGATTCTTACAGCACTCGAGGTTCTGGATCATTCCTCCCGTTTGGTGTTGGAGGTGGCACAACATTTGGGTGAGGGCATCGTTCGAACTATCGCTATGGATGCCACCGAAGGGGTTGTTAGAGGCTGGCGCGTTCTCAATACCGGATCACCTATCAGCGTAAGTACCCCATCACTTGCCTTTTATTCATTTCAATTTTCTTTTCTCGATTTGGCATTTCAATTTGTATTTCACTTGCCCAACACTAGCACAACATTTCTATTTTTTCAAGCTTAATTTAAACTGATTTTAAGATGGAGTTGTGATATACAAAGATACTATTTTTATTAGTTCACAAATATGTATACTATTTAATTTTATGATTTTTTTATTATTATATTATAATTTGATTGTTTGTTTCATTTAGGTTCCCGTTGGTAGGGCTACCCTTGGTCGGATCATCAATGTTATTGGAGAGCCTATCGATCAGAAGGGTGACTTAAGTATGTGATCTATATAGTGTACTTATGTTTGAAAAAGTGTTTTTAAAATAAAAAATGAGATACCTTCAAACCGTGGTTCAATTGCTTTAAATAGGGCTGATTCCTAGTTCAACTGATTACACTATCTAGTTCAATTCAGATTTTAAAACAGTGGTATAGAGACTTTCTGCTTGATGTTTCTAACTTGTAGTATTTTTTGTGTGAATTGCCTTAGCAACGGAGCATTACTTGCCCATTCATAGAGAAGCTCCTGCTTTTGTTGAGCAAGCAACTGAACAACAAATTCTTGTTACTGGGATCAAGGTGTCTAACTTTGTTGTTTGTTATATTCTTTTGTTTCTCTCAGTTCCACTGATGTTACAATATCACGACTCGGTACCAAATTTGCATACAGGTTGTTGACATGCTTGCACCATACCAAAGAGGAGGAAAGATCGGTTTGTTCGGTGGTGCTGGTGTAGGAAAAACCGTGCTTATTATGGAACTTATCAACAATGTTGCTAAGGCTCACGGTGTGTGTTGTAGACTCTAAATTTCATCTCATTGAGATATACGTTGACATACTTTATATTTACCAGGTGGTTTCTCTGTGTTTGCTGGTGTTGGAGAACGAACCCGAGAGGGCAATGACTTGTACAGAGAAATGATTGAGAGTGGTGTTATTAAGCTAGGTGATAAACAGGTGAATTTACAAAATATTGTTCCCGATATATATAGTTTCTGTTTATAGTGTTTTCATTTTTCAAAGTATGGTTGTTTCATGGAATCAGAGTGAAAGCAAATGTGCTCTTGTGTATGGTCAAATGAACGAGCCCCCTGGTGCCCGTGCCCGTGTTGGTCTTACTGGTCTTACTGTGGCGGAACACTTCCGTGATGCTGAAGGACAAGATGTGCTTCTTTTTGTTGACAACATTTTCCGCTTTACTCAAGTATGGACAACACAGCGAAACTAGGATATCTTTGGCTCAACAAAGTATATTATTATTGTTCTTATGTTCGTTTTAAAAGTTATTTTATAATGTAGGCTAATTCAGAGGTGTCTGCATTGCTTGGGCGTATCCCATCTGCTGTGGGTTACCAACCAACCTTGTCTACTGATCTTGGAGGTCTTCAAGAGCGTATTACAACTACCAAGAAGGGTTCAATTACCTCAGTCCAAGCTATCTATGTGCCTGCTGATGACTTGACAGATCCTGCTCCTGCCACAACCTTCGCTCACTTAGATGCTACAACAGTGTTGTCACGACAGGTCTGATTATGTCGTTTTAATTAAAAGTTTATCTATTGTACTTATATTTTTGGTTATATATCATTAACTAAACAAATGTGATTTTGATGATATTGAATAGATTTCAGAGCTTGGTATCTATCCCGCTGTTGACCCATTAGATTCAACGTCTCGTATGCTTTCACCTCTTATTTTGGGTGAGGGTCACTACGAAACTGCTCGTGGTGTACAAAAAGTTCTTCAGAACTACAAGAATCTTCAAGATATTATTGCCATTTTGGGAATGGATGAGCTAAGTGAAGATGATAAGTTGACTGTCGCTCGTGCTCGTAAAATTCAGCGATTCTTGAGTCAACCTTTCCATGTTGCAGAAGTCTTCACTGGCGCCCCTGGCAAATATGTTGAGTTGAAGGAGAACATTACCAGTTTCCAGGTATTTCTTTTTTCACCATCATTGAGAGCGTGAATTATTTTCCTACTCCCTTAGACGTCCATTTTTACTTTTTTTAGTTTCTCTATTACTTTCTTTCTTACTTATCATTCGTTTTACCTCCTACTTTTCTGCCTTTCAATTCCAAAATCACTCTCTAGATGTTATAACTGAATATGAAAAAATGAATGTGGGAATATATTTTTTTTTGTGATTTAGGGTGTACTTGATTAACCAACTTGATTAAACGCTTATTATATAAGTTCTTATCATATCGGCAAGTTGAGCTATTTTTATATAAACAGTAACTTGTTTTTTTGCAAACTATATTGAATAACTTATTAAAATAAACTGAAACTAATTATTTAGGTACTAATGAGACAAATATTACAAAACATTAGGATCTATTTATTATTTTTATATACTTTGAAGATACAATAAGGAGGGGGGTTTAAGTTTTGGGCTAGAATTGGTGTTTAATCTTTTACATTTCTTTTTTATTTGCAATAATTGTATTTCTTTTTTTTTCTTTTTAATATTATTCTTTAAAGCCAACCGGTGAAAGAAATTAAATAAACCCAGGGTGTGTGGTTGAGCGGTTGGGGCTCATCCTCCCTTAACCAAGTGTCGAGGGTTCGATCATCGCCTTGGGTATGGAGCCGCTTTAAATCCCTGTGCCAGCTGTCCCACCCTTCGAGGTGCCTCCAATCTAGCGAGGGGATTAGTCACTGCGTTCGGCGGTGGATACTCTGATATATACAAAAAAAAGTGAAGAAATTAATATTATTTCCTCCCAATTTCAAATTGAAAGGGAGCAACTTTATTTCTGCTTTGAGTTTGTTTATGTGACTTGATTTTCTGTCCCCCATGAACTAATGCATGGTTAATGTGTAACTGGCAGGGTGTGTTGGATGGCAAGTACGATGACCTCTCAGAACAGTCATTTTACATGGTTGGAGGTATTGATGAGGTCATTGCAAAGGCAGAGAAGATTGCTAAGGAATCAGCCACATCTTAATCTTAATCACACAAAACCAAACTCTTCTCTTAATCCTTTTTTTTATAATTGCTAAACTTAGTTATTTAGGAACTCTTTCATTTTCAAAGTTTGAAATTTTGCCAGGTTATTCCTTTCATTTTAGCTTTGTTTCCAACCGAGGAGGAACCATGTCCAACTTGCCCCTTTTCATCTGTTGTGTTATTTAATAAAGGGGAAAGAGGCACACGAATGTACTTTTTATTTTATTGTTGAGAAGCTCTTGACTCATCATTGTCATAAAATTAAGTAGTTAGAAAATTTTGTCCATGCGATGTGAAGCTTAATTCTAATTATAAACTTAAAAAAGAAAACTCATCAAAGCTTTTGTTAATATGTAGAATGAAAAATCAAATCAGATTTTTGTCTTTTTTATTTTTATTTTATAACATATTTAGTTAGATTTTGATTCTCGGAATTAATTATTCATTATTAATTTTTATTACATTTAAATTTGGTCAAAAAAAATTATTACATTTAATTAAATGGTTTAAAGAAAAAACAAAAAATCTTTCCAAGAAGACAAAAATGTAAAATAGAGAAAGAATCGAGGGGGAAATTCAACGATGTAACTTTTGGTTGTCCATATAGTGTGTCGCTACCTCAGTCCACAAACCCTAGCCTCTTCATTCTCTCACTATCGTGTCTCTTTCTCTCTCTGAAGATGGCCTCACGCAGACTCGTATCGTCTCTGATTCGATCTTCTCTTCATCGATCTCAGTCGAAACCTTCGATTACCGCTTCAACATCGAGGCTTTCTTCTCAATCCCGCGCTTCTCCCTACGGCTACCTCCTCAACCGCGTTAACGAGTATGCCACCGCAGCCGCAGCTGCTACTTCTCCTTCAACGCCTCCGGCGAAGAAGGAGGTTCCCGGTGGTGGCAAGGTCACTGACGAATTCACCGGCAAGGGTTCGATCGGGAAAGTTTGCCAGGTCATCGGTGCCGTCGTCGATGTCAGATTTGAAGAGGGTTTGCCTCCGATCCTGACTGCTCTTGAGGTTCTGGATCATTCTACACGGTTGGTGTTGGAGGTGGCCCAGCATTTGGGTGAGGGAATTGTTCGTACCATTGCTATGGATGCCACTGAAGGTGTTGTTAGAGGATGGCGCGTCCTCAACACTGGTTCCCCTATCACCGTAAATGCTCTATCACTTTCTCCTTCGTTTGAATTTGCATTTTTCGATTTTGATTTCTGAATTTTTTATGGATTGGAAGATCTGAGTTGTTGACCATTGGGGTCTGGATCTTTAGGTTGTATTTCGTGGATCTGTAGGTGTTTTTGCCTCATGGAATTTACGATATGTGTGCTAAGTTCATGCTTTTTGATTAAAGAAGTGATTTAGGGTTGTTTGATTGTGGTGATTTTAAAAATAAAAAAATAGTTTTACAAAACAATTTAACTTAAAAAGTCTTTGATTTTGTAGAATTGAAAGAGTTTTGATTAATTTGTCGTCTACATTTTGCTATGTCTTTGATATATAGTGAAATTGCTCTGCCGATGTGGATAATAATGTTATTGTACACATTCAAATAAACTTAGTTTTTCAAAATGAGGTTCATTGTTTGATGTGGGTAATTTTCCAATTCATTAATCATAATATTTCTTCCAATTTTCTGCTGTTGAAGCTTCATTTAAAATGAGTTTATGCTATTCTTTACAAAGATACTGCTTATATTGGTGTGTAAATCAATATACCCTGTGGTTCTCCTGATCTGATCTTACACTCCAATCTCTCCGTTCTTTCAGACTTACATTGTACATAATGGATTTTCCCGTTTAGTTATTATTTATTTTTCCTGTCTATTTCGTGCAGGTTCCTGTTGGTAGGGTTACCCTTGGTCGTATCATGAATGTTATTGGAGAGCCTATTGATGAGAAGGGTGACCTAAGTAAGATATCTGAAAAGTGTTATTATGTCTGAGCCTTTTCAATCATTTTAGTGTTTTGGTTTTAACTGATGGTATTTTTGTTGTGAATTGCCTTAGCAACGGAGCATTACTTGCCCATTCATAGAGAAGCTCCTTCTTTTGTTGAGCAAGCAACTGAACAGCAGATTCTTGTTACTGGGATCAAGGTATTTTTCTTTATTTTTTCTTACCTTTGTTTATTTATGAATGCATTCCAACCTCTGTACCCAATTTGCATATTTTTTCCATACAGGTTGTTGACTTGCTTGCACCATACCAAAGAGGAGGAAAGATTGGGTTGTTTGGTGGTGCTGGTGTTGGAAAAACTGTACTTATTATGGAACTGATCAACAATGTTGCAAAGGCTCATGGTATATGCTTGATGCTCTTAATTTCCTCTGTTCAATGTCTTTTTATCTTCCTATAGTGTATGCTGATTTTCTAGTCATTAGGTGGTTTCTCTGTGTTTGCTGGTGTTGGAGAACGAACCCGAGAGGGTAATGACTTGTACAGAGAAATGATTGAGAGTGGTGTGATCAAGTTGGGTGATAAGCAGGTGAAAACTGAATGTTTTTATATTATTTAAATATATTATTTAAATTTCATTTTTCAATGTTGTCAACTATAGTTGTTTCATGGTATCAGAGTGAAAGCAAATGTGCTCTTGTTTATGGTCAAATGAACGAGCCCCCTGGTGCTCGTGCTCGTGTTGGTCTTACTGGCCTTACTGTGGCCGAACACTTCCGTGATGCCGAAGGACAAGATGTGCTTCTTTTCGTTGACAACATTTTCCGCTTTACCCAAGTATGGACAACTTGTCTAGGATGACTTTTCTTTTATCAGAGATGTTATTTTCGTCATTGCTGTTGATTCCGCAATGCTCTGTATCATGCAGGCTAACTCAGAGGTGTCTGCTTTGCTTGGTCGTATCCCATCTGCTGTGGGTTACCAACCAACCCTGTCTACTGATCTTGGAGGTCTTCAAGAGCGTATCACAACCACCAAGAAGGGTTCAATTACCTCTGTCCAAGCTATCTATGTTCCTGCTGATGACTTGACAGATCCTGCCCCTGCTACCACCTTTGCTCACTTGGATGCCACAACAGTGCTATCACGACAGGTTTGATTATGTTATTTAAAGTGGTCTTTGCACCAACATTTTTGGTTATCATCATCTAAATAATATGATTTTGTTGATATTGAATAGATCTCAGAGCTTGGTATCTATCCTGCTGTCGATCCATTAGATTCCACATCTCGTATGCTTTCTCCACTTATTTTGGGTGAGGCCCACTATGAAACTGCTCGTGGTGTTCAGAAAGTTCTTCAAAATTACAAGAATCTTCAAGATATCATTGCCATTTTGGGAATGGATGAGCTCAGTGAAGATGATAAATTGACTGTTGCCCGTGCCCGTAAAATTCAGCGATTCTTGAGTCAACCTTTCCATGTGGCAGAAGTCTTCACTGGTGCCCCAGGCAAATATGTTGAGTTGAAGGAGAACGTTAATAGTTTCCAGGTATTTATTTGTTTGCCATTTAGTCTCATTTTACCCAACTGCGTAGATAAGGGTGAGCATAGATTAGGACGAGTTATACCAGTCCTTTTAATATGTTATAATTTATGATTTTGCTAAGAAATAGCTATAATAGATCGCATTACCGTACGAATATATTCCCAAAATGCTAAAATAATTTTAAGACGAAAAGTCATTTGTGGAATGGATTGTGTAACTCGAATGTTAACCTGCATCCATCCCTAACATGAGACCCTATTCCTTTTATTATATCATTGTGGGACATGGTCACACCTCGACCTGAACAGCTCTTATTGGTTTATTATTTCGTTTAGAACCTCTGTATGTTTGTTTTTATTTTTTCTTAGATATCATCAGACCAGAAACCAATTTTGTTGTTTGTACCCTCATGTAAAATGAATTCAAATTTTAATAAAAAACGCACTTGGAAAAAGGTGTTTTTCTTTCTATATCCCTCAATCTTTTTTTTCAACTTTTAGATTTTGAATTCCGGTCTTCAAATAATAGCCTATAGGATGAGTTCATGCACTATGCTATCTAGTATGTACCTCTTGATTAGTATTAATTTCATATTTCATATTTGGGAAAAGGTGTTTTTCTTTCATTATCCCTCAATCTTTTTTTTTTCAACTTCTAGATTTTGAATTCCTGTCTTAAAATAATAGCCTATAGGTTGAGTTCATGCACTATGCTATCTAGTCTGGACCTCTTGATTCGTACTAATTTAGGACTTTGTTTTCAATAGTCGTGACTTGTTTTTAGGGTTTCTTTTGACTTCGGTTGTCAACTCCATTGGTGAAATTAAAATTCCCTCCCAAAGTTATAAAGCGAAAGTAAAAATATCTATTTTCAGTTCTTTTCTTCTATTTAAGATGTGGTTGCAATCACCACCTGTTAGACTTGGTTTTGATTGAGGACTAATGCATGGTTAATGACTGCTTTGTGATTATGTAACTGGCAGGGTGTATTGGATGGTAAATACGATGATCTCTCCGAACAGGCATTTTACATGGTTGGGGGTATTGATGAGGTCATTGCAAAGGCAGAGAAGATTGCTAAGGAATCAGCAACATCTTAGTCTCCCAACCCTGCTCTTCTCTTAATTTAATAATTTAGGAACTCTTTCTTGGCAATGCCAAACGACAAAATTTTCCATTTTGAAAAGTTTTATAATTTGTCTGGTCATTCCTTTAATTTGAATGTTGTTGCCGACACTGAGATGAACCAAGTGTTCTATGGTCAACTGCCCCCTTTTTTCCGTTGTGTTATTTAATAAGTGGAAGAGGCAAGAGGATGTACATTTTTACATTTTGTGATTGTGATGAAAATTGGATGCATCAATTTTAAATGTGTTGTGGAAGCGAAATTCCATTTCCTTGTTAAATTTGCGAGTTCAAAAAATATGTTTTTGCTATTATGGTAATGTTTTGACTTTGAATTATTAATGTTTAACAATAATGGTTTAAAGTTATTGTAATTTTCAGATACTTTTTTGGTTACCTTTTGAAAATATTGTTGTCGATAATCAGTTACCGTTTGAAAATCAGAAAATAAAAAGGTGTACATTGTACATCCGATTATACATCCATATCCAGAGTTGACAAATAAAAAGGTGTGCGTAGTAAGAGAGCGTCAGAGCGACACACATAAAAGACCTTAGGCCTATATCTCTTTGTAATACTCCCTCCCTTTCAAATTATCACATTTACTAAACTCCACTACCCTAGATTTGATCCCAAAATAGATAATCCCACGCATGAAAGACCTTAGGGCTAGGCCTATATCTCTTTGTAATATTTTATATAAAATTATTGTGAAGTGCTGGCTAGTAGATTGAAAGAGGTCTTGTAAAAAAACAGATTGAAAGAGGTGCTTCCTAATTGTACTTCTCTTGAACAATTTGTTTTTATAAATGGAGCATTGCGTGTTGGAACACGCACTCTCGGTATACACACAATACAAGTGTTTTATCACTAAATTGTGCTCTCCAGAGAGAATAACATACAATCTTTTGTATTATAAGATGACATCAATATTATTGTAAAAACATTATTTCCCACACATGATTCCTTTGTGCTTTCGCACACATCCACACTCTTGTGTTTCAACAATTGTTGGATATATAAAATATATTCATTGATTTAGAGTTTATGCTTTAATAATTATAATAATTTTTTTTACTTATTAGTATTTTTATTATCTTTAATTTCTTATATATATATCATCTTTGAACATGATAGAAAAATACTATTTCCAGTCCCACACTTGATTCACACCCTTGCAATGCATGTGTTCATAGTGTGGTGATTCACCTATGTTTCCTATATTTTTATTATCTATAATTGATTATTTTGTTTTTAAGCCTTTACAATAATATATGAACGATTTCAATTGAATATGTCGATATGGTCTCATTGTTTTTAGCAGGAAATCATGCATCTGTTCTTTCAATCTTTAGAAAATTCTTAACCAATACAGATTCAAAATCTTCTATATTCTGATATTCATTACGAGACAAATGGTAGTTTAATATATTTAAGTTGGACAACTACAATATTTAGATTTCTATCTTTAAGAGTGTTCTGTACCTCGCAATGTTCTGTACATTGCAGTACTGGGTGGACTGTAGTTGGTAGGTCACCTACTGCCTGGCCGGAGGTTAGTGCGAGGCCGGGAGGGGTACCTGCGAAGCCACTCCGACGCTCAAGTCAGTATCGAGAATAGATAAGTGATTTAGCTAGGAATGAGAATCTACCTCTTTATGGCAATGTGTACCAGTAATTATAGGGAATTGTGCCCGTGGTGAGCCGTTGGATCGGTAGAGTGAATCTGAGCCATCCAAGTATGAGAGTCATGAATGGGCTTGTGTATTGTGGATATGGATCAAAGTGAGTGGGCCAATCCATGTCTAAGTGCTGAATACGCCTCTTGGTCCAGTCCATAACAGTTGCCCCCCAAGCCGAGATTGTTTCGAATGATGGTCTTGACTTGAAGAATTGTTATCGATCTGCCCGAAGCGTTGCTTCATCTGTCTTGTCGGGTCGTATAAGATCTCTTTACTGTGACCGTGACCCACACCTCCCATGGTGTAATCCTTGTGCCAGGCACCAAGCTAAGGTGTCGTATCCTGATGTTGGCGCCCTCCTGGGCGCCTTGTGCCAAGGTGTCGTGTCCTGATGTTGGTGCCCTCCTAGGCGCCTTGTGCCAAGGTGTTGTGTCCTGATGTTGGCGCCCTCCTAGACGCCTTGTGCCATGCGTCCTGATGTTGGCGCCCTCCTGGGCGCCTTGTGCCAAGGTGCTGCGTCCTGATGTTGGCGCCCTCCTAGGCACCTTGTGCCATGCGTCCTGGTGTTGGCACCCTCCTGGGCGCCTTGTGCCAAGGTGCTACGTCCTGATGTTGGTGCCCTCCTAGGCGCCTTGTGCCATGCGTCATGGTGTTGGCGCCCTCCTGGGCGCCTTGTGCCAAGGTGTTGTGTCCTGATGTTGGCGCCCTCCTAGGCGCCTTGTGCCAATGTGCTGTGTCCAGATGTTGGCGCCCTCCTAGGCGCCTTGTGCCATGCGTCCTGATGTTGGCGCCCTCCTGGGCGCCTGTTTGTGTCTTTGTGTTGGCGCCCACATAGGCGCCCTCCTGGGTGCCGGACTGTGTCTTTGTGTTGGCGCCCACCTAGGCGCCCTCCTGGATGCCGGTTTGTGTCTTTGTGTTTGGCCCCCGGCTAGGCGCCCTCCTGGCACTACAACAAAAATGGCAACCGGCGGCGGTTATTCTGCGGCGGTTATGGCAAAACCGCCGCCGGTGTAAATCTTGCGGCGGTTTATGCGGCGGTGATGTTAATCGCTTCAATAAGCACGTAAACTGCAGCGGTTTTGAAAATATTAATAATGGGATTCATTCTGCGGCGGTTATGGGCTTATACCGCGGCGGTTTTGAAATTTTTCGTGCAAAAACAACTCTCCCTCCCTTTTTTGTCAAACCCCCCCCCCCCCCATTTTTTTGACCAAAGCGTTTCTTTTCTTTTTATTTTATTTTAATAAAAAAAATTAAACTCCTCAGTTTCTTTTCTCTCTCGAAGCGCTGATTTCTCAGTTTCAAGTTTCAACTCTCTCACCATTCTCAGTTTCAACTCCTTCGCCCCACGACGACGACGAGAAGCCCTTGATTTCTCTCTCTCTCACGATTCTCAGTTTCAACTCTCAGCTTCCTTCGCCCACGACGACGACGAGAAGCGCTTGATTTCTCTCTCTCACGATTCTCAATTTCAACTCTCAGCTTCCTTCGCCCACGGCGACGACGACCAGCTTCGCCCACGACGACGACGACCAGCTTCGCCCACGACGACAACGACCAGTTTCGCTCACGATTCTCTCGCCTCCGGCACACCCAACCAGGTGCGTCTTCTTTCTTCCTCTATCTCTCTCTCTCTGAAATTCTCTCTTTCTTTAGGGTTTTCGGTTTTAATCCCTTTTATCTCTCTGAAATTCTCTATTTCTCTGTGTAGTAGCCACAAACTCAAAACCCTAATTTTCACTCAGAACCCTAATTTTCAGAAAAACCCTCATTTGAGCATGTTGAGCGAGAACCTTAATTTTCACCTGCCCTTTACCCATTTGAGCTTCTTTCTTCGTTCCATGAAGAAGGATTTGAAATTACATGGTTTGCCATTTGGAGCTGAAAGTATGATCCAATGTCAGTGAAATTGTCATGTTATTGGAAACATCTGAAATTTGAAATGCTCATCCGAGCAAGGCTACAAGTGCACCTTCCAAAATTCAAACTCATGTTTTGTTTCTCAAGTCAAAGGGGATGACTGTGATTTCCCTTTATTATTGTTTTGTCTATTAAGGGAAAGTTGTTAGTCTGCTACTTGTGTCTTCATAGACTTTTAGTGATGCCACATTATATATTTTTTCCTCTAAAAAGGATAGTTCATTAAAAGGGAGTTTTGTGTCATCCAATTTTAAGCAATGATTTGGTGTCTAAACTGAACATGAATATATATACGTTTCTAACAGATTCGATGGTAAATCAGTAAATCTAATGGTGCCTCAAGGAGTGGTTTTTGAACATTTGAAGTGCTGTTTATACAGTTTTTCATGACTTTTATTAGTTAAAGATTGCTGATTTCTTTTGTTAAGTTCTATTTTCCTTTTTATGTAAAGTCTTTAAAACTGATTCACTATTGTTTGATGTTATTCTTTGTGATACTTCTGCTTCATATTGGGAAATTCAGGGTTTGCCATGTGCGTCAAATTGGGAAATTCAGGGTTGAGAGTTGAGATTGTGAGATGCTTGATGCTTCCCTTCTTTTCCACTTTCTTATTTTTTTTTCCCAGTTTGCAATTGCCTATTAATTATTACAATGGATACTGTTTGATTCTTTAATCCCCTTTCTTTAGGGTTTTGAGAGAACGCGTGAAACAAAGAAGAAGAAGAAGAAGAAAGCTTCAGAGAACCTCATAACAAAGAACCCTCAATTGAACCAGGTTCCTCTTCTTTCTTCCTCTCTTGCTGTTTCTTGGTGTTTTTTCTTGTTGTTTCTTGCTGTTTCTTGCTGTTTTTTCTTTTCTTCATGCCCTCTCTGTGTACGGTTTTACAATGGTGGGTGTGAGAAACATTGTGTTGTTGTTACTGTGCATTACTGTTGTTGCTCCGATTGTTCTTTACACTGATTGTCTTGGTTCCTATGAGTCTCCTTCCAGTAAGTTTTTCATTCCCTTTGGTTTTCTTTTTCAAGAAATTCTTTGTTTTGGTTGTTTATTTGGTGATGATTTTGGTTTCTTTTTTGAATAGCCAAGCAAGAGTATATTGAAGATGTTACTGCCTTTGAAAGATTCTTTTGGTTTTTTTTAGTGTAGGAGTGATAGTGAAAGAGATCTTTGAGTTTTCTAAATCTTCTTCTTTTGTTTTGTGTTAGGCTTTCAGTGCAAGTAGACTCTATTCAGATTTTAATAGGCCTCTAAGAGAAATAAATATGCTCTTGTATCTATATAGGCCTTAGTTTCTTTATTTTCATTTTCAATCTTAATTTTAATATATGCACTATTCAGATTCTGTTTCTTTTGAAGATAATTCATCATCAAGATATTCTTATATATACACTATTTTTGCTATCACTTAATTCATCTTCTAAAGGTTTTAGGTCATATATTTTATTTACCCCTTTTTATTAATTTTTCTTTTCCCTTAAGATCTTTCTCTTTCTTTTGTGGATATTCATTTGCATAATGTCCTTCTACATTACGTATCCAACAAACACATTTCCTTTTTCTGTTGGGCAATGTTTTGTTGGTGTTTATCTCTTTTTTCTCAAATACTTTTTGTCTAGTATTTTTCTAAGCCTTTTTCTTTAGATAGGTTTTTCTTAATTGAGGTTTTCGTTTTCTTTAATAATATTTTATAGGTTTTTGTTTATTACAACCATATTTTCCAAGTTGATCTAATTTTGGTATATCACAACAAATTGCAGTTCTTTCTCTATTTATTTGTCTAATTGTTCCCCTTTATAAACACTGTTGTCTTAATTCATTATATAAAATTTGTATAATCCCTCTTAGAGTATTAGTTGTTTCACTTGGTTGTGATTTCAATATAGCTCTTACTTTTGTGTTAAGTGGGTATGGTAACTTATTTATAAACCTTTCCTTATATATCTCTTTAGTCTCTTCATTTAATTGATAATAATGTTTTTTGGTATTCACAAATAAAACATCCAACTTCACACATATTTCATATTTGAATTCCATTTAGATGTGCTTTATCCTTTTCATGTAAATTAATCTGTTTACTTCTAATTTATGTTCAAGGGTAATATGTCTTATAAATTCTTGATAGATAAGATCAATTATTAATCTAGCAAAATGTTGATTATTTTCTACGGCTTTAACATAATGTTGCCATGTTTAGTTGGATTTAGAGTTCCACATTTCTTTTATGGGTGGTGCTATTCTCTATCTCAAAGTTTCCTTGTTATTTGCTTTTATTATTTTGTGGATTAAAGTTTGTTAAGTGGAGTTTAAGTGTTGATTGTTTCAGACTTTGATTTCTTTATGTTGTTCTGTGTGACTATGCAGCTACATTTTATATTTTACTACAATCTGCCTTTTAGTAGTTACCAACGATCCTATATAAATGTTTGAGATTATATTAACTTGTAGTTCCTTTATTGTTGAGTACTTTATGTCTTGTTTCATATTTCTTAATTCAGAAACAAGATTGTATGACAATGGATAAGTCATGGATTACAATGCCACAAGGTTCACGTGAGTATAAGCAAGGGGTTCGGGGATTTATTCAATTTGCTTATGAACGTACTGCTGTTGATGGCAAAATAAAATGTCCTTGTTCCTTGTGTGGTTTTAGAAGACGCCAAACTAGGCAAGATGTGTACGACCATTTAGTTTGTAAACCATTCCCAAGAGGATACACCACTTGGTTATTTCATGGGGAGTCTAACCAAGGACATACTAGTAATGTTGCAAGTGGAAATGTACCAAATGCGGAACAAGAAACTGTGGTCGTTCAAGATCCAATTCAGAACATCATTAACGATGCTTTTGGAGTTGATAGGAATCTCGCAAATGATACAAATGAAGACACCGCACAAGGTGAAAGAGTGACTCCAAATGTAACTCAAGAAGGGAGGGAAGCTAGAGAATTTTATGAATTAGCTAGGGATGGACAACAGCCTTTGTATGAAGGGTGCACAAAGTATACTAAACTTGCTTTTATAGTGAAGTTGTATCATATCAAATGCCTTTGCGGGATGACCGATAAGGCTATGACAATGATCTTAGAACTACTAAATGATGCATTTGAGCATGCAAAAATTCCAAGTTCATTCTATGAGACAAAGAAAACTATATCGAAGCTTGGTTTGGATTGTGAAAAGATACATGCATGTCCAAACAACTGTATGTTGTATTGGGGTGAAGATGAATATAGGCAAACATGTAAAGTATGTAACAAGGGCAGATGGAAATCCAGGAAAAAAGATGGTGAGGTTGAGGCGTCCAATGATGAAAATGGTAAGAAGAAGGTGCCTGCAAAAGTTCTTCGTTACTTTCCTCTTAAACCGCGCTTGCAAAGATTGTTTTTGTCTTCAAAGACAGCTGAGGATATGAGATGGCATGCTGTGAATAATAACAATGATGGCATGATGAGACATCCAAGAGATTCAATGGCTTGGAAGACATTTGACTCAACAAACATGTCATTTGCATCAGATCCACGTAATGTTCGCCTTGGATTAGCTACTGATGGTTTTAATCCATTTGGTAATTTAAGTACAAGTTACAGCATTTGGCCAATTATTCTCATACCTTACAACACCCCACCATGGGTCTGTATGAAGTCGACATCATTTATCCTTTCAACGATAATTCCTGGTAAAAAAATGCCTGGAAATAATATAGATGTTTACATGCAACCTTTAGTTAAAGAGCTTAAGGAGTTATGGCACGACGGTGTAGATGCCTATGATGCTTCAACTCGAGAGATGTTCAAATTGCATGCAGCTTTGATGTGGACAATTAGTGACTTTCCTGGGTTGGGAACTCTCTCTGGGTGGAACACATATACCGGACGAGCTTGTCCAACTTGTAACTTTGACTCTATTCCTTGCCGCTTGCCACATAGTAGGAAGTGGTGTTTTATGGGTCACCGTCGTTTTCTCGATCGCAGACACAGATTTAGACTGAATAGGATTCGGTTTAATGGAGAACAAGATATGCGCAATCCACCTAAACTTTTATCTGGTTCTGAAATCCTTGAACAAGTGGAAGGGGAAAAAGATCACGTGGTGATGGACGTACCTTGCAAGATGGTACTCAACAGTGGAAAAAGAAAAGTATACTTTTTGAGCTTCCGTATTGGGAGCATAATTTGTTACGTCATAATCTTGATGTTATGCATATTGAGAAGAATGTGTGCGACAATATTATTTATACCATGCTAAATGATAGTGCAAAGTCAAAAGATCACATTGGAGCTCGAAGAGACCTACAATCAATGGGCTTTAGGCATGATCTTTGGCCAGATGAAAATGGAAAGTATCCTCTAGCAATTTATACAATGACTAAACAAGGAAAGAAGTCTTTTTTAAGAACTTTAAAGAATATCGCTGTGCCAGATGGTTATTCGAGCAACTTTTCTAAGTGCATTGATGTGGACAACCTTCGGCTGAATGGGATGCTAAAAAGTCATGACTGTCATGTATTAGTTGAGCAATTTCTACCGCTGGCCATGCGAGTAGGATTGCCTAAAGAGGTATCGGTAGTTTTAAATGAATTGTGCTCATTCTTTAGGCAACTATGTGATAAAGTGTTGAGCGTTTCAACTTTAGACAAAATGCAACATGATGTTGTGATCACTTTATGCCACATGGAAATGTTATTTCCCCCTTCATTCTTCACCGTGATGGTTCACCTAATTGTTCACCTTGTTGAAGAAGCTAAGCTTGGAGGCCCAGTACATTATCGATGGATGTATCCTATTGAGAGGTAACTTTCCTGTCATTTTAAATCAAATAATGCTTTGGATGATTATATTAATTAAAATCGTTGTTATGATTTGATAGGTACTTAGGATCATTAAAGTCATATGTACGTAACAGGGCGCGGCCAGAAGGCTCTATAGCAGAAGGATACCTAATGCAAGAGATCTTAACATTTTGTTCAAGGTATCTTGATAATATTGAGACAAGATGGAATCGAGCTGGTCGTGTAGATGATGAACCTAGTGATATACAACCTAAAACACGAAAAGATGAACTGTTCCCGCGAGAAGGAAAACCTGTTGGCGGTTGTTCACACTTCACTCTTACATCCACTGAAAAATTACAAGCTCATCGACATGTGCTAACCAACTGCTCTGCAGTTGATCGCTATCTCCAGTAAGTACTTGATGAAATTTAAGTACCTAGATTATTCTTTAGTGCGTCTATTAACTTTAATCTATATAGGGAATATAGAGAAATTGTCCGGAGACAACTAAGGAGTCGCACAAGGAGTGCTAATGAGATAGACAAGAAGGTCCATAGAGAGTTCGTTAGTTGGTTCTCTAATCATGTAAGCAAAAATTCACTCGATGCCAAGTGTATTGGTAGTATGCATGTCACTAACACAACAGAATTCTAATTTCAGATTTTTAAAGAGATGGACAATCTTGTTGAACCAGATAAAGATGTTCTTCTTTGGCTTGCTAGAGGTCCTATTGACAAAGCTAGAAGATTCACTGCATATAATGTCAACGGATATAAATTTTGAACCTTGGAACGAGATGAAAGATTAAAAACTCAAAATAGTGGGGTTTTTTGCACATTTGGAACTAGAAGTTATTCAAGTAACCACGATACCCAAATGAGATTTGGAGGGGTACCTTACTATGGTAAATTAATAGACATCATTGAGGTTAGCTATAATGGTGTATTTACGGTTACTTTATTTAAATGTCAATGGGCTAATACCACTACTTCTAGAGGCATGAAAAAAGATAATTTGGGTTTTACCTCAATCAACTTTTTGAGGTTAAGAGATACTGGTGTCCATGAAAGTGATGAGCCATATATCAAAGCATCGGAAGCCCAAATGGTTTATTATGTAGATGATGAGAAAGAAAAGGGATGGAGCATACCTATTCATTTGAAGCCAAGAGACTTGTATGACATGGGAGAAGATGATGAAGAGATAATGATGTCTAATGGGCTTCATGAAACACAAAACTTAGAACAAATGTTTCCTGATGATACACCATACATACAATTAGCAAGAGCTGATATAGATGATGATCCTCCAACATCAACATTGAATGAAAATGTTGATGATTGTAATGACAACATGGATATGTAACAAGCACTGGTAAAATTTCTAGACATTGCTTTGTTGTGTTGTTGTTATTATTATTATGATTATTTTCTTCAAATGATATTGTGTGATTATTTTCTTTAAGGGAAAGTGATAAACTAAAATATTTCTTCAAATGTTATTATTATTATGATTATTTTCTTCAAACTGAAATTATAGTTATGTTAGACCACTTGTATTTGCATATGTCCACTGTTAAATTAATGATTGAACATTTTATTTATGTCTAAAACATACTCTCATTATCTAAATATGGTTTTGCAGCAATGGCTAAGAGAAAGAGGTTTACTCCCAGAACTCAGTCCGCACCTGTTCAAGTTCAAGAGAATGCTCCAAATATGAATCAAATTGGATCTCACCTATCACCACAAAGTGATCCTCTAGGTGATATTGACCCATCTCTTGACTTTGACAATTCCTTTGACACTGACGATGAAAGTTTTTTCCCCACTGACACGAAAAAGCCCACTAAATATTGGCCGGTTAATGTCATTGGTATGCAATTTACTTCTTATTAGTTTGGATTAATTAATAATTTCTAATGAGTTACAAATTTTAACTTTCATTTTTTTTATCTTATATTCAGTTGGGGATGGAGAGCCTAAAGAAGATCGTCTAAGAGTTCAGGACTTGTTTTCGTTTCCTGATGAGAAGAAAGTGATCCTAGATTGGAATCGAGAGGGTCAACCAATTGGACATGCTGCTGGTCTTTTAGGGGGTTATTTAGGAGCTCTTGCAGCTAGCTATGAGATCTTCCCTATCAATTATGTAAAATGGCCAAAGGTTCCAGAGAAATCCAAGAATGACGTGTGGGACAAGATGATAAAGGTATGAACTATAAATATAACATAATTCATTTATATATATAGCTTACCAAAACTTAATTTGCCTATTGTAGAAAGTATTCCTAATCGATGATTGTCGCAAGAAATGGATATTGGGGAATATAGGAAAGAAATGGAAAGACACTCGTTGTCGACTGTTTACCGATTTTTATGATGAAACTCGTAGCTGGGAACAAAATCTTGAGTTTCGCCCTGATGGCATCCGTGTAGATCAATGGGCAGCTTTTTTGGAATATCGCTTGAAGCCTGAAACTCAGGTAATACATGATGTGTTGAGAATGTTGTGATAAGATTAATCATTTACTAATCGTTTTATTTAATAATGCAGGAAATTTGTGAAAAAAACACGGCAAATAGGGCTAAGCAAAATACTCCTCATACACTTGGGTCAAAAACAATTGCTAGGAAAAGACATGAATTGGTATTTCTTTCTTTAAGTTTACCAACATTGGTAATAAAAGCCAATTGTAGTATGTATACACAAGTTAGCTGTGACAATTTATGAACTTATAGTGTTTTCTCACTTGTAATTTGTTAGGAAGCTAAAACTGGGAAGCCTTTTGGTCGAGCAAAGATGTATTCCATCGCACACAAAAAAAAAGATGGATCATTTGTCAATGAAGAGGCTAGACAAAAGAGTGTGAGTATAATCTGTATTTATTTCTATTTTAATTGAAAGTTAAGGATAATTATATTTAACATTTATGTGTTCAACTGAATGTTGGTTAACTTTGTGTAGGATTTGTTGGACAAAGTTGATGAGACATCTTCTGGCGAAGATCTTTATATTCAAATATGTGGCAAAGAGCATCCCGGACGTATGCGTGGCATGGGATTTGGCCCAACCCCCACTCAATACCTATCATCTGATTCTCGTAATGGGAGCTCAACCATTTCATCAGGTGGTCCCACAACGGCTGACTATGATAGGCTAAAGTTGGAATTGCAAGCGAGTAATGCAAGAGTTGAAGCTTTAGAGGGAGAAGTAGCTAAAGTTCGAACTTTAGAGGAACAAGTAGCTTTTCTAATGCAGCAAGCTCGTGGTCAATGTCCGGCTAGATCTAATGAGGTACCTGCATAACCTGTCTGGATTTTCTGATGTTAGACAAAATCCTAAAAAAACTAGAGTTGCTGTTTTTCTTGCTGTTTCTTGCTGTAATTAGACAAAATCCTAAAAAAACTAGAGTTGCTGTTTCTTAGCAACAAAATAGACAAAATCCCCTTGCTGTTTCTTGCTGTTTGTTGCTTTTAGAAATTGATAGACAAAATCCCCTTGCTGTTTGTTGCTTTTAGAAATTGATAGACAAAATCCCCTTGCTGTTTCTTGCTGTTTGTTGCTTTTAGAAATTGATAGACAAAATCCCCTTGCTGTTTCTTGCTGTTTGTTGCTGTTAGAAATTGATAGACAAAATCCCCTTACTGTTTCTTGCTGTTTGTTGCTGTTAGCTAGAGTTGCTGTTAGCTAGGCTATAATCATGCTATAACTAAAATAGCAAGTTATCCACACTCCAACAATCTGCCACAACAATAGAAACTTATCACTCCATTTATGATAGAGCTATAATTAGGCTATAATCATGCTATTGTTGATGAACCATAGAATAGTCTTTGTGGACCACATATCCTACAGATGCTGGGCAAGGAGAAGAATAACTTGGTTTAATGTTAGTAGTTGTTGTCGTCGTCGTCTTTGTGTGTTGTAGAGTTGAGGAAGTTGCCTTAAAGAATGGTGCTAATTTGTTTGTTGCTGTTAGCTAGAGTTGATGCATTATTTCAAGTTTGTGACCTGTGATACTCAATTTCTGGTGTTGCTTTTTAGCCATGGATATAGTTTGAAACATGAACATTGAGTATAGTTTAACTAGGGCTGTTCAAAAAAACTGTAAAACTGGACTGAACTGTAAAACTGCACTGAACTGATCCATAAAGAACCAAACTATTGATGTCAGTTCTTGAACCGAACCAATCTTTCAAACACAGTTCAGAAAACTGAACTTTGTTTCTGAACTTCAGTTCAAACCGAACTGAACTAAGTCTGTTACACAATTATAATCTGAACTCTGAACCCATCTCAGTATACACAATCGCAACAAGTAATATAATGATAAGTAAAGTTCGTTCCCACAGGGATTGGAATTAATCTAATAAGTTTAAGTGATTAGAACCTTAGTGAAAAGAATTAAGTGACAAGTAAAGGTGAAGAGTTGTAAACATTATAAGTTGTGAATAAACAGTATTAAGTTTGCAGTAATTAAAAGTGAGTTGGATAGCTCAATAGTTATGTAAGTCCCCAAGAGTAATGTTCAGATAATATTAGACGCTGTAGCGTTAAGCGCTGTAGCGCTTCAGAATCCTTAGACGCTGTAGCGCCTTGGTGGCGTGCCTTTCAGTCACTTTCGTCAGGGCTATGTTACAAGACTCCTATGTCTAGGCTCTAAATAAGTTTTACCCCTGTATATTAAGCTCCTACAACATTTGCCTTATGAACTACTACTCCCCTATGTCTAGAGTTAAGTAGTGCTTCCTTTAAATGTCTTTAAAGGGTTTTCATTCATATTATTCCTTGAGTTCTCTTTGTGAACCATGTCTGTACCCACAAAGTTACCTTGTTCTAGTTGATCATTCCCAAACCAAGATTGAAAGTATTATGACACAAGGAATAAAACACAAACATCATAATATTATACAAAAGTTACTCAAGGTTCATTACATAGCAAGAACAATCCAACTACGACAAAGTTAGCTCATCACAAGTTCTATCATCATAATACAACTTGAGAGCATGTATTACCGTATGAAGACAAGAGAAGAATGGTTGCAAAAGATGCACTCCAATGATCCCAAGTAGCATACAAGAGATGAAGTTGAGGCGTGAGCAAAACCTTGAATGAGAACTTAGAAAACTATGTTAAAAAAATAAAAGCTTCAAAAGTATGTGTATCAATGGAGAATAGCTACTACGTATGTATGTAGTTCTTCTTCCAAGTTTTTACACTTGTCTACGTATATTGCCTATTGGTGAAGCAATCTTAATTAATCTAATTAATATCTAAGTCTTAATAATAAAATAATATTACATGATGATTATTAGACTTAGATATTATCCTTAAAGTACTTTTACAAAAAGTGGTAATGATGGAATACAACAACTATCACATGGGTTCCATTTAGGAGGCGCCAAGTGTAATTTAGCATCCACTTGAAAGTCAACAATTCCAGCTGAAAGGAAGAGATAAGAGTGGTGACTCATCATGTCCTCAAGTGGCCACACAAATATCTCAATGGTCAGCCGTCATATAACGCTGTAGCGTTTCCTTGATAGCACACGCTGCAGCGCTAAAGCAAAACATCAAACATATTCACAAAGGCATTGACTATGCCCAACTTTTAAGGAATTGACTTATAACCTATATTTATCCTAGTATTCATATATTCACATATTTAAGCACTAAAATTACTTGAGAAATAAGCTTAACTTAAGTAATAGGAGCATAAATAACCTATATAAAATAAGGTTATCACACCCCCAAACTTAAACCATTGCTTGTCCCCAAGTAATGACACTTGAACAAGATAAAGTTCTTATATAACTAGCTGCAGCTTTTAAATTAAACAGGATTTATTCAAAAGCTAAATCTTATCATTTTCACACACCATAGTGGTCCACAATTCAAATAGAATCATTACTGCTCATTTGTGAGTGTGTGATATCAAAGCTCAACTTAGTTCCTAGCTAATTTCAGAATTTCTCTAAGGTTTGGGAAGAATGGATTTCTTTTGGGTTAGGCAAAGAATGTTTTCAAAAAGAAGAGTGGAATATCAATTTCACACAAGATTTGAGGGGCTTCAAAGCACAGCAAAGGGCTTTAATTAGGCATTTTTCAGATTATTGGTCAGTGCATAAACTTTTGGTCTAGTGATCAAACGCTGTAGCGCTTCAAAGTCCGTAGACGCTGTAGCGCTAGATTTTTATGATTAAAACTAGATGCTATATTCATTACTGAGCTCCTTATTTGCATTTTCTTTTTATGCTTTTTGGAACAGCTCAGCAATTTATTTAAGATATTTTGCAACTTTTTTCAAGACCACATTCATTTTTATTTTTCATTTTGCAAAGACCAATTTATCATCTTTTAATCCTAGCCTTAACATAACCGATGCACCCCCAAACTTAGTTTTTAAAACAACTCTAAATTTTTAATGAAAACTTGACTAACCCTTTGGTTATCCAAAACTTGACTTCATCCTTAGATTACTCCTAGCTAACTAGGTTCTTTACTAAGCTTGGATTTTGTGTAAAAGCAGCAATAACATCATTTCATTGTTTACACAATGCTGCCGTACTCAAAAATTCTTAATTATATTTGGCTATATGAATCAGCTTTTGCTTACTAAGAAATTTAAAACATGCAGCTAATCATACTTCCCATTCAAGCATACAAAATATAAAACATGCAACACATGCAAAATATGGCATAATTATACTAAATATTTAAAAACATCATTGTACTTAATTTAAAAACACTGTTAACCATAAGGTCCTCCCCCAAAAATTAAATTCAGCAGTGTCCTCACTGCTT
The DNA here is from genome assembly GCA_039519185.1 of Astragalus membranaceus. Taxonomy (NCBI): domain Eukaryota; kingdom Viridiplantae; phylum Streptophyta; class Magnoliopsida; order Fabales; family Fabaceae; genus Astragalus; species Astragalus membranaceus. Next base: position 150,532,629 of record CM076847.1, on the reverse strand, counting down.
GTTTGAGAAGAAAGGGAAAGGTCTTAACATAACAACAAAATAAAGTACAAAGTACATAACTGGCATAAGAAGCCAACAATTCTTGCCTTATTAGGCCTTCTTGAGCCTCTTACTGGCTCTTGAAGGTGCTGGGGCTCCTTTTGTTGCCTTCTTCTTCTTTGGCTGAGGTGGAGCAGGGCTTTCAGCCGCTACAGCGGTTGGTGGCGCTGCAGTGCTTGCTTCCTGAACTGCTGCCGCTGCAGCGTCTGATTCCTGCACTTCCACTTCCTCTTCTGATTGCTCTTGCTCCTCTTCTTCTTCCTGCTCTTCCAGCACTGGCTCTTTTTCATCCTGCATATTTACCAGCTCCTCAGCAGCCTCTTTTTCAGATTCCTCTTCTGTGAGATGCACCTCAGGCAATGGGTCACTAGGTACTGCAGACATAGTTGCTGCAGCACCTACTAACTGAATACCTTCTTCCGGGTACTCAGCCAGTTTGACACCTGCGGCTCTTCTAGGCTTTATGTATGACTGGTAAATTTTCTTGAGTTGCTCAGTGGGTTTTTCTTTTGGTGCTGGTTGTTTTGGTTCGGGCTTCTTTGGTGCTACTTGCTTGGCAGGTGTTTTCTTAGGTGTTGGTTTGGTTGTTTCAGGGATGGAGGTAGGGGTTGATGGTGGATTGGTTGTTTTGGCAGTGGGGGTTGGTTTGGAATGTGTGGTTTTTGGTTTCTTTGGGCTTGGGGTTGGATCACATTGTATTTCTTCAGCTTGCGCCTCCTCCTCGCTCTCAGTTTCTTCTTCAGACTCACTTTCCTCTCCTGATGATTCTTCATCATCTTGCTTTTCCATCTCTTTCATAACTGCAATTGTTTCTTCTTCATCTTCCTCACTGATGTTCTCAATGTCATCAGAATCCAGGCTTTCCTCCTCTACTACAGCTTTTTGCATTTTCTTGGCTGGGCTAGGCTTTGTTTTCTTTGATGGACTAGCCACAACCTTTTTCTTTTCTGCCTTAACTCCCTTTTTCTCTTGCTTTTTACTTGGCTCTTCTTCCAGCAGCCAATCAGGGAATTGAGGAGGGGGAATTGATGTTTTTCCTTTGGAAATTTGAGCATACAATGCTTTTTCCCAGTCAAATTTTTCTTTCACAAATTTGCAGAGGACCTGTTGCTTCAGCTCTAAGCGCTGTAGCACTTGAGAATCAGAAGACGCTGGAGCGGCAGGTTTCTGCTTAACTTTGAAAATGCAAGGAAATGCCCCAAGAGGGGATCTTCTTTCTTCTTTCATTTCTACTTCTACATCAGCCTCCAGACATAACTCAGAAATTAAACAAGGAAAATATAAGTTACCTCCCTTTTTAACTCTGCACTTCTCTATTTCTCTGGCTATCAATCTGCCCACGTCTATCTTTTCTCCTGCCATTATAGCATCAATGACAATGAGTCTTTCTTTCTCCACAAATGTTGTGTGAGATGTAGGCAGGAGGGAGTGTTTGATAAAACTACACCACAGATTTGCTTCTTCACATAGATAGGCTTTTTTAATTTTGTATTCAGCTCCAAATTTGTCCCAAGTTGATCCTTCCACACAAATCCTTCTTCGAACAGCTTCCATTTCCTCATCTCCCCAGTTCAGCACTTTAGTTTCCAGCGCTTTTCCATGATAACCCAAATGGAAGATATCATTGATTGTTCTGGAGTTGAAGTTTACAGTTTCTCCTCTTACCAGTGAATGGGTTTGAGGCTTTCCCTCCTTAGGTTCTTCAATGCCAGAATAGAACTCTCGTACCAAAGATGTCATGTAATCTTTGCGATGCTTGATGAAGCTCTCCCATCCCAGTGATGTGACAGCGGTTGAAAACGCATCAGGAGCATTTTCTGTCTTGAATCCTCTTTCAGCTATGAAATCCATCTTCCAGAACCTTTGAGGATCTTGAGTTGCCTTAGGCATGGTGTTTTTCGTAGGATTTGAGGGTTCTGGTTTCTTAGTAGCTCCTTTACCAGATCGTTTGAGTGCGGCTTGCTTTTTGGTCATGGTTGGTTAAGAGTTTTGCGTATTTGTTTTTGGGCGCTTTGGGAAATGTTGGTGTGTGTTGGGACGAAGGAAGAAGAAGGAGCAGAAGTTATGAGTGGTGAGTGTAACGGTTGCGAGCAGTTTTTGAGATTAAGGAAAGAGAAAGAGAAAAGAAAATGGTGGCGTGGGGAGTTGTTGATACTAAAGTTACGGTTTTGTGAGTGAAGTGGGAGAGAGAAGAGAAACTGTTGATTTGACAATGGCAGGTGAGTAGGTGCACGTGTTTGTCAGGATAAGGATGGGGGTGCAGTGCCAGCTCATCCTGAGCAGGATCTTTTTATTTTTTTGTTTGACCTCACCCAGCCCTGATTTAGAACAAGCGCTACAGCGTTGTTGTTACAAGTAACCGCTACAGCGTTTATCCTAATTTCCTGCATAGAAAATAAACATAACAATTTTGTTAGAATTCTTGGGGTGCCTCCCAAGAGCGCTTGCTTTTAAAGTCTGCAGCCAGACTTTCTCTTTCAAATTAGAGATCTTTAAGTTCAATTGTGGTTTTGTCCCTTACCACATTTTCACCAAAATATTGTTTAACCCTTTGGCCATTCACTTTGAAGGTGGTATTGGTTGTTACATCATAGAGGTCCACAGCCCCATGGCTATATATTTTCATCAATTGAAAAGGGCCTGACCACCTAGATTTTAACTTTCCAGGAAACAATCTTAACCTGGAGTTGTAAAGCAACACCTGTCCTCCTTCTATGAGATCTCTTTTTATCAATTTTTGATCATGCCATACCTTGGTTTTCTCTTTATAGATTGCTGCATTCTCATAGGAAAAATGCCTAAGTTCTTCCAATTCATTCAATTGCAGCAATCTAGCATCTCCTGCTTTCTTGTAGTCAAAATTGAGTTTTTTTAGAGCCCAATGGGCCTTGTGTTGAAGTTCAATTGGTAGGTGACAGGACTTCCCATAAACCAACCTATAGGGGGACATCCCCAAAGGTGTTTTATAAGCTGTTCTGTAGGCCCATAAAGCATCATCTAGATGTATTGACCATTCTTTCCTTGAAGGCCCTACCATTTTTTCCAACATCCTTTTTATTTCTCTATTTGACAATTCAGTTTGACCACTAGTTTGTGGATGATAAGCAGTTGCTATTTTATGTTTGACTCCATATTTAGCCAATAGGGTCTCAATTAGTTTATTACAAAAATGAGATCCCTCATCACTTATGATGGCTCTAGGAGTTCCAAAACGAGTGAAAATATTTTTCAATAAAAATTTGCTCACAGACCTTGCATCATTGTTGGGTAAAGCAACAGCTTCCACCCATTTTGAAACATAGTCTACTGCTACTAAAATGTATAGGTTTCCACGAGAAGGGGGAAAAGGTCCCATGAAATCCATTCCCCAAACATCAAAGAGTTCAACCTCTAGAATGTTTGTTAAAGGCATTTCATGTTTGTTTGAAATATTCCCTGTTCTTTGGCACCTATTACATTTTTTAACAAAGTCTTGAGCATCTTTGAAAAGTGAAGGCCAAAAGTAGCCAGATTGCAATACCTTTGCAGCAGTTCTAACACCACCAAAATGCCCACCACATGGTGCAGAATGGCAGTGCTGTAGCACTTGAATTTGTTCTTCCTCTGCTAGGCATCTCCTCATTAACTGGTCTTGACACTTCTTGTATAGAAAAGGTTCATCCCAATAATATTGTTTCATTGTGTGGAAGAACCTTCTTCTTTGCTGATAAGTCATCTCAGCAGGTACCACCTTGCTAACTAGAAAGTTTACTATGTCAGCATACCAAGGTGTTGCTGGTTCAGCCGCTACAGCGTCAAGTGTTGTTACATTGACCGCTACAGCGGTTGTTGAGTCATCAGTCATTGCCAACAGCTGTTCATCTGGAAAGTATTCCTTGATCTCCCCACCTGCTGTACCTGCAATGTCTCTTTCTAATCTAGAAAGATGATCAGCAACTTGGTTCTCCACTCCCTTTTTGTCCCTTATTTCTAAATCAAATTCTTGGAGTAGGAGAACCCACCTAATTAGCCTAGGCTTTGCATCTTTTTTTGTTATCAAGTATTTAATGGCTGAATGGTCTGTGAAGACTATTACCTTGGTGCCAACTAAATATGATCTAAACTTATCAAATGCAAAGACTACAGCTAATAGTTCTTTTTCAGTGACTGTGTAATTCAATTGAGCTTCTACAAGTGTCTTGCTAGCATAATATATAGAGTGAAAAATTTTATCATACCTTTGCCCAAGGACAGCTCCAATGGCAAAGTCACTAGCATCACACATAAGCTCAAAAGGCTTACTCCAGTCAGGAGCTATAATAACTGGTGCTGTTATTAAAGCTTTTTTTAACTTATCAAAGGCTAATATGTATGGTTCATCAAATATAAAGGGGTTATCATGCTGTAACAGTTGGCACAAAGGTTTGGAGATTTTTGAAAAATCTTTTATGAATCTCCTATAAAATCCAGCATGCCCCAAAAAGCTTCTAATACCTTTGATGTTTGTTGGGGAGATAGCTTCTCAATGACCTCTATTTTTGCCTTGTCCACTTCCAATCCTTTTTTGGATACCTTATGCCCCAAAACTATACCTTCTTGCACCATAAAATGGCATTTCTCCCAGTTCAGCACAAGGTTAGTTTCTTCACATCTAATCAAGATTTCTTCCAAGTTGGATAAGCATAGATGGAATGTTTCTCCAAACACAGAGAAATCATCCATGAAGACTTCCATGGATCTTTCAATGTAATCAGAGAAAATTGCCATCATACACCTTTGAAAAGTGGCAGGTGCATTACACAGGCCAAATGGCATCCTTCTAAAAGCAAAGGTGCCATATGGACAAGTGAAAGTAGTTTTCTGCTGGTCTTCAGGTAATATTGCAATCTGGTTATAACCTGAATAACCATCAAGAAAGCAATAAAATTTCAGCCTGTTAATCCAACCTCCTGTAATCCATGCATATTCTCCAGCCTGTTATCTTTCTGGTTGGAAGCAGCTCATTCATTTCATTTGTTATTACTGTTACCCCTCCCTTCTTTGGCACACACTGCACAGGACTAACCCATGCACTGTCAGAAATAGGGTATACAATACCTGCATCCAACCACTTGATGATTTCCTTCTTCACCACCTCTTTCATAATTGGATTCAACCTCCTCTGCCCCTCAATGTAATTTTCAGAGTCTTCTTCTAACACTATTCTGTGCATACAAATGGTTGGACTGATACCTTTTATGTCTGACATTTGCCAACCAATTGCCTTTTTATGCCGCTGTAGCGTCTGAATCAGATCCTGTTCCTGCTTTTCAGAAAGGTCAGCAGCAATTATAACAGGCAAAGTACTATTGTTACCTAGATAAGCATATTTGAGGTGTGAAGGCAAATCTTTAAGTTCCAGAGTTGGTGGTTGTTCAGTGGAGGGGAGATCCTTTCTTATGTCTGAATTCTCCTGCTCCAAAGATTCATATTTCTTAGCCCAAATTTCTTTGGCTGTCTGTTCCTCTTTTCCTGCAGCTTCTGTATCAGACCATGTATCTTTACTGTTGCTCAGTAATTGCCTCAGATGATCTGTGCTTTTCTGGAAGTGATCTTGAACTACTTTGTCAATAACAGACACAAAGGAGCACTCTCCAATATTGGGATCTGGAAATTTCATAGCATTGAGAATGTTGAACTTGACTTCTTGGTCATTGACCCTCATGATCAATTCTCCTCTTTGCACATCTATCAAAGTTCTTCCAGTGGCCAAGAATGGTCTTCCCAATATGATAGGTACCTCTTTATCTGCATCAAAGTCTAAGATTACAAAATCAACAGGAAATACAAATTTGTCTACCTTTATTAGAACATCTTCTAAGATTCCTTCTGGATATGCAAGAGTTCTATCAGCAAGCTGCAGTGTTAGTGAGGTAGGTCTGGCAGTTCCCACTCCTAGCTGAGTGTATATGGATTTAGGCATGAGATTTATGCTGGCTCCCAAATCACATAGGGCACGGCCAGAGTAAAAATTTCCAATTGAGCATGGTATAGTAAAACTGCCAGGATCCTTTGATTTGGGTGGGAGCTTGTTTTGCATCAACATGCTGCATTCCCCAGTCATTGCCACTGTTTCAAACTCCCCTAGTCTCCTCCTCTTAGTAAGCACATCCTTCATAAACTTTGCATAGTTAGGCATTTGTTGGAGAGCCTCCACCAAAGGAACATTAATGTGCAATTGTTTAAGGACTTCTATGAATTTGTTGAATTGCTTGTCTTCATGAGCCTTTCGAAGTCTTTGAGGATATGGAGGATCTGGGTATGTTGGAATAATTTTGGGTGGTGGTGGTGTTCTTTCAACAACAGGCGCTGTAGCAGTAGGTTCATGTGCTATAGCGCCTGTTGTAGGTTCTTTTTGTTTTTCAGAATTTTTGTTTTTTTCATCATCTGAAACAGTTGAAGATCCTATCAAATCTCTCCCACTCCTTAAGGTTATAGCTTTTACATGCTCCTTCCCTGTAGTACCTGAAGTTGAAGCTTCTGTAGTGGATGGTAATGATCCACTAATTCTTTGGAAAAGGACATTAGCCATCTGCCCCATCTGCACTTCTAGATTTTTAATGGAAGCTTCATGAGTTTTCAGGGCTGTCTTGCAATCACTCATGAAACCTTTCATCAATCCTTCTAATGAATTATCTATCACAGGGGCATTCTGTCTTTGGTAATTCTGAGCAGGGAATCCTGGTGGATTTGCTGGAGCACTATAATTAGGTGCTGTTGCATTGTTGGCTCCCCATCTGAAATTGGGGTGGTTCTTCCAACCAGGATTATATGTATTTGAATAGGGATTATTGTTTTTATTGAAACCCACAAAGTTCACAGAGACAGGATTACCAGGACATTCTTCATACAAATGCTCTCCTCCACAATATACACAGCTTACTGACCCTGGAGAGGCTTGCTCAATAACAGCTACTGTAGGTTCATGTACCGCTGCAGCGGTAACCGCTACAGCGTTTGATGTGCTCATAGATTTTATCATGTTAGTAAGAGAGGCAACCTGAGCAGATAAAGCAGAAACTTCACTTACTTCATGCACACCAGCTACCTTCTTTTGCTGAGCTAACCTTTCTGTAGGCCATTGATAGCTATTTGTGGCAATGTCATCAATCAGTTCACATGCCTCATTATAGGAGGTTTTCAACAACACACCCCCTGAAGAAGCATCTAGCATTTGTCTGGTTGTTGGATCTAGTCCATTGTAGAAGGTCTCCATTTGAATAATCACAGGTATACCATGATGAGGGCACTTTCTCAACAGCTCTTTCCATCTCTCCCATGCCTCAAACAGTGTTTCAGCATCTCTTTGTCTGAATGCAGTAACCTCATTCCTCATTCTTGCATTCTTACTTGGGGGAAAGTATTTTGCTAAGAATTTCTCAGCCATTTCATTCCAAGTATGGATAGAGTTAGGCTCAAGAGAAGTTAACCAGGCCTTTGCTCTATCCTTCAAGGAATAAGGAAAAAGTTTTAATCTGAATGCATCATCACTTACCCCTGGAATGATGAAGTTACTGCAGACTTCCAAAAATTGCTTTAAGTGTAAATATGGGTCCTCTTGAGGAGCACCACCAAACTGTCCCACTGTTTGCAACATTTGGAACATCATAGGTTTGAATTCAAACTGAGCTGTGTTGAGAGTAGGTCTTGCTATGCTTGTCTCCATGGTTTGTGGATCAAACACAGCATAGTCCCTCATTGGTCTATCTCTGTCATTTACCATTTGAGCAGGTCCTTCATTTATGAATTGATGTCTGTACCAGTCCTCTTGGTCATGTAAGGTTGGAGTGGGTGGTTGCTGATGTCTACCTCTACCCCTTCCACCTGGTTCAGTTCCTCCTCTACCAGAGCTAGATCTGCCATGTAGAGTGTTAGCTCTACCAGAAATGGTCCTATGGCTATGTTCTGACATGGTGGGTCTGAGCCTGTGAAGATGTCTTAGCTTCCTGAACCTTCTCTCTGGTTCTGAGTATGGTTCAAATTCTGGTGGTTGAGACCTGGGCATACGCTGTAGCGCTTACTGCTGCAGCAACAAGAAACAACACACCAGTGTAAAATAGGCACTAAGTTTACTAAAAACTTAAACAATGAAAATTAAATGCAATCCCCGGCAACGGCGCCAAAAACTTGTTGTGCGAAAAGGTGATGTGCAAGTATACACAATCGCAACAAATAATATAATGATAAGTAAAGTTCGTTCCCATAGGGATTGGAATTAATCTAATAAGTTTAAGTGATTAGAACCTTAGTGAAAAGAATTAAGTGACAAGTAAAGGTGAAGAGTTGTAAACATTATAAGTTGTGAATAAACAGTATTAAGTTTGCAGTAATTAAAAGTGAGTTGGATAGCTCAATAGTTATGTAAGTCCCCAAGAGTAATGTTCAGATAATATTAGACGCTGTAGCGTTAAGCGCTGTAGCGCTTCAGAATCCTTAGACGCTGTAACGCCTTGGTGGCGTGCCTTTCAGTCACTTTCGTCAGGGCTATGTTACAAGACTCCTATGTCTAGGCTCTAAATAAGTTTTACCCCTGTATATTAAGCTCCTACAACATTTGCCTTATGAACTACTACTCCCCTATGTCTAGAGTTAAGTAGTGCTTCCTTTAAATGTCTTTAAAGGGTTTTCATTCATATTATTCCTTGAGTTCTCTTTGTGAACCATGTCTGTACCCACAAAGTTACCTTGTTCTAGTTGATCATTCCCAAACCAAGATTGAAAGTATTATGACACAAGGAATAAAACACAAACATCATAATATTATACAAAAGTTACTCAAGGTTCATTACATAGCAAGAACAATCCAACTACGACAAAGTTAGCTCATCACAAGTTCCATCATCATAATACAACTTGAGAGGATGTATTACCGTATGAAGACAAGAGAAGAATGGTTGCAAAAGATGCACTCCAATGATCCCAAGTAGCATACAAGAGATGAAGTTGAGGCGTGAGCAAAACCTTGAATGAGAACTTAGAAAACTATGTTAAAAAAATAAAAGCTTCAAAAGTATGTGTATCAATGGAGAATAGCTACTACGTATGTATGTAGTTCTTCTTCCAAGTTTTTACACTTGTCTACGTATATTGCCTATTGGTGAAGCAATCTTAATTAATCTAATTAATATCTAAGTCTTAATAATAAAATAATATTGCATGATGATTATTAGACTTAGATATTATCCTTAAAGTACTTTTACAAAAAGTGGTAATGATGGAATACAACAACTATCACATGGGTTCCATTTAGGAGGCGCCAAGTGTAATTTAGCATCCACTTGAAAGTCAACAATTCCAGCTGAAAGGAAGAGATAAGGGTGGTGACTCATCATGTCCTCAAGTGGCCACACAAATATCTCAATGGTCAGCCGTCATATAACGCTGTAGCGTTTCCTTGATAGCACACGCTGCAGCGCTAAAGCAAAACATCAAACATATTCACAAAGGCATTGACTATGCCCAACTTTTAAGGAATTGACTTATAACCTATATTTATCCTAGTATTCATATATTCACATATTTAAGCACTAAAATTACTTGAGAAATAAGCTTAACTTAAGTAATAGGAGCATAAATAACCTATATAAAATAAGGTTATCAATTACCAGGACTCGACCCAGATAGAACTCGCCAAAGGGGTTGTGACCACCAAGGTCAGCTTGAAGTATACCCTTGGCACAGTTTACCAGGACTCAACCCAGATAGAACTCGCTCAAGGGGTTGTGACCACCAAGGTCAGCTTGAAGTATACCCTTGGCATAGTTTACCAGGACTCGGCCTAGATAGAACTCGCCCAAGGGGTTGTGACCACCAAGGTCAGCTTGAAGTATACTCTTGGCACAGTTTACCAGGACTCGGCCCAGATAGAACTCGCCCAAGGGGTTGTGACCACCAAGGTCACTTATTTGTTTTGGCGTGCCATGGCACTCTTAACTCCTTGGAGGGATGGTCTTGGCTTTGAGCTAATGTTGAGGTTGCCCCTGTGATTCGGGCAGTCCCTCCCTACAGGGTATGTTGGGTCTCAAACTTGCCTCGCTCCTCCCCTAACTAAGGAGTTGGACCCTTTTTCTTTCTTGATCTTAAGGAATTTTCTTTGGAACAAGTGTTAATACTAGTGTGCTAGAGCAAAAACTGTAATTGCAAGCTGAACTTTTGTTAATAATTCATATCGAGCTTTTACATTCTGTCTTCATGCTTAAACAACAAAATTCTTAGGCTAAAGTGCTCTCGGGGTCCCTTATCTTTATTTAAAGTAATGATTTGGTCATTTATCTTTTTTTTGTCCCAAATCAGTCATTTATGTTTTAAAATTTTGACGCATAAATCCTTTTGTCTCAAATCAGTCCTTTATGTTTCAAATTTTTGACACATAAATCCTTTTTTTGACACATAAATCAGCACTGTTAACGGAAAAGGATTTATGTGTCAAAAATTTGAAAGATAAATGACTTATTTGGGACAAAAAAACATAAATGACTAATTCGTTACTTTAAATAAAGATAAGGGCCCCCGAGAGCACTTTAGCCAAATTCTTAACTAGGCCTAGCCCTAGGTTCAGGTCCTGATGCCCTAGCCCTATAGTCATAAGTTGCTTGTTTGAGAAATATTTATAGTATCCAACATGTATTTCGTGCATATATAAGAGTGTAAGACTGATTTTACATTAATAAAAAAATCTACTAGTCTACAATTAATTTTAAAATACAATTACAAAATAGATTGATGTGAAGGTATAGCCAATTTTTTTAGGCTAAATATCAGTTTTGATCCTTTATCTTTGCTCTTGGTTTTACTTTGGTCCGTTTTGGTCCTTTATCTTTCATTTTCGTTTCATTTTGGTCCCTGCCATTAGTTTTTTCTAACGGACGCCACGCTGGTAGTTAACTGCTGACGTGGCGTCCATCTTCGTTAAATGATGTGGCAAAATTAATATTAATTAAATCTGATTGAATTGAAAATCAGAATTGAAATTAACAAAAACTAAAAACATCAAAATAAATAAAAAGGGAAACAGATCTGGAATTGACATTAACAACAACATTCCAGAATTCAACATTCCAAAACATTCAATTTCTGCTCTGTTTCATAATCAACAAGAAGAAGATCTTTTTCATAATCATCATCGTCTTCGAAATCAACAACAAAAACAATCAACAACATCTTCGAACCCATTAATTTCTGCTCTGTTTCATAATCATCATCGTCTTCAAAATCTATCGTCATTGAAAAGCGATTGTTCATCGAAACCCACAAGAAGAAGACCTGGAATCGTACTCTAGGGTTTGATTTGGGATTGAAATTGTTAGGATTCAAGCAGATTTGTTTCTTCGAAACCCACAAGAAGCGGATTTGTACTCAAAAGTTCGTTTCTGGGTTCCATGTTATTCGTTTCTTCGTTTCTAGGTTCTGATGTTCTTCGTTTCTTCTGGGTTTCATTCGTTTCTGGGTTCCATCGTTGTTCTTCGTTTCTTCGTTTTTTGATGTTCTTCGTTTCTGAATCTGAATGAAATCTAGATTGAAGAAGAAGAGGAATTTGTGTGTCTGATTGGCGAAGAAGAAGATTGAATTTGTGTCAAGTAATCTGAATTTGTGTTTCTGAATCTGAACAAAATCAGCATGAAGAAGAAGATGAATTTGATGTTGTTAGTTTTAATGTTATTAGTTTTTTGTTTAATTCTGTTTTATGTTTTTATAATTTTAAGAACTTAATTGATTATGTGTAAAATAATATTAAATTAAATAATACATTTTTTTGCCACCCCAATAATGAATGCCACGTGATTTAATGAATTTAAGACACCACGTCGGCAGTTATCTGCCAGCGTGGCGTTCGTTAGAAAAAACTAACGGCAGTGACCAAAATGAAACAAAAATAAAAGATAAAGGAACAAAACAGACCAAAAAAAAAAGGACCAAAGTGAAACCAAAAGCAAAGATAAATGACCAAAACTGATATTTAACATTGTTTTTAATGTAAATAGTGATGTCAATGGAGTCAAATAAAAAGAGTAGTGATGCCCATTAAACTCAAACTCAATTTCCTCAAAATTATATTTTGCTTTCTTAACCTAATTTTATTTTATACCACTAAGTTTTCAGCAATCATCTTCCAGTCCAGCTCCATCGGACTATCAAGAAAGCGTGACACGTGGAACTCTCGTCAGCCTCAATTCAATAATACACACCAAAGCGCATTTTATCAAAGGCCGCCTCTTCTGCCGCCTCTTCCGACTCTGACCAAAATTCACCACCTCACCGAATATACGCAATATATAAGCAAAGAAAAAAAACATGGCACTACTTTCCCTCTCACCGCCACACTCCCTTACCCTCCACTCCCATGCGCACTTTAGCCCCTCCCCCTTTCCCATGTCCTTCTTACGCCGACTCAACCTAAACTTCACTAACCAACGCCGTCATCGCTGCATCGCCACCGTCTCTGCCGCCGTACGCCAGGACACAACTATCTGGACTCCAGCTCCGATCTCTGAGGTCGAGTCTGCTGCCGAATCGCTATTCCACGTGTCCATCGACGTTTCAGCGTCTGACCTTGCCGCTACGTACACACGCGCTGGGCAGTACCTTCAACTTAGAGTTCCAGATGCACCTAAGCCGTCGTTTCTGGCAATCGCGTCGCCTCCTAAGCTAGCTTCGGCGCGTGGCGTGTTCGAGTTTCTTGTTAAGAGCGTGGCAGGGTCCACTGCAGAAGCGTTGTGTGCGTTGAAGAAAGGGGATGTGGTTGAGCTCAGCCCGGTTATGGGAAATGGATTCGATATCAGTCGGATCGACCCGCCCGAGAAATTTGGTACCATTGTCGTCTTCGCCACTGGATCCGGAATTAGGTCAGTTTCGCGCTTTGCTTTGCCCCAATTTTCGTGGAATGTTAAAAATATTATCTTTTTAAAAGTAGATTTTATATTTACTTATTTAGTAATTATTTCAACTTTGATTTGGTGATGCTAATTTTTATAGGTAGATTCTTAATTCTCTTAGCCTCCAATGCAATGTGGCCGTGGGATTGATTTACTTCATTGTTTGTATATATTAAATCAAAATTCAGATCGGAAAATGGGTGGAGTAGGAAACAAGATTATCTAAATAAGTCAATTGGCAGCGCATTCCTTGTAGAATGAATTTTTCCTTCTAAAAAAAGCTGCCCCTTTGGATATTTGGAGTCCCTTTAGCAATTGGTCCTCAATATGATTGATGTTACTTTTGTGTTGCACTCCTACGTTAGTTACCCAGCAACTAGTTATATTTAGAGTTGGATTTTGGTTGTGAATGTGTAAAAAATGGTAAAGAACCTAACTGATAGATGGTCGAGGGAAGTAGTAAATCTACCTTGATAAGTTAAGCAAATAAGTGTACGATTCTTTTCACTTGTATGGTCCTTGCTTAACTCCATCATAACCAATGTAGAACTTCATCACTAACTTCAATTTCAACAGTGTTCTCAGTATTTGGGGTGTTTTTTTAATTAGTTTAGATATGATCCCTTTCTTTGAATCCATTCCTTCTAATGTTGTTGTGTTTATTTTCATGTTTGAGTAGTGTCCACTATTCAATGTACATTTGGTCTACACTCAAAGGTGGAAAGGAACACCCTATGAAAAGATAGAATTTCGCTTGCAACAACTTTCGGTGGCCTTGCCTGCGAATCATTTTACCCGCCGATATATGAATTTGTTTGTTTTATTATGTCTGTTAACTGTAATGCAATATGCTGTTAGTCCTAGATTTTTCCTTTACTCGGTGATATTTGGTTTTATTCATTTACCTCCTTGTGTGCAGTCCAATTCGGTCGCTCGTTGAGTCAGGATTTGGTGCTGGCAAGAGGTCTGATGTGAGACTGTATTATGGGGCCAGAAACCTTCAGAGAATGGCTTATCAGGTTAGTTGATTTGTATCTTGCCTTGACAATAGGAAGCCTTGTTGTTTCTATTAGAGCTTTCTCTAAGCCTCTGACAGCATTATTTCTTTTACGTTATAGGATAGATTTAAAGAGTGGGAATCTTCTGGTGTGAAGATTGTGCCTGTATTATCTCAACCAGATGATAGTTGGACCGGAGAAAGAGGCTTTGTACAGGTAAAGTGTGTGGGATTAAATTTTCACATGATTACCTTCACGTGGTAAAGATTGTTCATTCCCACGATTACCTTTGCAGGCTGCATTTACAAGAGCTAAGCAAATAACCAATCCGTTGTCAACTGGTGCTGTACTTTGTGGGCAGAAACAGATGACTGAGGTGCGTTATTATTTACTACCATCCACGTAAATATTAAAGACACATTTTTTCTATTACTATTAAATCTTCAATGGGTAAAACCTCTATTAAGTGGTAACTAGTGACTGTTTTTCTTGTTTAGTTTCTGGAGGAAACCACAATAGAGTGAGATAAAGATGACAGTAATAGACTAATGGTTGCTTTGAGAAAACCAAACCTCCTAGGACTAGCCTCTTGAATAAAAAGATAATTATCATGCAGATCTTAACTGTTTCCACCTTAGGTAGACTTCAAATAGAGCCATGGTGACTAAAATTTCAAACAATAAAATAACTGAGAGGGAGTGAATCACTCAGAATTAACTGACTAGGTAATCTTCATAAGTCATATATATTGCTCTTTACATTCTCTACTAGTTTTCATTCGGATTTGGTTTTGTAAGTGATGCGATATTGGCAAGTGTACCAAATCGTCGCAAGTAATAATAAAACGGTAAGACCGAGTGTCGAACTCAAGGATCGAATGCAAATACCAATAAATGTTAAAAACAACTAAACGAATACAAATGAACCGGAGTTTGAGTGATATGGTAAAGTAACAAGAACTTTAAAGTAAATATAATAAAATGTTTTTGTATTTTTGATAAATAACCGAAGAACGCAAAGTTAACGAGATGATAAAATACGTTAGGGATGAACTTCCATTGACTTCACACTATTGCAAACTGATTTAACAAGGAAAATAACCCCCTCTTTTACTTTGTTATCAAACCCACAACATTAATTAATCCCTAATTCCTTAGATGAATAACCCTTTGTGAAAAACTAAAAACCCTAATTCTTTAGGTGAATATAGTTGACAACAAGCATTAGAATCAAGGATTTGCAAGATACAACAACTCCAAGGCTATTCCTAGACTAAGAATTGAAGGCATTCAATCTAAAGCATTCAAATATAAAATTTCCATTCCATAGATGAACCATAAATCATTCCATGGGTGATCAAATCATGAAAAGCATTAAGAACATAGATTGAACACACAAAGCAAGAGGGAATATGACATTTAAAACAATCAAAATCAGATACAATAGTGATTCATCAATGTTCATTCATCCCTAACCCAAAAGGGTTTAGCTAGACATAGATAAAGGAGAAAGAAAGCATAAAACCAAACTCAATGGAAAGAATGACCACATTGAAGCTCCAAAATCTTGTTCCCAAGCCTTGAATCTTCAATGGTGATGAAGGGTGTTGAGTCCTTGGTCGCCTCCCTTGCTCTCTCTCTCTAATTTCGGTCAAGAAAGTGGCAAAAAGATCCCTAAGTTGGATGAAAATCGCAACTTAAATCCAAATCGCAGAGCAAAAGCGCCCAAGTGCATGGCAAAAGCGCCCAAGCGCATGGCAAAAGCTCTTGGGCGCATGACAGGCAGAAACATCAGATGCAAAAGTGCCCCAAGCGCATGACAGAAGTGCTTGGGCGCACGACAAGCAGAAGCATAAGACAGGAAAGCGCCCATAAGACAGTTCCTAGATTTTGGTAACATTCCTTTGTTGTTGGTGGAATTCTACCTGACATGTGTTGTGTTGTTAGTACAAACTTTAAAATAAGATATAACTAGTATTGTGAACCTCCGCAACGCACAGGAAGAAATTTGTCGAAACTATCTATGTTAGTTACAATTTACAATCTGTTGTGTTTAGTTATTGAGCAGAACCACGTTCAGGGAGAACAGTTATCACTCTAAGTTTATGGGGGAGCAATTGACTATCAGTTAGTTTGTAACATCGTACCATTTATAATTCTGTTAGTTGCCCTGCCAACTCAACCTTACTGAGTCAGCAATTCTGTTGGAAGAGTCAGTAAGTTCGTCATGCCACTGACCATTATAAATAGTAATCTCCCTCTGTAATTTCATTCAGATTGAATCAATGAAAACAGAATTTACATTTCAGTTTCTCTGAAAACTATCACAATTTATAGGAAAATAAACAGATCCATTCATACATCAATCAATTTCTAATATGGTAAATTAAGTGGCATTTGTTATGTAAGAGAGTTCATTGCTAAGCCTAATAGAACAAAAAGAGAATTTGTTTAGTACACCCACACACTTCAACATTTTGAGTAGAGTACAAATTAAGCTTAAGTAGTAAGAAAATGCCACATGACTTGGGCATATTTATTGCTGCATCAAATTAAGTACGAACATTAACAAAAAATGTATCAAAATTTTAGAACTGAATCCATCCAAGTGAGCATATTATGTATAGAATATAGATGGAAAACAAAAGATTGGAAATAAGAATCGAAATGGCAAGTTTTAGGTAAATGTGTCATTTCTCAGCGATTAGCCTGAATCCATCCTCCAGAATGTGATTGAAGTTTAGTCTAGGAATTCTAGAGGGGATGTAGACAAACATGAGTCATCAACTCATCATTATGGATTACATGTAATAGCTGATAAGTTTACTTTATTTATTGCTCATCAAAAAAGCTTTACTTATTCATGAATTTTTTGCTAATGACCAGAATGTAAGTTGTTGAAAATATCACTGTGCTAATAAAAAAAACAGATAAAGAGATCAAATCATATATCACCTCTATCAGTTTCCTTTAAATTTCATCCAACAATGCTGGTTAATTATGAAATATGATTTATCTGCTTCTAGTTGTAAAAATCTGCACACAATGATTTAAACTAAAAAAACTACTGGATTTTATCATCAAATATATCTCTAAATAAAGGGATAGATGGAAATTATGTCATTCTGCTCACATCAGAGTAACCTGCAACCATTGCATATACCTTGTACAGTTTGGGATATCCTCGAATTCTGATGTCTCCTTCAATATTAGAAAACTGATTAATAGAAAAATAACTCAGCATCCTCTATTAGCTATTTCATTAATCCGGCCCAAAGAAGTAATGAAATCCACTCAGTTACATTCAAGATAAAAGAAGAAAGAAAATGCATGAGTCGAGTTTAGAAAATCCCCCTACTATAGGAAATGTTAGTAGTGGGATTTGTATGGGATTTCTATTATACTTCGATAACGCGGAAAACACTGGCAAATAGTGGAACAAAAATTCAAAAAATTGAAACCACATTTTGAGACTCTTTTTGGTAATTTACACGGGTGCAATTTTGATCCAACGTATATATACAAGAATTGGTAAAAATCATTTTCTCTAAGTTATCCATACAAAAGTTAGTTACATTCAATTTACTTTTAACTAAAATCAATTTTATAAAATTGACTATATCAAAATCAATTTCTGTCACTGCTGAATCAAACATGCTAGCTCCTCAGCCTCCTGAATGAATAGTTTGGGTCAAATGGTGTTATAAGAAAGTGTCGATATGTCATGTGTCATCTGGAATTTTGCTAGCTTTTCTGTGTTGTAATTCCGACGCATGACCTTTTAATATCCGTGTTATTCTTGCAGGAAGTCACATCTATTCTTGTTGCTGATGGAGTATCAGCTGAGAAGATATTAAAGAACTTCTGACCAAATTGGATTTTTGGCATTGTTGTATCATTTTTTTTAATTATACTCATAATTATTTGTTCGTTCCCTTGCAGAGGATCGAGCAACTCAGCATGGAATGTAAAACAAACAATTTTGGAATTTAATCCATACTCCATATATTAGAAACCACTTTCACAGTTCAATTATAGGACAGGAAAAAAAAAACCAATTGCTGCACTCTTAACAATGTCAATCTTAAATGTCCAAAATGGTCATTTATTGTAATAAGTTAGCAATGTGGTCCATCATTCATTTTTTATTTCAAAAAAGTGCCTTATTTTGCAAAAAAAATCCAAAATACCCGTTCTTTGCATTTAAATATGGTCTCTTCAGGAGAGGACCAGCATTTAAATATTTTTTGGCAAGACCAGCAATAGTATTTACTTTGCAAAATAAAATAAAAGAGGGACCAAAATAAAAAATAAAAGATAAGGATCCAAGACTATTTATTTTATATTTATTTATATAATAAATGTTTAAATATGTTTTTGGTTCGTACAAATATACGGTCTTTTGATTTTTTGATTTTAGTCCCTGCAAAATATTTTTTTTAAATAGATCCCTGCAAATGCCAACTTTTTCGTTTTAGTCCTTCTCTTAGTAACTCTGTTAGTCTAATGGTGATGTGGCTAACAGACCTCCTCCTTGACTATGCCACATATTTAGTTTTATTTTTATTTATTTTAATATTACTTATGTGTAATTACACTAAAAAATATTATTTATAAAAAAAATTAAAATCCAAAAAAGAGCCCTAATTCCAAATCCCAAACCCAGTAAGACAAATTGGTTACATTCGAATCTCAAACCAGAAAGAACCATGAGGTCATGGAAAGACAAATGCAATGGTGACATAAAGAGATGCAGCGGGAGAGAGAGGGAGGGACTGGGGTTGCGAAAAATGGAGGAAGCTGGATATCCTTGTTATTTGAAAGTGAACATGCATTTGGATGGATTGAGAAAGTGGAGAGATATTTTCGCTACAGAAGGTTGCAAAAAGGCAAAAAAATGGAGGCGACAGTGGTAGCTTTGGACGGAGATGTACGTGCTTGGTTCTTATAGTGGTAGGAATGTTATGTGAACGAATCTTAGGAAGGATTCAAAGATGCAATGTTTCAAAGATTTCAACGATTTTTGACAGGAGGCCCATTTGAAGCCCTATGATGCCATTGAAACATGAAAATCTGTAAGTTAGTTCATTCCACAGTTTGAAAAAACAGTAGGGGCGATTAACACCACCCTCAACATCATCTCTCTGATATTGATTTAAGCTTGAATTAATTGAATTTGGAAATGGAAGATGAACCCTACTTTTTAATTTGGGAATCTATCTTTTTTTTTTACAAATTTGGGATTTTATTCGCAACTCAGTTTTTAAAATAAAATAAAAAAAAATAATGAAGTGGCAAAACCAACTTGGACACAAGGTTGCCATATCAGTGTTTTTTAACGGAAGAGTTAACAGAAGGACTAAAATAAAAAAATTGGTATTTCCGGGGATCAATTTAAAAAAAAATATTTTGCAATGACTAAAACCAAAAGACCCTATATTTGTAGGGACTAAAAACATATTTAAGCCTATAATAAAATAATTATTTACATTAATATATTATAGATTTGTAAATATTGATTTTTTTATTCAGGAAATAAATAATATATTATTTACTTGTTGATATCATTATTTATAAGCATGCGCTTATAATTATTTGGTTTAATTTTGTCAAAAAAAAATTATTTGGTTTATTAAAAGACAAATCTCAAACAATACAATGACTTAATTAATATTGATACTAATTGAAAATAAATCTTTTATTTTAAATTATATATTAACTTCTTCCATTTATATAGTAGGAGAAACTAGATACAGATTTTTTCGATTTGTCAATTATAAGATAAGATTTTTATATTAAAAAAAAGCTGAAAATAAAATGAAGCGATGGTAAAACGGGCTCGGCCCACTAGCCCGCCAAAATATGGTGGGTTGGGTTGATGATTTCACTTCGTCAACTCATTGTAGCCCGCCCTGCCTAGCCGCCAATTCGGCGGGCCACGAACGAGCCGGGGTGGGCTAACCCGTCAAGTCTAACGATCGTTTATTTTATATATAAAGATCTAATGATCTTATTAAAAAAGTTATGAATGAGATAAATCGTATATTATACTTTTTTTTGAATGCAATTTTTTTTTCTTTTTCCGATAAGCTTTTTTTGAATGCAGTTGATTTAAACCTAATTTAAAAGTTTTTGTTTTCAATCGATGAATACCGGTCAAAAATATCATTCAATCAATTATTAATAATATGATACGATAATTCCATAATTAATATTTCAATTTCAATATAAAATTAACTCATCCTCGGATATTTGAATTACCCCACGAAAAAAGTGTTTGATATTTTTTTTTATCAGAAAAAAGTGTTTGACCTGGCTACACTATACCATATAATTCACTTTAAAAATTTAAACATTAAATTCTTCCTTTCAATTTAATTAAATTTATCAACATTTAATTTGACTTACAAAAAAATACATTCAATAATAATATTTAAATAAAAAATTTGGAATAAAAAATTAAAATATATTAAACTTATATAAAATAATTTATAATTTGAATATATACTCCATTTCGGGAGAGGAAAAATCTGTAGGAAAAGGAAATAAAAATACAAATGAGGAAATGGCATTTAATGCTCTCTAAGAAAGAATATTTTGCTACTAGTCTCTGTTAAACAAATAATTTGTTACTTTGTTTTGTTAGCGAAAAATCTTTTGTTGCTAATCTTTGTTTGTTCAGCATATCAGTAGTATATTTGATTTGTTTTAAACATATTTGGAAAGAAGTAAACCAATCAACCAATATTTATATACAAATATTTGCAGAGCAAGTAACACACTAGCTACTACACTCACTGCTTTGCAAAATTCTATTTGGAAGAGTTAGTTGCTTGCAACACTATCAGATTAATCTTCTCAAGGTATGTGTGGTCTTACCCCAACTTTGATTCCACAATTTTTTAGCCTTTTGTTTCATGTTCTTCCCAGTCTTTATTGATAAGAGAACCATTGCAAAAAACACTTTATCATTGCAAAAAAAAACAGTTTTCAGTGGCAAAACAAATTAGGAAGTAAATAAAACTGAACCAAATCATATCCTAACCTTCCAAAAACAAAAATGGAAGTAAATAAAACCGAACCAAATCAAATATTCTCAAAGAGAAACAAATTGCTCTTATATAAACACCATAGTCTTCCATCTTTTAAGTTCAAATCGAAATAATTTCTTCATCTCCTCTGCTACTATAACAATTCAATTTGAAGTCCTTTGTGCTGTTCTCAAGTTATGTATCCTTCTGGGAGAGTAAGTGTATTATTCCCAGTTGATCTATCAAATTCTTGTTTATGATTCCATTTTACTAGTGATTGTTTAATTTTTAGAATATATAATGTTATATACTTAATTGGTGTTGCAGATGAATCACGGGTACTACTACCCACAATATCCACAATATCCACAATATCCTTCCATGTACGGTTACTATGGTCAAGAGCACTATATATTTGATAGGGACAATAATATTGTGGAAAGAAATCCATACCCTTTTGATGGTCCATATTTTGATAGAAGAATGGTGGAACCTAGTTATCAAGTTGGATATGATTATTATCGAAGACCAAGGCCTTATCCTTATTATGATTCAAGATATTCTTATGGAAGAGTTGATCCTTATACTAGCTATCAAGCATACTATGAGACTCCATTGTTGCCCTATCCGCAGCCACCGCCGAAGCCGCAAGTGCACCCATTTTATACTCCGGATTCTATGTGCACTATTATGTGAGCAAAACTTTTCCCTTTTCATTTGTCAATCAAACTCTATATTATAATTAAGGTGTGTGTTTTTTAGTTTCATTTTGTCAATTAACCTCGATATTATTATAAGGAGGTTATAAGATTTGGTTTGTTGGACAATATTGATGTTGGTGTTGCTAAGTTTTTTAACATTTTTATATTATATACTTGATTCAGCTTGCACTCCTTCGATATTTTTTAGCTCCCCAACTGAGCTTATTTGGTTTCCCAGGTCAATATACTTAGTTTAGTTGTATTTTATAAGTCTAATTAAGAGATTGAAAATGGATTCTAGTTTTAGAAGAAAAATACGAATTATAATAATATGCTAGTAATTAGGTTAACTTTTTGGAAGAAGGTTTGTGAAAAGGAAATTTTTTGGAAGAAAGTGAAAGGTAGAGAGTGTGTTTCGGAAAGGAAAAAATTGAATAAAATTCTTCTATTTCTAGATTTTGGAGGAAACGTCGGATATTTACCCTGCGATCTTTTTCTCCTTTTTAATCTTTTATTGTCATATGTCAAAGTTTTTAATACTCTCTTCTAATTATAATGCATGATATAAGTATTTCCTCTGGTTTTTAAGCATAAGAAAAATTTTAAAAACTTTTCGATCTTAAGAAAGTTTCAATTTTTAAATAGTATTTATTGTTTAGATTATTTTTTATTTTTATCTAAAAAGTTTCAATAATAAAAAGACAAAACCCTCCCAAACTTGGTATTGTTTTGGTGCAAACTTATAGCAATGTGGTCTATCATTCATTTTTTATTTCAAAATGATCCCTTAATTTGTAAAAATCATCCCAAAGCGCCTCTTTGTATTCTAATACGGTCTCTTATTTTGTAAAAGCTATATCAATGTAGTCCTCTTCACTTGATCAAAAATGTAGTCCTCTACACAAAACAATTTTTTGGAAAGAACCACAAAAGTATTACTTTACAAATTAAAGTCCCATTTTGAAACAAAAAACAAAAGAGGTACCACAATAGTGTTATTTTATATTATATAATAAAATAAGTATTTACATTAGGATTTGATAAATTTGTAAGTATTTATTTTCCAGTTAAAAAAATAAATAATATATATTTATTTGTTGATATCACTATTTATAAGCATGTGCTTATAATTATTTGGTTTAATAAAAAATAAATCTCAAACAATATAATCACTTAATTATTTTGAAACTAATTGAAAATAATTCTTTTATTTTAAATAATATATTAACTTCTCCAATTAATAACCAACACGGTTGACCCAGTGGCTTAATCTACCCTGGAATACGGGGGTCGACCCAGTCCTCTCGGGTTCGATTCCCGGAGTGGATAAACTCGGTGTTGGCCAGGGCAAAATTTAATTCTAAGCACGAGCGGAGATTAGTCTTTCGTTAAAAGCGTTGAGAGACTTTATAGATAGTCAGCAATGGTTTGAACCCAAAAAAAACTTTTTCAACTTATATATTGGGAAAAACTAATCATAGATTTTTTCGATTTGTCAATTATAAAATAATATTTTTATATTAAAAAGTTGAAACAAAGAAAAAGCTTGTAAAATAAAAGGCTTAACTGCAGTTTTGGTCACCCTATTTTATCAAATTTACAATTTTAGTCTCACTATTTTATTTTTCACAATTTTGATCTCCAATTTTACCAAATCAACACTTCTGGTCCCCCTATTTTATTTGACGCAATTTTGGTCCCCAATTTTATCAAATCCGTAATTTTAGTCCCACTGTTAAATTGCAATCCAATTTTTGACGGGAATGCTTACGTGGCAGACGCGTTCTTTGTTGCAGAAATTATTGAGTGTCGTAGCACAACACGTGTCACGCGTCAGGCATGTCAACACCATATTGACACGTCAGCATTGCCGTAAAAAATTGGATGAAAATTTAATCGGGGGACTAAAATTATGGATTTGATAAAATTGGGGGATCAAAATTGCAACAAATAAAATAGGGGAACCAAAACTGAGAATTTGATAAAATTGGGGGACTAAAATTGCAAAAAATAAATTAGAGTGATCAAAATTGCGGAATTGATAAAATAGGGGGACCAAAAGTGCCAATATCCCTGCAGTCAATTAAACATTTACTTATTTATATATGTTCTTTTTGGTATTAATTGAGTATCCTCTGCGCGCAACTGCAGAGACTAATCCTTATTATTTATTTATATAGGTTTGATCTAACGAATTTTTAAAAAAGTTTTTTTGGATACAATATTTAAATAAAAGTTATAAATGAGATGAGTGGTATATATTATACTTATTTTGATGCAATTGATTTAATAAACCTAATTTACAAGTTTTGTAATCAATCAATGACTATCAGTTAAAAAGGAAATCGCTCAATCAATTAATAATTAATATGATACGATAATTCCATTGCATCAATATGAAATCGTTCAATATAAAATCAACTCATTCTCAAAGCATTTGATTTACCCACGAAAAAAGTGTTTGATTTGGCTACACTACAATATAATTCATTTTAAAAATTTAAATATTAAATACTTTCTTTCATTTGACATATATGGAAATAAAAAATTGAAATATATAAGACTTATATCAAATAATTTATAATTTGAATAAATACAAACAACATTCAATAATAATGTATTCTCCATTTCGAGAGAGGAAAGTAGGAAAAGGAAAGAAAAATACAAATGAGGAAATGCCATTTAATGCATTGTGGGAAAAAAAATATTTTGCTACTAGTCTCTGTTAAAAAATATTTTGTTACTTTGCTTTATTAACAAAAAATCTTTTGTTACTAATCTTGGTTCGTTCAGCATATCAGTCTATTTGATTGTTTTAAACATATTTGGAAATAAGTCAACCAATCAACCAATATTTGTATTTATTACAGAGGGAAGCTCCCTTACCTTCACCAAAAAAATTAACACACTAGCTCTACACAAGGTGCCTTGCAAAATTTTATTTGGAAGAAGAAGAGTTTCTTGAAACACTATCAGATTAATATTCTCCAGGTATGTGGTCTTACCACAACTTTGATTTATACATTTTTGTAGCTTTTTTGAAAAGAGAACCATATGTACTAATACTATTATAATTGGCTTTTATATGTTTGAACCTTTTCTGTATTCACTGTGTGTATTAATGTATAAGTTTTTTTTTTTGGTATAAATTTTAATGTATAATTTAAACTACAAGTTTCTAATAGATGCTATTATTTGTAATTTTATGTACTGTGAGAGATTGATCTTTATGTGTATTCATGTTGAACTTGAAGGTGCTAGCGATTGCTTATTCCAAGCAACCATGGCATGGTTGGGGTTGAGTACTTCAAATGGAACTAGAGCTTCCATGATCATCTTTGCTGTTACTTTCTTTCTACTCATATTAACTCTCACTCTCACCTTAAGTTTTGGTCAATTTGAGTGGTTTTCAAAAGCAAAGATACTTATTGGAAGAGGTCAAAACATCACAACAGAGAAGGACTTGGTTTATCAAGGTAATATCACTTTCTACAACTCATGCTTTATACTTTTTTTCTTGTAACTAAAATAAAATGGTGCCCAAACTGGTCAACCAAGTCGCACTCGGTCGTTCTAGTGCGGTAAAGTACTGCCTCAGATTTTGATTTCATTCTCAAGAATCGAACACAGGATCTTGGTTACGGGCGAAAGTATAGGTGCCAACAACCTTTTTTTTTACTAGATCATTCATTCAGACTGATATATTACATTAAAAATAACACAAATTCAGTACTGATAGCTTATGTTTTAAATTCTGATAGGTTGGTTTTTAGTTCCCTAAATAGTAAAAAAATTGTGCAGGTTCGAAGGATAATGATGTCGATAAACTATTCGATGGACTTATCATCCCTTCTAGGTTTGAAAAAGGATCATGCTTAAGCAGATATGAGTCGTACTTATATCGCAAATCATCTCCTCATAAACCATCTCCATATCTATTATCCAAACTAAGAAGCTATGAAGATCTTCACAAAAGTTGTGGACCTCATTCTAGAGCTTACAAGAGAACCATGCAAAAGCTCAAGAAGTTTAGGTTCAACAATGTGACCAATGAATGCAAGTACATAGTATGGACAGCTGCCAATGGATTAGGGAACAGAATGGTGAGTATTTCTGCAGCATTCCTTTATGCAATCCTCACTGATAGAGTCCTACTAATGGAATTTCAAGATGATATGATTGACCTTTTTTGTGAACCATTTCCAAATTCAACATGGATATTACCTCATGATTTTCCTTTCAGAAAAGGTCATGTTGAAACATATCAAAACATGTTGAGAAAGCACAAGGAAAATAATTCAACTTTGCTGCCATCAGTTCTGCATCTCAATATAGTACACTCAAGTAGTAATGATAAAGAAAGGTTTTTCTGTTGTGATCATAGTCAACATCTTCTACATGAAATACCTCTTTTGATTTTACAATCTGATCAGTATTTTGTACCTTCTGTTTTCATGGTTCCATCTTTCAACAATGAGGTAAAGAAAATGTTCCCTAATAAGGACACTATTTTTCATCATTTAGGACGTTACATTTTTCTACCTTCAAATTCAGTATGGGGACCAATCACAAGGTTCTATAAAGCATATTTAGCTAAATCAGATGAAAAAATAGGATTCCAAATAAGAGTGTTTAATCCTGATCTTACTCCTTATCAGACAATTATGACTCAAATTTTGAACTGCACTCAAAAACATAAGATTCTACCCGATTTAGCCGCGGAAGATAGCTTTTCGGAATGGAAAAATCAGAGTTTGAAGTCTGTTTTGGTAACATCATTGTATCCAGAATATGGTGAGAAACTGAAGAGTATGTATTTATCAAAAGCAACAGTTACTGGTGAAAGTATAGGAGTTTATCAACCAAGTCATGAAGAGCAACAAAAGTTTGGTGATAAGATGCATAATATGAAGGCATGGACAGAGATATATTTGTTGAGCTTATGTGATGTTTTGGTGACTAGCTCTTTGTCAACTTTTGGTTATGTGGCTCAGAGTTTGGGAGGGATAAAACCATGGGTTCTTTACAAAATAATAGGTAAGGATGTTCCTGATGTGCCTTGTGTTAGAGATGTTTCAATGGAGCCTTGTTTTCATATACCTCCTAAAGTTGATTGTAAGGGAAATCGTATAGATGGTAATATTGCTGCACTTTTCCCTTACATGACTAGATGTGTGGATTATGATCCAGGTGTGAAGTTGGTCAATGATCATCAATATCATCACTAGCCTATTAGCTTTCTTTATTGTTATCTAATCATAGTTGATTTTAGTGCTAAACTATTTACATCATTTTTTTATATTATCAGTTATCAGTGAGTTGTATGTTTTATAATTGGCCATTAATTTTTTGGGGTTATTATGATTTTTTTGGTCCGTAGTTCGAACTTGGGACATGATATCCAACCTGACAATTTTGACATATGCCAGTTGAGCTAGGCCTTACGGATTGAGAGTATTCTGATTCGTTTTATATATTTGTGAAACTCAGTTTGACTTTCTCAGTTTTTCATTGGAGAACCAATATTTTTTTTACTTCTTGTTATGGCCTGCTATTCAGTATCAGTGTTTAAGAATTAATTGGTAAAATCTTTCATATCTAATATGCTGTATTAGATTTTTGAAATTGAATAGATATTACTATAATAAAGGTAACCACGGCATGCACAAAAAATAATCGAAGCCAGATAATAATAGCACCTACAATGATGGAAATTTGACAATAGATAAACAATCTTTGAGGTGTACAGAACACCAGATAGAATATCATTACAGGATAACCAGATTGCAAATAACTATTCTGTGAACAGAAAATAGTGACCAGATTATGAATATTTGAGTTTGACATGTTTCTTTGTGGTGGTTTTCTAGTGCCTACTCAAAATCCTTTAAGATCACAACATTAACTAGTAAACCAGGACAAAGATAAAGGGAAATTAATGATGAGAGTGCAAAGAAACTTCATGATGTTCAATAATATCATCTCCAATGAACAATCTAATTTCCATTTACTTTAAGACCAAGAAAACCACACAGCCATACACACTTTGATCCTCCTTTTATAAACTGAAAAGTTGGGATTTCTCTGATGGTAGATTCATCGAGCCCTCGGTTTCACATTGTAGGAGACAGCTATGAAGGGATCCTCATTTTCTCGAGCTCGTGGGATGGAAATATTAATCCATCTCAGCAGGTTAACTTGATGCCAGTTTGAGCAGCATTTGATCAGAAAAGTGAAGTAGTTGGGGTCCTTGGGGAGCAACAAAACGTTGGCCAAGATGCTGAACACAACAATAACAAATGTTGAAAAGGCATTTGTCTAAAACAGGTTGTGGAGGGTGAAACTGGCATACTTCAATCAGTCTAAGCCAGAAAGCGGGCAAAGTCTAGCTGCCTATTCGATTCCTTAAGTCCTAGCAGCGCTTACTCGAACAGCAGTTACGCAAAGAACGGATATTGCAGAGAGCGGTTATTCACCATCCATAGATCCCGATATCAATACAATTAATCATAAATAATCAAATAGTTTTAATCATAAAAAATCAATATACAATTACTTTGATTTAATTAATCTAAATAATCAAATAGTTTAATTAATTGAAGTTAATTAAGTTTCTTAGTTTAATATATATATATATATATATATATATATATATATATATATATATATATATATATATATTGGTAGAGAGAGGCAAATCATTGTTCAAATGTGTTGGTCGTCCATTGTCATCCTTTGAAATTTATCTAACATGTTTTAGATTTTCCTTTCTCTAGTCTTTGTAGTTTGCGAGATTTTGTTAGAAGGAGGGTTTGTTCCTCTCTCTATGTAAGCCTTAGTGCTTGACTTTCTTCATAACATATTCTTTTATAAATATATATATATATATATATATATATATATATATATATATATAATTGAATTATTATTTTATTCTAATTAAATATTTGATTATTTTTATTTTACATTTTAAATTAAAAAAATTAATAATGTTAAGGCAAAGAAGGGTAAAAGTAGGGGAAATTGTTCATTTCTCGCCTGTCTCTCTTGGCACATGAGAGAAAAGAGAAAAAGACACGAGACACTATTTTCCTGCCAATCAAGATAAGCTTCCCATTGCTCTTCTCTTTCTCTCTTGTTTAACTCTCTTCTCTACTCTCTGTCAATCCAATCAACCAGTATTATGGCAAAGACAAGGAACAGAAGAAAACATAATACCCCGCGACTCTGGGAAAAAAATTATTATAACCTTCAAATGCTAGTTTATAGCTGAATAAAGATGAAATTAGTAGCATTAACCAACAGTAATCCAAGAATAGTTTCCACAATCAATAATACTGCTGACAACATTACGTCAGACATCAGTAATGAAAATTGTTCCACTAACTTCAAATGGAATATCTAATAGAAACTGCCAATTCCCATAAAGGACGAAGATAAGCTGAAAACAGAACATACTAGATCAAACAATTTGGTCTTCAACATTCTCAGGTATAGCTCTGCCTTCATGATGATCACCATCCTTTTTATCAGTTCCAGTTTTGTCTGATTCCTCCTCATGCTTTCCATTGGTTTTTGGTGAGAGCTGGTGAGAGTGACTTCTCTCTTCATCCAAATGGTGTCTATGTTTGTTGGAATGATGGCGGTGATGATGATGGCCAAACCTTTTCTGCATTGATCTTTTGCTTTCTTCTTCAGAATTTTCGTCTGATGACTTCCCTAAGGATCTGCTTCTTCGACCATGACTATGATAATCAGAATCAGATGACTTATGTGATCGCCTGTGGTGTTTATGGTGGCTTCTATGGCTTTTCTTCCCGTGATAATCACTTTCAGAGCTTGACAAATCAGACTCACTAGATTCTGATCGAAGGTGGCGTTTGTGAGGCTTTCTATGATTTCTCTTCCGAACCGGACTATCTCCTTCATCACTAGAGAAATCCGACTGACTAACTTTTGATGGACGTTGCCGTTTGTGCCGCCTTTTCCTCTTACTCACTTCATCAGCACAGGAATCAGAATCACTATAATCGGATCTTGAACTTTGATCTCTTAACTTCTTCCTTTGCTGCTTCTTTCTCCTTCTCTCCTCAAAGCTACTATCAGATTCATCACTACTAAAATCGCTCGACTCTGAAGACCTCTTCTTTGGCTTCCTCTTGGAACTTTTTACTTTCCTTTTCTCATGGTCACCACAGTCATTGTGAGAATGCTTCTTGTGCTTCCTATGAGATCTTTTACTTGTCTTTTTACTGTCATCATCAGTGTCTTGGTCACTATCATTATCAGAGCTTGATCTTTTTCTATGTTTTGCAACCTTGAGCTTCCTCTCTCTAGCTTCAGCATCAGCCTTTGCTTTGGAAGCAGCTTCAAGCTTCTGCTCCCACTTCAAAGGAGCTTCCTTCCTCTCCATAATTTTCTTCTTTTTCTCCTCAACCAGCTGGATGAACCGCTTGGTGTCCATTTAGAATCAATAACCAACTCAAAAACTGCATTATGGTAAGATGATGACCGGAAGTGCATCTCACAGAAGAGAAAAAACAAAGTTAGTTCTACAATCAAATCAAGTCATTGTATGGAATATATCAAAGTACTAGACACAAAACAAACTAATATTCAGAACTTTAGAACTTGTAATCCTATGCAAAAATATTTAATGTCAGTTTATGCAATAAAGAAATATAACTTGCTACCAACAGGAAATAATAATAAAAATAGTAAGATAAAGTTAAAGAACAGTAACATATGGAACAAAATATTTTTCCTCTCTTCTGCCATCTACTCATTCAAATAACTAATCTCAAACAGTTGGTAGAGGGGTAGAAGGTCTGTGACTAACGAAGCATATTCTTAACACATCAATTATCATAATGAAATCAGGTATATCTTTACAAGAATTGCACATATACTATTGTGAAGATGGTTGTCACAGTTGAAACTTGAGTCTTGAAATCAAAAGGCAAACTAATCTCATTACCTATGTTTTAAATGAATAAGACAATAGGATGCTAGATGATTTATAAATATAAAATTCAAGAAAGTCCACCGCAAAAGCAAACAAAAATCGACATGTGAAACCAGATAAAGGGAATGAATCATTCAAAGAAATATAGGTTTCCGTGGACACACACACACACTCCTTCTTTGCTTACCTTATATGCGAAAGAGGCGAAACCGATTAACAGCAATCTACCCCAAATTCAGCAATAATCGATGGTTTTTGAATAAATCTGCATCAAATCAAGTAGCCAATTGTTATAACACCACTCCTAACAAAACGGGGTGGGGGGTAATCGATCGACAAGAGAGAATTGAAATTGAAGCCATCATACCTGAGGGAAGAAGCGATGAGAAGATACGCTCGCGTCAACGTTAGGGTTGGGGGTAGGGTTTGCTGTTTCTTTCTTCCTAACTTCCTTCCTTGCTTCCTTGCTTCCAGAAGCGTCTAATATAATAGTGAGAAACAATTGGCTAAATTTATAGACACGCTTGCTTGCTTTGCTTTGCTGTTGCTCTCGTCTTGGACCGGATCGGATTCTTCCCACGCGCATAAACCCCGGTTGGTCGTTTTTTTGGTAAACTCGGGTATCCACCGCACGGATAGAGTGACTAATCTCTTGCTCATTGGAGGTGTTTCGAGGGGCAGGAGAGCTGACCAAGATTTTTAACGCTGCACCGTACCCAAGGCGGGATCGAACCCCCGACCATTGGTTAAGGGAGGATCAGTCCCAACCGCTGAACTACACGCTCTAGGTTGGTTGGTCGTTGTTATAAGAAAAAAACAAATATTCTTTTTTTATACAAAAATAGAAAAAATAAAACATTCTTTTTTAATAACGTGCTAACTTGTAATCGATTGATATACGATGTAAAACACTTTTATATATATATATTGATTATATAAATTAAATTCAATCAATTAACTCACTTATTCTTTTAACTTTTTAAATATTTTTTCATAGATAGTAGAAAATTGTGAGATATTAAGTACACATTTTTCTACACTATATATACAACTAAACCACATATGATATTACCAATACCCTCATACCCCCATTTTATCTAAAAGACACCTCAAATTTTTTAGGGTAAAAATGTCATTACACTCTATTTATTCTTCTTTTTCTCTTTATTTTTACACTATGTTTCTTACTTTTCACTTTTCTCTTACACTCTATTTCTTCCTTTTTTCTCTTTCTTTTTACACCCTATTTCCTCCTTTTCACTTTTCTTTTACACTCTTTTTTTTTTTTTTTTACTTTACTTTTCCCATAAATAATTATTCTCTTTCTCTTATCACTTCACTTTAATTCTTTTAACTAAATTTTTAAATTTATACAAACACTACTTTAATTAAAATTTTTGAAGACTACTATTATAAACCTACTATCTAAAAAACAAGAAAACTTAATGACTATTTAAATTAGTAATTAATATTTAAAACAAATATTTCTTATTGATAATCTAATATCTAACTTTTATTATCTACTATAATCTACTAATCAACTAAAATAATCAATTGAAACTACGAGATAACTGCATTGATAAATAAAAAAAACACGAGATAACTGCAGTGATATATAAAAAAACACGGGATTAATATTTACCATTGATATTTATAAAATTTTTTGACAATTTATAATTAATATTTACCATTGATAATTATAATTTTGGAAAACTACTATAAACCTACTATCTAAAAAAACACGGGATAACTGCAATAATCTACTATAATCTACTAATCAACTCAAATAATTTAATATAAAAATACGGGATAACTGCAATAATCTACTATCAAATAATCAATTGAAACTACGAGATAACTGCAATGATATATAAAAACACACGGGATAACTACCCCAATATATAAAAAACACAGGGTTAATATTTGTCATTGATATTTAAATTTTTTGAAGACTATTATAAACCTACTATCTAAAAGACAATAATATTTAATGACTATTCAAACTACTGATTAATATTTAAAATAAATATTTCTTATTGATAATCTACTATCTCTCTTTTACTATCTACTATAATCTACTAATCAACTAAAATAATCAATTGAAACTACGAGATAACTGCACTGATATATAAAAAAAAAAACACGAGACTAGTATTAGTCTTTGATAATTAAATTTTTTGAAGCCTAATACTACAAACCTACTATCTAAAAAATAAGCAAACTTAATGACTATTTAAATTACTAATTAATATTTAAAACAATTATACAGGGATAACTGCAATGATATATATAAAAACACGGGATAAGTGCACTGATATATAAAAAAACATCGGATAACAACACTGATATATAAAAAAACACTGCATTGATATATAAAAACACACGGGATAAATGCACATATTGTTTTTAAATGATACTTTTACATTTTTAGTTTTAGTATTTTTCAATTTTTTTTATTTGAAACTCCTTTTTTATCTACTTTAATTTTTCTTTATTTTCATGGGGTAATGTTCAGACTATTTAAATACTGTTTAAATTCATTCATAAAAAGAACACGACAGCACCTGTCCGTATGCAAGTCATTATCTATATTTTACAATGGATTTTAGATTAATGAGATTTCAAATTAACGTTTCTATTTGAGGTAATCGTATCATGTAACGCGATCGGCACGTGCGGATGCACGAATATAGTACTAGTTTTTACCAAAACAAACTCATCTCATTTCATTATAAATAATAGTGTCAATACAAGTTGGAATCAAATCAAAAATCTTAGAGCTAGCATATAATCTAGACGCCCTCGCTAGCGTGTGAGCGGCAAGATTTGCTTGTCTCCTAGTGAAGCTAACCTGAAAGCTTTGATAACGTAAAAGAAACAGCCTACAATATGAAAAAATTGCACCTAACTCGGAATTTAGACGAAGGTCCTCATTCACACCATTTACAATTGGTAAACAATCCAGCTCAATGGTAACCGCGGTGAGTCCCAAATCAGCCAGCCAAAGTAGTGCTTGTTGAAGTCTCATTGCCTTTGATTCCCGTGATGTTGGAGTACCATGATACCACATAGACTTTGCCTTTGAGAATGCTCCCGTGTGAGACCGAATACACATTCCTATTCCATATTTGTTATTACCTGAAAAAAATTGCAGCATCAACATTACATTTGTAACAACCGTCATTTGGCTTTCTCCATTTGCGCTCCTCAGTCAGTTGCTGAATATGGCCTGCACCTGCTGGTCTCGGGCGCACTAGCTTCCAATCACATTAAGTACACCTATTAATATTTAAATATAAAAATATTTTAAATGAGATTAAAAAGTAATTTAAACAATAAATACACCTTAATTTTTGTTTTTTTAATATATGAGACCAACAATTTTTTTTATAATTAAGGAGTAGATTTAGTAATGAGAGCGCCAAACCTTTGGTGCCTTTCCCTTATTTCGACCTGTTCCATACATCCTATGGTCCAAATGTTCCACGCATGTTCTATTTCTAAAAATCATGAAACACTAAAAACCCCACTCTGTGCTTTCCTATGCCTCGTTACTCCGTCGGACTCTGTTGACACCGTCCCACCACTCTGAACACCGACCCACCCTTCTGACCGCCGCCCAACACTTGAGTCGGGGCGCCGTCCAACGCTCAGAGTTGGGGGCGGTGCAACAACCAGAGTGGTAAGGCAATGCAACAGTCGTAGCACTGGGCTGGTGTTGGCAGGTGTGGGCAATTTTATTTTAATAATTTTTTTTAAAAGAAGACATGTGGAAGATTTGTGGTCGTCCGATTATCCAACGGATCATAATAAGTAAAAGGTAGCAAAGGTACCCTGTCCTCAAGGTACTTAATCTTTTCCCTTATAATTGAGACCAAATAGAGTATTTTCTTAGAGTAAAGACATAAAGTTTGTGTGAGATCAATGTTTTTGTAAACCAAGATATTTCATATACACAACTGCAGAGATTAATTCCTTCGAGTTGTTGTCAAAAAAATCCTCCGAGTTATCAAGATCCATATAAGAAGTTGACCTCTCCTACCAAGTGTTTTTCCATATGCATCACCTAAGGAGTCCAAATATCTACATTTATGCTAGCTACACTATGTTAGTTGAGATCAATATTATTAGACTTAACCAACATGATGTGGCACAAGTAGTAGATACTTGGGTTCCTAAACCATTTGGTACTAGGTTCGATCCCTGACCAGTGCGTAGTGAGAGAGGTCAATCCCTTAAATAGATCTCCAATAACTAATGATTAGTCTCCACAGTTGCCATGGAGGATACATTAGTTTACCAAAAAAGTATTATTAGACCCGGAGACTAATCATTCGACTCATTGGTCAAACCGGTGAATTAGTCTGCAGAGATTAATTCCCAACATCAACCTGGTCAAAGCATCGACTCATTGGTCAAACCGGTGAATCACTGGTCGGACCACACGATCCGAGAATTATTAAATATACTAAAAATGGTGTCAAAAAAAATACTAAAAATTACACAAATACTAAAAAATGCATGACATGTATAAATTTCACAGATCACAAAGCCATCGGAAAATTCTACCGTACCTTAAAAATTTTTAAAGAGAAATCTAAACATAATTCGCGAACTTCTCTTCAAATTCAAGTGTTGAAATCTGTAACATATATATACCAAATTAAACAAACGATTAACATAACTGTGCGATTCTTCAACCCGTACATATATGATTTGCATCGCTACGTCGCGCAATTCGCTTCGCACCTCAGGTAAGATACTAACTTAATCTTCTTACCATGTTTCGATTTGTTTGGCTCCCTCAATCTTACCACTGATTTTTAGTTTGCAGTTATTTGATACTTAATCTTACCATTTCTGGGTTTTTGACTTTTTGTCTATTTAGAGGGTTTCTGACTCGTGGGTTGTTGCTTCTGTCTATAGTGGCTCTTGAGTTTTTCAGGTATGCAACCCCAACATATTCTCCTAACACATTACCATTGCCAAGCCATATATAGTGCAATGTCCAATTGGAACCGAAGAAAAAAAGTTGTGGTTTCGATTCTTGAATTATATAGAACGTGTATTCTGGCTCAATCAAATCTTGAGCCAAGTAGGTCTCGTTTCATCCACTGCACAAGATCAAGCACCCCCACCCCGTGTGTAGAAGTTTCCCCATTTGAGTTTTGTTTGATTCTTGAGAGTGATTTTATCTTTGCTGTGATTTTGTTTTCATTTCAACTAATGCAATTTTGTTATTTTAAAAAGCTTTCAACCAGGTAACCATGTGTTATACAAGAATACCAAAACCCCGTGTGATCTAGTGATTGCCTGCCTGGCCACATTAAGGATCTAGCTCAAGAGCTTGTGGGGCTGCCCTTGAAAGAAACTAGCTAGTCCCTCTTGTGGTTGTCCTTGCTCGGTACTAAAACAAATCATTGAAAAGTAATAGTCAGTATCGCTTGTGAACAGAAAATTCATACTCCCTAACCAGAAAATTCACACACTTATATCCATTACCTTCCTCCCTAACCAAGTTGGTAAAATCCCTAGGTTGTTATACCAGGACAAATTGCTTTCTTGGGCATGTTGAAGAGGTTGTAAAGTCATAGCCTTTGCTGCAGGAAAAAAGCAACGCATCATGCAGTCTTCAGCTTGTTTATCAGTATAAGAGGTTTTAGACTTGTTTGCAACCAAATTATCCATGCCACTTACACTTCAGTTCACAGAGAGAATGATTCTGTAGGTGACATTGTTTCTAAAGCATCAAAATTAACATCATGATCATCATCATCCCCTTCCAAATTTGTTAATTTGGCCCATGTAAGCTGGGGTTGGGCCGGGCCATATGGGCCAAACTGACAGCTTTAACTTTACCATGAAAAAATGAATGGAAAAGGATAACTTTGATTAACTTTATTATGCCAATTTGCCATTTGACTGTACCATCCTCTGATATGTGTAGTCTGTAGAGTGGTAAAGGGTTTGAATACGAAGCAGAAGAAGAAAATGCAGCAGAGAAAATCGACGTTTGGAAGGCCTTCTGGAACCGATGGCTCTGACTATTCCTACCGGATGGTAGTTGATTCAAGTCAGCTCCATTTCTAAACCCTAATCCATTTTTTCACATTGATCTATGAAATGAACTTTTATACTGCAATTGTGCTTAATTGTTTTCTCTCACGTAGCTTTTAGCTATCATTGATCCGGTTTATGTTCTTACTGGCCTTTGTCATTTTGATGTTCCTCCAATTAGGGTATCAGCTTGTTGCAAAGGGGAAGAAACGCCTGTCTGTGCTGTTTATCATTGAGGTACCATAGATTCATATGTTCACTTTCCTTTTATTTGTTATTGGACTTTTATGTCGATAGACCATAGATCTTTAATGTAGTAGAGCTGTATTAGTTTTAACCTGTTAGAGGAAGAGCAAAAGCACCTAGGAATGGAAAAACATGATGTAGTAGAGACATGTTTGTTTTCGTCCGTAGGACTGACTATGCTTGAATATTTGGCAGGACAAGATAGAACACAATTTGTTTTATTTGAATACTTGATGGTTTTATTCAATGAAAAATGGTATGCATTATTATAAATAGTTCAATCTGGTCAAACTATTTTAGGCTGCTCCTCAAGCTACAGTGATAGTGAGTGTTTTTGTAATTAGAGTTAAGGAATCATATTACTAAGGGATTTTCAGTTGTTGTCATCAAGGAATAGTTCTGTGGTGTGATATCAACTTTCTAAATGCTATTGTATTTTTGTTTGGTTGAGGTTTATAGCCATGTAACAACAATATTTTTGTTCATAAAGTTTGCGAAGATAAATACAGAGTGTGTGCCATCTTATTTTTGTCTGATATAGATTTGAAATTTTCAATTGTGCCCTGCAGGCTTTGTTTCTGTTAGTAGGAGTGGTATTTTCATTTTTACCAGGAACAAAAGAGGATACTCCGAATACAGTTGCCTTTTATTCTGTTATTGCCAGTTTTGTTTTGTTGATCATTGCGGATATAGGTTGCTAAACCCAGAGTTCTTTACTTTATTAATAAGGGATTTTCAGTTGTTGTCATCAAGGAATAGTTCTGTGGTGTGATATCAACTTTCTAAATGCTATTGTATTTTTGTTTGGTTGAGGTTTATAGCCATGTAACAATATTTTTGTTCATAAAGTTTGCGAAGATAAATACAGAGTGTGTGCCGTCTTATTTTTGTCTGATATAGATTTGAAATTTTCAATTGTGCCCTGCAGGCTTTGTTTCTGTTAGTAGGAGTGGTATTTTCATTTTTACCATGAACAAAAGCGGATACTCCGAATACAGTTGCCTTTTATTCTGTTATTGCCAGTGTTGTTTTGTTGATCATTGCGGATATAGGTTGCTAAACCCAGAGTTCTTTACTTTATTAATTGGGTTATTTATTTGAACCTTTTAAATGAGCCATCTCTGTCATTTTTTGTGAGAAAGGTAGAAGACGAAGCCGTCCCAGTTTGTTGAGGTTATATGCTGTTCTATCATCCTTAGTGATGCTCCTCTTCACTGTTTCTCTAGCTAACCAGTATTCCCTGCTGAAGGTAAATATATCAGTGCTCAGCTTAAGATTTATTATATGATAAAACTTGGTAAACTTTCATGAGAGAAACACGACAACTGAGATGTAGGCATCTGAGACGAATTTCCACTGTTTTTGAAGTCACGAACTAATGAGGGTTCCATAATTTTTCTATGTTGTATTTGGTGCATTATTATAATTCTTATTATTGTTTAGTATTAGTCATACCATTGCATTGGAATCCATTCCAATTGTGCTTTATCAGTACTTTGAATTTTAGTTTTTATTAAGTTGAGGGGTTTTGCTTGAGTTCCCGTTGTCTAATAGAACATTACTTAGTAGCTAAACTTATTTTCAAATTTGGATTTTGAGGCTCTACCTACTTAAAGAGGTCCCATATACTTCAGTGTTCAGTTAGGATTTGTTTGTAATGTATTTACTATTCTTTCCATTCCTTTTGGTGGCCCGTTCCTTTACCTCTTCCTCTTCTGTTGTCTATGCTTCTTATTCTAGTTCTACACCAGAGTAAAAAGTTTGAAACTGCTTGCTGCGGCGCCTCCTTTTACATGACACTTGTTTGCATTTGTATTATTTCTTTTTTGCCCTCCTGTGCCTTTCAGTAAGTGTACCTCACACTTTAAAGAACCCAAATCCCTCTAAGGCACCCCAGATATGGAAAGCGTAAACTTGCTGTTGTTTATACACAAGCAAGTACATCTGTTAGGCCGCCAACCTAACGTTCGCTAGCTAATTAGGAATTGTGATAAAGCAAAGAATAAGAGGAGGGATGAAAAGGGAATATTATTGATATGGTGTGAATACAATTGGGAGAATGGGTTCCCCGCCCTCCGGCTTCACCCGGAATCCGGCCTCACCCGGTCACTACTAACTTTGGATATGATCAAAGATATCTCAAAAGGGGGGTGGAAGCCTTTATTTATAGGCTTCCAATACAAGGGGATAGAAGGGAATGGTTTAACCAATTAATAACTACCCACCTACTTATAACCAACTCCCCCTAACAAATTGTAACAACCCGCTATAACTAATAACAACTAGATATAACTAATTATAACAACTAACCATAAGGGACCTATTAACATCAGTGCAATGAATTTACTGCAGTAGCATATGTCTATTTACAAGAATATTATAGTTCAATGACAGGTTTTGTCATGTGTATCTCTTCTTTTGTAGTACAGTGACACATATGCATATAAATGTCAAGTGCATTTGTTACACAAATATTTGGTGTTGGGAGTTGAGTGTCTTTAGAAATGCTTGATGATTTCATGTGAATTTATCTGTAGGCTATCCAGTATATTAGTTCTCGGGGAGGCAGGAAGTTTGATTCTAATGATTTTGCTAGTTTTCAAATTGGTAACTTTTCTTTCACTTTCTAAATATTTTGTTCATGTGCAAATTGGTGTTATAATTAGATAATTTGCAATAGTAACCACCAGGCTTTATGCTTTGCAGGTTTCCTAGTATATATACTCACTTTATCAGTGTTCAAGATTAGTACCATCAAAGCAGTTGTTTTCCTTCTTTTTAACATGACGCCTCCCAAGAAAGCCTCTTAGCCTCTCATCGATTTATCTTCCGATTGATCCATTTACAACAGATTGGTATTTATGAATGTATCTCCGAGAGATTTGAGGGAAGCTCACTTAAGCTCATGTAGATTTTTGCCAGGAAAATAGGATTTGAACTGCATATGTTGTTTTCTTATTGAGAGGGTGAATTGATGGTTGTGTAGGCAATTCAGGGCGCTGGGGTTTACATTTGAGACAAAGGATGAAATCACTTTTTTCCCTTTTGGATTTAGAGTTACTTTATCACATGAACCAATATCTTTTACTTTATGATGATAAAAATATCTAAATAATAAAACATTAGCATTTATTTATTTCACCTAATTTCATTTCTTCGTCTTAAATGCATGTTCGCTCCTCTCCGGGGGGTCTTTGCCAGGGACCCTCTCTATCCTTACCTACTGTGTAAGGAAAATTAGCTCTGCAGAACTCTTATTTATTGAAGCAAGCAATGCTCAAGTTCGGTTAGTTATGGAAACTCTCTAGGATTTTTGCCCGCAAGGTTTCAAGGTGAACTTGGTGAAATCTAAAGCAATGTAGAGCAAGGTATACAGGTTAATCTGGTCCTACTAAGCCTTGTCTCGTTGACTCACAGGTTAACATACTAGGTTGGATTAAAGCTTTTTTGACAATAGGTTGGATTAAAGCTAATGGGCTATTATTAAAATAGGCTATACAACAAAAATATTTGGGACATACTTCTTACAACCCCCTCTACTCACTGGACACTCCCAACCCTCAAATATTCCAAAAATACCCTCAAGTGAAACACACTCCCAAACCCCCCCACTTCTGAATTTTTAAAGGTCCTGAAGTTTAAAACCGTATCGGTTCAGAACCAAACTTTCGTACCTGTGAGTAGGGGGGGTGTCTGTAAATACATAAGACCCGGAGCTTTGGTTCCGGACTGGTACAGAACCAAACTTCCGAACCTTCGTAAACCTAGAAAAAAAGGGAACGCGCGTTTCTCATTAATGGCAATTTGGTCTTTTCAGAGTTTTGGGGGGGGGGGGGGGGGTTGTACGAAGTATGGGCCAAATATTTGTATAAAAAAATGTTATGACAAATATAATTATTTACACATAAAAGGGTTTACATCCAAACAAATATTCATTTTGTTCCTTCAAAATAAAGAAAGAGCAAACCCTCAAATTTGGTCCCTAAACTATCACACTCTTTCCTATTTTTTCTTCAATTTTTAGTCCCTCAAATTCTTGATATCACATTAGTCACTGACTTTTACGGTTCAATATCAATTAAGCCTTTGAGTTTTACAACTTAGTATCAGTTAGGTGTTTGATAGAACCAATTATCATGGACCAAACTGATACTAAGTTGTAAAAGTCAGGGACTTCATTGACATTAGGTTGTAAAAGTCAGAGACTAAACGTGACATTGAGAATTTTAGAGACTAAACTGAATAATGTTTGGAAATATTAGGGACTAATTAGGAATATTAATGTTAGTGGCTAAATTGAACTTTTCTTAAATTTGAGGGATCAAGCTGAGTATTAACTCATAAAAATATTTGTCATATAAAAATATAAAAATTATATACTAATTGGATTTAATTTATTTACTCTGTTGTAAAAGATTTTTTGCGATGTCAGCAAATCACGAATTGACGTATCACAAAAATGATTTGACTTTATCTTAACTACCTTAAAAGTCGTCTAATACCATGAAGTTTGTTTGGTTGTTGGTGTAAAAATATTTATGGCAACCGTGCACACCAATAAATCTCATACTAATTATAGGTTTCACTTTTATTATTGTATTCCAAACAATTTATATAAAATAATAAGTAATTAAATAATTAAGCAAACATGATAACATATATCATACCATATATAAGAATTGGGTCAGCTGTCCTGCCCCTCGAGGCACCTACAATTCAGCGAGGGGATTAGTCACTGCGGTCGGTGGTGGATGCCCTAGGTAAAACAAAAAAAATACCATATATAACAAATAATATATTATAATATGAATATTGTTATATTATCCGGCAAGATTAGTGTAAAAGATATGGGTTTAATTGATACAATGTTGTAAACAATTTTACTCCTTCAACAAATCAAAAACTATGGGTTGAATGACTTTCAGGATAGTTGAGATAAAGTCAAATATATTTTATAACGTGTTGCTTCGCGATTGACTGGGGTTATAAAAAATTGAGTAGGGATTGAGTACCTTTAGGGTGGGAAAGACACTCATATCTCTAGTTATTTGTATATATCTCTCCCTTAATATTTTCTCTCATCTTATATAATTTTGTCTCTCTTCTTTTTCTCTACCAAATAAGCTTAAAGTCAACCAAACCCAAGTTACGGAAGACTAGAGGCATTTAGACTAAATCTTAAAAAATCTCTTATAACAACCATTTGTATAAATTAAATCAAAAAATATTATAATAAGAAAAATTCTACCATACTTAATGAGTTTTAATGGGTATAATACATTGTAGGCAAAAATAAAATAATATTTAAATTTATTTTAAAATATTTATATAAAAATTATGTGTCATTGAGTGATTGACCGTCATATCCTACAAAACTCAATCGGTAAGAGAGTCATGGCATTATAATAAACAAAAAATTACTTTTCTTTTTACTCAAACAAAAAATTGTTTTTTTGACGACAAACTAAAAATTATTGATGTCTTGTAATTGTGTGTGGACCGTTACTTACTCGCTAAGGTGAACTAGATGCAGAAGTTTCTCTTTGGGCATTGAATTTGACACAAAGACAATCACCCACCCTTGAATCGCATCACAGGCCTGTAAAACCAGTACAGAGCCGAATCATGGCCGGGCCGTCTTCCTCAGCCGTCGGCAACACGAACATCATGCTAGCCATCTTCGAGAAGAAAACAAACACGCTGGATCTCTATCGTCCCCTTCGCAACTACATCGCCTTTCACTACTCCGAACGCGAAGCCCAAAACCTCGAAGACGATCTCCAAACCCTAAAACAACTCCGCTCCGACCTCGAACGTCACTCCGATCCATCTCTCCCTGCACGCCGTGACCTCCTCCAAACCTACTTCAAAGCCCTCTGTCAGGTTGAGACACGATTTCCAATCTCATCTGACCCTGACCACGTCAACACTCTCACCTTCGTTTGGTTCGATGCTTTCAAACCTAAACAGAAAGCCTCTCAGCAGAATATCCACCTCGAGAAGGCTTCCGTGTTATTCAATTTGGCCGCAGTTTACAGCCAGATTGGTCTCTCATATGATCGCAACACCGTTGACGGTCGCCGCCAGGCTTCCCACGCCTTTGTTGCTGCAGCGGGTTCCTTTGCCTTTCTCAGAGACAATGCGTCAATGAAAGTCTCCGTTGGGAATTCAACCACCAATGATTTGTCCGTTGAATGCGCCGGTATGTTGGAAAAGCTCATGCTTGCTCAGGCTCAGGAGTGCGTCTTTGAAAACACTATTGCTAAGGGAAGCACCCCTGGTGTTTGTGCCAAGATCTCTAGGCAGGTCTGTGAATTTTTAACCAACCTAATAATGCTATTCTGTTTTTGTTGATTTTAATTATGAATTATGAATATTGATTGCACATTGTTTTCATGTGAAAATTGATGTGTTTTGACATAGGTTTTGGTGTTGGATTATGAACTAATTTGTGCTTGAGCCTTGATATGATGTAGGTTGGGCTGTATTATGAGGAAGCATTGGCTGCACTGAATGTTGCGCCTCTAAGCCAACATTTTGACAAGTCCTGGATAGTTCATGTGCAGTTGAAGGCAGCTATATTCTATGCAGAAGCTTGTTATAGGTATGGATTAGAGTTGCATGAGAAAGAAGAAATAGCCGAGGAGATTGTGCGACTGAAGAGTGCTGTTAGTGTGCTGACTGAGGCTAAGAAAAGCTCTAGGGGTGCTGCAGCTCAGCTTCTTGACGCTATGAGCAAGTTAGAGGGAAATATTAACCGAAACCTGGAAAGGGCTGTCAAGGAGAATGATAGAGTTTACCTTATGAGAGTTCCTACTGCTAGTTCATTGCCACCTCTTCCAGCATTTTCTATGGTGAAGCCGATGGCAATGAATGAGGTGCTGGATGCAAGCAAGGAGAAGATGTTTGCAAGTCTTGTTCCTGATAGCAGTGCCAAGGCCCTTTCCAGGTACACTGAAATTGTGGATAATATTATAAGAACACAGGCTGAGAAGTTGCAGCAAGCTAGCGAGCTAACCAGGGTTAGGCTCAAGGAAATGGAACTGCCAGATTCTATTCTTGCTTTGGAAGGTAATTTTACTCTACCAACAAATCTCAAAGAAGATGTGGAGGCTGTGCAGATTAGTGGGGGCCCTGCTGGTTTGGAAGGAGAGTTGCAGCAGCTTAAGGACCTAAGGAGGGTGAATCAAGAATTGCTGGTCCAGACTGAAGAGTTGTTGCAGAAGGAAGCTAGAGAAGATGCTCAATTTAGAAGTCAGTTTGGCACAAAATGGACTAGGCCTCAATCAAGCACTTTGACAAAGAACTTGCTGGATAGACTAAACAGGTTTGCAGGTAACTTGAAGCAAGCT
This sequence comes from Astragalus membranaceus, assembly GCA_039519185.1. Classification (NCBI taxonomy): domain Eukaryota; kingdom Viridiplantae; phylum Streptophyta; class Magnoliopsida; order Fabales; family Fabaceae; genus Astragalus; species Astragalus membranaceus. Next base: position 150,488,351 of record CM076847.1, on the reverse strand, counting down.
GCCGAGAGTGATGCTAGGATCGAGCGTTCAGTTAGAGAACATTCAGCACTCATGTCCATTCTTGGCGCCCACCCGGTAAATTGTTATCCAATCTGTAATGACACATTTGGTTCGTGATGTGGTCAGAATACACTGTTAAGACTTGAGTCATTGAATCTCCTTGTCTTTTATCAGATTGAATCTGCACTTCCGAGCTTGGCAAGGCCAATTATGTCTTTTGATCAAAATGAAGATGCTATCGTGGGATCTCTCAAGCAAAGTTTGGTATGTCATTTTTGGTCTTGTTATCATTATGTTTTGATTTTCATGGAATTTAATCAATAACTATTTCTACAATCCATGATGTATATTCCCGTTGGTTATTGTTCTAACTATAAGACTATAAGTTGTGGAGTCCTAATTTATTCAGTCGTAGATCTTGTGAAAGGTAATATTATTTTTTGTATATTTTGAAATACAATGTCTCGAAAAAGTAATTGTGGTGAAGATTTAATTAAGTTGTTTAATGTGTTTTTGTGATTAGCAATCATCATAATTATGGCACAAATCATTGAAACATGTTACACCTGGAAATAGGCTGTTTTGCATTATTTTCTGTGCATATTAGCAATTATTTGGGCAAACTTATGTTCTGGATACAGTAGATGGTTAGATATTTGAGCTTGCAATTCTAAATTATGGATGAATCATTCATTCACGCTCTTTGGAATTTTCGTATAGACTTGTGTGTATATGATACATGGTGTTATTTTTGGCTGATTGGTTCAACGATCCTTTTTGTTTCATACTTCTCAAAATTATAACATATTTTGTTACCTTTTCCTCGCGAAGTATTGTGATTACCTAATTATAAAATTTTCTACTCAACTGAGCATTGTTCTTCTTCACCGCATTCTTAACTGTAATATAGCATATCAAAGTGAAGAAATTCTGTGATAAATTTGAAATGTTAAATAATGGAGATTATATTAGAGTTAGCAACGGGAGAAGGCATTTTGATGCAAATCTGGATTTTTTTTGTCGTACTGGTGCATCTTTTAATTGGTTTGTACTTTGTAGCGCCATCATGTTAAGACCGATTTCAATATTTCGTTTGCTGTGTTTGTGATTCTTATTTGGTTTTATGTTCATTGGTGCAGAGGCAATTAGAAACTCTAGGAGCTCAAAGAGCTGGTCTTGAAGACATGCTCAAAGAGATGAAAAGAAAGGCAAGCATGTTTCACATGATTACGCTTTTTTCAGCTTGTCCCCCAGAAACTAAAATTTATTTTCTAGTCAAGTTATATGAAAACATGAGATATGCTTCTGCCTAATTGTGACCCCACATACGTACTACTATAACTCCCCAAATGCAAGCCACCCTAAGTCGGTGAAACCTTCCTTGGAACCTCTAGCTACTCTATATGCCTTCCAGGACCCTATTTTCACTCTTCGTTCTTCGTATAGGATTCATCATTCATAAGTTCCTTCTTTCTTATATTAATCAATTCAAATATCCTCTACAAGTAACGTCTAAAATTCTGAAATGTTATTAAGAATGACAAAAAAAATGTATATGGTAGTTTTCTATTTGGAATATGCTTTTTTGTTAACTTTGCAAGATAAATCAGTGGTTTGAATTTTGTTTTCTTCATTTTGAGTTTTCTATTGTAAAACGGCAGGTGCAAGCGCAAATAATTGATTGGAATTTGTTTTCTTCCCCGTAGTTTATCATCCATGAAACTAATACACAGATTATCTATGCTAATGATTTTATACATGTTTTTCTTCAGGATGATATTTTACCCAAGTTGATGACATCCCCCGGCTCTTATGACGATCTTTTTAAGAAGGAAATAGCCAAATATGACAATATTTCTGAAGAAATTGCTCAAAATATTGAGGCACAAGAACAATTGTTGCTGCAAATCCAGGTATCTAACTCAACTTGTAAATAGAACTAATGCATACAAGAAAAGAAATATGCCCCAACTATCTAGATTTTCAGTTTTTTGGGACTCCCTTTTCCCATACAATGGCTATTCACATGGAACTATACCCTTGGTGTTCTGGATTTCTAATGTGACCGCACCTGACTAACCAAAACTAACTACTTTAGCAGCAAATGCAAACTCACAATATTTATATTTCATGCTTCTCGAGAGAGATGAACTCATGTTTGTGTAGGCAAAAATGACATTATATGCTGATCAAATTTTCACCAAATAAGCAAAGCATGAGTAACATTCCTTTGTATTTGTCGTTATAGACTTTGTGATTGAATCTGATAAATGGTAGAGGAAATAGAAAGTTCAACAAAGTTATTCTGATAATTGTTTTGCCAACGTTCACAGGGTCAAAATGATGATTTTTCTGTTATCTTCAATCTTGAAGATTACAAAGGTAGGTCTCGGGTGGTTGTTTTACTTTAGATTGAATCTTGTTTTCCTTTCGCACAGAATGCTCCATTTTTTTTTACTATATCCTTCTTCTATGATAGTTGATCTTTTTGATGATTTCCTTACAATCATTCCAGCTTCACGAGAAAAATCCTACAAGCAGATTGAAGCTGCCATAGCAAAGTTTCGAGAAATAAAGGACAACATCAATGAAGGTTTAAAATTCTATGTTACTCTGCAGGTAAGAATTCATCAGCCATGTCTGGTTTGAGTTCTATTTTGTTAGAACTTGCCTGCTTCATTATTTAAATTTCTCCCCTAAAGCCAAGCATGTTATCGTCAATTGTTAACGTATTCGATTGTGTTTGGATGATACTGTTTAGAACATATAATTTTATACAATTATATGAATTTTCTTGTTCAATAGGATGCAATCACAAATGTAAAGCAGCAGAGCAATGACTTTGCAATGACAAGGAACATCCAGTGCAGGGAAATGATTGAAGATGTTCAGAGACAAGTGGCTGGTCTGAGTTTCCAGGATAAACACACTGGTTCCTTTAACAACAACTACCCTTCAGTGGGAAACCAAAATCAAAGACCCAATACACAAACTGATTCTCGTCCCCAAACATTTACACAAACAGATTCTCGTCCTCAAACACCTTATTATCAGCAATCTGAGCAGCCACCAGTTCCTGCCTATGCTCATGCTCATCCCCCTCCCCCATATGGTCAACCACATCATCAGCCACCTCCATACCAAATTCCACCAACATCAGCTACCGCTTACCCACCCCCTCAGGTCCATCAGCAGCCACCGGCAAGCCATGAGTTTGGCCAACCTGCATACCCTGGATGGCGTGGTCCATACTATGGTGCACACACACAACAACCACATGCACAACAACCGGTTTCTGGTCCCCGGCCTCCTTATACCATTCCATCTCCATATCCTCCACCTCACCAAAGTGGTTATTATAAGCAGCAATAGCGATCTTATGAGTTATATACATCCTGTAGGATAAAGATTATATTCTTTCCGGTGTCACTGTATCTTGAATAAATGAAATTCAGCCCCATCTAGCCCTTTATCTATAAAGCCTCATATAACGTTAATCTTGTTTTTTAGGGTTGTCGCTGTATTTCAGTTGTTTTGTTTTGGTTTTGCATAATCATTTTATTGTGAATAGCTGGTCTTGTACAACAATATTGTATGTATAGTTTGTCCACTTGCACTCCACGAAGGAGATTCTCCTTCTCGCAGCTATATACCTCAGTCTTGAAAGAAAGTATAAATGCACATTGCTGGAATTTTTTTGAGTTTTTGTCGATCATATCATTTTATTGCCAATGTTGCAGCCTCTTGCGAAGAGTAGTGTGAAACGTTTCTAATGTGTTAAGTTGTTTAATTTAAATATTAAATGATAGGATGGTTGTGAATAATCATTAAATTTTAAATATTCTGAATATCTGTATTTAAATTAAAAATATTGTTTGTGATAATTTTTTTTAGTTTTTTATTGATTCAATTATTCTAAATATCTTTAATTTAATTTTTTTTTATTTTATAGAAATACCCTGGTTATTTCATACTCCACTTCAATGGTAGTAAACATAGGACAGGCTTACATAATGCGTCGTCATCCTAGAGGCCACCAGTCACGACTAATAAAACTTAACATTGAACTGTTGTTAAAAAAAAAAGAAACTTTACATCAAATTATAAGCTTCATGTAAATACTTATTATTCATTATTGATAACTAACAGCAAAGTTCAAAAGCTGTGGTCCGATAAACACCAAGATTGTTATAATGAAACTTCGAAGTGAGTCCATATCTGTTCATACTGCTACTTGCGCCTAAGAAGGACAAAGACGACAACTATATTCTGCTTATTCATATCCATTATAGTAGGGATTTGCATCACTTTCTTAGCAAAGCGATCAAAGAGCTCATCAACAATTCCACCTCCAAAATGGTTCTCAATTACTCCTTCCAGTGCAGCTCTATGGAGGGTAGCATACGCATCAACATTACATGGGTTGAATTGGGTTTTAGTATTATCTATTGTTTCAATTTGCTCGATGCTGAAATCATCATCACTTTCAAGAATTTCCATCAGATCCTTAAGGGGTGGGAAAAATATAGGCAGATTGAATGAGTCCACTTTTTCTTCATTCACTTTTCCCTGCAATGAAATCATCAAATTTGGATTAGGTGCAGTCAGAATTTGTGTGCAGTCGGCAAGTCCGAAGCCGTCTGATTATGGTTGGACAGTCCATATTTTAAGAACAGTTTTAGATTTTTGTTTAATATAAAATTCTGAATTTGAAATCTCAACCGACTAATGTTGATCGGACGGCTTCAAGCTTGTTGACTACATGACTGCATGCGGTCCCAACTGCACACAAACCTAATCTGAAACCATCCCTCTTGATTCTGATTAATTTTTCAAAACAGAAGAAACTATTTAATTATTCATGCATAGCATTTAAGATAAGAAGGGGAAGTTTCTTACCTCCTTAACCATGTCCACAAGGCAAGTTCCCAAAAGTTCAAAATTTTTACCACAGTAAATATCTGAATCAAAAACTACATTCTTTGCAGCAGGAATTTGAAGTGCCATTAATCCATGTCCAACAAGCTCTTGTGCTCTAGCATGTAAGAAAACTTCCATGTCTTTCTTATACTGACTTGCATAGGCATCTACAACTTCCTTAGGAGCATTTGCATAATGAATTCTTCCCTTATTCCAAGCAACAGAAGTTCTTTCAGTGATTTCTTTTGGAACCTTAGAAATCCAATTTAGTGAAGCAGATGAATGAACTATATTAAGACTCTCCCTTGGAAATAATCTTCCATAGAAAGAGCCAGGAACCCCAGCTGCAAAGTAGTTTCTGTTTGAAGGAAGATTTTTGAAAAGTGTGTTGAAATCATTTGACACATGGTCATTGAAAAAAACTTGAAACTTTGGGATATTAAGACCTTGTGATTTGTATTGGAACTCTATTGCTTCTAATATGAATTGAACTGCAATGAAGGTATTTGGTCCTGTGGAGCACCCCAAGTCTACAATGGAAATTAGGTTCTTATGAGAAGTTGAAATAGTCTTGGGATCAAAGTTTTTTGCTATGGCCCCTTGGATTAAGTTTTTTGCAGCTTCAATTCCTATTCTCTGAAGATAGAAAACTGTCACTGTTATATTTATACCCTTTAACAGAACTGTCACTATGATCATAAGAGAAAATTGATTTAGGAATAAAAAGTAACCTGGGCGTTTGAGTTTTGGGCATAACTATGAGGACCATCCCCACCGTTCATTGCGTATGATTCAGAAAATGACTTTGTAAATTCATTCTCCATCTATCTTGCTGTTATCTGCATGCATGCTTCGAATAAAAAGAAGGAAGCAAGGAAATATGAAGAAGAAGAAAAAAAAAAGATTGATGGAGAAGACTACTAACCTTACAGTCTCTCTCCTCTGCAAAGTGGTTCCACAAGTACAAGTTGGAGGATGGCATAGATAGATACATACATACATAAATATAGTAGTGGCACGGCGCAATTTATTTCATTTAATTTAGTGTCATCTAAAGACGTTGGTCACGTAACGATCATAAATAAAGACGTTTGCTTGCCGCCGCTAACTTGTTCGGTTAAATCTTTTTTATATTTTTTTTGACTCATATACTTTTTTATGTGATAAAAATAGATAATATATAGATATATACAGTTGAAAAATGCCTCTATAATTCCCCTCTATGTGAGCGGTAGGCAGGCACTGGTGGAAACGTAAATTAAAACGGAATAATACCAAGAAATATTTTAACATAGAATACCTTCTCAATGTGACAAAAGAAAACCATAGTGTAGATAATGCCTTATCAATTTGGGGCGCGATCATCCTAGCATTAATGCACCAGATCTCATAGAAACTCTGCATTTAAGCGTGTTTGGACAAAGTAGCACTGGAATGGATGACCTCTTAAGAAGTCTCCGTGTTGCACAACTTTTAAATGTAATAAAAAAATGGGAGTAAGAAAAATCACAAAACCTGTAGTCCTTTTAAACTTCCACTATTAGGATAATGGGAATAAAAAAGGGCCACTCTTGAGACTCTCTATTTTTCTCTTACTCTTTTCTCTTGTGAACAAGTCTCTCATTGCAAGGCTACGCTTCTTGCTTCATGTGTTTCGTTGTGTGACTTTGGCCTAAGTCTTATTTATAGGAGAGGCAAACCAAATTGTCTTACATATATGTAACAACTCGTCTGCATTGCAACAAGTGTAAAACCATGCAAAATCTCACTTGCATCTTGAAACTTGTTGGTGCATGCAACTCTCCACATAACATGCAAATGCAATTTGTTAGTACATGCATCTTGAGAGACTTGCAAATGCAATTCTGCCCCTCCAGTTTGGTCTTTGCATTTTTGGAACTCCTAGAAGTTTACAATTACTTCATTTACTTACTGTTCAGGGTGGCTAAAAATCTCTATTAGAAGATCAAGCCTAAAGCAAATTTTAGTCGAAACATTTTTTAATTTAGTCTTTTGTCAATATAAGAGGTCTGTTTATACTTTATAAAAACTAATGAACAAGATTTTTTTTATTGTGGGCCTAAAGCCCTAGCTTTACTAGCCTCGTGCTTGGATTGGCCTCTTGCTGTTAATATATGAAATTTCATATTTACATACATACATTAAATTGAACATTTATATTGGTTAGTAATAATTTTATTCATTTTTTTACAACAATAATTTTAATCATTAGTTACAATTTTTTTACAATTTAAGAAATATACTTAAAACATAATAAAAATGTTTTATAAGATATTACTATCAAATATAAAATATTGTGATATTTGCTAGGATTGGTCAATCACAATACTAAGTGTTATTTACTATTTAAAAATACATAAATGCATGAATCTTATGTTATCAAATGCTAAACACTTGGATACAATAGTTTACTATGCAACAAACACCCGGATATTAACGGGTTTTGCCAACGAGTTTTTTTTGCCAAAAGCGCATCTTCTTTGTAGTAAGTTTGCCAAGCCACTCGTGTGGCACAGACAACTAAGTCGCCCATGAGGGTTGTGTATTGGAAGTTGTGTACTGGAACACCTAAAAGCATCCGCAATAGAGAAACTCCTATTTGAATATTTAAATGGGTCTCACGTGTAAATATCAATTTTTTTTATAATTTTCTAATAGTAGTACTTAATAAGAACTTCATCTCGCCAACCCAGAACCCCAACAAAATTTACTAAATGGGTCTCACTAATAGTTTTGCATCACTCTTTTAATAGCTTTTTAAACAAAAGTAAGGTCGGGGTCCACACGTCAGAAAAAGAGAGAGGATTTCCTATATATGAGTTTCACCCTAATAGGTACCCACTTTTTATTCTCCACAATGGGGGTACCTATTAAATTTCAACTCTTAAGAGATAAGAAGTCTCCATTGTGGATGCTCTAAGTCTCCCACGAGGGATTGTGTTCTGGAACAACTAAGTCACCTATAGATGGATGTGTACTGGAACAACCAAGTTGCCCATGAAAGGATGTGTACGAGAACAACTAAGTCACTCATCGCAGTCAATAATGGGCTAACTCGCCTATGACAGGGGTGTGAGAAGGTCCTCCAAGAGCGTGTTTAACCTAGATTGTGTGTTTTTTTACTCATCCTAGACTGTGTGTTGACATAGCTAAGTCGTCTATGAATGGGTTCAGTAGCCTGTACTGACAAGTCGCTCGTTAAAGAGCCCAAGTAGCCTGGATTCATGTAATCTAGCACATTCAGCCCAATCAGTAAGGCCTGGCCCACCCATGACGAAGATCAAGCTCGTCCTCCTAGGACTAGTTAAAGCTTAACCTAGGCGGCCTTAATTGCAAGGGACTTCTACACAAAAAAAAAACACAGTACAGTCACTCGCTAAAAACCTAGCTTGCTAACACTACAAGAATTTTGGGGATTTTTGGCGGACAAAATCTGCCGGAAACGGCTAAAATCCGCCGAAAATTGGGTGTTACCGGCAGATTTTATCCGCAGAACTCCGCCGGAAATTAACCCGTAGGTAACGGTTACCGGCGGATTTTCCGACCGGTAAACATAATACGAACCGCCGGTAATTATTTTAAAAACTGCCGGAAATGCTAACTAATCCGCCGATAATATTTTTTAAAAAAATTTTTAATTTTCAAATCTGCCGGAAACCTAATAGAATCCGCCGGTAATGTTTTTTTTTAAAAAAAATAGTTTTTTAATTTGTTTATTTAAAAAAATAATATTTATTATTTAATTCATTTATTTAAAAAAATATTATTTATTATTCGTTTAATAAAGTATTTATTATTTAATTCCAAAATAAATATTATTAGTTTTATAATATAAATATTTATTTTTTAAATAAATACTAATTAAACGAGAATTGAATAATGCTTTTAAAATGATAAAATTTGCATAAACATCCATACAAGAAAGTAGTAATTAAAAAGTATATTACAAAATATAAATTAAAATATCTAATAAAATGACTAAAACTCCTAGTCATAGTAGTGCTGGGACGAGTTGTTGTTGGGGTCTGAATTATTGAACCATGTTTCAAAATCAATGTTGAGGTCTAGATCTGGGTTGAGTTGTTGGGATTGCTCGGGCTGCTGGGGTTGCTGTGGCTGCTGCTGAGGCTGAGTTGAAACCAGGGTACGACTGACCATATGGGCTGTGGAAGGAAGGCTGCATTTGCTGCGGTGCGTACGGCTGAAAAACAGCGCCGTAAGGCTGCATCTGCTGCGGTGGATAAAATGATGATGATGGCATAGATGGCCTCGAGTATTGAGACATACTATCAAATATTTGCTTCCAGCGCACCTCATTCAACCGTTGTTGCTTCCACATTCAACCTCTGTTGCTCCGCATGCTGCTCCCGCATCTGCTGTATTTCCTGATCATGTTTGTTCTGTCGCTCTTCCAACTCACGCTGTTGATCGCTCAATTTCTGCGTCAATAGCTGAACATCACCTAATTCGGAAGGCGTAGGGACATAAGAGCGACCAGTACTTCTGTCTGAAGAAGATGCGGGATTCAGATTTGGAATAATGGAATTTGGGAAAGCAGACGGGCCCAAACCACAAGCTCCTACTAACCGGCCAGTTTTTGATGGCCCAACAAATTCCTTCCAAGCAAGAAAAGGTGCCCGACTCTCCTCAGCGGGATCAATCTCACTGCCACTACTCTGCTGAGTTTCATGATAACTGGTCTGCCAATCATAGAAATGTTCCTGAAAGCAACAACCAATAAATGAATAACCATTAGTATGTAATATATAATATAATAAAAACAATATATAAATATAAATAATTAATAAACGTTATTTACCGAAGTATTCCTTGACCGGTCTTCAAGATATTCACCAACCACGCCGATCAGTCCGTGTTGATGGATAGGAGACATAATAGACTTGTCTCACATTTTCTGCAATGACGAACGGATCATACAGTCCATATCTACTATTCATTTTAACGTCCACTGTATTTGTCTTTGGATTAAACTTTGTTCCTCGAGCGGACGGATCAAACCAATTATAATAAAAAACAACTATCTTTTGACTATAATCTAGATAAGGGTACGCAAGTTCATATATGTGTTCAACCACACCGTAGAAATCATCTTCGCCTCTCCCAGTGACACCCTTCATGCAAACTCCACTATTGACTGTTTCTCTGCCCTCTGTCAATTCCTTAGTGTGAAATTTGTATCCATTGACAAAATATGTGTGTCATTCTTTAACACATCTTCGAGGACCATCAGATAAGTTGTTCAAGTGTTGGTTGGTAGGAGTCGGCGGAAGGGAATACACACGTTGCCTAAACCACATTGGAAAATGCACATGAATATGAGCAGAAAATTGTTCTTCACTTAGTGCCTCTGATGACAAGAACTCCCTAATAAGAAATTATTAATTGTTACACAACTGTGTACTTTAATTTATTAACTAATTGAGATAGCTAGGTCGAGAAATACATACTCAATGAATGGTTGGACCTCAGTACAGTTTATCAAGACATGAACATGGGCTGAATTTAACTTTTCTTCTATTAGCCAATGAATTGACTCCTTTCCAGACGGACGGTGGTGTGCGAAAAAGATAATGTGCAAGTATACACAGGCACAAATAAGTAGTATAAAAGATCAAACCCACAGGGATTGGATTAACTCTTGTAGCTTAAAAGTGTATAAATTAGTGTGAACTATACTACTCACAAATTGGGATGATGGTGATAAGTAAACAGAATGCAAATAAGTAATAGAATGTAGAGGAAATTAATTGAGAATGAGAGTTGCGATGTCTTTACCAAATAAGTCACTTTCAAGAGTTTTGTGCATTTAAGTGGTGCGGGTGCACTGGATGCAACTGCATCAGTATGTGCTTTTCAGTCACTTTCTCCAGAGTTTCATTACAAGCTTCCTATGTCTAGGAATGATAAATAAGTTCACTCCCGCCTCTTAAGTACCCACTGAATCACCCTAAGGACTATGTTATCATTTGTCTAGGACTTAACATGGAAGTAACAAAGGTTTCTTTATTAAAACAAGTTAACAAAGACTTTATTAAAACACTCACCCTTATTAGTTCTTGAGTTCTTAATTGTAAACCATGTCTGCTTTTACAAATCTACTTATTTCAAGTGATCAACCTTAAAACAAGTGTTGAAAGAAGTGTTACACAAGAACTAAAATGCCTACATCAAATAAAAGCACAACAACTTACTTAAAAGATCATTATAAGGTTAGAACATCGCAACTAAATGAATTTAGCTCATGTTAGACATTGCAAGACATATATAAACTGAATAACTCATATTCATATATTTGATATCACAAAAGGAAAACAATAAGGTAAGAGTTTACACGGTTGAAGTTCCCTTTGTATGAAATTGCTAAGCAATGCATGTGCATCAACTTCACTGCATTCAGCTAGCACTACTTACTTGTGTGAAAGTAAAGAAAGAGTTGTCAATTCCTTTCTTGCCTTCTTACAAGAGAATGAAAAACTAAAATTAAAACTATCTATACTAGTGTACGAAATGAGAGATGAGAGATATGAGATATGTTTCAAGTGAGAGATGGAGGTCTTTATATAGGCTTCAAGTGGAGCTTTCCTTCACAAGAGGGTTTGCTTGATAACGAAGTTAGGGTTGCCTTTAATCGCATCAGCCCAAAAAGTAATGCAAATCCTCCACTCAACCAAGAAGGGAGGTCCTCTAATGGATGGCCAAGTGTCCCTAGGTGAGTGACTCTTCAATGCTATCTTTTATGGTAGGCGCCGAAATTTGTGACTTGCATGTGCTTTCATGAGTACATCATCAGCTGAGTGCTTGAGCATCTTGATGTTCTAGGATTTCTTCAAGCATTGTAGTCTGTTTTGAGTGCAGGTGCATCTAATGCAGGTGCATTGTTGAGTTGCTAATGCAGGGGCATCACATGCAGGTGCATTGAACAAACACATCAAAAATACCAAAGTATATGCAAGATGCTAAGTTATATGCATAACCCTCTTTTAACTTTGAATGTTGTTATTTTATTTATAAACTATATTTACTATATATTTTTACTTAGAACTGAGCAATTATTTAAGTTTTGAGCAATTATTTAAGTTTAGATGTGTAAATAACTCTATATAAAATAGAGTTATCACACCCCCAAACTTAAACCATTGATTGTTCTCAAGTAATGACAAAGAAGTCACAAGCAAGAATTGCATAATTAAGAAGAACCGATGAGCTAATTTCTTACTAAAAATGATTTTTCCAATGATGTACTCTATGAACTTCATTTTTCAGGAATTTTTCTTTAAGCCTTTGTTCTCAAGAATACGGTGTTGCTGACGCTTGAATATATGGTGTGAAACCATCAGAGCATAAACCAAGCCGAACATTGCGTGGATCATTGGCAAAATCTGGATGAACACGATCAAAATGCTTCCAAGCTTCACCATAAGATGGATGACGTAACTCACCAGAATTATTTCTATTTTTATAGTGCCACGTCATTTTACCAACAGTTTCCATTGAAGTGAACATCCTCTTCAGTCTTAGTATAATTGGCAGATAGAACATTGCTTTCCTTGGAGTTGGTTTGCCTCTGCTTGTCCCTTTCCTGCTGACACGATACCGTGGCTCTTGACAAAACTTGCATTCCTGCAACTATCCATCATTTATGCCAAACTCATTGTTATAATAGATCATGCAACCAGACCCACAACAATCAATTCTTATGGAATTTAAACCAAGCTTCGATACCAATCTTTTAACATCATAATAACTCTGCGGCAAAAGTCCTCTAACGGGGGTTGCATCCAACATCATTTTAGTCATGTATTCCATGCACAATTCCGCAACGTTAAATTGAGACTTAAGACCCAACAACCGAACACATTGATAACTTAGAGTCTGTAGATTCTTCAAATAATGGTTTATTTGTCTCACTCAAAAACATATAAAACCTCTGAGCTTCCTCGTTTGGAACTTCTTCAGCATCATATTGTGGTTCTTCGAAATCCAAATTTACACCGACAGCATCAGATATCATCCCCTGAACAACATCAAAGGGCTGATATCCCGTAGTCGTTGGATTACTACTTGATGTGGAAGCTACGACTGGACTTGACATGGGACCTTCTACTTGGACAGGAACATTATCAACCGCGGGAACTCCAGCTGCTACCTCACCATGACGGGTCCATATACAATAATTTGGCTTAAATCCATTATTGTACAAATCAAGTCGACTATCACCTTCCTTTTTTATAGATCGAAACATACATTTGGAGCAAGGACATTTAATTCCACCTTGTCGCTCAAATTCTTTTTGACGGTTAGCAAAAAAAACAAACTCTTCGACTCATTGTACAAAACGTCGCTTCAACCCAGCTCTTCCAAGATACATTTGATCATACATCCAACTACGATCCATTTTTTGTGTATGTTCCTTATAATATACACAATACAACATATATCATACATGTGTATTAGAACAATACACATTGGTATTGGTATTTTTATGTTTGACCAAATATACAAAGTAAATTAAATAAATTATTAACTATTATTTTTGAATATATATTAATATTTTGATTTTTTAGTAAATGGTAACATATTTTTTTAATAATAATGATAACCTTTTATAGGAAATAATAATTTTACTTGGGTTTATTTGTATTATATATATACTATTATATATATATAACATATCGTATTTAATTTTACTAAATAATAACTAATAATTCGTATTTTAAAAAACTCAAAAATTTCAGATAATTATTATTATACAAATAGTGTAAACACAATCTAATTATTATTAACAAAAAAAATAATAACATCAAATAACATTTTATAAAAAATAATTTTGTTAACTAACCGGTAGTGAAGAGAAGTCTCTGACTTGAAGCTTTCCGGACTCTTGAACAAAACTTTCAAGCAAACTCCAAACTCCAATCAATTGCAAAACAAATAATAAAAAAATATATTAAACAACTATATTTAAAAAATAAATATTAACTAAAACAATCAAATATCAGTTAAAAAACATACCTTAAATCAAACTTAACAATAATCTCGCAGGTAGAACAGAACAGATTTGGAATGGAGTGGATTGAGAGATTTGAGAAGAGAAGAGTGAGAGATTTTGGAGAAGAGAGTGAAGAGTGAATGAAGAGTGAGTGAAGAGTGGGTTCGTATTTATAGAGGAAGGTCGCAATGGCTCATTTTGCAATTCCATTGGAAATGTCGATTACCGGCGGAATTTATGGCTTACCGGCGGATTCCAGTAAACGGTACGCACACAACTTCCCATACAGAAATCTGTCGGAAATGAACAATACCGGCGGATTTTTTTATTATCGGCGGCTCTTTTATTTTACCGGCGGATATTTCAATTTACCGGCGGATTTTTGAATTTCGAATTTTAAATATTTTCCGCCGAAAATTCCTCTTACCGGCGGATTTTTTTAAATATTATTTTTTTAAATTACGAAATTATCCGCCAGAAGATGTAATTACCGGCGGATTGTTTTTAAATTTTTTTCGCAAAAATTTCTCCCGGTAACACCTATATATTCCGCCGGTAAGTTACAGTCGAACTAAAATCCGCCGGAAAAAATTGAAGAATCCGCCGGTAATTTATTGGGGGATAAATTCCGCCGGTAACGCAAAAAATCCGCCAGTAATGTACTGGCATATTTATTTCGCCGAAAATAGCCCCTAGAAATGGGCGAAATTCTTGTAGTGTAAGGAGTCGGTCCCTCTATTTCTACACATGTTAAGTAACTTTATTAGAGTTATGCATATATTACCTCATAGGAATGTTTTGGAGGCTAACCTTTGGAGTATGTTTGGGAGGGGGTTTTGCGAGAGGAAGGGAGGGGAATGCTTGAAAAAGATTTGTCTATATTTTAACATGTATTTGAGAATTTAAAAAGTTAAAAGAACAAGTTGATAGATATCAATATAACATTTTTAATCACATTTGTTTTATGTATAGAGACATTTTATACCTTCCTCAATTTAGAATTGAAAAATATGTCCTCCCCTCCCTTCCCCTCCCAAAACCTCCTCCCAAACATACCCTTGGGGTTGTAGATAATGGGAAATATCAGTAACTGCCACATTTCTTGTGATTGCTGACCGGACTTCCATTGTTTAGCTCCAATTGAACCAACTATAGGTTATTCTGGAGTCTGGACTATATATAAGAGGATAGAAGGTGATATACGTCACTAGTGAGTTGCTGCTGCATCTTGTATGCATATGGATTAATTAAGCCTCTCCAGCTTCTACAGTAGCTCAAGTAAAAGAAGTAAACACTCTCTCGGACATTCATCAAGGAAAACATCATGGTGTTGTATAAACTCCTCATATACGTTATTTGTTGACTGAAGTCTAAATACATCATATATATGCCAATTGGGTTCAATATTATTAACCTCTAGTTATTTAGTGCTTAAGGCTTAAGATAAATGTAAGCATACTCTGGCAAAGAAGAGGTGATGGAGATAGCAGTTCCACATGAATTGAGAGCAGGAACTCCTTGATGCACTTGGCATGCTCCACATAGCTGACGGCCAATGTCAATAAAATAGTAGACATGGGAGTTTCTTTCTTGTTTCATTTCTCTTCCTCCCTATTCTTTCATTTCCTTTTCATCACACTAAATAAAAAGATTTCATAAGTAAACTACAGGTGTTTGAATGTCAGGGGTTCGGATCAACATCTAAAATGGAAATAGAGAGGGAGGGAGCATTGATGGAGTTGCTTGAAAACTCGTTGGTAGGAGGCAAAGTGGGATTTTCCTACGTTTGGAGTTGTGTTTTTAAATATAAGTCCCACATCGGTGACCAAGATATCTTTCTCGGTCTTTTGGCTAAGATCAAGTGTAGTATCTATTCTTATCAGTTTAATATCTGATATGTAGGTCATTGACCCATACGATATTAAATTACTTTTTTAAAGGGGAGGATCTACCACAATAGCTTGCTATTAGGATTCTCATGTGTCGCCTATGTGTTGCACTATTGTATGGGTCTGGCGACCCTCCAACTTAGTTCTAAATTTTACATGTCCAGTAAATTAGTTGGGCCTCTTCATGGGGTTGTCCGTATATTAGTATTGGGTCTCAATGTTGTTAGATAGTGTATTTAGTTCATTTGGCATAAACTAACAACACATGAGAAAAAATTAATAAAATTTATCCATTGAGCAAAATGATAGTAGGTTTGGGAGCATCAAGTTGTGTCATGAACAACTTTCAACAATTAGCTGAAAAATAAATGAAATGAATGGTGCATGCTTTTATTTTAGCCGTTTCACTGCTGGATTTTTAGTAGTTTTACTGAGGTTGATTTTGTTAAATAAGTAAGCTAGTTCGACTGCCTAGTTCGACTATGTTAAATTAGGCTAGTTCGACTAAGCTAGATTCGACAAGTGAACCAGTTCGACTTTCAGAACTGTGCTGTCGAAAGACAGGTTGTTTGTGTCGAATGTTCACTTTGATTTGCTTGTATGTTTTCTATTAGTTGCTGACTCAGCATGATGACATGTACTGAGTATATAAGCAACATTCAGTGATGCAATAACACAATATACTGGATTTCAGTTTCACTCATAACAGAATTCAGTTACATCTTTTCTCTCTCTCGTGTGTGTGTGAGTGAGTGCAGTGACTCAAAACTTCCAACAGATTTGGGGTTGGGGGTTAAAAAACAAGGCATTAAAATTTAATGTAATTATGTTTTTTTTGAGGAAATGTAGTTATGTTGGTAAATATATTATTAAATTTTTAATTATTATATTATTTATGGTAGTAAAAATAATAAATATTATTACCAAAAAAAAATATTAAACTGGTGAAAATGAATTAATTAAAATACTGAAATATAGATAATATTAACTATGGGTCCTTCTAGGATGATGGAGCAATTCAAATCCCTCACTACTGGTGAACCACTAAAATTGGCCGTGAGATATTGTGTAAAATGCTATGAGTGATTAAGATTGAATCAACCAATATTAAATCTCAATCGTTGATAAATTTTTATACATCCTACGATCATATTTACACCTTTGTTCAAACGGCAGTGCACTCAAAACGTGATTTATGTGCGAAAGCAACAAACGAATAACGTGCTATGCAGTTAATGACTGAATTCCCCAATTGTTTTTTTTTTTGGAATAATACAAACCATCACAACATTTAATGCATCTTTCTTTTCGTTTCGTACCACCCATCATTATTCTTATTCGAATATGAACCTTCAGATATTACAACCTTGGGAATATGTTACTGGATACTATACGGAGAATGTATCTTTGATTAGTAGAACCAACAAGGGTGATGATACTTGTAAGGACTCCAACTAAAAAGTCAGTATCTAAGTGAGGGAGTGCTTGAAGTTCTTTTTTTTATCGAAAGTTGTTGAAGTTCTAAATGAGTGACTACCTTAAATTATTCATATATCCTCTGTATTTAGTAGTGTTTCCAACCCACCTGTAAAGTTTGTAGCAACTCATGGGCCTAGGCCAAGATTATCAATCGGGCTTCGTAACCTCAATGTTACTCCTAAACAGTGAATGTTGGTAAATCCAAAGATTCCAGGTATTAAGGGAATTTTATTGTTTATGCTAAAGAAAGTAAGACTCTTCAGGTGTCCTCTTGACCCTGCCGCAAGGGGCCTACAGTGAATTTCAAACCCCTATACTGCCGGATTTGTGAAGCTTAGAGGCTCAGAGCCAATGATGAATAAAGGTTAGACACACCTAGTATAGTAAAAAGGAAAGTACCAAGCGCGAATAGAGCCTGTGTTTCGACGAGCAAGTTCAGGTAGTTTTCTTTGATGTCATGCCGGTTAAGGTAAGCTCTCAGTGGATGCTGTTGAGATGTGGTGTAAATAGTAGATTTATTTATATGTGTATTCGGCCCAGGCCCGTTAGGTTTTCATATAGTATAGTCTATTTAAACTCATTAGTGCTTGTACTCTTTACACAACAACATATACAATTAATAAGACGGAACTACAGCTACTCTGTAGTCGCAGACGTAGGCAAACATTGGCCGAACTGCGTGACCAATATCGTCTCTCTATTCTTCGTATCTATTTAACATGGTATCAAAAGCCTATGATCACTGGGCCTGAAAACCTAGCCGTCGCGCCGTCACGCTATTGAACCCTAGCTGTCCCGTTGATTGTTCATCATCAACGGCCCTAGGTGCTACGAAAGTCATACAGTCCTTTTCAGCCGTACGGCGTCACTGTTCATTCCGTACTACGTCACTATTCATTCCGTACGGAAATCACTATTCATCCGTACGGCGCACTGTTTATCCGTACGACGCCCCTGCTTATCCGTACGCAGATCGCTGTTTGTCCGTACAGTGTTGCTGTTCGTCCGTACGACGTACCGTTCATCCGTACGGTGGTCCTGTTTGTCCATACGGCGTTACTGTTCATTCCGTACCACGCCTTTCTACTGCTCCTCTCTGATTGTGGTTAGCCTTCCTATTATTGTCAAAAATGAGTTCAACTTCAGAAAATGACAAAAACAAATCTGAATCGACAGGTAAGAGTCTTGTGTCTTATGTTTTTTCCGGCAATCCCTCTATAACAACGGAGAAACTCAATGGTGATAATTATTTGAATTGGTCTGCCTCTGTCAAAATGTGGTTTATGGGACAAAGACTTTTAGATCACCTCACCAAGAATGCTACAGAAATTGGTAAGGATTTGCGTGAAGATTGGGAACAAGCAGATTGTCAATTGGTCTCTCTTTTGTGGCAATCCATTGAACCCTCGTTGCTGGTCCATTATCGTTCATACACCACTTGTTATGATATTTGGCAGAAGGCTAAGAATGTTTATTCTAATGATATCCAGCGTCTCTATGGTGTTATTCATAATTTAGCCACCCTTCAGATGACAGAAGATAACATCATGACATATGCTAATAAAGCTCAGTCAGCAGCAAATGAGTTCAAGCTCCTTGTGACCGACAATGACCCGAAGAAGATGCTTGAAAAATTAGATAATGTGTGTATGATCTATGTTCTTCATGGTCTCCATCAAAAGTATGAGTCAGTACGGAGCAACATTCTTTCTGCATCAGACATTCCCTCAACAGAGGATCTTATCAGGCGTCTCATACGTCTTCCTGGATTGGAAGGAACTGGAGGGAATGGATCTCAGACTAACATAGAATCTTCTGCTCTTGTTTCTAATTTTGCAGGTCGTGGGGGACGCGGTCGTGGTCGTGGGGGTGGTCGAGGAGGTCGTGTCGGAGGACGTCCTCAGTGCACTTATTGTAAGAAACTTGGTCATACTGAAGACAAGTGTTATTCCCTTCATGGCTTTCCAGAGAAACCAGTAAATGTGACTCAGGTTAATGATTCTGAACAGAGAAGCACTAAACAAAATGTTCTTTCTGATGAGGAGTATAAGGCATTCCTGCAGTATAAGACTTCCCAGGCTTCATCATCAGCAACAGTTGCTCATTCTGGTAATTCTACAGTATGTTTCTCTCAATCATCACCTGTTGACTCATGGATTATGGACACCGGAGCTTCTGATTGCGTGACTGGTAATCCATCTCTTTTATCCAAAATATCCCAACCTAACACCCCACACTATATTACCGTCGCCGACGGATCAAAAGTTAAAGCTAGTGGCATTGGTAAAGCCACTCCTCTTCCATCCTTACCCCTTGACAATGTTCTACTTGTTCCCAATTGCCCATTTAATTTAATTTCAGTTAGTCGTCTGACTCGAAGCCTAAAATGTTCTGTAACTTTTGATGATGATTATTTTGTTATACAGGACCGGAGTACGAAGCGGACGATTGGTACAGGATATGAGTCACATGGACTTTACTACCTCCAGCCCATCCATCCTTCATCTATAATTGCCTCCACTTCTACTACAGAGTCCCCCAGTCTTCTTCATCGTCGGTTAGGTCATCCAAGTCTCAAGAAGTTCAAAGTTATGGTTCCTCATTTGTCTCATCTGCAGTCATTAGATTGTGAGTCTTGTCAGCTTGGGAAACATGTTCGCTCCTCCTTCCCTAGCAGTACTCAGTCTCAAGCTCGTTCTCCTTTTGATGTTCTTCACTCAGATGTATGGGGACCGAGTCGAGTCACTTCAGTTGTAGGACATAGATATTTTGTCACTTTTATTGATGAATTTTCTAGATGTACGTGGATCTACCTACTTAAGGATAGATCTGAACTTCTTGGTGTTTTTCAAAATTTCTTTCAGGAAATCAAAAATCAATTTGGTTGTTCTATTCGCACTTTACGCAGTGATAATGCGAAAGAATATTTTTCTACATCATTTAATTCTTTTATGGTTGAAAATGGCGTCATACATCAATCATCTTGTCCCCATACCCCACAACAAAATGAGATTGCTGAACGTAAGAACCGTCATATAATTGAAACAGCACGCACCTTACTTATTCATGCTAATGTTCCTTTGAAGTTTTGGGGGGATGCTGTCCTCACTGCAGGGCACTTGATTAATAGAATGCCATCCTCTGCTATCCAGAATAGAGTTCCTCATTCCATATTGTTTCCCGATGAGCCCTTGTTCCGTATCTCTCCTCGAGTCTTCGGATCCACTTGTTTTATTCATGATCTTACTCCGGGACTTGATAAATTGTCTGCTCGTGCAGTTAAGTGTGTCTTCCTTGGCTATTCAAGAGTTCAAAAAGGATATCGATGCTACTGTCCCTCCACACATCGCTTCTACATGTCTGCTGATGTCACCTTCTTTGAGGATGCTCCCTTCTTTGCATCTCCCATTGAGTCTGAGTCTGTCTCTCAAGTATTACCTATTCCTAACATTGTCCCGGTAGTTCCTCTCCCACCCATCATTGACCAGATAGATCACCCATCTCCTACGGAAACTCCTAGTCCTTCTAGTCCCGCCCCCTTGCAAACTTATCAACGCCGTGCTCGTCTCCTTCCTGTCGACCCACCTCCTACCGAAGATCCTAGTGACTCATCTCCTGCCCCGGTTCCCTCTTCTACTCCGGATCCGCCTCCCGAGTCAGAAGACCCTCCTATTGCAGTGCGTAAAGGTACACGTTCCACCCGTAACCCTCATCCTATTTATAATTTCCTCAGCTATCACCGCTTATCACCTTCGCATTATACATTTGTCTCTGCTATTTCTTCCATCACCATTCCTAAGTCCACGCAGGAAGCTCTTTCTCATTCAGGTTGGAGACAAGCTATGATTGATGAGATGACAGCCTTAGAATCTAACTAGACATGGACTCTTGTTCCGCCTCCTCCTGGTAAATCTATTGTTGGGTGTCGTTGGGTATATACTGTCAAAGTTGGTCCAGACGAGAGTATTGATCGTCTGAAAGCACGCCTCGTTGCTAAGGGCTATACTCAGGTTTTTGGCCTTGATTACAGTGATACTTTCTCACCCGTGGCTAAAATGGCTTCTGTTCGTCTATTCCTTTCTATGGCTGCAATGCGACATTGGCCATTGTATCAACTAGACATCAAGAATGCGTTTCTCCATGGAGATCTAGAAGAAGAAGTTTATCTGGAGCAACCACCTGGTTTTGTTGCTCAGGGGGAGTGTCGTGGGTATGTCTGTCGACTTCACAAAGCCTTGTATGGTCTTAAACAATCCCCTCGAGCATGGTTTGGGAGATTCAGTAGTGTTATTCAAGAGTATGGCATGATTCGGAGTGAAGCTGACCATTCTGTCTTTTATAAGTTCTCCTCTCACAAATGTATTTATCTGGTTGTCTATGTCGATGATATTGTCATTACAGGTAATGATCATGATGGGATTGCAGGACTTAAACAACATCTAGTCCACCACTTTCAGGTCAAAGATCTTGGAAAGTTACGTTACTTTCTTGGCATTGAGGTAGCTCATTCTAAGGCAGGGATTGCTATTTCCCAGAGAAAGTATGCTTTGGATATTTTAGAAGAAACCAAAATGCTGGATTGCAAGCCAATTGACTCTCCTATGGATCCTAATGTCAAGATCCTACCAGATCAGGGGGAGCCATTTTCAGATCCAGGAAGGTATAGGAGGCTAGTTGGAAAGTTAAATTACTTGACCATGACGATGCCAGATATTTCATATGCTGTTAGTGTGGTGAGTCAATTCCTAAATTCTCCTTGTGACAGTCATTGGGATGCCGTTGTTAGAATCCTGAGGTATATCAAGGGAGCTCCTGGAAAAGGTCTTGTTTACACGGATAGAGGTGATTCAAATATTGTCACTTACACAGATGCTGATTGGGCTGGTTGCCCCTTTGATAGAAGGTCCACATCTGAGTATTGTGTTCTTATTGGTGGAAATCTAATTTCATGGAAAAGTAAAAAGCAAAATGTTGTTGCCAGATCCAGTGCTGAGGCTGAATATCGGGCTATGGCGCTTACCACTCAGGAGCTCACGTGGCTGAAACATCTTCTCCAAGAGTTGCGTTTTTGTAAAATAGGCACTATGAGTCTCATCTGTGATAATCAAGCAGCCCTACATATTGCGTCCAATCCAGTCTTTCATGAGCGAACCAAACACATTGAAGTTGATTGTCACTTTGTTCGTGAGAAGATTGTGTCCGGCGACATTGCTACTTCATTTGTTGGTTCTAATGATCAATTGGCAGACATCTTCACAAAAGCTCTTCGAGGACCAAGGATAACTTACATATGTGACAAGCTGGATGCCTACAATCTATACGCTCCAGCTTGAGGGGGAGTGTTGAGATGTGGTGTAAATAGTAGATTTATTTATGTGTATTCGGCCCAGGCCCGTTAGGTTTTCATATAGTATAGTCTATTTAAACTCATTAGTGCTTGTACTCTTTACACAACAACATATACAATTAATAAGACGGAACTACAGCTACTCTGTAGTCGCAGACGTAGGCAAACATTGGCCGAACTGCGTGACCAATATCGTCTCTCTATTCTTCGTATCTATTTAACAGATGCAAAGTTGCAAAATGTAAGATGGTGTTCAAGATTACAGTTTGATACAACATACAAACAATACTATTACAAAAACATGCTGTTGAAACACCAAAAAGATAAAAATAGAATCTCAAAACTATCATATTTGACAAATGCAAAAACTCGATGATAAAACTAGAAAAACCAAAAGTGAAACTTTACACTCCAGTATCTTCTTCTGTTCTGTGATCTTGACCCATGACTTTGGCAACAAATTCATTCACCTGTATACACGTATCAACTAATTCACTAAATGAACACAGCATCCAACTCACCAATGGCTAAAGACGCAGAAGTAACATATCTATTTAGCAGTAGTCTGTCACTGTCTGTTCAGGCTTTATGTTGTGCATATATCGATGTACGGACAGCTTGTTGAGAAGTCAGAGATTTTCCATTTACAAGCACTTGCTCATAGAAATCCAGTCGTATAGATTTGAACTGGTAATGCTATAGATGAACACAAGGTAAACCCTTCATCAGAATTTCTAGTTATATTACAAAGAGACATTGAGGCATTAGCAAGTCACAACATTAAATAAAGAATATAAAAGCGTACCTTCTCCTTCCAGGACAAATCAACATCACGAAAATAAGGATCAAGCAATGTTAGCTGATCTCCTTCTTTAATCTGGAAAACATTGACAATGGCTCATTTAACACCAGAATAATTCTTCAATTGATGAACCATAGCAGTAGAAAAGAGACAGATAACCAAGTACCCCAAACTTTTATTCAGTAAGTACTCACTAAATAGGGAAGAGAGAAAAGTGACCAGGGAATGGTTTATCTACTTTAACAGTATAATTTGATGGGGTCTTATATCAGCTTGACCAAACTTGTACTCGGTCAGCACTTCTAAAGCTGCATACTTTACTGCATATTTGGTTTTCTTTTATCCTTTTTATGTTTATGGTTATCAATTATCACCACAGTACGTAATTTTACAGAAACGCCTTAATTGCACGGAAGTTCCTGTGGTTAGAAATAATTTTCAGACTATGTAAAAAGGTGATTTTTTAAAGATTCTGTAAAGTAAAAGATGATTCATTGCGTTATAATTATATAAATAAAACTTTATTTTAAAAGGTAGTTATAATTTCTGGTGTCATAAGAAGCTACAAAAAATTAGATTCTCAAAATAATAAAAATCTATTTTCTCAAAGAAAACTTGAACAACCAGCTAAAAGTTATTATAGTGATTTTTCAAATGAAAAAAACTATAACATACAGGCGCTTCAGTGTAGACTACCCACCCCCATGGGTTTTTTTACAAAAAACATAATAATATAGATAAGAAGGAACCATGCAACTGGTTTGTCACCAATGGAATTTATCAAGACAAGTGACTGTTAACTTTTTGAGAAAAATGACTAAGAAGCAAGAGGAGAACGCGACATAAAACTCAGCAGCAGTTCTTACCACATCATGACGTACACCATAAACTGAGAGAACAAAGCAAGTTTGGTTTGAATCACAAAGCAAATAGTATCTGCAAAATGATAAGAACAAAATTATCTGGGTCCAATTTAAACATTCTTCGGTGAAATTTTTTTAGGGAAAAGAACTTTACAAAGGAGGAAAGAGGTAATGTATATTTTACTTCGTTGCATTATAGAAGTTTCATATAATGCAATGAAGTAGTGATACATTGCCTTTCATATAATTCAAGGGAATGGGTCATTGTCTATATAAAAGAATTTAACAGTGAAAAATACTTTTCTGGAGTAAAAAACTTACAGGGGAGCAACATTCTCACTTCTAATAAAGAATAGCACCTTTCCGTCTACCGCTAAAGCTCTATTAAAACCCTCAGACAGAAGGTCTATGGCAACTGTTCTGTATGATGATTTCACTGGCACCAGAAGGTAGACATGAATCAAGTTAGTATATTAGTAAAAAAATAAATCTAAAAGATCTATAAGCACGGGCTCAACAAAATTTAGAATATGCCATGAATGGAAACCTATGGGTCAGAAACGTACTTACAATTCACAGCAGCCAATGATGATGCCACAGTTGCCATTCGCTTAGTTCTGACATGTCCCTGTACATAAAAAATGGTATATGAATCAACTACCTCCCTTAAAATAAGATGTTAACTACAAGCCATTTCTTTTAAGAGAAAAAAAGGTCCTTCAGGAGACAACCGAAATCAGAATTGCAGAAGAATCCTCCATGCTAGGATATCAAGCTATTGAAAAATATTAAAAAAAAAATCAACAAATTACTAGATAGATTACTACATAGTCAAAGAGAATTTCATTACCCTCAAAAGATTGTCCACCTTGTCAAGTAAACTGACTATCTTCTGAACCTCTTCTGCAGCATTGAGACCAGGATCCTTCAAAGCAGCAGCCTCAAATCCACTAAGGGCCCTCTGGTAGTTCTCTAGATATTTGTTTGCCTGTAACAAATTATTTAGAAAAACAAGCAAAATTCTACCTAATACATGTTTTGTGAACAGTAATATAGCAGGCACTTTATATGATTATTTTTCTCTCATTTCTGGGTAGGCAGGAACTGATAAACTGATATGACACCAAAATTACAGGAGAAAAGTAAGCTAACATATTCAATCACCAAACTCATTGCTAATGAAGACTCAAACAAAATGAAGTACAATAAAAGGATCACAACGCAACTTACAGTGGCACAGTTAAAATACAGGTCTGGATTGGACTTCATTACTTCATCTTTCTCCTGGTACATATTTACCAAACATCAGGTCTTCTATTTACCAATAAATATAACTATTAGATACAACAATAATCTCCATGTACTTCAGAGTAGAGTAAAAGAAACAAAAAGGAAGATAAATTTCTATCATATGCATATTACTGCAACTAAAATCTAAATCTTTCCTCTTCATACTCACAGCATTTTGATATGCTTTCAAAGAATGTGAAAGTTTGGCATGATCCCAAGCTCCAGTGAAAAAATAACTTGTAAGATATGCATTTCCAAGATTATCTGTCAAGAAGGTTAGATGGTCGGATGGTGTTAAAAAGACACGA
This sequence comes from Astragalus membranaceus, assembly GCA_039519185.1. Lineage (NCBI taxonomy): Eukaryota > Viridiplantae > Streptophyta > Magnoliopsida > Fabales > Fabaceae > Astragalus > Astragalus membranaceus. Next base: position 150,462,422 of record CM076847.1, on the reverse strand, counting down.
ATATTGCATCTTATTCCAAAACAAAACGAGATTTAACCCCAAAAATTAAAAAAGGAGAATTAAAATTTAAAAGGTGCTCTGTTTTCTCACTATTCTATTCAGTCACAATCAATTCCGAAGGACAAGTATGAAAAGTATTAAAAGTAACAAGTCACTTTGGACAGCCAGGAAAAGTATAAAAATGCCAACTTGATTGCCAGAATGGGGATGCCGAGAATGTATCTGACTATGAAGAAGTCAGCGGTGTAAAGTGTAATGCAAAGATTGACAGGGTTTTTAATACCCGCAATGACTAGTGGAGAAATTGTCAACATTGATTGTTTTTTTGATCAGTGTGTTAACATTGATTGTAATATTTAATATTAAAATTTTAATGTTTACATATATATGTCAGATGATATTGACATTATTTTGTAAAATTGTATTATATTGACTTTCACATATGACTATCCAAACAGGAAATTTGGAAAATAAATGAAACTGAATTGCATCATCTCAATTTTCTTCCATTTTAATAAATCAAAAACTTGGAAGAATTTATCCAGACACAAATTCTATGAATGCCACGTCTTCTTAATTTATAATGTACTTTGACTAAAATATTGATAAATAGTTTTCTCTACAAGACAATGTATGTACTCAATTTACCAAGTCATCAAGGTCAAATGAACTTTGAAGTTTAAATAATAATGTCCAGTCCAGTGGGGTCTTAAAGCAGTTATTGACAGAAATGTGCATGCCCAGGTTGCACATTAGCCCCTTATTTATGGTATAATTTTGTGATGATCAAGGAGAAATCAAGGGATTAATAATGAATCAGTAACTAGTTTACATCTTAATGCCAAGCTACTTAACAGAAATCAACATGATTAAAGTTGATAGTATATTTACAAGTGCCAAACCTATCAGGTAGTATGCCAAATAATATCCAATAGCAAACTAAGATTCATTTTTTAAATATAATATAATAACTTATTTAAAATCTTACACCAAGAGTTCCCATCCTTGACATCCAAAGCAATTGCGTCCTTGGCATGTTGAATGCTTTCATCAACAAGCTCTACCTGATTCTCCGCACCTGATTTCAAGCAAGCACAGTAATGAATCATATTCCATTCCCAATTTTCTCCAGAAAAAACACAAGGTACTTCTTCCATTTGCATTTTGTAAAAAAAATCATAAGGTTATAGTCTTATAGATATTAACTTAAAGCTATAATAAATAGTTAATTTACAACTCACTTTTTCTCTCCATTTAACCTGTTTTCCTCCATTCTTACCTGCACCATTTTCCCCCTATCACTGCATTCTCCCAGCTTTTCAATCTTTCCACACACAAGTGTGCATGCTCAAATTTTAGTGCATTATACAACAAACTAAAGTAATCACTTGCAAGCATATTCTGTACCTCAGACACCAGACCACGTGCTTCTTTCTCCCTTTAATGCTTACATTGAGTTTACTTCTATTATAAATTAATAGTTAACTTAAACTAATTTTCACTTTCCACTTTTCCAATTTTCCGGATTTCTTACTTGCACCACTTTTAGTCTGTTACCACACTCACCCTCCCAGATTTTTATGTTTACACATACAGGTATGTATGCTAAAATTTTAGGGCATCAAAAAGTAATCTAAAATATTTGCTTGCAAGTATATTCCGTACCTCAACACTTTAGGTTTGTTTTGCATTTTTATGTTCATTCACTCATTCTACTTAGGTAATTCAACCCACTCGTAGTAATGCAATCCATAAGCTCAAGCATCGTCATCTCACAAATAATCATATTTGAGATCACTAATAAGGTAGTTTTGCATAACTGGAAGCAATCATAACATATTGTTCAATTCTCAAAAGAAATAAGACATGTTCTTTCCAATTCTAAAATCTCAAGGACTTTGTGTCTGTGCCCATTTCTCTAGTGAATGAGGGAGATTTTCTCTACTTACTACATCATAAAGAATGGATTAAGAATTAACCACTCTCAATAAGCAATCATCTGACAATTAGTATAAAGATTCCTAAGATCTCGTCATATTATTTACATAGTTAAGTGCTTAAAACTAAGTTATAGTGTCTAAAGAAATTTGGACAACTGAAAAACAATAGATTTTAAAACATCAAAAGGTAAAAGTGGAATCCCTTACCTTGAGACATTTTTCGTTTAAGCATTGATAACTGACAAAGAATATTTTTGTCAGGACCCTGCATAAACAACCAATATTTATCATCACTCATCAGTTCACTACACTGAACCTCAACAAGAGCAAAATGTCCGAGACTCGGGAGAAAAAGGCAATGGCCTCCAATAGATTTTCAATATTTATATCAAATATAGAAAATATTCAACGTTAACAATAAATGTCTTTTCCTCAAAGCATATCCTCTACAGTTTCACCTAATACCACAAAACCAAGAACCAAACTATTGTGTTTGTGTCAAGATAACACCGTGAATTATAAAAGAGACATTACCCAAATTCTTAAGAAACCAGGTAGCCACAGTGAAATAATTTGAGAGCATGGAAAAGAAAAAGAAACAACTCAACATGTATCAAAATCATTACTGAAATCATGTAACATCGTTATAAAATTTATAGTTTCCATAAAAACTACCAAATTATGTAAACGAATTCCAACAAACAAATACAAGACACTAGATACACTTAGTTGAAGCCATGTTTGACAAACATGCCCACTATCATTTGGTTCATTCCATGAGTAAATTTATTATAGAAAGATTAGAAACTGTTCTAATACAAGCATAAACTTCTTTTTGAATTAACAAGTCCATCTTACTCCAATACCAGATGTTCCTGAAATTTTGATCATATTCATGCTTCTATAAATAGATAAGATGGCATTTGGAGGACAGATCATAAATCTGCCATCATTTTGTTCATCCACAATCTCCAAACTTTCATTTATGCCAAAAACCCACTATTTCCTAACACCCCCCCCCCCCCCCCCCCCCCCCAATAATACATGTCAATACCCCCAATGAACACTTGTAGTAAACATTGGATCAAGAACTGAAATTGAAAGTGGATATGGAAGACATTCCTTTAAATATAGAAATGTTCAGACTCAACCATTATGTTTTGCCACCTATTTGGTAGATAATGGGGAAAAAAACTATTTCCTCACTGTTTGTTTTCCACATTTAACAAGGTAATGAAATAATGGATTTTATTACTTATTTTTTTTACAAACAAGAAATTTTATTTAAATTATAAATTTATAGCAGGAGTGCGTAATATCCAACATCCTTCTGAGGAGGAGACAAAAACAAACTGAGAAGAAAGCAAGACTGTCAATACAAAAATTCTATCCAAATCCCTGTGAATACCTTGCAAAGAGATAGTTTGAAGAAGATGCCCTAAAAACAATCCTATTCTATATAAAATCTAATGACAAAGATTTATCCCTTAAAATCCAAGCATTCTTTTTGAGAGCTAAGTTCATTACAGAATACCTTCTTGTATGAACATAATGATTTAAAGTAAAACTTATACATTCCGTAAACTAAGTTCCTAACTGGCAATTATGGGGAGTGAAACGAAACGATCCTGGGGTCTGCAACTGATTGTAAATATTACAAAAAGCTACTTCAGTATTTGTCATGGAAATTTACTATTCATTCTTACCTTGTTTAATGCAAGACTGAGGCAGTTCTTTGCAGCAGATAAATCCCCTTTCTTCCAAATGCAGTTGCCTAAACATAGCCAAGCATCTGCAAGAGATGGGTTCAACTTAACCTGGACCATAGAAGAGCCAATTATTAATCAGTCACTTAAACATCGGCAGAAAGACACACTAGATCACGTAAAATACTTCGTTTAAAATTTTCATTTTTTTCTCTAGTATTTATTTTATCATACACAGATTAGTACACACATAGTCAAGGAGATCATATCCAAAATGGGGGTTAAAGGTGCATGCAACAATAACATTTTTGAAAATGGTGAAAATCGATTTTGTTTATTGAAATTGAAAATAGGAAATGAGGAAAGTAAAGAGGGCATAAAAATTCAGTCGTGCTTACAGCTTTTGATAAATGATCTTCAGCGTCTTTCCTATAGTCTGGAAATACATCCAACACCTTCCCTCTAAGGTATTCAAATGTTGCACGTTGTGTAGGTGATTTTCTTTCCTCTGGAAAAGGAGACAAAATTTCAATAACAAACTATTCAAATTTCATATCAAGTATTGTAGTCATCTATCCTCAAACACAAACCCCAACTATTCAAATTTCACTTCATTTCATACACTAGTAATTAGTAAAGCACATTAAAACTTAAGGAATTTGAAATGATGAATTAAAACTGCAGAAAGAAAGGTGATGCGTTGGTTGATTGAGTTCAAGAGAAAACGGACCTGGAGGAATGGAATCGAGGAGTTTGAGAAGGAGATCGGAATCGTGCTGTAACTTGGAGATTCTATCGTCGGGGTTGAGCGGGAAATAAGTGTCTCGTAGATGGTAAAGATCTTCTGCAGCTTTTACAGCTCTCGACAGTACTCCTTCTTCTTCTTCACCTGAATTCCTCATCTCACCTTCCTTGCTTCTTGATTTTCTTTCTCGGAAGGGAAAAGTTGATGTCAATGCACTGCACTACAGTACACTACACTACTTACTGGAAACAAATCCTCTACAGTCATCTTCTTACTACTCTATACTGCTTTCCCTTTTTTCTTTTGGCTTAATTGGTCCGCTTATTATATTTATGATTCACTCACAATATTAGTTCCTAAATTTTAGTCAAAAAAAAATTAGTCCCTAAATTTTTTAGGCTTAAATATGTTTTAGGCCCCTGCAAATATAGCGTATTTTAGTTTAAGCTCTTGCAATTTTTTTTTTAGAAAAAACTCCTTGCAAAATACAATTTTTTGATTTTAGCTCTTCTGTTAGTCAAACGTTACAAAAAAAGTACACATGGCTAACAGAACCGTGATTTGGCATTTTTTTCTTTTCTATTATTTTTATACTGATTGGGACAGTCATTTCACCATTTTTTATTTCTATTTATTTTTTAATTCTTTAATTATCAGCTTCTTCATCTCTCTTTCAACTCCATCTCTCTCAATCTTCCCTCTTCTCTCTCACGTAATCATAGAGCACCACCATTGATGCCTTCAACTTTTTCTCCTTCCTTTCCATCTTTCTATTCACAAACTCCATCTTTGTTGTTGTTGTAGCTCCAATTTGTTGCATAGTTTCAGATTGAAAGAAAAACCCTAATTTTAGAATCAAATCCCTAATCCTAATTTCATAATCAAATATCTAATCAAATCCCTAATCTTTCACGAGGAATCTGGAAAAAAGGGGGAAAATTGATAATGGGAAGATTGATAATGAGTAGAGGAATCCATAAGCCAGACCCACTGTGGTCCGTAAATCAGACTTATGTCAGTCCATAAGTCAGACTGATGTTTGTCCATAAATATGATCATTCTTGTTGATCTTTCAGACCCTCAATGGTCCTTCTGAGCCCAGTGCTCCTTCAGATCCCCAGTGATCCTTCAGATCCTAGTTGGTCCTTCAAAGCTGAGCGCTCCTTCAGATCCCCAATGATCCTTCTTTACTGTGTTTTAAGTCAACCTTGTTTTCCATGAATTTCTCAAAAAAAAGGAGGAAAGGCAAAAACACATCATCAATAAATCATAACATAAATCATTCCACCACGCAACCATGCATCTACCATAGCATCTGCATCTAAGCAGTACATTTGCATTCACATGTTATCTGCATTCGCATACACGGCTTATCAATTTTTGTTTCCGACCAGCTCCAGCATCCACAATCCATGGGCTTTTGTAGTTCATTTGCTTTCACATTGCACATTCATCACATTACATGCATGCACACATATAACATCTATTACTTCGATAGACGTGCCAAGTGCCGGTCTCATCATTGCTAAAAATCTTTCTACATCACTAATCATATCATTGTACCATGCATTAGTGCGCTTCCTTTTATTCACCATAGCATTCGCATATAATCATTACAATTGCATTCATATCTTATCTGCATCTACATACACTGTTTGTCAACTTTCATATTATCAGCTTCAACACCCATTATCTGCCACATTTTATTCACCACCCCAGCAAACACTTATCATTGCACATGCTTACATTGCATGCACGCATACACCATTCGTTGCATTGTTAGACATGCCAAATATAGATGGTTTTTCCCTTATCAGGTAAATGCATTTATTAGGTATGTTCAGGGCAAACACTATAAGAAAAACTGAATTTTCCGGCCAGGACTTTCCGGCGGATTTTTATCCGCCGAAACATTTCCGGCGGATTTGTTGGATGAAACGGTGGATTTTTTTCCTCCGCAACATTTCCGACAGATTTTTAGGTATTTCCGGTGGATTTGGGTTTACGAAATTTTTTTTTAAATCCGCCGGTAAGGTCATTTCCGGCGGATAGTTAAAAGAACCGCCAATTTTGAATTTCGAAAATCCGCCGGAAATGCCAACCCGACTAAAATCCGCCGGAAACGTCATTTCCAGTGGATTTTTTTTGAAAAAGCGGGGGATTTGATTTTTGAAAATCCGCCGGAAATCCCCTGATTCGCCGGAAATCCCCTAAATCCACCGGTAAATGACATTTCCGGCGGATTCTGCCTTTTGACTGTTTGACTTCGTTTCTTCTATACAAATCCCTTCTCCACTTCTTCTTCTTCACACCTCTACCAATACTCTCCTTCTCTCTACTAAATCTCTTCTTTAAATTCCTCTCTTCCTCCATACGAATTCTCTTCTTCTCTCTACTAAATCTCTTCTCTCTACGGTCATGGCATCTAACTCAGGATCTGATGACGATGCATATGTTCCTCCACCTGTCACGGGTGATGCCGCCAGCACTAGCAGGTGGAAGAATTCTACTCGCCTAGGGCGTCGTGTTCAGCCTGCTCGTGTTGTTGTTTTTGGTGGCAGATATTTGCCACCACCTGGGTCTGAGGGTGCTAGTACTAGTACTGCAGGGGACCCAGTGATTCCTGCTGGTACTGAGGGCTTAGCCCCGACAGATGTTGATGCAGATGGGGTACGCACATTCACTGTTGACCGTGAGGTGGTGAGGTATACAACTGATGGGCGTATCATATTGGAGACTGGTGGTGATTCGTAAGTATATATATTATTATTTATTAATTTATTTTTGTTGCCTTTTATATAACTTATATAATTTGGTGTAATAAAATTCATCTTTTTTTAATGCAGGTTTCTTCCTTCGAAGGCTACAGCTACCGCCATCAAAAACAATCAAGGAGAATTTCACCAGCAGCTGGAAGAATTGGACGGCTGTTAGAAAAGATAAAGAGGCAATTGAGAGGATGTTAAAATCATTTTTGGTAAGTTGTTCTACGAAATAATTAATTTGGTGTATTATCTTATTGACTTGATTAATTAATTTGTCTTATAATTAACAACATTATTGTAAATTTCTTAAATAGGAAAAATGTACATGGTTACCAGAGCAGCAAATAGAAGTTGAGAGAGTGTTCCATAAGAGATGTTCCCATCGCTATTCTGAATTACTGCGGGAGGCGCGTGGTAAGAATGCGAAGCCATCTTATATGAGAGACTCAACTTGGGTTGGGTTAAAGACTTAAAGGAGTACTGGCAGACACTGTTGACTCTCTGTCATATGATATAAGTTGCTACTTTTTAGAACCAAAAATGCATGGGTTTGATTGTAATATAGTCATTATCTGGGGTATTAGCTTAGTTTAGAGTATTGTAGTAGGAAATCATTGTGTAAGCTATCTTCTTCAATTCTGGAGCCATTTTGTACTTGAAGACCTCCAACTTATTGTGGCATCATCCAGCGAACCAGACACTTTCCTGGAGATGCACACAATTGGAAGGATTCGGAAAACTGAGAGTATCGCGTCGCGACCAAGAGGGTTCGCGTCGCGACGGCAACATGAATTTGGAGTAATTTTGGTTTTGTCTGATCTCGCGTCGCGACCATTCATTATTCTGAAGCATCGCGTCGCGATGGACTCGTGTAGCGTCGCGATGGGCCCCCGAAATTAGGGTTTTAAGGATTTTTCAGCGAAATTTCGAGGGTCTTAGTCATTGGAGCGCAGCTAGGGTTTGGAACAGCTTGGATGTGCGATTTTGGAGTCTTCCAATCACTTGGGAACAAGGATTGAAGGTTTCTATGGCTTCCTCTATTTGCTTCTTCTCCTTTATCTTATGTTGTACTCTTTTCACCATGTGTAACTAATTTCTTTTGATTAGGGAGAGATGATTCTCCCCAAACCTATCTTATGGACTCTTTGTTATGGTTAATACAATTAGTTGTTTGATTTATCATAAGTCTATACCTCTTTGTTTCATGCTTTATAGTTACATATGATAATTATAATGATTTAGGGTATGTGATCACATAGGGATATGGGTTGCATGCATGATATGGGGTTTTAGATCATAAACTTGTGATCACCATAGGAATGTGGGATTGGATTTATGAATTATTTATTTCTAGGGTTCAAGGCTTTACCAATTGGCATGATTCACCTAAGGAATTAGGGTAACTCAATTAGGTAAAAGGGATTTTGAGGCAAGGAATTGTCCTTAACCAAACTTAGTGAATTGAATCTGGTATTTCAAACAATTAATTTGAGATTAGCTGAAGGTTCATAAGATAGGTGAGGGGAGAGGATTCGACCCCTAATCGCTTTCCTTATTATTTCAACAACCGTCTTTATTTTCGCGTTACTAAATTCTCAAGTCAAATCAATTTTCACAATCTAAGAATCGATAATTTTGCCATTGTTAAACAACGCGCAATCCCTGTGGAGACGACCGGTCTTACCGTTCTTTTATTACTTGCGACATTTGGTACACTTGCCAAAAGTCTAACAGACACCAGAATTTAGGAATTATTGTGAGAAAGTCAAGAGGAACAGTGCTTCTGAAAAAGGTGGCTGCACACACATAGGGGGGAGTGTTAATACTGCAACGCATCACATGCGTTTGGTAAATTTATTACTTTATTACTTGATTAATTAATTATTTATAATTAACTAGTCATTTTCATGTGTATTAATTAATAATATGTATATATATAGGAGACGAGGGAACAAAGGACAATCACTTTGCCTGAGTTGCATCGCTACCTTCATATGCGGGAGGACACTGGTGAGTTTGCTACAGATCGGGCGAGGAATATTCAGGTAAAACTACTTTTACAATTATATATTAATGTTTATTATTTATATTAATCTTTATATCGGGCGATGAATATTATATTAAAACTACTTTTGCTATAGTTATTTATTTGTTGGGTTATTTTTTCAGGAGAGCTTCCAGGGTGGGCTGGCTGAGTACCATGGGTCACAACAAAGCAGTGGGGCAGCTGATATCGATCCAGTGGAGGAGGCTAGAGTAGCTCGTAATATTTGGGAGAGAGCAGTTGGTCCCCAAAAGAGTAATCGTATGGTAGGATCAGGTGGTATTAGACCGGCTGCTTTCCGAACAAGCATTATTCCGAGTCTATCAGCTTCACATTCTAGATCCTCGAGTACTGGTCGCTCTTATGTTCCCAATGCTGGTGAGTTGAATGTTGTTACGCAATTGACGCAGCAACTGAGCGAGGCTCAGCGTCAGTTTGCCGAGCGGCAGGAGCAAAATGAACGGGAAGTGCAGGCGCTTTGGGAGAAAGCCTGGATAGCTGAGGAGCGCATGGAGGAGCAGGCTAGGGCAGTTGCGGAGCAGGCTAGGTTAGTTGGGGAGAAGGCTAGGCTAAATGATGAGCGCTTTAAGTTTTTGCAGGATCAGTTGATGTCTCAGCACTCGAGGTCATCCTCATCACATATGCCATCCTACCTGCCGCAGGAGCATTACGGCAGTGCATTTCAGCAGTGGCCTCAGCAGTAGTATGCACCCAAGTATTCCCAGCAGTATGCACCTCAGCCATACCAGCAGCCCCAGCAGCAGTCACCCCACCAGCCAAACCAGCACCCCAGCGGCGGTCACCCTAGCAGCCCCACATCGATCTTAATATCGATGCGATTAGTGCTTTTCTTTCATCTGATGATACCTATTATCATGGTGATGACACAGACCAGCAGCCACCCCAGTAGCTTTTGATTATTTTATTTTGTTGTATGAATATTTTTTTATTGTATGGATATTTTTGTTGTTGTATGGATATTTATTTAAATTAATTATTAATTTTTATTCCTAATTTTTATTTTTTTTAAATAGTAAATTAATTAATTATTAAATTTTATTTTTTATCAATAATTAAAGTTTTTAATAAAAGAATTAATTAAAGTTTTTAATAAAATAATAGTAATTTTTTAAATAAAATGATTTTTTTATAAAATAATATTTATTTTTTAAAAATAATTAATTTAAAAAAAACGGTTTTTCCGGCGGATAATGTGGACTTTCCGGTGGATAATCCACCGGAAATTTCCGGCGGATTTGTGCACTTTCCGGCGGATAAACTAATGCGATTTTTTTTTTGGATTTTCCGGCGCTAGCGCTCCTTCAGACCAGCAATGGTCCATCAAGCTGATCACACGTCGCGTTATCGAGCAACCGACATATCATCCGACCCCAGGTCCTTCAGACTAGTTGTGTCAGTCTAAGACATAATGGACGTCCTTCGTGGTAAACATATCAGTTCCGGATCTGATCTTGACCCTCACGGCCGCTTGAATAAAGGCCACCCTCTGACCGTATTACTAGTACCATAGCTAGTTGCGCTCCATCAGACCCCATTGGTCCATCAAGCCTAGGCAGCCCTTCAGACCCCATCAGTCCTTCAGTTGAACTCAAGTCAATGCGCCAAACATTGATTTTGAACTAGACCTTCAGATCCCCAGTGATCCTTCAGACCCCAGTGGTCCTTCAGAGCCCATGGCTCCTTCAGATCCCCAGTGATCCCTTTATTTACCGCGTTTTAAGACAAAATTTGTGTCCTTTTATCTTTATTTTTATTTTACTTTGAAAATTTTGGAAACCATTCAAATTTTTGAGCAAAATATAAATAAAGAGGGGCAGCTATTGTACCCTAATTTTGTCCGACTAATTATTAAAAAAAATCCAAAATATTGTTCGTTATGATGTTTGTCGTTCACGCGTGTCATTCCTAATCGTGTACAAGTTTTATTCTCTTTGTGCATGTGTGTCACTTCTCTTCGTGCGCGCGTGTTATTTCTAATCATGCATGCATTTTTATTCTCATTGTGAACGTGTGTTCACTTCTCGTCGTGTACGAGTGTTTATTTTGGTGCTCGTTATTTTATCGTTATTATTATAGTTATTAGTTTAATTTATTATTATTATAGAAAAAATATAACGAAAAAATCAGTTTTGAATATTGCTTTTATTATAATAAGTTTTTTTACAAAAAATGGTACAACCAAAGAAGTCAATTTTGTTACACATATAGACAAAAAATAAGCAAGATAGTACAAAAATTAAATAAAAAAGAGTAAAAAAGAAGGAAGCCAGCGCTGCCCTAGTTGTTGCTGGGAGAGGAAAAAACGGTTTGAGCTACAAGCTCAACCTCTTTTATCTTGCCCCTTTGCTTTTTACATTTCAGGCAAAAACACTTCAGCTTTTGCAGCACCACCTCCACCCCTCGCTGCTGCTGCATGTTTCAGTAGCTGTTAGGCTTTTGTCCCCCTGTGAGTTTTGCTCCCCTGCTTCTAAACCACCCCTACACCACACAATTGGCCTATTAATACAACTGAGTAGCCATAGTGAAAAGGGGAGGAAATCAGAGAAACAAAAATAGTAATAAGTGAGAGGAATGTAGAGTAGAAGAGAAGGGGTGTATCACTAAGGCTCATCCTCCACCATAACAACCACCTACGGCTAGCCATCACTGCTGCCTCTTTCATTTTCTGTTTCACCATCTCCCTCAGTTTTCTTTCTCTCCATAACTTCCACCTTATCCCCGCCACAAACCACAGCCGCTGCCTTCACCTATCCTCACTCACTCCATAACCATTCCTGTCCCTCACTTTTCTAAGGAAACACAACAACCAAACACCACCTACGCACCACAAAACCACCAAACAACCATCACCACCTACGCACCACAAAACCACCAAACATCCACCACCATCATAACCGACTCTCTCTCTCTCTCTCTCGCTCTCTCTCTCTCTCTCTCTCTCTCTCTTCGAAACAACCAACCTCGCGACCAAACACCCACTGTCCCTCTCTCTCTTCGAAACAACCACGCCTCTGCGACCCCAACACACAATATTCCCTTATAAATACCATAGAACAGAATCAGGAAAGGGGACAGAAACAGTTCCATCACAAAAAAAGAAAGAAAAGAAACGAACTTGGTTGTTGTTGGAAAAGCGCCACCACCGGCGGCGGCCAACGGCGATGACCGTCGTGCTCCTCCATGCCATCGCAGTGCATCACCATCACTGTCACAGCCACCATCCTTCCACCCTTGTTGTTGTCGCCGTTGTGCACGTTCGTCGCCACCACCGTCATCGCCGGCCAAGGAACAGTCGGTCGGCGTCGGTTCTTCCACCACCGTCCCAGTCCCAAGAGCCTCTGTCGCGACCCTTCGCATGACTCTCCCACTCCGTCACCGTCGTGAGCACCCCCCCCCCTCCATTTTCGTCCGTCGTCGTCGGCACCACCACGGTACCCCTGGTGGTGGTTCTCCTCCGGTAGACTTCGTCGGTCACCCTCCTCCCTTCCTACTCTCCTCACTTTCACGATCCCTCTCTCTCTCTTCTCCTTTCCCTCAAGCGCTCTCTCTCCATCTCTCTCCCTCGCCGGAAATGTTCTCTCTCTCTCTCTCTCCTGGGAAATGTGAGACGGCGCTGAGGATGGAAGCAGGTGAAAATTAGGGTTTCCTATTTTCATCTGTTGCCTTATATAGTCTTAACCTATTTATTTTATTTTATTTTATTTTATTTTTAGATCAGATTAATAATAACACCCCCTATTTTATTAATATAACACCCTCACTTAAGCCCAGTTTGCAGAATACATGAAACTAGGCCTTTTGATACTCGCACCCTCCTTGTTCTTTAAAACGTCAACTTGTTATTTGCACCCCTTCATTTCATTTAAATAATCCCTACTTTCCAAGCATCCACATTCTTATTGTTTTGTGACATGCAACATTTTCTCCCACATTTTACAAATCAATGAGTCTAACTCATCTTCACACTATCTCAACTTATTTTTATGAAAATCATGTTTTCAAGCAAACAGTTTCAAATAATTAAACACTCAACCACAAACCGGTTATTTGCAATGGTCACTCTGGGTTTACTCGTTTGGCCATTACGCGCCCTTCAATTTCCAAAAACATTTCAAATAATAAAAAATATAAACACACAAATATTTTCCACCAAGAACTACGTAGGCTTTGATTCTCTACCCGGAGATACGTAGGAGCAGATGGGGGCCCACATCTGTCAAGTGTAATAATAAAAAACCCTTTTTTAGTCTTTTCTAAAACATTTCTTTTTTAGCTCTCAATAAAAATATAAATAAATTTCATCAAGTCTTTTCATTCATTATTTTAATAAGAGGGAAATAAATATTTTTAAAGTTAATATAGTTTTGCACAATTAATCAGAGGTAACCTTTTTCGAAAGGATGTTGTGGGGTGCCAATACTTTTCCCACGCATAATCGACTCCCGAACCCAAAATCTGGTTTTCAAGACCATTTTCTTTTTAAAGGAAATTTTCGATGTTTTCCCTTATAATTAAACATTGATGGCGACTTCATTGAACGCGAGATATCCTCCGGATTTTTCGGGTGCAACACTATCTAGTTTTTCTTTCTCTGAATGGTGGGCTGATCCCATCTTTTGCCTAAGCAATGTATAATCCTTCTATGTTGTTTGGATTTGAGCACCCCTATAGTGCTCCTTCGATGAATCATTGCTTATTGAAAAAAAAACAATTTAATAATGTAGAATTCACAATAATTATTTTATAATTTCGTAAGATGTTCATCGTTACTCTTTCTCTCTCTCTCTCTCTCTCATTACTTAAGTATTGAAAAAAAACTACATTAATGCTTTAAGGGTATAATAGGGAAACACGTATTAATGCTTCATTGATATTGTAAAACTACAATTCAAATGGAACTGTTTTTTTTGCTAAAAGGTCAAACAAAATGATACGAAGGAGTACTATAGTTTTTTGTGTATCAATACATGTATTCCTTTTTTTTTGACCAAAATCAATACATGTATTCCTAAATTAATAGATAATCCCTCTAGTCCCTATTATAAGAAGATTTTACAAAAAATCACAAAGACCAATGAGATTATTAAATGTGATGCAATTTAAGCTTTATCTCAAATATATCATTAGTATTAATTTTTTATACCCACTATGTGACTATCTAGTAAAACTATATCTCACATTAAATAGGGGGATATATAAAAGAAATTTTAGCAATTAATATGCTTTGAAAAATGTATCTTTTTCTTATAATTAGGACAACAAAATATACCCAAATTTTTCTTATAATAGGAACCAGAGGGAGTATATATTAGACATTTGTAGATTTGATGCACCATAAACTATAGTAATAGAACTCTCCATTTCTTAATTAGTTAAGTCCTAGGTCAACCGGTATATACCGAAATTGTCAGGTCTTGTCTACACACAAAAACTCTCAATTTCTTTTGAGAAATGTAACCTTTTTCATTGACCGCAAAAAGGAGGAAATCACATTTTCAACACATTCGGTTTTTTTTTCACAAAGTTGTAAAGATTTGAAAGGGGAATGATCCGCAAATAACATTATTTTTTAACACTGTTAGCAATAAAAAGAATACGGCAAATCAATACTCAGAAAAGCATAGAATAATGAATCAAGTGGGATATTGTTGCCGATCCAAATTTCTTATTCACACATACTTTTTTTTACAAAAGTAAAGTTTTGTCATATCTTTAATAATCAAAATTGCAATACAATTGGTATCTTCATCTCAATTTTGAAAGGTAGCCATGTGATGAGCTAGTAATCCATTAGGCAGTTAGATTAATTCATGCCTAAGTAGAAAATACACAAGCTAGCAAATCCTTCTTTAAACTGAGTTTACAATGTGCAAATGAGTTTAACTACATATCCTACTCATACCCCAAACTTCTAATCTTTGCAAAAGGTTCTAACTTTAGAGGTTTAGTCTAGGCATGACAACGGGGCATATTTCTCCTCCCCGGTCCCCACCCCTATCTCTAGTGGGAACGAGTTTTCAGTCTCTCATCTCTACCCCAAATAGGGTCGGGTTTCCCAGCAGGATTCCGAATAGACTACTAAGTAAAAAGAATCAAAATAAATTTTTATTGAATAGAGGTCAAATTAGAAATAAACAAAATGAATTAGTATATATGCATGAAATAAAATACAAATTAACAATTAAAGTTTCGTCGAGTGGGCAGATATAGACACCCCCAAACCCCCCACCCCCACCCGATTAAAGTGGGTTTTCCCGTCAAAAGGTTGGGGTTGGGTTCTATTGTCATGCTTAGTTTAGTTTAGTCTTCCGAGTTGTAATGCATCAGTTCCACCACTCCATACTTGTTGAGATCTCCAACAAGGTGCAATCTAACATATACGATATACGAGCTTATTCCTACCTGGCAATACGTGTTTTTTTACATTTTAATTGTAGAGCTACTATCACAAAATACAGTTGTTGTTGGTTTTAATTGATATTGCCCAAGCCTTTCATGTATTCTCCTTAACAACACACACCGGCATGCACCACGTGAAATGAAAACAAAACAAAATTTATGTCTTTACAAGTTATGTTTTTGTGCCTATGAAATTACTTGGTTGCACATTCAATTAAAATGGGTTGCGTCGAGCTAATGGGGTTCACAATCTTTTGATCCAACACTCAACCCATAAGCTTTGGGTATGCTTATTTAAAACAAATCCAACCTAATGACCCAAACCAACCCAAATTTATGGGTTGGACTGGTGGGCCTGGTTCGCGGCTTGACCCCATCCGTGCCCACTCATAGAGGTGTCCTGTAAGTTTAATTTAGCACAAATATTTTTTTTTGACAGAAACCAAATCACTTCATTTCATTATAAAGAGTATCACGAATACAAGTTGGAATATAATCAAAAATATGAGAACAAGCAAAAGATATTGATGCTCTCGCAAGAGAATGAGCAACAACATTGGCTGGTCTCCAGACAAAACTACACCTATAGTTTTGAATAATAGATAAAATAGACTTGCAACTACTAATGATGGAGCCTATTTCCGTTGTCATAAGATGGTTTCCGTTGATGTCATTAACCACTGGAAGACAATCCAATTCAATGGTAACTCGTTGGACTCCTTTCTCAATGAGCCACTCGATAGCCTCATATACGCACATGTTGCTTCAACTTCTTCGGGGGTTGGAATGCCATTAAACTTCATGGTTTTTGCTTCCACAAATTCGCCTTTATCGTTCCTAACACAAAGACCCAAGCCAAACATAGCTTCTGGTCCAAAAATTGTCGCGTCGACGTTACATTTCAGCTCTCCAATCGCTGGCTTCGACCATGCGACATGGCTGGGAATTGGACGATCACGCGTAGCATTAACGCCACATTGCGGACCGCCTCCCAATCATACAAGACGTCCATAGCTATTCTGGCCGAGACACTAATTGGCCGGTCAACCTGTTCCCAAACTCGATCGTTGTGACATTTCCAAATACACCAAAGCTGCATAGCCATAGACTTCGCTTGATGTGTACTTCCGCAAGAGAGCATCACAAAGAACATCGCGTTAAACCCAACACCAGGCTGCAACATCTCGCTAACAATGTTCCAAAGACCAGCATGTCGCCAAACCTCACTACAAAAAAAACAGTGTTTAGCGACGGATTTTAGCGACGGATATGTGGTCCGTCGCTAAAATCAAAATTAGCGACGGATTTTACACAAAATTAGCGACGGATTGAAAACAAGGTATTTAGTGACGGAAATTGGTTAAATTAGCGACGGATTTAACATGGCGCGAAAATTGAAAAAAAAAATTGAATTAGCGACGGAAATCCGTCGCTAAATCCGTCGCTAATGTTTGGAAAATTGTGCCACTGACCGTTGCAGTTGATTTGACACGTGACAGACATTAGCGAGGGAAATCCGTCGCTAAATCCGTCGCTAACGGGTAATTTTTTTTTTATAAACCCGAATCCTTCCTCTTCCTCTTTCATTTCTTCCTCTTCCTCTTTCATTTCTTCCTCTTCTCCGTTTTTTCCTCTCTTTCATTTCTTCCTCTTCCTCTTTCATTTCTTCTTACCACCACCACCATCATCTTCTCCCTTCAACACCACACCACACCATCCTCTTTCATTTCCTCTTCTTCCTCTTTAATTTCTTTTCCTTCTCCATTTTCCTCTTCCTCTTTCATTTCTTCCTCTTCCTCTTTCATTTTTTCTTACCACCACCACCACCATCTTCTCCCTTCAACACCACACCACACCACACCACCACCACCACCACACCATCCTCTTTCATTTCCTCCTCTTCCTCTTTAATTTCTTTTCCTTATCCATTTTCCTCTTCCTCTTTCATTTTTTCTTACCACCACCACCATCATCTTCATCTTCTCCCTTCAACACAACACCACCACCACCACACCATCCTCTTTCATTTATTTTCCTTCTCCACTTTCCTCCCCAACCCCTTATCTCTCCCTCTTTCTATCTGAGATTAGCATTTTTAAAAAAAAAAAAGAGATTAGCGACGGATTTTAGCGACGGATTTCCGTCGCTAAAATTGGTCAGTGTCACTGTCAAATCAGCTGCAACGGTCAGTGTGCACAGTGTTTAGCGGCGGATTTTAGCGACGGATTTTCCATCGCTAAAATTAGCGACGGATTGTATTCCCTCGCTACCCAATTAGCGACCAGCTTTTTAGCGACGGAATTGGTCCGTCGCTAATTCCGTCGCTAACAGTAATTAGCGAGGGAAAAACAGGCATTAGCGAGGGAAAAACAGGCATTGGCGAGGGAAAAATCCGTCGCTAATGCGCTGTTTTTTTGTAGTGCCTCCTTCGCCTTCTTACTCCAAAAAACACATAAAGCTCATCCTCATCATATTCATTGCACCAAGGACACGCTCAAGGACACTGCACATGTTGTTTCTGAAGATTGCATCTTGTAGGAAGGCATCCTCTAGCCATGCGCCAAAGGAGTAACTTGACCTTTTGTGGGATTCGCAACTTCCAAATAGACATCCAATCGCCCTCTCTCCTCAAATGAGTATTGTTGATAATATCCTCCATAATCATGTAATAGGCGGACCTAACCGAATAAACACCATTCTTGCTCTTATTCCAAATAAGTGCATCGTCCTCATGGAGGCATGACAATGGGATACGCTTCACACAAACAGCTTCCTCGCTTACAAAAACCCGATCAACCAATGTATCTATCATGCAACAATAATTAAAATTATTCTATAATGTCATAATGTAAATGTATATTATCACTGCTTTGAGTTTTAAATTTTAGAAACAATGGGGTATTAACCAATTTCTTACAATCATAGAGTAATTAGTTACTTAAAATTGTTGCACTTACCTAATCTACAATAAAATAATAACAATTAATTTTTAATTTTAATTATATATTTCACTATTATATTAGCTCTTTTTTTTGACAAAATTATTAGACTAGTTCTTAAAAAAGTTATATCACAAATTATAAATAATTTTAGCTTATTGAGGTAGAGGCGTCCCAGTAAATGTGCAATTGAATGGCTGAGAGAATTGGGACTGCAATTAGTAATCATTGAACTGGACAATTAGTAATCATTGAACTGCACAGTTAACCATCGATCATCGGACTAAAGTACCAACAATCTCAACATAGATTTGCACACTATTCTTACTTCTCAATTTTCAAAGCTATAGGATTAGCTATGTTAAGAGGCAGTGGCGGATCCAAAAACTTTATGTCGTGGGGGAAACATAGTTTAGTATTTTTTAGAATATATATATATATATATATATATATATATATATATATATAAACATTTATAAAATATATAATTTCACAATAATAATGAGCAAAGACTCAACCTTGTACGGTTACTTAACAGAAAATAAAAACTTATTTGGTCATTTTGAAATAAAACAATCATTTTACTTTTTAAATATTAGTCAAATTAGTCATTTTAAAATAATTTTAGGGACATTTTAGTCACTTAAAAAATTAATTTGACTAATATTTGAGTTTTTAATGACCAAATCAGTAATTTTTATTTCTCAGAGAACAAATAGGTCTCTATTATTCGTAAACAAATTTTTAAGTCATTACTCCTTACCAAATAAAAACATCTAAGCTTTTTATTTTGTATATTTAGTGCTACAAGAGACCGAAAACGATAAAAATTAGAAAAACAAAAGAATAAGTTACTATTCAAACCTTTATTTAAAAAACAATTAGCTCATGAGGGCAAAATAATTTTTATCAAGTATAACGAGCTAAAATATTTTTAGCTTATGGGGCCAATTGACCCCACACTCTAATGTGTGGATCCGCCAATGTTACGAGGCGAGTAAATCTAGTTGCTCACACTCTTGTGAGGACGTCATGATTGTATGTTAGGTCTCAAGTTTTTGATTTCAGTCCAACTTGTATTGAAACCATTATCATGAATATCAAATATGCACTAAGTGTGTTTGTGTTAAAAAAAATTTAAAGATGTTGAAGAGTAAATATATATCACAAATTATGAATAATTTATAGAAATGTTGAAGAGTAAATACATAGTTTAGATTTAAAGGGGGTTTGAAAGGTTGGGTGTGACTTTTTTTTATAGGCAATGTTAGTGGGGTGGGGGAAATATTAGTTTCCCGGGTCAACCTCCTTCTTGTACTTATTTAGTGCACTCATTCGATATCCCTTAGCTCGGCAATTGAACTACATTCTTCATTCTTCCAGAAACAATGTTATTTTTTCCCGGTAGCTAATGGAGGATTAAAAATCTAGAAGAATGCAATAACCTGACAGCAATCGGTCGGCTTATGTAACAAAAAAAAATTAGCTATTGAAACAAGTTTTGACCAAAAAATTAGCTACTGAAACAAGTTTTAACCAAAAAAATTAATAATTAATAATTAAATTATTATTAATTATTAATTTAATTATACTATCCATAAGAAAAAGGGATACCGAATGAGTGTACCAAAGGAGTGTAAGAAGGAGGTCCCGAGTTCAAACTCCCGAAACTAACATTTCTCCGCCCCCACTAACCTTGCTTATAAAAAAAGAAAAGAAAAAAGGAAAATATTTTCTTATTTACAATATACAACTGGGAGGATGAACTTTTTTTTTGGAAAGGCGTAGAAGAGTGATGACTTCTGATAGCAAATGCCCTAACTGCTATGAAAAGGACTAGAGGAGGAATCCTTGTTCCACTGTTTTAGGGATTGTAGGAAAACCCTCAATTTGTGGCTCAGCCTAAAAGTGAGGGATCCAAATCAATTCTTCAGCAATCAAAACTGGTGCAATTGGATTGAATCGAATTTGGTTAAGAAAGACAATAAAGAAGATAATACTCACTGGCATATAGTGTTTGGAGTCACTTTTGATAACATATGGCGTGCTCGTAATGACTGGGTGTTTTCCAAAAAACATTCCCCTGTTCAAGCTTGCTTCATTTCCATCTGGAAGCAAGTTGAATGGATTGTTGATAGCAAAAGGGTTGATATTTCGCTCAGACCTTGTGTGAATTCAAGCATTGATAGGGATGTGGACAAATGGCAACCTCCTCCGATGGATGTTTGGAAACTCAATTGTGATGGATCCGTGTTCAACAATGGAAGATCAGCTGGTTGTGGAGGGCTTCTACGCAACTGTTATGGTAATTTGGAGTTTGCTTTCTCCCACAAGTTGGATGCATGCACAGCAATTGAAGCTGAGCTATGTATTGGTTTTAGTAATAAAAACCTGAAAATACCCTAGGAAGTTGTAAACGGTTAGGCACAAGCCAACTAACCGTTTACCAGCCGATTCTCTAACTAACAAGTTGTTATGAAGCTAAGAAGTTAGTTACAACTTGTAACCAACTTAACAACCTCATATTCAACTACCTAGAGCCTATATAAGGTCTTATGACCTTTACAATGTGCATACAGAATATACAATATCAATCAATAAAGTTTTACAAAAAGTTGTATTTTACATTGCTGTGCAATTTAGTCATTCTTCTCTGTGTGTGTTCTTCCACTTCAGTGCTATTCCTTTGAGTTCTTGGTGAGCTTCTCTTCAAGAGTGTTGAAGCATCTCACAAGCAAAAGAAAAGCAAAGTATTAGCAAACTGTTTTGTGACTAAAACAGAAAGGAAAGAAGAACAAAAGAGAAAGGGAGTTATACCTTCTTTCAGGCTGTGTGAAGGCTTGAAAGATGTGATTGTTCATTAAGAACAATCACGAGGAACCTGCAAACAAGAACAGCAATTAGGGTTTTTAAAATAAGTCAAAACAGAATCATAAATTCACTAAGAGAGTGATTACTACCTCCTATGCATTGCTGATGTTGCGAATCCAGAGATAGGAAGATTTCAGTGGCTCAACAACAAAGGAACAACACAAATTAGGTTTTTGGTTGTATCAAACGAAAGAGGAAAGATTTCAAAGATCAGTTTGAAGATTTACCTTCACAGAGGTGACCGGTGGAAAACCCAAGGAGGTGGAGGCCATCGGAGCAGAAACGTGAAACAAGGTCCCTGTGAGAAGTGGTCAGATCGTGAAACGGAGGGAGGGTTTTGATCGCGGAGCTGCGATCTTTCCATTGCTGGTGTCAGTTTGTGGATCGGAGGTCAGCTGCTAGGTTTCCTCAGAAACCCTAGCAGAGCTCTGTTTGGAGAAGAAGAAGGTCAGTGTGTCTGAAAGAGAAGAAGAAAAGAAGCTGTCTGAGAGAGAATATTGGTTTTAGTCATTAAACCGGGTTTGAAAAATTGGGTTCCGCATATCCACAGTGCAGCAAGTGTTGGGTTGGGCCAAGTGGGCCGTGTCCATTTTGTTTTCTGCACCCCTGCAATTATTCAATAACACCCATCAGTAAAAATTTGAAAGAAAAATTGCAAAATTTTAACACTATGGAGCATATACCACGGCGTGAGCATTGCGTGGAACAGAGGCTTCACGGTGCTGTTAATTGAAACAGATTCGAGTGTGGCTTTGATTTACTGAAGAACGGCAAACTCGGGGAGCAGCAGATCAATTCGCTGGTGAAAGGAATTCTGGACATTGGCAAAGGTGGAATTGAATTCTCGTGGAGTTTGGTTGGTCGTGGAGGTAATGGTACCGCTGATTGCTTGGCAAGGAACAGTCATAAGATAAAGGATAATTTTGTAATTTATGATTCTGCACCAGACTTTTTAGTCAATTTACTCTCTGTAGACACTATTGGGCTTGCTAGTCGATCGATGAGTAACTGATTTCGTTGGGCCTCGACCCCTATTTTTCACAAAAAAAAAAGATGAACTTTTTAGCTATTGAAAGTTGAAACATCCAGGGAATTGGTGGGTCCCAGATGCCCACGCGCGTAAGAAAATTCAGCCCCAAGTGTTGACAGCCATAAAATTAAAATCAAAATTAAACAATTCCCACTTGGGGCAACACTAAACAACACAAACATTGCATTTGCATTTTGCATTGCACCTTCTCAGAGCCAACCTAACGCGCAATCCCAAAGTCCTAGCGGTCAACAAATCTCACACTGCCTATATAGAATGCATAAACAACAACGTGCAATATTTATTCCATTGACTCTTCCCCTCCCTATATAACGCTTCTTCACATTCCCAAACTCAAACGAACGATAACCTCCATCAACTATCAACAATACTATTACAACGGAAATATACGATCGAAGAAGCTAATTCAATTCCTTAACTACCCTCGTGATGGGAAACTACGTTTCATGCACCTTAGCTCCTCCATTGATGAGAAACGCGAAGGCTACAAGGGTAATTCTCCCAACCGGAGAAGTGAAACAATTCAGGGAACCAATGAAAGCGGCGGAGCTCATGTTGGATCATCCAAACCATTTCTTAGTCAATTCTCGATCTCTGCATATTAATCGAAGATTCTCTGCTCTCGCTGCGGACGATGATTTGGAATTTGGTAACGTCTATATATTTTTTCCTATGAGAAGAATTCATTCTGTCGTCGTAGCTGCTGATATGACGCT
Source organism: Astragalus membranaceus (assembly GCA_039519185.1). Classification (NCBI taxonomy): domain Eukaryota; kingdom Viridiplantae; phylum Streptophyta; class Magnoliopsida; order Fabales; family Fabaceae; genus Astragalus; species Astragalus membranaceus. The sequence goes on along the minus strand of CM076847.1, from coordinate 150,439,225 downwards.
GCTCTTTCTGGCGGCGAATTCTGCCGCCAAACGTTTATCTGCCGGAAAGGCACGTGTGTTGCCGGATAACGGAGGAGGGGGAGGGTTGCGGCGGCAAAGTGAGGAGAACTCCGACGGAGTTCCGAGATTGAGTTTGGAAGGAGTTGAATCGGGATTTGAGTTTCAGAATAGGTTAAGTTATTGTAGATCAAGGAAGCCTGTTTTGGAGACAATCAACGAGGAACCGATTAGGTGTTAGCTTGATCTTTTATATTCTTATTCTTAATTAATACAATTCATAATAGAAAAGTTTTAGGTTTAGGGGGAGATTTGATTTAATTAAGTGATTAATTCTTACAACACTTCAAAAATTATCTGAGGTGCTGTGGTGTGTGGTTGGGTAGCTGGTAGCTGGTAGTATCATTATCAATTCCATCTGTACAAAAATTCATTCCTGCAAAACGAATTTGCGCGTTTTATTGATTACAACGTTTACTGGTACTATTTTTTGATTCACGGAATGGGATGATATGGTATTGGTCTATTGGATGGATATTTGGTTTTGTATTTTTTAGTTTTTTTGATAAGCAAGTTTAGTGGGGTGAGGGGGAAGTGTTACTTTCTTGGATTTGAACTGGGGATCTCCTGCTTGCACTCCACTCATTCGATATCTTTTAGCTCGCCAACTGAGCTACTTACTTGAGATGTATTTTTAGTTCTCGTTTTCTCTAAAAATCAAAAAGATTAAATTTGAGACTAGTCAAAATAAAATTGAAAAATATAAATTAAGTAGACTTCTTCAACAATTAAGTTTACCTCCTTTTCTTCTTGGTTAACCCAAATGGGCCTTAACAAAGGGATGGATGATAGACGAGATTGGCGCGTGAGTCGAATCTATTTAAAATACAAATTTATAGGTGCCTCAAAGCACCTCTTTCTTAGGTGTCATCACCACCACGTTTTGTGGGAAACATTTTTAATGCTCATGTTAAATTGTCATCCTACATGGCATTTTACAATTGGTCCACTATGAAATTAAATAAGATGAATTAAATAAGACCATTGGATCTTAATATATAAATATATATATCTCTCATATGTTTGATTTATACCATAGAAATTAAGCAATTCATAGTAAACACATTCCATATATATTTAGGCATCTATAGTAATTGTATTCCATAATATTCAACGTAACACCCACCAAATTAGGATTCAAATTTCAATTCAAATTTAAAGTTGAAATACAAATTCAATTTTAAAAAGTTCAATTTACAATTTGAAATACAAATTCCCACCATTTTTTAAAAGTTCAATTTTCAATTCAAATTTCGATTTCCCTCTTATATTAACCCTATTTTTAACTATAAATATAGTCACTCCTAATGCTAAAACACACAAAACGTCACCCATTTAATTTCGTCATATATTTCTTGATCACTGTGGGTTTCATGGAATGCGAAACTGTATATAATTGTGTCAAAAAAATCATGTATTCAAATTTTTCCCACTCTCCATCAATATGTAACATTTGGTCTATTACTCATTAGCCACAACTTTGCTACTTTTTTAGTTCTATTGGTAAAATTTCAATTTATTTATAATTATTCGGATAGTAGAATTTAGAAAAAATAAATAAATAAAAATTATTCAATTTTTTTCACCACCAAATAAAAATTCCATAAAACAATATTCAATGTCAAATTCACATATAAAATTATGACAAAAAAGAGAGATTTAACAGATTGTGTTTATAGATTTATATTTAAAAAATTATGGGAAAAAATACACATATATTATTATTTAGATAGTTGAATATGCATTTAATAAAAAAATGAATATTAGTATTAAACATATCTAGAACGAAGTTGGAAAATTTTTTTTATGCCATTGAATATGTTTTTCTAATGCTTCAGAAAATTAACTTTTTATTATAATGCAAAAATTCAGTTTTGAAATTCAAATTAGTATTAATAAATTGAAGTTTTTAAATTTAAAATTTAAAATTCAAATTATTGAAACCATTAAACCATTAAATGCAGACCATTAAACATATATCTTGCAAATTGGGAAGTTTTTGGTGGTCATGATTAAAAGCCTTAATACAACTTCCATTTTTATGATTGGAACTTCCATTTCTTATTGAAATTTCAAATTTCTTATTAAAATTTCTAATTTTTCCTCTCTTTTAATTTTGTTGCATTTCTATTTCTATATATTTCCTTTCTTCCAAGTTTGTCATAACCACTTGAAAGATTAAAAGTTGTATTCATTTTGCTTGCAAGGCACACATTTATGGTTGTAGTTGCACGAGACACCATATTTGTGGTAGGAGATAAGGTATTTTTTATATTTCCAGTTTTAAGTTACTATGATGTCTTTCTTATTTTTTTAAGTTCCAGTGTTTATGTTTTATCGGTTTTCTTATTTTTTAATAGCACACTTTATCTGTTATTCATTATTTATAGCTTTTGTTTTTATTTATAATCAGAAATTGGTATTTTATTCAATTACATTTTGTCACTAGGTATACAATTTTGCAATGAATATTATATATTTGGTCACTTTGTTAGTTTTTTTAATTAGTTGCTTTCTCTCAAATGTTGTCTTGTGGATGAGATGAATCCTTTTTTTGAGTTAACCCAAAAGCATCTACAATAGTATTTGTTGCACTATAACAATGATCAATATCAAACCATAACCGTTTAACAATGTATAGGGAAATGTGTTGTAGTTTAGTGAGGGCATTGAAGCAGGTGGCATGAGGTTGGAGTATTTTGTGGTGGAGGCTGGGAATCAATAACGTGCTGTTAAGATGTGTTTAAAAGTTTGCCTTAAGCATTCACATGAGCTAAGTACATCAAAGACTGTTGAATTTAGTTTGTAGTGAAAAGAGAGTTTCAGGACTGTATCTTCTATTTTATATGTTTGTACTTGAGTTTTAAATGAGATGAGTTTTATGCATAAATATGTGTGATTGTTAACACCTCTTTGGCCCCTTTTAATATTTGAGAAATCTAAACTTTAGAGGGGATTATTTAGAGTGCTTTGAAGCCGGGAAACAATGTGGCTGATGTTGACAAAGTCATGATTAATTATAAGTATAATGTAGATGGTTTATTCCTCTCTAAATCTATATATCATTTTAGTTGAAATAATTGCAATTATGTTAATATTATTTACTAATAGTTGTTCCATTCCGTAGGAGATTGACTTGACTGTGTGATGGAGGTTGAAGACTGTTCAATTTTTTGCTACAACTCAAGATCTATGCCTTCAGTTTTTTATTTGACTATTTCCCAACTGAGCTACAATTTATGAACAATAGTTTCCTATCTTCCCGCATGATATTATATTACCATTGAATGATTTTTATTTGAGGATGTAATATTTGGAAACAACATATTTGTTTGATCAAAGTATAATGTTATTGCATCAATTATAATTTGACTATAATGAAATATAAAAGAATTGTCTTAATATTGTCAATTTTATGTAGCTAAAAATACATTTCATTGCCATTGCAATTGATTTTCATCGACATAATATTCAAATGTTTCTCTTTGAGTCATTTATACAAAATTCGTTAATAATAGTAGATGAATAACTAAAAAATAACACGTCTTTACAATTATTAAATTAACATCAATTTATATAACCACTATGGCAATTCATGATAGTTCCTTTGACTAAGTCATCTTTATACTTATATATTAAATATATATTTTAGTTTAAAATTGAGCAATATAATCGTTATTCTCCAATTGAGTTCAAAATTAACGATAAAACATAACACCACCGGTAAACAGTTATATGTATGTTTATAATAGCTGATTTTTTTTATATCGGAGTATGAAGGTAGAATGACATATGCACCATGATGTGGATGTCTCGTTCGATAATTTTCTGGATTCTAAACATCTATTCATGAAGGTTATAAAGAAAGGCGGCAGGAGAAACGATCGAGAGGTCGGAGTGGATTCTAAATGTAGAAGATTTGTCTTTGTGCAAAATGTACATCTATTTTGTTGGTTGTTGAAATTCTTAGCTACAAGTTGCAATATAAAAATTATCGTTTTTGTCGTTAAATTACCGTATTGAATCACTGATAAGACATTATGTATAGTCTCCATATACATTATTAACCTATAAAAAGTTGGCATTAATACTGATTTTTTTGCTTACAACATAAAGAACTAACCATATTGATTTTAAAATAACTATTTCATATCATATTTTAACAATTTACATATAATCAATATTACGTTTTTCATTTGGTCATGCTATTTGTTTTCCCTAGAGTTTTGTTTAATTTTGATATTTTAAAACGAATTCGTTTCCCGTGCATCGCACGGGTTACATACTAGTAAATCATAAAGTGGTAGGCTAATTAGAATCAATGGCAGAGTAAGTATAAATTTTACGGGTGGTCAAATATGTAGAAAAATAAATATGATTTTTGAATATATTAAATTTAATCGACAAATAAAAAATTGACAATGATTTTTACGCCTACAAAATGTAAATTAAAGCAATAAGAAAATAAAAAAAACAACAATATATAGTTATTTAGGTATGTTGAGCTTGATGATGTTTTAAGGAATCAAATTTATCTATAATTGATGTCGTACTAAGCAGATTAACAATATATTTTTCAATGTAAATGACCAAGTTATCTAAAAAAGACTAATTATCCATTGAACTAGGCTTAATCTGGTTGTCAGGGTAAACCTTCCACCTCAGAATATGCAGGTGACCTATTCGCTTTAGGTACGGGCACTAGCCACCTTTGGCAATGACTGTGGGATCGCCGTACCCACCAGCAATTATTTTTCCAAGCATGCTCCTCCTTAACAATTTGTGCAACGAACTTGTATTTTCTTTCTTACCCAGGTAGGCACTCTTTTTGTCTTCATATATAAGCAATTTTTTAGCTCACTAACTGAGCTACTTACGTAGTTTTAGTTCTTGTTTTCTCTTAAAATCAAAAAATTAAATTTGAGACTAGTCAAAAGAAAATTGAAAAATATAAATTAAGTAGACTTCTTCAACAACTAGTGGGATGACCCGTGCGATGCACGGGGTCAAAGCTTTAGGGACCGCATAATCATTATAATACTAAAATTAGCTTAATAGAAATGAAAGACAAATTCTAACAATTAAAATGTGCTTAGTATATTCAAAGGATAGAAACCAAAGAAAAAACGAACTTAAGCCCTAACGGCAAAACACATGTTCCATGTGAAGAAACTGGAAAGAGAATTAAGGAAAAACAATTAGTAAATAGATCAAGAGGCAGTGACTAAAAGCTGCCAAAACATCAGATATAAGGGGATTACTTTCCTTAATAGAGGAAACCAATAAATAAATACAAAAAGAGTTAATGTACTAAACCAAATTATAAAAGGGAAATGCCTGAGAAAATTCATACATGCCAGAAATGAGGTGTTAGTTTCCTCAACACAGATCTTTCATCAAAGAGTGGTAAAAATGGACAGTATTAATGAAAAGAAATTCATCCTTCTCCTCATCAAGTTCTCCAAGACCAAACTTCTGAGGAGGAAATGGATATGAAACTTGCTTCCACATCCTGTCCCTTACAGACATTTCGAAGGTGATACCCTGCATAAATTTAAGAGTAATCCAACCACCACTAAACAAATTGTAAACCTCCCCAATAATGCGAGTAGAACCATGATTTAAGTACACACTGCTTGGGCGATGTTTGATGGAGATGACAAAAACGTTCCCCAAGGGATCCAAGAGGCGAACAATGGTTGGCATATCATTATAGAAGTCTGCCAAAAAAAGAACTGGCAGTGGCTGCATAGACTGAGAAAAGTGGGGAACATAACACAGATAAAAATCAGTTATTTAAATGGAGAGATAGGGGAACTCACAAAAAGCCGAGAACAAATTCAAATTCATAAGTGTGGTATTTGATAAGGCACTCTGCAAAATATGGGTCATTACTAACAGCATCCAGGGAACTCAGCTAACCAAAGGAAGAGCACCACAATCAAGATAAAAGAATAGATTAGGGTAATTATAGTAAATCAGGATCCAAAACAAAAACAGAAACCTTACTATATTACTTGCATGAAACAAATAAAAGATCAAGTTGGTACTAAAACTCAGTAAAAAATGTCACTCAGTTCTGGAAATATGGCCCAAGACATTTGCTGAAATCGAAAACAACCAATTATGAGGCAAATTTACAATCACTTTAGGAAAAAGCCAACGTACAGTCTCAAAAATAAGGAATCCAAGTTGGATTGTTATAGCTTAATAGGTTTTAAACAAAAAATTGATAGGCGAAGTACACCAGAATTTTCATAAACAGCAAGTAAGACCTAATATAACTATAATTGCAGAATAATAACAAAAATAAGAATAATTTGCACTGCATTAATTTGGGGCCAATGAATTGTTTACATACATATTTTACAACAGTAAATGAAGTTGCACCATCAAACTCTAATGATCGGGGATGGAGTTATTACTTGACTTTGATACAGAATAAGAGGAAACTGTTGTTGACATTAAAGGCCATGTGGTTTCTAGTTGTGATTCCATTTGAAGACCTTTGTTGTTTCCTTCTCCCGAAGCTTCAGAGAAGAAGCTATGTTCTCCACTCTCAGATTTAAGTCCCTGAAGATACCTGTTTTGTTCAAGTGAAGTTATTCACAGTTCAAGGGATGAGGAATAACGGTATTGGCCGATAAGAATATAGGAGCAGTTTTGGACCACCAAATCTTGATGGGACGATCTAGATTTTTAACTTTAAAAACATTAACTAAATCAATTCCAAGCTGTTTTTTTTCCCACAGAACCATCAGCATAACATTGACAATTTGATATTTTTCTTATAATCTGAAACTTATAATTTCAGAGAACAACATGATATGATGTGTTGAAAAGAACAAAAAAATTCAGCTAAATTTGATAGTGCATGAAGAGAGAGTAACAAAAGAGCAAATGAAAATTTTTCTTAGCATGAATGAAAGGAATAAATAGGCACCAATACAAACATAGTTGTCCAGTTGAAGTAGTCATGAAAATATTGTGATTAATTTAGCATTAGGAGAGACCTTTTGCAAGCAATTCGAGAGCGCTGAAACGGAGGAACTGAGACACCTGAAGCCCAAAGGAGAAATGGCAGAGAGATGATGCAGTGGCTGGAAGAATAGTTGACGCTGCTGCTGCAAAGTTGCAACCTTTTTTAAAATTTGGCAAACCCAATGAATCCAAATAGTGTATGAATTTAAGATGACCTCAATCTGTGTGAATTTATTAATAGTAATAGGTTCATCTGAAACCCAATCTGTCAGCAACAATAACAACAAATTAATCAAAATGAACTGACACTCCCCGGAACTCATTTAAGCAAATTGTACGTTAACCACCTTCTATACAACTCTGCCTTCATCACTTAACAGCCCCCATTTGGTTGCAACTTTTTCAAAAGTTCAAAAGAAAATATAAATATGTAGTAATCACACATCACAGAATAAATACATAGGAATTTGATAGATTGATATCACACAAAGAGTAGATTGATTTCACACAAAGAGTTTGTGCTAAAATAAGTAACTTACATCATTACGAATTAGCTCTTCCTTTCCCACGACAGTCAAGCATGCATATCGAGAAGCTTGTCATAACTCTCGCTCACGAAGCTCCAAAGTAAATAGTAAATGGTGTTCAAACTTCAAAGCCTTTCGGTCATAAGGTTGATTCGACGGGTGACTATAACTGGGAAACTAAACACATTGATACATTAAAGAAGCATTCAAAAAAGGCTTACTAAACAAAGACAAAGCAATGCGGATATTTGTGGTTATATGTATATGCTAGTTGTGAAGGCTTTGACTCAAAAGAGAGCTCTACCTAAGGTTATAGTGTTCTTTTTGGAGGAAACCTAATATCATGGAAATGCAAAACGCAAACCGTGTTGTCAGATCCAGTGCAAAAGCTGAGCATCAAGTGACAGAAACTGCGCCCTATGAACTGTTGCTCAACCATATTAACAGTTGTAAAATTACATCCAATGAAACTTCTGTGGGCCTTAATGGGATTTATTCTGTTAGACTTGGGGCTAGTTAGTTAGGTTGAGGTTGAGTTAGTTAGAATAAACAGAGCATGTAGCCTATAAATTGGATTAAGGGTGGAGATGAGGGAGGCAAATAGTGAGATTAGTCAATTGGAGAGTTTCAGGTCTCTCGAATACCTGAGTTTGTGCATTCATTCAATATATATTTCCCATTTTTGATCCGGTTCCTATCACAATCAGATTGATTTACATATTACTTCAAATCCTATCTTTCCTTTGGAAAACTATGCAAATTTAGATTGATTGTCGCTTTAAACAGGAGAGGAAATAAACAGAAAATGGGCCTAACAGTAGGAGAACATAGGAAGCGGTTGGGAGGGAGCACTGCAGGAATAGAGGAAGAATTGAAAGCCTTTGGCTAGGGGGAAAGGGTTGTCACTGTTGTGGTATTCAGCCCTATTTAGTTGTCCATTTCTTTTGTTGGAGCATGGTATTTTGTGTCTTTTTTATTGGGGTTACATTCCAGCAGAAGATATATGGAGTAAGAAGCTGAATTCCACTGTTACTTATGAGAGGAGTTGATTCTATCAGAGTTTTCCCTTCTAAGTGTTGTAAAGAACTAATTAACTAATATCTCTCATTATTTTGAAGTTTTACCAATCTGATAGTTTCAGTGCCACAACCAGCATCATCAAAAATATTTGTGGGATTCTGGCCCCCAAAATAAATTCTAGTAAATTTATACAGAAGTGTAAGCATAAATACCTTTGGATATGAATGTAGAAGTGTTCTTTCTAGTTTCTTGTCAAGCTTTTTCAAAGACAACCCACTGGAAAAATTAACCACATATCAGTTGCAGTTAGGACAGAAGCTCTTGAGATCAAATCAATGTTAAAGCTCAACAAACAGAAAAAGAGATAATAATGCAGACATGAATATGTCCACCCTCTGTGGTATTAAATATTCAAATATTAATAATACCATTCAAAAGTCAAACAGACAAATAAGCTTCAAGATATAAAATAGATATTTCCAGCCAACCAGCTGCAATTAAAAATGCCAACCTTTCCTTCCAATGCTTCTACAACAGCAAGAGCCTTATTTGCAAGAGCTCCTGGAAAACTCTTAGACTGCAAAAGAAAATAATAAATGAGCTATATTTGAAGCATTAGTCTCAGATTTTACAAAAATGAGATTAATGCAAAACTCGATACCCAAAAAACAGAATAACATAATTATGCCAATTAGTGCCTTCTTCTTACTATTGGACACAGGAAGGATATAATTATTATTTAACTTTGAAGTAGCATCATTGTATCATAGCCTCATAGGGTTAATTATCTTAAGATTCATTGTAACTTTACGAAATTATGTTTGCTTTGATTACTCTTTTGTAAATTGTATTCATCCTGTATTTAAAAATCATTTCACTGAGTGCGCCGAATCACTCTTATTTTATATTTTCCTCCCAAATTTTACAATTACAGTTCTGTCTCCAAGAGTAAACGAAACAGACTCAGAATTTGGAGATTCTTGCACTTCAACTCCATTCTTTAATTTGTTGTGCTCATCCCGCAAAGGGTGAATTCATAGTGTTCTTAGACCTTATTAAACCTCAAGAAACATTAACAGATAACTTGCACAGTCCATATCTTAAAGAATTGAATGTGTAAATGTTACATTGTAGCAGTGTGGCACACAGTCACAGTCACATATGAAGCCATTATAAAACTATCTGAGAAAATCAAAGTAGGCATACTGCATACATCTATTCACAAACATTTTTGTTCACCATAAGAAAGAAAATTAAGGCAATGTAATGAAAACATCTTTATCTACTCTAATAAAAAATGAAATCCAAATCAATTAAACAATCATTGAATTTGGGGGGGGGGGGGGGAATACTCATCTCGCCCATCAGTAGCCATACACATTTAGAAAAAAATACTTTTAGCAGCAACCCCACCATACCATCTCTGAAGCAATGAAATTGCATTATAATAACCTGCATAAAACCAATATAACTCACCCCCAAGAAAAATATCATTGATTTACATGCTTAATTCTTAGGAAACAAAGAATAAGTTCCATACCAAGCTTGTGCCAACCCGAATAATGGGAACACCAGGTGCATAATGCTTCAACTTCAGAATCCACTGGAAATGAATGTGCAATTTATCATCAATAGTGAATTAATATACACAATAAACCACTCATTCCTGTTTATATAAAAACCTCACATTCATATCAAAGGGAAATGCATTTTAAACTCACATTAAACGGCAAGAACATCAAATTAAGTATCATACAAAGACGAACATCAAATTAAGTATCATACAAAGACATCTAAGTGATTCGTTTTCCAAGCCACCATTTAAAAAAATGGAGTCGTACTATCTTGGTACACCATAGTATCGACCAATATAAATACACGAAGTTAATAATAGTCAGTAATAGTTTAAGTTATACATGTACTGGCTGCTCAAGATTTTGTCCAAGAAGATCATTCTAAGGATAGTGAACTTAAACTTGAACTTGGACCAAGTACAGATGCATGCACACAAAAACCATCAAAACAAAGATATCAAACAACTCAATATTTAGTGCTTTGGAAGCTGACCATACGTAACTTTTGTGGGCTCCAAATAATGCAACTGATATGGATCAATTCAACAAAGTGCTTATGGACTTGGTGGACAGCTCGAGAAGTATGGATTATTATCAAACAAATGTATAGATCATTAAAATGTGTAAAGACCTTTCCAAGACATATTTTCACCATATTGCATCAAACATTCACCAACCGGACCGTGAAGATGATAACCAGTAGCAAATTAAACAGAAATTACACTTGAGAGACATCGACAACTGAAGAGAGAGTGAATCTGCAGAAGAAAAGTGAATTCTTGATTCAACCAACTGCAAAATTAGCAATTAGACCATAGCATTGCCTTCTCCTGCAACTTGCAGCAGATCATTACCTACAGGGATATCATAAGAAAGGAAATATTGATAACAAATTAAAAATACGCTACCACATAATATGTATCTAATCAAATCAACTTATGTTTGAGCATTAGTATTTTGGTTGACAAAGTCAGATATATACACTTAAAAAGGTAAGAACTACTTGATGACCACTACAGATCAACTACACCAATTTTTTCATGTGTGGCTGATAAAACCACACAAAAAGAAATGTGATTAATAAGATATATAAAATAGCTTTCATGTTCAAAATAGAATTCAATGAAGTAACCAGAAAATAACTCCAAAGCAAAAGGAATTTTTTGAAGAGGGAAAAACATGGGCAGTGGATTGCAATGACAATCCTAGAAGAGAGAATTATTGATAAGAGGAGACAAAGCAAATCCTTCCTAAAGAAGAGTAATGCAAGTAACTCTAGAGATGCAGGTGTGGCAATTAGATTATCAATTAATCATTGAAACCTTCAAAGAGCAATGGAAGTAACTATAAGCATAATAATATAATACAATAACAGAAATCTATATCATCTTCACCACCACACACACCCTCACCACAAATCCAGAACCAGTAAAGAAAATCTATATCATCATATTAAATTGGTTGGACTTGGAGGAGCAATTTGGATCCAACACCTTTAACGAATAATTGTACGGCAAAGTAATAGTAATTGAGACGGTTGTGCCTTTATCTCAAGAAAATGAATGTAGATTTTTAATGCTACAAAATAAGTTACTGTTGATCTTCATGATTGCCATTATTTTCAAAGTTAACTTTTACCTGATAGAAGCTAAATACCACCAGCTGCATAAATATTTTAGCATTGAAGGAATTATAAACAAAAGATATAAATAAGTTGCAAGCATGGTCAGTCAAATCAAATAGTCAGATGAGGCATGGAAATGGAAAAAATTACAGACACAAACCAAGCAATCCAATCCTTGCAAATGAGCATCCAGCTATCCACTTAATTTGAGACCGGAAAGCATAAACTAGTTATAATAAGCTATCATTAGAAACGCGAAAGCATAAATCACCTTGAACAACCTATCATTAAAAAGTTGAAAGCATATTGCACCTTGAATGATCTATGATGTCAACTTCTACAGATGGCGAGTTCTGGAGTATGAAGTCCACAATTCTATCAGAGAGACCAACTTTCTCTATCAGCAAAAAAGGGTAAAATCTTAGGAATAGGAACATTATTATTAAATATTACTTACTATATGAAATGGATGAAATACAGAGACCAACTTCTTTATCAGTAAAACAATTTACAGGCATAATTTACACTACAAACTACACTATAATTATAACAGGTGCTTCAAAAAAAAATTATAGCAGGTAATGTCTTTAGATATGTTTATCAATTGTTGTTATGTAGCTCCAAACTACACTTAAACAATTTACAGGCATTATTATTATGTAGCTCCAATAAATGAAAAAGAGGAAAATCTTCATTCTACATTTCCATCCAGGATACCAAATGAATCTATCAATTACATAATATAACATGCATCATATATAACTCCTTCCCTTTCATTTTGTGAACATCAAAAGGATATCAGAACCCTAACCACCTTAATGATAAGTGCGCTAACCCTAACCACTGCATAGATCATTTTTGTTAGAAATCACATTCTTCTAGAAAAGACTACAATGATAAAGGGAAAATTTCTAACAAACTTACCTTTAAGTTCACAAATTTAACTACAGAAAACCCAAAGATGCAAGATTTGATGATGGGGTGGTATCTAAGACTATAACCATCGAGTAGAAGTCACTTCTAAACCCAATCTCTATACGCTTACCCTTTTCTTCTGAAAAAGGTTACATACAGGCAAATATTCCCAGTGTTTTTCAGTGTGCGTGCATTTTTTGTAAAGAAATCTAAGTTACCAATTGTTCTCGTTCAATCATTTCACAAGAACATAAAGATAGAGATCCAAATAAAGAAACAAAATAAAGCACAATGAAACCAAACAAACAACAACAAATACGGCTACATATTAAAGAGATACTCACACTGAGAAGCAAGCTGGAAATAAAAAGTCGATACATAGTTGAAGTCTCTAAAACATCCTTAGAAGCCATTCTAGCATAAGGACTTCTAACATGGAACTTAAACTTGCCATTTCTACCCACATGGATCCCATCGACCAATGATCTAGAATTGAGTACTTGAGGACCAAACACAATATTCAGTTCACTAAACAAAGGGTCAAACCGGAATTGCCTCACCCATTTCATACCACTAAGCATGGCTTCCAAAACCCGAGTATCAACCAAAGAGAACACACCGAAAACCCCCAAAATGACCTTGTCTTGTCCACTACTCTGTACAAAAGAAGCCTCAAAACCAGCATCTTCAATTGCATTAACAATATCTTCTTTGCTAATCACGTTGGGATAATACTCAACTTCTCCCAAACAAGTAGCTAAAGCCACCACCGCTTTTTTCACTCCCGATATGTTCCTCAAAATGCCTTCAACGGAGTTCACGCACGCCGCACAAGTCATCCCAGCAATCGTGAATTGCCCAACCACCGTGCCGCCACCGTCTGGTTTGGATCCAACCGAACTGGGTTCAGGTAAGATCTCAGCTTCAAAACCTGCATCTTCAATTGCATTCTTAATGTCTTCATCCTATGGTTCACAAACACACCCCACTAAATCAGTAGCTAAACACTTTCACAAATCCAAGAACGAAGAATCAAGAACCTGCTAAAACAAAAACAAAAAAGGCTAAAAGAGAGAAACTTCAAACCTTGACGATGTTTTGGTTGAAAATGACATCGGCTTTATTCTGGAGCAAGGCGACAGAGGCGTGGATGACGCCGTCGTCGGACTTTAGAGCCGCTTCGACAGAGTTAGAGCAAGCGGCGCAAGTCATGCCGGAGATTCTAACCTGAATCCGCTTCGTTCCGTCGTCAACGTCATCTTTATCGTAGGAATCCAGAAGGCGTACATCCTCGAGATCGCCGGAGTCGTCGCAGCTACAGAAGAGGGAGTTACGGAAGAGGGAAGAGAAAGATGGATGGAATGATGAAATAGAAATAGAGAGAAGAGGAAAGCTTCTGAGAGATGAGAGAATGGAAGACGTGTTGGGCATGCAAAAAAAGAAAAGGTAAGGGCAAGCCACGTGGTGGACACATTGCGGCGATCAACTGGCTGGAGAATTGGAGGGAAACAGGGGGCTTTGGCGGGAATGGAGACTACCATTGGATGTTTATTCTTTGATTAAGTTTACCTCCTTTTCTTCTTGGTTAACCCAAATGGGCCTTAACAAAGGGATGGATGATAGACGAGATTGGCGCGTGAGTCGAATAAATCATAAAGTGGTAGGCTAATTAGAATCAATGGCAGAGTAAGTATAAATTTTACGGGTGGTACAATATGTAGAAAAATAAATATGATTTTTGAATATATTAAATTTAATCAACAAATAAAAAATTGACAATGTTTTACGCCTACAAAATGTAAATTAAAGCAACAAGAAAATAAAATAAAAAACCAACAATATATAGTTATTTAGGTATGTTGAGCTTGATGATGTTTTAAGGAATCAGATTCATCTATAATTGATGTCGTTCTAAGCAAATTAACAATATATTTTTCAATGTAAATGACCAAGTTATCTAAAAAAGCTACTTATCCATTGAACTAGGCTTAATCTGATTGTCAGGGTAAACCTTCCACCTCAGAATATGCAGGTGATCTATTCGCTTTAGGTACGGGCACTAGCCACCTTTGGCAATGACTGTGGGATCGCCGTACCCACCAGCAATTATTTTTCCAAGCATGCTCCTCCTTAACAATTTGTGCAACGAAGTTGTATTTCCTTTCTTACCCATGGTAGGTACTCTTTTTGTCTTCATATATAAGCAATTTTTTGCCTAGTCATGTTATCAAATATAAGCATATGAAAACTTTTTTAGCTAATGTACTAAATTTATCCTTATTAATTGCTCCATTTTTTTTCTTTTTTCAGTACAAGTAACTTTAGTTTCTTGACTTTTGTTTCATTTTTAGTGCCCAAAAAGAGTTAATAAAGATAATTTAAGAATCATACTTTTTAATTGTTCTTAAAGATTGTGCATAAACGTGTAACGCCTTTTGCTCATATACAAAAAGCAGAGTGTGAGCACTTTGTGAGTTTAGCCTACCATATTTGCAGGAACGAAAAATATATTTAAGCCTTATTTATATTTATCATAAACAATATAGTAAAATAATAATCATTAAACAATAACTAAATAAAATAGTATCAAAATAGTATCACGTGTACACAAAAGCATTTGGATAAGATGGTATGGGTCTCTTCCAACTCAACCAAGGTCCTGGATTCGAATCCAGCCTTGAGCATACAGTAGTGTTAAATCTCTTGACGGAGAGGTTTACCGGCCATTGTGCTCCTTCCCCGCTCGAGAAATTAGTCACAGCAGTTGCAATGTTACAGAGTTTTATTAAGAAAAATGTCAAAAAAATCATTTTAAAAAATGAATAAAAAATAAATATGACGTACCTGGTGATTTGACAATTTAGTCATAAAAAATGACATGACATGTGCTGATATAATATTCTGCTAGCCCCGTAAGCATTAACTTAAAAGATAACTTAAAAGACAACTTAACAAGAGAGATAAAAGTGCAAATGGAAAAATATACCAGAGCTAAATCGAAGAAACATTTATTTGGAAATCAAATTAAAAGCCCCGTATTTTTTTGACAAACGAAGCCCGTATTTAACCAAATTTTTATCATCAATTTCAAATAATTGTCGATCATTATTGGCAAAAATAAAAATAAAACTAATTTGTCTATTATTATCTGCACCCCTGATTTTTTATGTTTCCAGCTCCATATCTATTCTGGGCTTTGGCCCACTTCTCTGTTACCATATTGTTGACAAAAAACCAAGGGTTTTTTTGGTACCCCCACAGTTCTCCCATATACCCCCACAAAATATGATATTTCCAGAATGCCCCTTAGAGTTACAACTAACGGATTTATCTATTTTAAACATAAATTATTCACACAACATACAACATCGTCACGTGTTAACGAATATCTACACACTAAACGGAGCAAAAAGACAACCGATATTCATATCTATTTTATTTTTAAATTTTTTTTTTAATTTTTTAACAGATTTATCACTTTTATTTATTAATTATTTTACAAAACGGATTTATCTATTTATTAGATAAATCCGTTTTGAAAAAATTCAAAACAGATTTATCTAATAACAGATAAATCCGTTATTAAAAAATAACAAAAACAGATTTAAGTATTTCTTAGGTAAATCCGTTTTGTTATTTTAGAAAACCAGATTTATCTAATTAAATATAAATTCATTTTTGGTTTTTTCCAAAAACGGATTTATATTTAATTAGATAAATCCGTTAAGTGGTTTTACCGAGGAGTATTCTCGGAATATCAAATTGTGTGGGGGTATAAGGGGGAACTGTGGGGGTACAAAAAAAAAAACCAAAAACCTATTTTCTATCTCCTTAAAATTTTAAAAAAAAAATCGACCAATTTTTTTTTTCTTTCTAAAATTACATTTCCATCTAACAATTTAAAAAAAAAAATATTCAATTCAAAAGTAGGACGCGAGCAGTGACATTATTTCGTCAAGTTATTATTATTTTTTTTTCACTTGATTGGATCTTGCCCAAATGTATTAGTGAAGTAGTGCAAATTGAATATATGCTCAACCATTTATGCTACCTTTATACTCGTAAAATATGAAAGATTTTGGGAACCATGCATATATAGCTCATTGAAAATTGAAGCTCCGGTTAAATGCATATTTGCAAATTTTCCAGGTACGCATGAATTCAAGCATTCGTTAGAAACTATGTTATCCTCAACCATCATAGCTAGCTACCCCAATTTTTTTTCTATAAATTGCCACGCAATTTGTGTTTGTATAATATCCTTAGAAATTTCATAAAACTTGTGCAACTCTTTTTAGCGTGTCTATTATAATCACTTGAAATATGGGTGGCAAAGGTGGTAGTGGAGGTGGTTCTGGCAAGGGTGGTGGTGGCGGTGGTGGTGCAAAAGGTGGCGGTGGTGGAAATTCAAGCAAAGGCTCAGGTGGCAGTGGGGATTCTATGAAAGCACCTGGTGGTGGTGGTGGATACATCTCACGGGGTGCATTTGAGAGCAACCCTCAGGGCTACTTTAGTGGCCTGCACTCAGCTGACAAGGCCAACAAGTAGTCCAATTTGTTTTGACTGTTTACATAAAAATACTACTATGTCTATGTAGTGGTGATTTAAGTCACAAATATCGCCATAAATAAAAGTGTAGTCTTTTTTAATAGAGCTTGTTTGATTGACTAGTTTTTGAAAATTGCTTTTTTATCATTTGGATATCTATAGTGTCCAGACGCTTTCAACAAAAAACTAATCTCTGTTTGTGCTTGAGATCAAATTTTGCACTAGTCAATATCTAGTTTGTCCACTGCAATCGAATCTGAGAACACCAGGTCCACCCTCTGCGTTCCAAGGTAGATTAAGCTACTGGGCAACGGTGTTGGTTAGTTTTTGTTTTTTTACCAATTCGTTAGTTTTTCAAAATTGTTTAATAACAAAGAAAATAACAAACAGTGTTATAAAATATAAAATAGTTTTACAAAACAAAATAACCAACCAAGTTTTTTCTTGTAAAAAAAACAATTTTTTTTGACCAAATCCAAACAAGTTTTTAAAAGCACCTTTTGCAGCAAACAAGTTTTTAAAAGGCGAATATCTCCCAGGATCCTTTAACTTATTTTCAGATAACGAATACGTCCCTTATGTTTTATTTGTAACGAATACGTCCCTTATGTTTTAAAATCGTTGCACTGTAATTACCCTTTTTTGTAATTTCCGTTTGACTCCGTTACAAAAATGTCTAGTTGGCTATTAGTTGTCTAGGTGGCTATTATTTGTCCTTATCTGGCATTAGTGACTTACACATCATTAATCCACCTAATTTCTAATTAATTTTTTGACATAAATTTCATTTTAAATTTTATTTCATTTGAAACAAATAACGTCGCTCACAGATCTAAAAAAACCACTATAATCAGTGACTGAATCTGAGATCAACGAGAACAACGAATGAATGATTCTACAGCCATGGCGAAGGAATCGAGAACCCAATCCGTAAGAAGGAGGCTCCGCTATGGCTCCATTAGTACTACCTGTTCCCTCTTCTCACTTCGCCAATTCTTCTGGGTTGGCGTGAGATGCAAACCCTAGAATAGAAAAAGAAGAAATTGGTGTTGAAAACGTCTAACTCTGGACATGAAGATGGATATGCCATAAGGGAAGGTGTGAACACCTCAGAATTTTTTTATTTTTAATTAAAATTAATTAAAACATAATGAATCAGAAACTATAATTGCCACGTAAAAATAAATAATTGACACATAGGCACCCTAACAGCCACATATACATTTTTTGTAACGTAGTCAAACGGAAATTACAAAAAGGGTAACGGTGCAACGATTTTAAAATATAAGGGACTTATTCGTTACAAATAAAACATAAGAGATCTATTCGTTACCTGAATATAAGTTAATGGACCTTGGATGGTATTTTGCCATTTTAAAAAAAACCAAACAAGTTTTTTCTTGTAAAAAGCGAATCTAGGAGACTCTAATTTTTTTTTGACAAAGAAGAGATTCTCTTTTGTTTTTGACAATGAGGAAAAGATTCTCTTAATTGTTATAAGTTGTCCAAGGCTTACTTTTAACTGATAGTAATTTTATATCCAGTTTATCATGCTTTCTTTTATACTCCACTAGCTTTTCCCGCGTAGAAGTCAATGAAAAATAAATTAATTCACCCTTTGTCTTTTTTTTACGTGTAAATGATTTCATTAGAACCCTCTAATATCGGAGGCCAAGGATAAAGCAATACAAAGAGGAATATCCTCAATCCAAATAGATTTAGAGTTATAAAGGGCAAATTTAGCTAACTGATGAGCTACGAATTAGCCCCTCTTCTAACATGCAATAATTGAAAAGTACTAAAAAATTTGAGATTTCGCTACATTCATCAAATATTCTTTTAAAGTAGGAACACATCTCCTTGGAAGTATTGAAGTCAGTGACCATCTACATTTAAAAGAAACAAAGTAGGGATCTGATGGTCCACTAAAAGATCAGGCTACAGCTGCAAAAAGTGAGCCAGAATGATCTCTCACAGCAGCACCAAAGCCCCCATTTATTATTTACTGGCCAGCAACATCAAAATTAATTTTATAAGTACCTACTGAAGATGGTTTGCCCCCGAGACTTTCTCTTCCCTCCCCACGACAACTTACTACAACCACATTTGGTAATCCAAATTTATTCCTCCACTTTTCAGTATCTTTTTTCCTTGTTTTTGGAAGAAAAACAAGGCTAGAGCCTTTATCTCTAATGGTTTTTTTAGAGCTCGAACTGTACGCTGATTCGCAAGTCCACGACAATTCCATGTTATGAAATTCATTTGTTACCAAACATATTTTCTGAAAATTTCTCATAAGGAGAAAAACCCTACCACTTAGGAGAAAATCACGGTCAAAGAGGACCGACATATTAAGCCACTGTGGAAGAGAGAGATGAAACGAGCAGCAAATCAACTAGAAGGGGAAACATACCACCGAAGATTGAGAAAACGAAGCAGCACTGTGGCACTAGATTCTCACATTGCTAGGTGGATTGTATGGCGCTAGGGTTCCAATAAGAAGAACTTTCCGTCTTTAGGAATCTCTGAGGAGAGGAATTACATTTGGTCCAATAGAAACTCCTTAGCAATATTCTAAGAAACAATCGAAGGCTAGATGCGAACCAGATAGTTGTGGAGCATGATTGTCGAAATCAGTCACCCTTTGTCGTTTTAAATCAAGGTTGAAAAAGAAAAAAAAATCAAGAATTAACTATGTGGTTTCTCCATAAAATGAAGTACGTACTTTCAATACCTTGGTTTCTTTCTATTTGTCTGATTGGTTTCTTTTTATTTGTCTGATCACACTTGTTTTTCTCTATTATAAATTGTTAAGAGTATACTTAAGAAACATATGTAATTATTTTTAAATAACCAAAGTAACAAAAAATGACTTGCAAAGAAAGTAACAAAAATGGAATATATATCTTGTTAAAAACGATAACTAAAAAGAATAATATGTAGTGTAAGTGAAGGTAAATCCTGCGGTGGGTTAATTTCATAAACAAGAGAAAACAAATTAGGGTTAAGTTTTTAGACACTTTCATTTCCCCTTTTGTTATAAACGGATACTGATAAGATCAGTGTAAGCCTTAACTGCACGGGTGAAAAGAAACATGTGGGAGACATCGAACATTGCAAGATATTTAGTAGCAATTTTAAAAAATTTTTTTACTAAAGGCAAAAAAAAAGTATCTATGATATTTTCACCTAAGAAAAATAATATAATTTTTTACGAAGTAAACAATTTATGACAAAAAAAATTAAATCCTAAAATCGCATTAGCTTTGTGTCATTAGAGAGGAATAGTAAAATTATGAAAATATAAGAATAAAACTAGCATTAATTTTTTTATAACTCGCTTTTTAGTTACAAAAGAGAAGAATAAAAAAGAAACTAAAGTCTCACAAAGGCACACCCTACAACAACACCAATGATATGCTCATAAATGTGTTGGCGGAGTATCTACCCAAACCAAAGAATCATAGTTGTTCGCTTCGAGCTTTGCAAGAAAATCTACACAAGCATTTTTCATTCTTAGAATGAATGATGAAGATGGACTACCAAGTCTCGTTGCAACACATTTGACGAATCTCATTACCATATTTATGATACTTGGAATTGAGAAATGAGTCTCAACTCTCAAAGGACACTGTGAAGAAGTGTCATTAACTTAACATGCATAATATTAGAGTATTCTATTAATCCGTAATACTGTTGGTTAATTTGATGAATTCGAGATCACTTGGATAAATCTGAAGTCGTGTTAATACACTTTCAGATTGAATCAATTTCGGGGTTCAACCAAAATGTTCAATCGGATAAAATCAGAAGAGTATTCTTGTTCAAGAGTTTTGTTGTTTTTGTTATTTTTCTCCTCTGTGTGACTTTCTGAACCAAAATGAATATATATGATCAAAGAACCAACGGTCATTGGCGGTTCATGGAAGTTACACGCGAAATTTCGACGCGCAACTGCTCTTAAATTTCGACGACAACTGCCTTTGTAACAGCCATTGCTTCGACAGCGTAACTGCTGCGTATTACGACAACGCTTCATATTTCGACAAAGAAATGAAGGGCAACTTCGACAAAACTTTGTACTTCGACAAACAGAAAAGGTTTTATAGTCGAAGTCCAAGCGCAGTCGAAATCCAAGCGTTTACAGTTGAAGTCCAAGCGGAAGTTCTAGTCGAACATTTCCATACTACTTCCAAGTATCGCCTAAACCTTAGATCTCTTTATTACGTTAAATCAAGCGTGCACTCTTGTTTTAACATAATAAAGAGATCAATTACACTAAAACATCCAACAAACCTCCCCTATTTTAGTGTAATTATTGATCACTTTACCAAAGTCACAATTTACATCAAACTGCTGCATAAATGAAATATCGTGACGATTGAATTTCATCTTAGCAAATTACACATTTCAAATATTCGAATATCAGGGTGTCACTAAGGATTGAACCCTTTTTATTCATAATGAATACATGAAGGTAATCTGCACAATAGTTTATAACATCACTCTTTTTCGACACTAGTTTACTAGCCTGTGTCCCTATCCTTCATAAGCATATCAAAGCCAAGTCCTAGCTTCTTGAAGCGGCTAAACTTCATGCTCACATAGGTAGTCCTTTTCTTCTTGCACCTGCAAATGTAATTTTTCAAAAGAACCATTAAGAAGTTATACTTCAACCTCCTTAACTCGCAGAACCGAACACATACCTTTGGGATATTTTCAATGATGTGTTCCAATCTCTTCATGTTAGGCTTTCCACATTGAATTCAGCACCTAATGTAATATTAGATGGGAATTGGGTATCTTAACATAAGAGATTTCAAATGGACTTTAATCCTAATCCCACAGCCGACCTTTTCACAAGATCTCTGCTTAACCCTTTGGTTAAATGATCGGCCAAATTATGCTGAGTTCTCACAAACTCCACTGATATCACACCATGCATGATTAACTCCCGAACCATGCTGTGTCTAACACCCAAGTGTCTAGACTTCCCATTATACACTTGACTATATGCCTTAGCCAAAGTAGCCTGACTATCGCACCTGATAGACATGGGAGGTATAGGTTTGGGCCACAATGGAATCTCATATATCAAATTTCTTAGCCACTCAGCTTCTTTACCAGCTGCTGCTAAAGCCACAAATTCAGATTCCATTGTTGAATTTGTAATGCAAGTCTGTTTCTTGGATGCCCAAGAAATAGCACCTCCTCCAAGGAGGAATACCCAACCACTTGTGGATGAATGATCTTCCATATTGGTTATCCAACTTGCATCAGAATATCCTTCAATAACAGAAGGAAAGCCAGTGTATGTCAAACCATAGTCAATGGTTCCCTTTAAGTACTTGAATACTCGGTTCATAGCTTGCCAATGATGTGTACTAGGATTACTTGTAAACCTACTAAGTTTAGCAACAGCATAGGCTATATCGGGCCTAGTACTAATCATTGCATACATGAGTGATCCTATAGCCCTTGAGTATTCAAGTTGAGACACTGCTACACCTGTATTAGGTAATAGTTTCAGGTTAGGATCAATGGGAGTACTCACCGGAGAACAATCTTTGAAATTAAATTTCTCCAATATCTTCTCAATGTAATGTGATTGAGAGATGGAAATACCATTGTTTCCGCGTTTGATCTTTATTCCTAAGATCACATCCGCCTCCCCCATGTCTTTCATATCAAACTTAGAAGACAAAAATGCCTTAGTTTCATCAACTTGATCTTGGTCGGTACCAAAGATCAACATGTCGTCTACATACAAACAAATGATAACTCCTTTGCCATGAGTATCAAACTTGCTGTATAGACATTTATCTGCTTGGTTTAGAACAAAACCACTAGACAACACAACCTCATCAAACTTTTGATGCCATTGTTTAGGTGCTTGTTTCAAGCCATAAAGAGATTTCATCAGTTTACACACCTTATTTTCATTTCCAGGCATAACAAACCCTTCAGGTTGTTTCATGTATATCTCTTCATCCAATTCGCCATTTAAGAATGCAGTTTTCACATCCATTTGGTGAATTACCAGATTGTGGATAGCAGCGAGTGCTAACAACAATCTAATAGTGGATATCCTAGCAACAGGAGCATATGTATCGAAAAAGTCAATACCCTCCTTTTGCCTAAATCCTTGGATGACCAATCTGGCCTTGTACTTGTCAACGGTACCATCCACTTTCATCTTTCTCCTAAAGATCATCTTACATCCTAGTGGCTTACACCCTGGAGGTAAGTCAACCAATTTCCATGTGTTATTTTGCATGATGGAATCCATCTCACTTTGGACTGCTTCTTTCCAAAACCCAGCATCCCTTGAAGCCATTGCTTCACCAAAAGTCTTTGGATCTTCATCAACATTAAAGCAATATTGATACTGAAATTCAACTTCATTCCTTGATCCTTCGACCAAATAGAGTTGAAAGTCATCACCAAATGACTTAGCCTTTCTTATTCTCGTACTCTTTCTAGTTTTAGTACTAGTCGAAGGTTGGTCCTCATTATTAACTGAGACCTTCGACATGGAATTCATGTCCTTTGGTCTAGGTATAGATGTAAACCTTTGTTCATCAAAGATTGCATCCCGTGACTCTATAACTGAGTTCACAGCAACAGAATCATTAGATTCTAGCACATAGAATCTATATGCTTTAGAGTGTTCAGCATATCCAATAAATATGCAATCTATACCTCTTTCACCTAAGGTTTTCCTTTTAGGTTCTGTAAGTCTGACTACAGCCCTACATCCCCAAATTTTGAGATAACTCAAATTTGGTGTCTTTTTGTGCCAAAGTTCATATGGGGTAACCTTATTCCTTTTGTTAGGAATTCGGTTCAACAAGTAACAGGCTGTCAACATAGCCTCACCCCAAAATCCTTCACTTAAACCAGAATAAGATAACATGGAATTCACCATTTCTTTCAAGGTTCTATTCTTCCTTTCGGCTACACCATTTTGTTGTGGTGTATAGGGAGCAGTTGTTTGATGTATTATTCCGGTAGATTGGAAATAAACCGGATCATAATATTCACCTCCCCTATCCGTACGAAGAGATTTGATTAGCCCATTTTGATGAAGTTCTACCTCTTTCTTATAAATTTTAAATTTATCAAGAGCTTCATCTTTTGTATGTAATAAATATACATAACAATACCTTGATGCATCATCAATAAAAGTAACCAGGTACTTTTTATGGCCTAATGATGGAGTAGCATGCAAATCACACAAATCACTATGAATAAGGTCTAAGACTTTAGTTTCACTTTTAACATCCTTAAAAGGTTTCCTAGTGATCTTGGTTAACATGCAAGTTTTGCATTTTTCAATGTTCATATCAAAAGGAGGAATCATATTTGTTTTTGACATATCTTTTAATCTTTTGTAATGAACATGTCCTAATCTAGCATGCCAAATTTCAGATTTTGTCATATTATTTATTGAACTACACGAGACCATACAAACTGATTTATGAACAAAAGGAACATCAATGTTTAATTTAAACATTCCATTACAACGATAACCAAATCCAACAAACGAACCATGTCTTGACAAGATGTACTTGTCACTTTCAAGTACTTGCTTGAAACCACAATTATTTAAAATCATACCAGATAATAAGTTCTTACGAATACCAGGTACAAATAAAACATTATCCAAGTACAAACTTTTTCCGGAAGTAAAAACTAAATTAACACAACCTAATCCTAGGATTGGTTCAGTCGCAACATTGCCCATCTTCACGATAGATCCATCATCAATTGGTCTAAATTCCTTAAACCAACGACGATCTTTGCACACATGGCTTGTTGCTCCCGAATCAAACCACCAAGCAATGTCATCATCCTGCACATAGAATGCATCAGATATTAGTGATACATAATTTGAATTCGTATTCGAATTAAAATTATTCACTACCATCTGACCTTGTTGCTTTTCTGGATCCTTAGACCCACTTGGACCAGCCTTGTTCTTTCCTTTGAACACACGGCAATCCCTCTTCAAATGACCAGGTTTTCCACACTTCCAACATGACAATTTTGTCTGTTTGTTTGGACCATTGTTCTTATTTCCTTGAAATTTTCGTTTCTTACCTGTACCATTGTAATTCGACTTAACTGTTCCACTTTCCTCTACCATATTAACGGAAGAGGAACCTGCTACATTTTTGTTATTGACTTTGTCAATTTCCTGAGCCCTCAGCGACTCCTCAATCATGAAATGACTACCCAGTTGGACCAGAGTCAATTCATCCTTCTTATGTTTCAATGTATGCTTGAAATCTTTCCAAGAAGGGGGCAGTTTATCAATTATTGACGAAACTGCGATGGATTCATCCATCTTCAAGTCATGTTGTTTAAACTGACCCAAAATCCGTAACAGTTCATTGTATTGTTCCATAACAGGCCTCGAATCAATCATCTTATAGTTAAAGAAATTACTCACCAGAAATTTATTACTTGAAGCATCTTCTGCCATGTACTTGGACTCAAGCGAATCCCACAGTTCCTTGGCAGACTCAGCATTCTGGTATATATCAAAGAGAGAGTCAGACATACCGTTCAGAATGTGCCCACGACAAATGTAATCATCGTTTTCCCATTTGGAGCGCTTCCTTGTTTGCTCCAGAGTTTCATCTTCCATAGTCTCCGGCATTGGTGTACTCAACACATACACCGTCTTCAATGTTGTCAAGAGAAAGTGCATCTTCTTCTGCCATCTTCTGAAATCTTGTCCTTCAAACTTCTCCAATTTCGCAAACTGACTTGTCATTTTCGAATTGGTGTTCGTCATCTCGAATTTAATGAGAATTGATTCAATCTTTTGTTGGTTAATTTGATGAATTTGAGATCACTTGGATAAATCTGAAGTCGTGTTAATACACTTTCAGATTGAATCAATTTCGGGGTTCAACCAAAATGTTCAATCGGATAAAATCAGAAGAGTATTCTTGTTTAAGAGTTTTGTTGTTTTTGTTATTTTTCTCCTCTGTGTGACTTTCTGAACCAAAATGAATATATATGATCAAAGAGTTATATCTTTCTCTCAAAGCATTAGAGGGCTTTTGGGTGTTCATAGATTATTTTTGTAGGAGTACAAAATTATCACGATAAATTAATCTCTGCAAAGAATAGGGGACAATGCAGAAGAATTTGAATTGGACTACACTAGGAAACTTTTTTTGGTTACAAAAAAAAGTTTAGATATTTCATGCATTCACACCCACCAACCACACTTTATTAATCATCCGTAAATATCACAAGTTGGAACGATTGGGCGCATGATAGGTCGTGAAAATTGAAGCTCATGAGGTATGCGTGAAAATTTAAGAGTTTTCATTTTCCAAGTCGTGTGGTATGCGTGAATCGATGCCACTCATGAGGTTAGGATAGGAGGAGAGCTTAATGTTCACCACTTCAATTCTATAAATAGCCATATAACCACTTCAAATTCTTACTCATCCCCTACCCTGATTTACCTTCTTAATAAGTTTATTCTCTCTCTCTCTCTCTCTCTCTCTCTCTCTCTCTGTTTAGGTTTTTTTGAAGCATGGGCAGTGGTGGCAGCACACTTGGAGGTGGTAACAGTAACTCCAACAAAGGTCCAGTGATGAAAGCTCCTGGTGGAGGTGGGTCCTACATTTCAAGAGAGGTGTTTGAGAAGAATCCTAAGAGCTATTTTACTGATTTGCGTGCTGGACAAAACAAGGAGACTCAGACAAGCAGTTGTCACATTATGTAATATACTAATATCTATAGTCTATAATAATACAATGATGCTTTATGGAATTTGTAGTAAGTTCTGGATAATATAAGAACTAGTAATCTTAGCTTTGTGTTCTAGTTAATTAACACACTGCATGCTGTTCCATCATTGAGTATTGTGTTACTTTGTTGGTTCTTCATCTATATGCTTTTTTTTCTTTCGTACATCTCTTTTTTCTTTCTTACTGCTTGTTTTGGTTTTGTTCAAAATAATTGACAATGTAGATCCTCTTTAGTTCAGAATAAGTACCATAGCATATTTTGCTGTTGTTTTCGATAGCCAGATTGAAATTCAACAGAAGTTATAGAGAATTAAAAAACAAGTTTTTTGACAAAGTATAAATCATGTAAATGGGAAATCGATTCAGCAGATCAAATAGTAGTTGCGGTTTAAGTTTAAACACAGCTTCCAATGTGGAAAACTTACGCACATATTTACAAGCACATCCTAAAAAATACAATAAGACATACAAATATTCACAATAATATCAATTCTAGCTTAATAATACATTTTTATGCTCCTACACCCTGAATAAATAACCTAGCTAGCTAGAAGCTATATACTTACAAGAGAATATATACATATATATATATATATATATATATATATATATATATCATATGCATATATAAACAAGGAGAGAGACAAGGAAGATGGTAAGAGAACCAGTGAGAAAGACAAGTCCGATAAGACCACATGCCAATCCCATAATCTCTGTGAACTGCAATACCATACAATCTCCCTTGTGCTCACTGTCATAGTTACGCTCATAATTCCACCCACATGTATGTTTCAGTGTAAGCCTCTCCTCCATCTTACTTACTTGTTGAATTCTTTCCCTTAACACACTCATGTTTGCATCAACATTGTTGGCTGGCTTCCCTGCCAAAGAAAAACAGACAATCCATAAAAAAAAACACTAATTACAACATGTACTACATATGCGTCTCATTTATAAGCAAAAGTTGAATAATAGAAGTCGATGTATTTAGTTCAAATTTGCTTTGACCAACTTTTGCTTATAATGAGAGACTAGAGGGAGTACTAATATAACAGAGAAGAGAATGACTTGTTGAGAAGAACAAACAAGCTTAGAGGGTTATCTTTAATTTTTCCTAAGAAGTCAAGAACTTATGCATGAGTATTAAAGTTGCTACTAGTGCATATATAGATATACATGCATATTAAATTCGATATGTAAGAGGAATTTTTGCATTCCTTTGTGCTGAGAGGAAGTATAGTGGTATACCATTGTCCCTAAAGCCTTGGGATCTTACTTTGGGGTATTGGAAGAGCTTATTATGCCTGCAAAAAGCTTGGTTTAAGTTGGAGAAAGTTGATAGGGAGCAAGCCATGATCTAGTTAGGTAATTGGAGGGACTAACTAGCTTTTTCGAATCTCTAATCTATAATATATAAATGATCAGCCACCTGCCACAAAATTAAACTTGATTTTGACACTACTAGTGAAAGTGGCCATAAAAGAATATTTGATTTGAAGATGCATCATGCATGCTATATGTATCAGCTACCATGTTGATTTCCTTGATTAAATGAATATTAAGAAAGAAAAAAGGAGAAAGTTGGAAGACATGTGTTTAGCTCCCTTAACATACACATGGCTCCTCTCTTCGCCTATCTTACAATAGATTAAGAAAATAGATTACTTGATCAGAGAGTATCACATAATAAGATATATACTTGTTTATTGTGGACATAAATTATTTGGTTTGTTAAATTTTCAATGTATGAAATGAAAGAATTACTCTTGAAATAACTTGATTTATTCTTTTCAAAGCTTTTAGGTCTCACTTCGGTGTCCAAATGGCTTAACTTATGTCTATTTACATGTCTCTTGATTAAGCGATCGAACTCAGATATGTCTCTTTACATGGAGTGCGTTTAACCACTCATATCCTTAGGGCTTAACTTATTCTATTATGATACATAACTATATATACTTACATAGGCGTACTCAAGGGTAACTCCTAGATAATATGAAAGATCCTGTAGATTCTCAAGAGGATTCGGACGAAGACCTTCATGAAGTATGGAATACGTGGGAGCTTGGAAAGCAGCTGGGCTTATACAGTGAGATGGAGGAGGTAGTTCTTCAAAGTCTAACTAATCTCCAAAGAAGCTCCAGAAAGAGATCTACTCCAACGCGTTTTAAATGATTCCTCCTTTTTATTTTATTTAGCTTTCTTAGGTGTCTCTTTAGTAGGGTGTCTGTGGTGTCTTTTTGGAGGTTGCTTCATTTTGTTTTTTCTCATGCGGCTTCGGGTTTGGTTTTCGCTTTAGGTGTTTTCCTTTTGTCCTTTTCGTGAGGTTGGCGTCTTCTAGGTGTTGTACGGGTTTCCTTTTGGGAGTTTTCTGTTTTGTGCTCTTTGCATGGGTTTGCATTTTCTACGCGTTGTTCTTGGTGTGCCCTTGTTTTCCAGATCACTTGTAGCTTGCATCCTCGTGTAACCTTTTGGTTAGATCGTTTCAATAAAATCTTAATTATCGAAAAAAAATTACTCATGAAATGACTTGATCTCTTCTCGTACGTACCTACATACATAGGCAATGACTTATGATACTAAAGAATTCTTTAGTAACAATTACTAAATGTAATTTAGGAGGAAAAATAACTATCATGCTCATTTAGTAACAATTACTAAAGAAATTATTTAATACTCTAAGTCAGACTCCATAGGCAGACTCAAATGTAATTTACGAGGCAATAATCAAGGGGTTCATGTTGTATCTTTAGCCGTTCTCTTTTCTCTCCCTATGCAGGTCACATTGACCAAATCTTTGTTGTCGTATTCTGGGGCATAATCTACTAAATTTTGGCACTGTTGTGTTGTGCCTTGTTGTTCTTGGTTGGTGGCTTTGGTATGAAGGTGAAATTGACTATTGACTATCAAATTGCTTGTGATCCAACATTATTTAATAGCCTAGTTGGCTACCATGTAATCGCTGCCAGTACTCGTGGCAAAAGGGTAGACCATCGCATCAAATTTCCAAATACAAAACTAAACTTTGAAAAATTGCATTTGTGACACAAACCACACTAACCTTAACAATGCCATTTAGAGCAAGGCACGATCATCCTATAAGATTAAGTTGAAGTCTGATTAGTAGGAACAAGAACACCAAGTGTCGCCAAACAATGTCCATCTCAGCCAGATTCCTTGACAAATTCACGATCCTATCTTATCTACATAGTGGTGGTAGGGTCGTAAATTATGAAAAGGGAAAAAAGGGATAAAAGTACACTTGTTTTTATCCCAATGATTATGTAAAAAATGTCAGGAAATAGTATACAACTAGTTTAGCCTGAGGGACACGTACACCACCACTAATGCACTTTTTCATTTAATAATATAACCAAAAGAGTATACATCAAATGGGTCATGTATATTATTTACATAATCAGATTTGGGAGACCAAATGATGAGAAAGTTAATTTCTATATGTTTGAGAATTTATAATGAGTTCATAATACTAAATAATTGCAAAAATTCAAAGTGCTAATTCACTTGATTTTTTTTAAAAATCTTATCATCTGATATTAACATTTCAAAAAAAAATTTACTGAAATTTAATGATTACTGACTGAGTTTTGAATCAAACATATATTAAATGATTTAATCAATTCAACTTGTAAAGATTTTAAATTAAAAAAAGTTGATTATAAAAAAAATAGCAATATCCAAAATTCGCTGAAAATTTCTAAAGAAAATAGTTCAGAAAAAACGAGACATGAAAATCTTCCAGAAAACAAAATAGTTAAGGATGAAATATATAATAACGCAAAGCATGACAAAATTTATTCTAACATTACTTGCCATTAGAAATGCAGATAAAATGTCGATGGATAAACTCATCAGTGTGTCATTCAGTCAAATCCCTAGCCTTCACCCACCGAAAACAAATTTCAGTGGTTTTAAGCAGTATTTTCAGAGAAATGTTAATCTGCTACACAATAATGTAGCTCCAACTCCAAATAAGGTTTTTGTTATTCTTATTATACACCAGAGGAGGTGTCCTTGACTACGATTTAGTTATATGCACACAAAGGTACAGATTCCAAATCTACTATGGGCACTGATCTACAATACAACTACATCTATGACTTAAGCCCCACAGAAATTATCTTCAATTTACAAAGCTACACATTTGAAACGATCTTATTTATTACAAAACTACACATAAGGAGGATGGGAGCCTAGATGTATGCTAACATAATAGATGCCCCATTGACTCACATATCCATGTCAGCAAAGATTTCTACATCGTACTCATCGTGCATCTCATCGATAAGAAATCCATCAGAAATCAGGTTACTGCCACAAATAGCATTGTGCTAACAATGAATATAGATGCAACAAAAGGTAGTTCAACACACAAAACTACAAATATTCAACTCACCTAAAACAGCTGAAACGAAAAGTCACAATCCGCTTAAGTTTTCTATTGTAGAACAAGAAATTAAAGGACCATCTGAAGAAAACAGAAAAAAGATAATCATTAGAATTATCTATAGTAATAGGCAATGTGATAGTATTCTTTTAAGAATATGTATTAATAATTAATAATAATTTACATTGCCCCTCCTTCCGGTAACGGGTCTGCCTCAGAATCGGGAACATAACCATAAATTTCGCAATCCACTAACTTCACCACCTGCATCACAAAATATCACAAAAATGCCTCTCTAGATAGTACTTTGATTCATTTCTCAGATGAAACTTACCTCATCTAGGGCTTTGTACAAGGTATCCAGCAGAGAAACACCCCCAAAGGTTTCAATCCATTCCTGCCGTATACAAGTTAACCAAAACAAGAGGTCCCTTAAATCACATTAGAAAAGCTAATCATTATAGTCAGGTAACAACCCGATACAAGTTATGCACCAGTAAAGTCACAGATAGAATGATATATGTAGAATCCACACTATAATATCGTCAATGTCAAAAACGGAATAAAAGGAACCATAGTGCCCTCTATCCGTCTGAGATGTACGTTGTGAAGGATGCGATGGGCCTTTTCCAGTTCCTGAGAATCTAGAGTCCTAAGGATGAAGTTTGTTAGTATATTAGCCCTAGTTGTATTGTGTAATAAGTGACTGTTATGTGACTTGTAATTAGTACTAGATATACTGACATAATCAGCTAGTTTAGTTTGTTAATGCAGTTACTGATTAGCTGTAAATTTGTTGAGAAGCAACTGATCCTTCTAAAGTGTATAAATACTCATTTGTACAGATCAATACAATCAGTTTTTGTTTCCAATCTTTAGTTTCCTTACACATGGTATCAGAGCTCTCGCAAGGGCCTGACGCGTCAAGAATTTCAAAGAAAGAAAAATCAAGAACTCTGTGTGAAAATGACGGAGAGAGAAACCAGCTTCCTTCAACCCTCGGTTCCCAAACTCGACGGATACTATGAGCATTGGTCAATGCTTATGGAAAATTTGTTGCGATCAAAGGAGTATTGGGAATTGATTGAAGAAGGACTGTATGTGGCTCCGGCGAACCCTACGGCGGAGCATATCAAGAAGGCGGAAGAAAGCAAGCTTAAGGATTTCAAGGCGAAAAATTACCTGTTTCAGGCAATAGATCGCACCATCATGGAAACAATTCTCGATAGGAACAGCGCTAAGGCGATTTGGGATTCTCTGAAACTGAAGTTTCAGGGTTCGACGAAAGTGAAACGAGCACAGTTACAAGCAGCAAGGAAAGAGTTTGAGATGCTCGCGATGAAAGAGGAAGAAACGGTTAATGAATACTTTAGTAGAGTTCTTGCAGTGGTGAATCGCATGAAGATGCACGGAGAAAACATGGAACCAGTGGTGACTGTTGAGAAAATTCTGAGATCGATGCCGTCAAGATTCAACTACGTGGTGTGTTCTATTGAACAATCGAATGATGTAACCACTCTTTCAGTAGATGCACTACAGAGCAGCCTGATTGTTGAAGAACAAAGAATGAAAGGGCAAAAAGAAAAGGAGGAGGAACAAGCCCTCAAGGTTACGAATGCTGGAAGAACCGGTGGTAGAGGAAGAGGAAGAGGCACAGGTAGAGGTGGTCGTGGCCGTGGAAGGCAGCAATTCAATAAAGAGACAATTGAATGCTACCATTGTAGAAAATTAGGTCACTATCGTCATGAATGTCCTAATTGGGAAGACAAAGCTAACCTTGTGGAAGATGAGCAAGAAGAAGAAGTACTGTTAATGGCATATACTGAGAAAAGGGACAAAACAGATCAAGAACAGTGGTTTCTTGACTCTGGATGCAGCAATCATATGTGTGGGCACAAAGAATGGTTCTTGGAATTGAATGAAAGTGTTCGTGTCTATGTAAGGCTGGGAAATGGCATGAGATTAAGAACAGAGGGCAAAGGCAGTGTCAAATTAGAATCAGATGGGATTACACACATCATAACTGATGTCTACTACATTCCTGGTCTAAGCAGCAATCTTCTAAGCATAGGACAGCTGCAAGAAAAGGTTGGATTAGCAGTTGTATTCAAGGGAAACATGTGCAAGGTGTATCATGATGAGAGAGGGCTAGTGTTGCAGTCAAAAATGGCCTCCAACAGAATGTTTAAAGTAACTGCAAAAGTGATTGTATCCTCCTGCTTTAAGGCATCAACAGAGGATGCAACATACTTGTGGCATTGCAGAATGGGTCATTTGGGATATAAGGGGCTTCAAATGTTGGCTAACAAAGAAATGGTGAGAGGAATTCCTAAATTAGAACTGTCATCAAAAATCTGCAGTGACTGCTTGAAAGGCAAACAGCACAGAGAGGCATTTCCACAACAAAGTGCCTGGAGAGCAACTGAGAAACTAGAACTGGTACATGCTGACATATGTGGTCCCATCAAGCCAGAATCTCGTAGCAAGAAGAGGTACTTTCTAACCTTTATAGATGATCTAAGTAGGAAGACATGGGTTTATTTCCTTAGTGAAAAGTCTGCTGCACTAGATAGTTTTAAGAAGTTTAAAGCTGATGTTGAAAAGGAAACAAATTGCATGATAAAGTGTCTAAGAACTGACATAGGTGGAGAATTCACCTCAAGTGAATTTGAAACCTTCTGCAGTAATAATGGCATTAAGAGGCAGTTAACTGCTTCCTACACTCCCCAACAGAATGGGGTGGCAGAAAGGAAAAATAGAATACTGCTCAATATGGTTAGATGTATGCTGTCTGAGAAAAACCTACCTAAAGAATTCTGGGCTGATGCTGTGAAATGGTCTACATATGTTCAAAACAGATGCCCTACTTCTGCCTTGAAGGATAGGACACCTGAAGAAGTATGGCAAGGTGTGAAGCCATCAGTTCAATACTTTAGGGTGTTTGGGTGCATAGGGTATGCTCATGTTCCAAAGCAGCAAAGAAGGAAGCTAGATGATAGAAGCATAAAGTGTATTCACCTGGGGATCAGTGAAGGATCCAAAGCTTATAAGCTTTATGATCCTATCAGCAAGAAAATCATAGTAAGTAGGGATGTGAAGTTCTCAGAAGAAGAACAATGGGAATGGAAGAAGACACCACCAAAGGCTCAGCTACAGCTGATTGATGACAGTGAAGTGGAGACAGTAATTCAAGAAAGCAGCAGTATTTTTGAAACTGGTGAAACCAGTGGAAGTAATTCACATGCTAATGAAGAAGTCACAAATGAGACAAGTGATGACAATGCTCTAATCCCTCCATCATCCCCTGACAATGCTCTAATCCCTCCATCATCCCCTCCAAATCAAGGGAGGGTAAGAAATCCTCCTAGTTATTTGAAGGATTATGATACAACACACCAAGCAGAGATTGAAGAGGAGCTCAACTTGATGAGTGTTGCTCAAGTTGAAGATCCTGTAAGTTTTGAAGAGGCAGTGAAGAACGACAAATGGAGACAGGCCATGAAAGCTGAGATAGAATCAATTGAGAAAAATAATACATGGGAACTTACTGATCTACCAAAGAATGCTAAGAAGATTGGGGTCAAGTGGGTGTTTAAAACAAAGTTCAACGAAAAGGGGAAAGTAGACAAATACAAAGCTAGGTTGGTAGCTAGAGGCTTCACTCAACAACATGTGGTGGACTATAGTGAAGTATTTGCCCCTGTAGCTCGTTGGGACACCATCAGGTGTGTTATTACAGTAGCTGCACTCAAGGGGTGGACTGTGTTCCAGCTTGATGTGAAGAGTGCCTTTCTTCATGGAGATTTAAAGGAAGTGGTATATGTGGAACAACCTGCTGGGTTCGTAAAACAGGGTGAAGAACAGAAAGTTTACAGGTTAAAGAAGGCCCTGTATGGGCTCAAACAAGCTCCAAGAGCCTGGTACAGCAAGATTGATGCATATTTTGGAAAGGAAGGCTTCAACAAATCCCCTTCAGAACATACTCTCTATGTAAAGAATAACAATGCTGGCAACGTTCTAATTGTTAGTCTTTATGTGGATGACTTAATTTTCACTGGGAACTCTACTGAAATGTTTGAAGAATTCAAGGCATCCATGAAGCAACATTTTGATATGACTGATATTGGGAAGCTGGGATACTTTCTGGGAGTTGAAGTTAGACAAACTTCAACAGGAATTTCTATGAACCAGTCCAAGTATGTTGCTGAAGTCCTGGACAGATTTGGAATGAATCACAGCAAACCAGTTATGACTCCAATTGTCCCTGGCTCAAAACTGTGCAGGGAAGGAAGTGGAGAAAAGGTGGATGCAACCTACTATAAACAAATGGTGGGTTCTCTCATGTATTTAACAGCAACTAGGCCAGATATTACATTTGCTGTGTCACTGATCAGCAGGTATATGGAAGCCCCAACTGAGCAACACCTTCAAACAGTCAAGAGAGTACTGAGGTACATAAAAGGAACTGTGGACATGGGAATTGTGTATAAAAAGGAAGGAAATAAGCAATTCACTGCCTATACAGACAGTGATTATGCTGGTGACTGTGATGATAGGAGAAGTACTTCTGGATATGCGTTTGTGCTTGCTGCTGGTGCTGTGTGTTGGTCAGCAAAGAA
This sequence comes from Astragalus membranaceus, assembly GCA_039519185.1. NCBI lineage: Eukaryota > Viridiplantae > Streptophyta > Magnoliopsida > Fabales > Fabaceae > Astragalus > Astragalus membranaceus. Next base: position 150,403,176 of record CM076847.1, on the reverse strand, counting down.
GCAACCTGTTGTGACTCTATCAACAACTGAAGCTGAGTTCATAGCAGCTGCAAGTTGTGCCTGCCAAACTGTTTGGCTTAGGAGAGTGCTGGAAGCAATTGATCAGCCTCAAAGCAAGACATCCATGATCTATTGTGATAACAGTTCAACTATTAAACTCTCCAAGAATTCGGTGCTTCATGGTAGAAGCAAACACATAGACATACGCTTTCATTTCCTTAGAGACTTGGTGAATCAAGGTATAATTGGACTAAGCTACTGCTCTACAGAAGAACAGATAGCTGACATAATGACCAAACCTCTGAAGACAGAAGCATTTCAGAAGCTTCATGCAGGACTTGGAGTTCAGAATATTTGAAGCTGAGTTAAACCAGATTGCACACTGCAATTCTGGTTTAAGGGAGGGTTATGTTAGTATATTAGCCCTAGTTGTATTGTGTAATAAGTGACTGTTATGTGACTTGTAATTAGTACTAGATATACTGACATAATCAGCTAGTTTAGTTTGTTAATGCAGTTACTGATTAGCTGTAAATTTGTTGAGAAGCAACTGATCCTTCTAAAGTGTATAAATACTCATTTTGTACAGATCAATACAATCAGTTTTTGTTTCCAATCTTTAGTTTCCTTACAAAGTTGTTCTTGTGTACGTGACAGACAGTACTATACTACTTTTTTATATATATAATTTGAGCACTATACCAGCGTTGACCAAATAACCATATAAGATGTTAGATTGAAAATTGAATACTATTATTATAAAAAAAATTGAATATTATTAAACAAAACCGGATGGTTACCAAACTGCCAGATTTTTTTTTGGGTACAAGAGAAAAAAAAGAAAACCAAAAGATATTAAAAGAAAATTAAATCTCGCAGTCGCAGCATCAGCCAGCAGCGACAGATTCAACCCATCGGGGGGTTTGATCATACAAACTGCCAGATTATTACTGAGAGAATTTCCATTTTTACTCTATGATAATCAATTTACAAAGTAATTGAAAAATTATATGGAACATTGAGAAAATATATGTGCACATAAAAGTTTAAATTATTATTTTTCTTTTAAATATTATGATTATTTTTATTTGACCAAAAATATTATGATGATTATTGTTATTGTTATTTGTTATCAATAAGTTACTTAAAACCAACACCGTTGGCTTAATGGCTTAATCTACCTTGGGACACGGGGTCGACCCGGTGCTCCCGGGTTCGAACTCGGTGTTGGCCAGTGCGAAATTTGATTCTAAGCACGAGCGGAGATTAGTCTTTTGTTGAAAGCGTTGGAACACTCCGTGGGTAGCCAGCAATGGTCCATACCAAAAAATAATTTACTTAAAATTCATCTTAAAAAAAAGTTACTTCAAATTCTTTAGTAAAAAAAAGTTACTTAAAATTCATAAACTACTCTTACCTCTCTTTAATCCCTCTTGTATTTTCTCTGATTATTAATATAAATAAATGCTTTTTCTTCATTTATTATAACTGTTAAATGTTTACAACCTTTTTGAATAAAAAATTCGAAAAAAAAATATTAATAGAAATAAATAACTAAAAACACCTCATACTTCGGTCAATAAAAACACCTCATACTATCATCATTAAATCCAAAGTTTGAGTTGAGTGGTTACGCAATCTATCTAAACGGACGAACTCGACTAGTACCCAAGTTCGATCCTCGGTGATGAAACAAATTGGGGCCAAGTTTTATCTACCTCCCGGTCAAACTCCGAATTAGTCGAGTCGAAGACCTCGAAACAAAAAAAAAACATCATTAATGTATTTTAGAATATATAAGAGTATCTTAGATGACCACTTAAGATTGGCAACATTGGCCTTTATATGTCTTGGTTTCTTTCTTAATTTGAATAGGAATAGGAATCTAGTGTTGGTATAAATAAATATTAGCATTTTGTATTTTCTATCACATCATTATACATAAGAAGATTCCATTATTCAAAATCTTTATTTTCTTGATAAGAAGGTGTTCGCTGCTCCAAACTAAGCCGGTCCCCAAAGTCCCATTGCAGCAAAGAGATGATGGCCACCGGATTCTGCAGGTTCAAGTTCAACCTTCCTCGTTTGAGGGAGCGCATGATGCCCAATTGCCTATTGCTAACTTTCTCAACACTGCACCTCCAATTGTTATTCCTACACGTCTCCTATCAGATTCAACCCTTCTTAGTTACCCTTGTCCATTCCCTTCCCAGGTAGTGTGGCTTCCTTTGTCTGTGTTAACCATGTCTAGGATTCATCTAATGTGTGCTTCCTAACTAATCATGTTGGCTTGGGAAGTATCATGGCATTCTTTGTGTCCATGGTTTGAATTGTTTGGTTCTTTTTTGGGTGTTTGTTGGTTCTTCCATTTGCAGTTTTGGTATGTTATGGTACTATTCTACTCGGTTGTGGTTCTGATAGGTACGAAACTAAGACTAAGAGATAGTATTAAAATTGCTTTAGAAATCCAGAGGAAGTCCTCAATACAGGGATAACCTATAAGATAGAACAGGAGAATAATCAACCAGACGGATGGAGACTAGCTCCTTACAAAATTATCAAATAAGAAAGAAAATTAACAATAAGATAGTGACTCCTGTTGCAGAGATAGGAACTGTTCTCCTGTTCAGGGTACTAAGAACTGTTCTCCTGATAGTGACCCTGATATGATATATGATACCCTTTTCTATTCCCTCTCTTTTCTCTTGCATGATTCCCTCATCATCCACGCCCTTTTTACTCCACTCTTTAGTGCCAGGTGCGATTTCAGTTTAGAGGGCTAGGGTAAGGACTTCAACTTGGTCTAATGAGCCCACCTGCCAGAGCACGTCCTTAAAATTAACAAATGCTTCAATGGCTTTCTTTTGGTGATGGGGTATCTAGACGGCTGAATGTTTAGAGTTCCGGTGTCGATAGAACCTTTCTAGCGTCCAGGGAAAAGAGGGTATGGCTAATCCGGAGTTCGGCTGGGAGGAAAGTAAAGTCGAGTTCCAAGTTATTCCATCATTGGGGATCGAACTCAAGTACTAGATTCATTTTGGTAGCTACCATATGCTAGATTGTCCTATTGTCATGCAACATTGGCAATTAATGTCAGGCCAGACTGCACAACAGAGGGCTACAGCCTTGCCTACATAAGGCTCAAGTCGGATCATGCCTTTTTTTTTATTTTTAAATAGACGGGACCAAAACTTTTGAAAACCCTATTTAGCAAAAAGAAATTGCTTAGGCAACCAAAAAAGCCTCTTAGGTCTAAAGACTATAATATAAATACTATAATAAATTCATTGCTATTATTATACTAAAAAATTTATAATATTTTAAATCATATATTAGCAATCTAAAGATTTAAGCATTCTGACCTACATGAAAGACATCAGCCTATTAGTTTATTTAGCATTAAACTTATGGTGTATTTAAAGACTTTAATACAAAAACTATTTTAAGAGTCTTGTTTGGTTTTTAAGGCGGTGTGTGCGTATCCGATGGGTTTTATAAATTGTGAAAAGGTTGTGTGCACTGGTCTTTGTTAATAATGTGCTGAGTGAGTGTCGAGTGATGGATGGTAAGGACAGTGCGCATGCGCGCGGGATCATGCATAGGTGAGTGCATACTTGTTATTGGCTGTGTGCACCATAGTTATCAAAATCGCGATTTTTATCGCAAAATCGCACGATTTTACGATTCCAGCACCCTCCTGCGAGTCGATTTCATAGCAGAATCGTAAAACCTAGTGGAATCGTGCGATTTTCAGTTGAATCGTGCGATTTGCGATATTGCTTACGATTTCACGATGAAAATCGTTCAGATCAGGATTTTTTGAAAACACTGTAAACGGATCAGGTTTCGCGACCCGGTTTACGTTTTTGCTCTTCCATTTCAACTCTAATTCTCATTCGTTTCTTCACTTCACAAGCGGTAATCACACTCCTCTCTCGTTCGTCTCTCACATCGCATCGCAAGCCCTTCGTTTCTGTCGCAAGCTCTCAGTTCGCGTTAGAAGAAGAACATGAAGGTCAAGAAGGAGATCTGTACTTTCATGCATAACGTAAGGAGATCTAAATGCTTTGGAGAAGAAGATCATGAAGGAGAAGAAGACTTGAAGGAGATCTGATGCGGCTGCTGTGAGAAGAAGACGTGAATGACAAAATTAGGGTTAGGGTAATGGGCTTGGCCCAAACTGTAAATGACACTTTTCAACTATTTTTCCTACAAAAAACTAACCTTTTTCTAACCACACCTACTTTTTCACTAGAAATACCCCCATTTCTAGTATTGTTGCTATAGATAACCTTATTTTTCTAACTTCACCCCCCTTTTTCACCAAAAATACTGATAATATTTTTGTTTTTGTAGGATCTTACGATTTTACTTGCGATTTTACGAGTTACGATTTTGTTAACCCCTCCCGATTCTACAAATTCCTACACTTTTTTTTCGGTAGAATCTTCCGATTCTACATTCTACTTGCGATTTTACGATTTCCGATTTCGCTACCCCCCTCCCAATCTTGCGTAGAATGTGTGGTTGGCTTCCTGAGGAAGCCCTTGTTATATACTCCTGATCCAAAACTCTATACTTCACTCCTTCTCTACCTACTAGTTTGTTAAGTTCAAACGCTGGAGGGGAGGGAGGGATTTAATTAGATACTCCGTTTGGTTGAACGAGGGAGAGGGGTGGGGTTTAACCCTTTTTTTGTTTGGTTTAGAAGCGAAAGGAAGGGAATTCAGTAAAGGGGAATGGCTAATTTTCTTTTTTAGTTTTTATAACCTCAAAAAATTTAATACTACATTTTATGTATGGATATGGATATTTTACTCACGGCATTGAAATTCTATAAATCCATCTTCTCTCCCCTCCAAATCTTCCTAATATTGGAGGGGAGGCAAAATTGAGTGGGGATGGATTTTGCTACCTCCCCCCATCCATTTTCCCCCAACCAACACTATGTAAGCCACGTATTTAGAAATTGAAAGTAGTTAGTAGCATAGCCATAAACTATAAGGTGCAACCAAAGTACCAAACAAGGTCGTCATCAAACATGCCTAGGACTCTAGCAAATGTGGGAATGCTATATAACAAATACCCACAAATTTTACGCACAAACATCTTATGCCTAAACATCCAAGATGCCTACAAGATTTCTGCACATCAAACGCCTAAGGGTAATGCAAATTATTAAAACATTAAACAGACAATATTAATAGTAGCACCTTTGAGGCTTCAAACATGTAGGTGTCAAAAATCTGCTTAAAACTGACCCATGATTCCTCTGTGAAAAACTGGTGAGCTTTAACTGCACTAAAAACCATTATACGCGTATGGCATTATAGGAAAAACAAACGAATGTAACAGCAGAAACACAAAGTTAAAGCAAAACTGTTCAACCACTTAAATGTCCACAATGAGACTTGGGAAATGGAGAGACTTGAACTCTCAGCTTCAAGAGCAACAGTTTTTCAACTGCCTGTCAGGCCATTTGACAACACTCCCAATATAATTAAAAAGAGGATTATATAGTGGGTTGCCATGTCGCCATATAAGCTGACAATAGCATTACCCATAATCCTCCTTTTCAAGTTTTTATTCTATGGTCAATCTTTGATGCATTATAAGATACTGAGTTACCTGAAGTCGTAATCTGGGTACATATGATAGAGGGCAAGAACCAGGTAAACCAATGTCTTTCGGCTGGAAAGAACATAATGAAAACAAGTGAAATAAGTTTTGGTGATAATTTTCAACTTCCTAAACCCTTCTAGATAGTAAAGGCCACCTGGTTCTGGTTAAGAGTTCACCCATAGAGGGTGAGGAAGAGTCCGTGTCAGATGATCTCCCAAGATAATCAAGAATCTGAAATTGAAGAAGTTCAAGAAATAATTAATCAATAAATTGACAACAACAGAAAACTTTAAATAAATGGAAGTACCAACTATGCTTAATTATACCGTGAATTAATATATCCCTAATAATATTTTTAGTATGTGCCAACACCGTTTCGTAGAGAAAAAATTATAGATAAACAGGAGATGCTATACATAAGGCATCGGCTTACCTCATTATCCAAACTGATGGAGAGTTTTTTATCCGTTCCAGCATGTTTGCCTATGGAAAGACCACTAAAATTTGTTATTCACTACAATAACCAAATCTAAAAACAAATTCCTTTGAAGTCACCAATTCCTCCTTACAACTATACGCTTCCAGGCTTCCTTTGATAGTAGTTTCTCCCAAATTCAAATTGCTCAAGAAATCGTTAAGCCTGAAAATGTTTTTACCGAACTCTGTTATGTAGCAAAACCATGAAACAAAATCCCATTACTCACTTCAAACACATTCGAAATCATAATTACCGTTCTAGAGAAGCACATTCAAGGAACTTCATGACGAACAGTGTTCGAAAAATTGTAATTCAACAACGAGAAATGCGGCTAAAGCCCTAGTTTTCAGTCTCTGACAAACGAATCTCCCTGTAAGATAAAAACAATCAGAGATTACGAACATTTCAAAACAATTCATGACACACGATGATTCATAGATAAGCATGAGATAAAAGCGGTGCTACAACGGGTCAAAATCCAGATTACGAAGTCAAGGCATGTCAAAATGAGAGAGATCGGAGAAAAAATGGAAATAGAAAGAAAAATTGAAGTACCAGAAAGAAAGACGACGAAAATTGCTTGGTTTGTTGACGTTCTGGAAAGATCACCCGCAAGAATTGTGATGTTAGGGTTCGATAATTGGGGACAAATAAAGGGTTTCAGGGCGGTGAAAATGGAATATTCGATTTTAGAGGTTATTTATTTATTTTGATATGAGATCAAGATACGTGGATAAGATAGGATCTTAAAGAATGTTTTGCTCCGGAATAAGGCATATTCCATATTATTTTCAAAAGTATATTTTCCCTGTACAAAAATTATTAGGCCCTTTCGAGGTAGTTTTTGGTTTTTATTTTGAATGTCGATTTAAAAATTAAAAGATGTTCGGATAAATGGGGTTTAGTTGGTTTTTTTCTTAATTTTAAAATAGTTTTTTATCAAAATTTAAAAAAAATATGTTTTATAAATTATGTTTTTGTTTTAAAGTTAACACGTTACCGTCGCCAATCACTATTTCAACCACTATTTTTACCACTACCCCGATCATCACTTCAACCACCGCTTATCTATATATGAATTACAAGTCAACACGCCATGGAAAAAAAGTTAGTCAATTGGTAACCACTTTATATGTCAATCATAACATAAATTGTTAGTGGTTGTAAAAAAAGTTTACACTGATGGTGCAAAGCAATTAAATTCACAAAGTTATTCAACAAAATAGAGAAAAGGAAGCGAGGTCAATATGCTATTTACAATTGATAATAACCTAATGCGGATAAGTTTGAAATAAGTGTTTGGTACTTCTAATTTAGAGCATTTTTTCACTAGATATTACTTGAAGTGGTTTTTTGTCTGCAAACAGAGTAACAAACACAAATCCTAATATTTTTTTTATTCAAGAGACCGACATAATGGCTACATATTTGGAAAATAGGGATTGGAAGTGCAACATACCGGGTTCAAACATGGGTGCAAGCGAAAGATGTCCCTAGCTCCAACCAACTGAACTACACCACTAAGACTTTCTAATCTTACACACCCAAAGTGGAGATCCTGAGTTCAAACCCGGGTAACCACTGAAAATGTACGACCTAAGAATGTCAGCTTTGTCAGTTGTGTTGCGTCTTAAAGATACTTGAAGTAGTGGCATTTGAACATATAGTTTATAGAATTTCATTTTCTCTCTCAGTTTTATCCTTAGTACATTAATTAAATTCCTCATTTTTTCTTCTATTAAACGAATATTCACTCTCATATCTGAGCATTAATTGCAAATGACTATGTATTATTTTATAGTATTTATAATCTAGTTCAACCACTAATTTTATCAAATATTTTAAATCCAATTTGTTAGCTTATCTACTATCTACTGTAAATTCATCTACTATTAGCTAACTTATCTCTTATTTATTAACTTATCTGTTATCACTACTTTTTACCAAAGAGATTCAAACTATAAAGGGTTAGTTTTCATGTTAATTTCCATTTAATTGTTTCAAAACTTCAATTTTTTTTTGACTTAGATACAGTATTGATCATTTATCTTTCACTACATATTTGTTTTGGTCTTTTTATCTTTTAAAATTGTTCATTTAAGTTATTTATCTTTGCAACATTAGACAAATAGGTCTTTCCATCAACTATATTAAATTTAGCGATGGAAAATATAATGAGAAAGGAAATTCGTGTGGTTATTCTACGTGGCCAACTAAATTATGATACTACAATGGGGAGTTCTTGGTCGTTAAGAGTTAGAATCTAAGCTTAAATACAGTTTTGCCCCCCTATAATAACATATACACAATTTTAGTCCTCAAATTTTCTTTCATGATTTTGGTCCCATATTATTCTAATTTCTAAAATGCTTGCCCCAAGCAAAATTGGTCAAACCCGAAACAGACGTGATACTCACTTGAATCACGTGACATTCCACGTTTGACTGCCATATGGATTTTTTAATTAAAAATAATAATATTTGACAAAATGCGGCATAACAAAAAGGCCAAAATAGCCATATTTACTTAGCATTGATGTCACAATATTATTTTTAATCAAAAAAACCCAAGTGGCACTCAAACATTGCTTGCCACGTCATTTAAGTGAGTACCACGTCAGCTTTAGGTTTGACAAATTTTGATAAGGGCAAACATTTAAGAGATTGGAAGGGACCAAAATCGTGGATGGTTTATTAGAGGGGGCAAAAGTGTAATAAGCCTAGATTTTAATAGGTATCCTTATTGAGGAGAATGAAAAATGGCCTGGGTACCTATTGGGGAGGAAGTCTTAAAATGGCCTGGGTACCTAGAAGGATACCTATTCTAGGTATCCTTAGGTATCCTTAAATTAACAATCAAACTTCTTTAACCTACCATATTCTTTCTCCTCCTTCACAATCCCTCGTGACCCACACCCTCGTTTCTCTCACTGGGTCCTTTGCCACCTTCGGTGTACACCACCAACAACCTCCCTCCTTGCACCATTATAGGTTTTGAATCTCCCTCCCGACAATGTTGCAGACGCGAGATATTACAGCAAAGAGTTTGGAGATGCAAAGGTAACCTGGCGGGCGAAGCGGGCCGGGCAATGCGGGCTGGCGGGCAACAATACCTTAGCCCTGCCCGCCATTTTTTGGTGGGCCAACGGGCCAGCCCGACGGGCCAAGCCCATTTTGACATCTTAGAGGGAAACAAATGACACATGGCATTCTTTCAAACCATCTACAAAAATGGCTATTATTTTATTACTAATTTTAATACTACTTTTAGCTATCCCCTACCATACACATGGAGAGGCTACTTAGAGGGAAACAAATGACACATTGAGAGAAAGTTCTATAGCTAAAAGTAGTATTAAAATTAGTAATAAAATAATAGCGATTTTTGTAGATGGTTTGAAAGAATGCAATGTGAAACACAATCCAACTAAAAGAGGAGAGGGCACAATGACACTTTCACGATGGCAAGTCAAACACAATCCCCTCGATGTAAAAGCAAGTTCTCTTTTCTCTTTTCATACTAGTAGGATAGCCGTGCATACACGCACGAGTGCTGTTGTGTTCTTTTCATGAATGAACTTAGACATAATTTAAATAATCTGGACAGCACCCCATGAAAAAAAGACAAATTTAATGTAGATAAAAAAGGAGTGTCAAATAAAAAATAGATAAATATTAAAATACAAAAATGTAAAAGTATCATTAAAAAACAATCTGCATTTATCCCGTGTTCTTTTATATATCAATGCAATGTCCTTTTTATATATCAGTATTTTTATCCCGTGTTTTTTTATATATCAGTGCAGTTATCTCATAGTTTCAATTGATTATTTTAGTTGATTAGTAGATTATATATAGTAGATAGTAAAAGATGGATAGTAGATTATGAAATATATTAGTGCAGTCTTTTTTATATATCAGTGTAGCTATCTCGTATTTTTATATATATCATTGCAGTTATCCCGTGTTTTTTTATATATCTGTACAATTATCCCGTGTTTTTTTATATATCAGTGCAGTTATCTTATAGTTTCAATTGATTATTTTAATTGATTAGTAGATTATAGTAGATAGTAAAAGATAGACAGTAGATTATCAATAAAAAAGTTTTATCCCGTGTTTTATTATATATCCGTGACAATTATTTGTCCTTTTTAGGTATAAGTGACAAAATTTGTCACGTGTGTTTTAAATATTAATTAGTAGTTTAAATAGTCATTAAGTTTTCTTTTTTTTTTAGATATTAATCTCGTGTTTTTTTAAATATCAGTGAAATTATCCCGTGTTTTTTTATATATTAATGCAGTTATCGTGTAGTTTTAATTGATTATTTTAGTTGATTAGTAGATTATAGTAAATAGTAAAAGATAGACAGTAGATTATCGATAAAAAAAGATTTATCCTGTCTTTTATTATATATCTGTGACAATTATATGTCCTTTTTAGGCATTAGTGACAAAATTTGTCACATGTGTTTTAAATATTAATCAGTAGTTTAACTAGTCACTAAGTTTTGTTTTTTTAGATATTAATCTCGTGTTTTTTATATATCAGTGAAGTTATCCCATGTTTTTTTTATATATTAGTGCAGTTATCTCGTAGTTTCAATTGATTATTTTAGTTGATTAGTAGATTATAATAGATAGTGGGAAAAGAAAGTGAGTGGGTTTGATTAGAATTTTGAAATTTGAAAAAAAAAAAGTATGAGAAAGTAGGAGTGAAAAGAAAGTGTATTGTGAGAAGAAATTTGATAAAAGTGTGATAGTAAATTACAATGTTGTCCTTTTTAAGTGTGGTTTGTTTGGGCAATTTAAGTGTGGTTTGTTTGTATAAATAGATACTTAGATACTAATCTCTTGTTTTTTTATATATCAGTGTAGTTATCCCGTGTTTTTTATATATCAGTGCAGTTATCTCGTAGTTCCAATTGATTAGTTTAGTTGATTAGTAGATTATAGTAGATAGCAAAAAAAGAAAGTGGGTGGGTTTGATTTGAATTTTGAAAATTGAAAAAAAGTAGAAGAAAGTAGTAAAAAAGTGGGAGTGAGAAGAAAGTTGAAAAAATGTATGATAGTAAATTACAATGTTATCCTTAGTTATATGAGTTGGGAAGTAAATAAGAAGGCTTGTTTGTGTAATTTAAGTGTGATTTGTTTGTATAAATAGATACTAGGACAGCTACCCGTGCGATGCACGGGGTGCTGTAGGGATATTTAGTTGTTCTAATTGTTGTAACAAAGATTAGGTTATAAAATTGGACCATAATTGTAATGTCAAAAAAGCTGAAGATGGAATAATATAATAAAAGACATAATTGGTATCTAAATTTTTGATAACTTGAAGTAAGTTACAATATTGTTCTTTAAAATACCAGAAATTGCAAAAGTAAATATAACAATAAAGACTAATAAAAGAACGCATTGAGAACAACAGTGGTAGAGTGATTTGTCATTCATCTTCTTCAAACGATGGTCCTCCTTCCACAGAAATTTCTTGATGGTTGTTGGCATAATTTGAGTCAGCCCTTAATTCATCAAGTTGTTGTACCTAGAAATCTATAGTAGCATCACGGTTATAGTAATCATCATTGTAAAATCCATTTGATTGGGCATCTGTATACAAATCATGAAATAAGGGTTTATAAAAAATTGTCTACACAAAAAGTAATAAAATAAAACAAATAATAAACATGTTACAAATGGGAACAGATTTTGTAATATGTTCATCTTGACTAAATTTTTGAGGTACTGGATAAAAAATTACGTGTAGGTTTATAAAATTAAAGTTTAAACTGAATAAACAAATAAGTGAAATTGGAAACTTATTAGGCAAATGAAGAAAAATTAAATACCTATCTCAAATTGCTGAAGAATTCTGGGTATACGACATTACAAGTAATATTGGTGTGTTCGGAGTTTTGGTATGGTATGTGAACCACCAAAGTAAAAAGTGAAATCTGATGTTGTAATCATCAAAAGAGGTGCAAGATGTCCCATATGGCAATCACAAAAGCTAAAGAGATCTAAAAGTCTAAGGATAGAGATGACCAAAAGGACAAAGAAAAAGATTTAGAAAGATCATATCTCTCAAAAAATATGCATATACGTTTAACCTTCAGCTTCAAAAGGCTAGTATTATAGAGCATGGTAACTGAAGTTCAAGAAAGACAAGGGATGTACACTGTTACGGTAGTATAAAGTTGTGCAAAGTCAACTATGTTTACCAAGTTTCCATATGGATATATGTACTTGTTTACAGTAAATCTTCATAGAGCTCCACTATGATATCTTCAGCTAATATATATTGGTGATAGAGCTCCAAAATGTACTTGTTACCAAGTCCCCGTAAATAAGACGTGTGGTAAAAGTCTCCTACATTATCTATGTAAATACAAATATAAGATCCTTTATTCTGAAAAAATGGACCACTGTTGTACGGGGTTTCTGTGTTGTGGGTAGGAATCCATATCTTGGATATATATGTACTTATTGGGAAAACACTATTGAATGGAGATGTTGTATAAAGTCACACTATGTATTCGACTATTTGATGGGCATGTGTTGTCGATCTTCAGCTAATATATTTGATGGGCATGGTTACACATGTACTTACCGCGAATACAATATTCAATGGAAGATTAATATATTTTTGGGTTACTAAAAAATAATAGATCATACGTAGGACTTTAAAAAAACAATAGTAATTGAAAACAAATGTAAAAGAAAAGGTATCTATAACCATATCTCTCTGTGTTGGTTTTGAGGTGGTTAAAATGGATGCTTATAAAAATTAAAAAAAAGTTGGTTAAAATGGATAATAGAAATACGGATATGAACCCAAGAGCACTTGGATGAGATGGTAAGGGTCTCTTCCAGCTTAACCAAGGTCTTGGGATCGAATCCAGCCTTGGGCATGCAGCAGTGTTAAATCTCAGCTATATAGAAGAGTGGTTCTTCCAACTGGCGCCTAGTGGCAACACAGCCAGCTTAACTAAAGTTTAGATTGCACCATGGTTTTTTTAATCCTTATGATTAAATTTAATTTGAGTCTAGCAAAGTAAAAATCAGACATGTATTTAGATATATGAATATAAACTTCACATATATATATATATATATATATATATATATATATATATATATATATATTCATATAGATAACTTCATTATGAAATTGACATACTACAACAGACTTGTCAACATTGGGTTTTACCAGATTTCAGAAAATAGGGAATTCAATAATAATATTCATTACATTCCGAAATTAGAAACCATTGCAACCAAGATTGGGGTGATTATTTTAATCCTAATACCCATGTAGTACTACTTGGAGTCAAGTTGGAAAAGGGAACAACTTGGATATCAAATAACAGAGGTAACAACAACACTCATAATGCTTGGGTTAGTAACTGGAACTCCCAACTCAACTCTCAATCCTTGACACAAACATTTGGTTGAACAGAAACTAAGCCATCCTTCAGTAATCCCACAGACGTTGGGGTGATTAGTATAGAAATCAACAACACAATCGCCTTGAAGGCCGTATTCATCGAAAAGGACAATCTTCGTTCCACTTTGACGAAAAGCAATTTGGCAGAACTCCAAGGGGATATGCTGAAGATTAACCAAAAATAAATGGAATAAATTAACATTTACTATAAATGTAGAGTAATCATAAAGGATTTGAAACTATAAAAAAATTCACAAATATCAAATAAACATATAAATATTTACCAAGAATCCACTAACAATATCCGAATATGTTAGATTAAATTGTAAAGTGTGGTAGAAATCTGGTTTCTTGAATATATAGGCATCGTTATTGGCCAGGCAGACATTTCTTGGGTAAGAAATTGCAGTTGGTGGATATCCTAAAAATGAAACCTTTGGAGGGAAAGGGTAGTTGACAGGTTGGTCTAAACGATCCCTGATAGTGATCAAAAACATGTTAGAGGCAATAAAAACAATCCTAAACCAACCACCTACTTCCAGGCCATAAAATTTGCCAACACCAATCCACCCATTAACGAAGTATGCTTCATAATTTCTAATTTTAACCCCAACTTGTAACATGTTTCCAGCTGGGTCACAAAGCATGACCTTTTCAGCAATGTGTTTGATGTGTTGCTGATTGAATAGCATGGGTAACTTGACATACTCCTATATAAAAACAACTGTTTGAGTTATTCATGTTTGGTCTTAAACAAACAACTAATATAGGGAATATAACAAAATTGAAAGTCCAAACCTGGTCCAAATTAAAGTCGACGTAGAATGGTTCAAATTTGATTTTAAGGTCATATTCATAGTCAGTTCCATTTGAAAATGGTCTTAGTTCCACCCCCTTCAAATTATGTTTCTGTAGGGTGTAAAAAAAAATATTCAGAACTTATGAAATCCTTCGCCCAGAGAGACGTTCTTCTAATTAGTAGAAAAAGAATCGAAAATGATAATAATCATCTGACAGTAAGTAAGGAAAAAATAAAAAGCTTACTAAAGATCTTGTGTCGTCTTCGAGTGAAAGAAATGTTTGTTCAAATACCATATATTTCATGTAGGGGGAGGGGAATATGAGATGGGGGAGTCTAATATAAGGAAGCCAAGTATCAAGCATTTTTTAAATTATTTTACTGAGACATTCAGGTACAGTCCTTTTTACTGGTTAAGAGTGGGACGTGTTGTCCTATCGACTATACATTGAAACGGTTCAAACATTGTGTCCTTCACTGGAACAATCACTTCGGCTATGATGAAAGGTAACACAAAAAGTCAACTTCTAAAACTTAGTATACTGATCTGATGTGCATCAGAAAATAAGAGAATAGAACTTTCCTTGAGGATAGTTGGGAAACTTTGTAACGATATTTATACATTCCAATTTTTTTGAATTGCCCACAGCCATGATTGACCAAAAATATATTATATATAAACTTTAAAAAATGAACAAAAAAAGCAGTAGTGAATGAAAGGTTATTATAAACCAAAATTAAAGATAGGTACCCATTATGGTTCACTACAACTTGTGGGGTCCATTTTTCTCCTTAAAGACCAAAATAAGATCTAGCGATACACTAAATTTGTCCTCATGGTAATATCATTCCATGCATTTGTAATGTATATAATACACACCAAAAGCTTAAATATAGAAAAATATGGATAAATATAAATTGTACATATATTGATAAAATGATATAGTTCCAGGTCTAATGCATGGGGAAATAAGGCACATTCATTAAATCCCATAACTTGAAAGGGTTGAGAAGGCAAAATATAGGGAAAATTAGATACATTCACTAAATCCGATAACTTGAAAGGAGCCATATTATCCATATCTCAAAAAACCGATGAAGTACACAACTGATAAAAGATAACTCCTGAACGGATACAAGGAAAACATGTGATTCAACATGGAATGAAGTAGATGAACAGTGCATTGAAAGTCAAAACACCAAGTTTGAATCTCTGGCCCTGGATAAGTCGGTTATTGGAACAGAAACGAGACCACCCATGAGTTATTGCACAGTGTTCAGGATCACCAATCTCATGGGTGAGATAGCAAGGCCAGTTGGAACCGTGCTTATCTACTACAATTACTTGGCCATCATTTAACCGTAAAGCTTTGGAACAAAATGATTTCAGCAAGGTCTGTAAAGTATTAATAAGGATTAGGAAGCTAAAAATACAAAGTTTGAGATAAAAACTTGAAATAACACCTTACCAGCTTTATGCCTATCACTTCATCAAAGGATAAAATCTTGGTGACAACTTCAATAAACTTGATTTCATCGACTACAATAAGCTGTGGGTCTTCATCTGGAATCTGAATGGGGTTAAACTTATCACCCAACATATTATAGTGAGTTTTATTAGGGTAAAAAACCTCATGCCCATAGTTGTCTTTAACATGTATATCAAAATGACCTAATCCTTTGTATTCCAAACGAATCGAACCTCCATTATCCAGGCCATAATACTTTCCCATACGGGACCATCCATCAGTGAAATATACACGGGTTCCCTCCTTGACAACAGTGAGATGCTGGACATTCCCACGAGGATCCACAAGTTTAACATGTGGTGGGATGCTATCACAATACTTTAAGGAAAACATAAATGGAAGCTGCTTGAAAACCTAGTAAGATGATAACAGATATGTCAAAAAATCGAAAATAAATAAAGAACATGGAAATAGGAACAGACAAGTAGCGTATATATGCAGTCCAAGTTACTTGAGATCTGGTTGAAAACCCAGGAAGATGATAATGTATATGTCAACAAACCAAAAATAACAAACCTCTTTCGGAATAAGTTTGACATTATAAACTTCATTGTAGCTGCACCTTCCATGATCATTCGTTTCTCTTTTGGGAACCACAAGACGGTCCATCTGATGAGATACCTGAAAAATCAAAATGCCTTTCTAGTTTGTAACAAGCAAAATGAGATGAAATCATGTGCATTCAAAGAACAAAAATGAAGATGAATACCTTGGGTGAGTTGAAAGTAGCAAGCCTTTGTATAACATCAGTGTACAACATAGAGAGTGTATATGGTGATAAACTGAAGAAGTGGTTAAATATAAATCCATTCGAACAATCCACCCACAAAGCATGTCCTTCATTTTGAGTGGTGTGATGTTAGGTAATGATGAGATGTTCACTTCTAGATAGTCTGTCATATCACATAGGAAGATTTTTATTTTGGTTTCTCTTTGTTTTATATCAATCGCAGCACCTAATCTTTCTGTCAAATGGTATAGATAGTTCTTATGTAGTTAGGGTTATGGGGTGATATGTGTACTGACACCGAACCAGTTTCTCATTTTTTATCTTTACAAAATCGAAAATAAATAAAGAACATGGAAATAGGAACAGACAAGTAGCGTATATATGCAGTCCAAGTTACTTGAGATCTGGTTGAAAACCTAGGAAGATGATAATGTATATGTCAACAAACCAAAAATAACAAACCTCTTTCGGAATAAGTTTGACATTATAAACTTCATTGTAGCTGCACCTTCCATGATCATTCGTTTCTCTTTTGGGAACCACAAGACGGTCCATCTGATGAGATACCTGAAAAATCAAAATGCCTTTCTAGTTTGTAACAAGCAAAATGAGATGAAATCATGTGCATTCAAAGAACAAAAATGAAGATGAATACCTTGGGCGAGTTGAAAGTAGCAAGCCTTTGTATAACATCAGTGTACAACATAGAGAGTGAATAGAGAGTGTATATGGTGATAAACTGAAGAAGTGGTTAAATATAAAGCCATTCGAACAATCCACCCACAAAGCATGTCCTTCATTTTGAGTGGTGTGATGTTAGGTAATGATGAGATGTTCACTTCTAGATAGTCTGTCATATCACATAGGAAGATTTTTATTTTGGTTTCTCTTTGTTTTATATCAATCGCAGCACCTAATCTTTCTGTCAAATGGTATAGATAGTTCTTATGTAGTTAGGGTTATGGGGTGATATGTGTACTGACACCGAACCAGTTTCTCAGTTTTTATCTTTACAAATTGTATTTTTTTTTCTGTCAAATGAAATGGAAGCTGTTTTTTATTTGTTATGAGATTATAGGAGGTGTTTCTTTGTTGATATTTGTTGATACAATTGATTTTTTTGGGAAGTTTTATTATTTAGTTACCCTATATCTTGTGTCTATTGATATCTTTTGTTGGGCTCAATGAACATAAAAGGTTCTGACTAAATATATTGGGTCAGGTTTTGTTATAATATTATGGAAATAAAAATGTTAGTTGATTTGTTTTGGTTTGGGTGTATTGGGGAAATAGGGTTAGGGTTAGTAAGAAGGATGCTGACGTGGTAAGTGAAAAGAAGATAGGAGGTGAGGTGTCCTTTATGCATTGCTGAGTTCCCCCCCCCCCCCAAATGACTGAAAGACTAACCAGAAATAATGAGAAGAGATTAGATTAGATAGTAAATTAAAGTAAATTGTAAATCATTTGATATTAATTTAATTATATTGTATTATATAGTAGATTAAAAAATTGGGAAAAGAAATGTTTTTAAATAAAGGGTGTGGGGGCCACAAATAGTAAATGTGTAAAAAAGTGAGAAATATTGGGAAATGTGAGATTGAAAGAGAGAGAGAGAGAGAGAGAGAGAGAGAGAGAGAGAGAGAGAGAGAGAGAGAGAGAGAGAGAGTGAGAAAGGAAGAGAAAATAGAATTAAAAAATGAGAAAGTGGTGATGTGTCAAAAAATTAAGATGTCTAAAATTGTCTTTTTGTAAGTTGTTTGTTTGATTAAATATGATGATGATGATAAATAATAAATATAATAAATATATATATATATATATATATATATATATATATATATATATATATATATATATAATGTATTATATAGTAGATTAGAAAATTGGGAAAAGAAATGTTTTTAAATAAAGGCTGTGGGGGCCACAAATAGTAAATGTGTAGAAAGTGAGAAATATTGGGAAATGTGAGATTGAAAGAGAGTGAGAGTGAGAAAGGAAGAGAAAATAGAATTAAAAAATGAGAAACTGGTGATGTGTCAATTGTCTTTTTGTAAGTTGTTTGTTTGATTAAGTAGATATTAGATTTCATATACAAACAAAAGACAAGACAAGTGATCCCGGCGGTTGATTAAATCTTTCTTGCAAACATGTGCTCTATCTTTGTTTGAATTTGAATCAAAAGAGAAACCATCGCCTCCCTCACTCTTTTTCAAGCAATCCTAAAAAATCAGCTTCTTTATCATCTTCTTTTTTGCTTTCCCACTTACAACACAAAACTTAAAAGAACCATTTAAAACTGAGATGATGACCCCATCAAGCTTATGGAAAAGTATGCATATTGACATTTTACAGTCTGGATTTTCGGAATATATATATATATATATATATATA
The DNA here is from genome assembly GCA_039519185.1 of Astragalus membranaceus. NCBI lineage: Eukaryota > Viridiplantae > Streptophyta > Magnoliopsida > Fabales > Fabaceae > Astragalus > Astragalus membranaceus. The sequence continues at coordinate 150,384,179 of CM076847.1, read as the reverse complement.
TATATTTATTGAATTTCTTTGTGCATGGTAAGTCGGAATATATCTCAAGGTCAATAAGGAGAAGGAGATTGAGAAGCAAGGCTTGAAGAAGAGGCTCTTCAGATCAGGTAAGGGAGGCTCTTCAAATCAGGTATTGGGGCATGCTTTATTGCATTCTTAATAGCTATCTCATTGGTTTTTTTTGACAAACAATCTCATTAGATGTTGCTTTTATTGTTGTGCTATGAAGGAGATGTGACATTAATGCGTATTTTACACGCCGAGCATCTGCTTCCTGTAGTTATTTCATGAGGCAGACTTCAGTTGGGGAAGGGAACTTCATAGCACAACTCTATCTCAAATGATTCATCTCTGATTGGCTTATGTTATAAACTGAACTTCCTTTCTTTCTTTGTTTGCAGGAAGTGAGTAGCCCCCTAGAATGGAAGTTGCAGAATTACAACGCAAATATGTTAAAATTAAAGTGGTGGAAGTGGAAGTTCTAGGTGTCATTATCAGTGACACAAGAGTGGAGGTTGATGATCAAAAGTAATAACCACTTATTTTATACATCCTCAGATTAATTGTAATAGCATTTTGCAATTTATAATATTAGAAGTTATCATTTGATTATAGAACAAGGAAGAGGGTAAAGAAAAAGCAAACACCATACCACTTTCATCCTAGACATTATTTGAGTTACACTATGTTGGCTGGTTTTTCATTTGTGAAAACGGGGAGCATCCAATTTATCCGTACCATGTTTATTAATGATTTCTGCTGCGTATAAATTTTTTCATGATAGATTATAACTAATATACACTCTTTCCATGAATTTCTCCCCGTGCGCTGCAAGGGTTCTCAATACTAGTTAAACAACGTGAGTAGGATAGGATAAACTTATCATATACTATATATATTCTTATCATTGCCATCAAACAAACCTTCTTCTTATGGTCCTTCTCGTTTAGTAAATGTCATATATATGAAATATATGATACACATTACTCAAGTTTTGGGTCTATGAATGCATATATTCCTTAAACATGTGACATTTATGTGCACTAGGACAAAAGCCCGTGCGATGCACGGGATTTGATAGTGAGTAGTTCGATGAATAAATGTTATAGGGTATATGGTAGGAATTCTTTTGCGTCGTCTGCTGAATGCCTAATGATATTCCAGCTTCTACGATGATCTTCTGTGTGTGACATCTCATCCCTACCCGTGTCACATACGTATAGTTTCTAAATATAATGTATTTTTCGTAATAAAATGTATTGTGGTCATGATATACTTATATTATAAAATGACTTATAATAAGCGGCATGCATAAATGACTTATTGACTATGAAAATATAAAATGGTTGCATAATGAGGTTGTATTAACTAATTGATCGTATAGTAGTATGTGAATCAATCACGTTGAACGGGTGTATAGTTTGAGTAATCCTAACATCTTGTAGCCTAAATAGAATATTGCATCAATGTTCTGATAATACTATTAAAAATTAATTTACATGATTTGAAAATAAAAATTGCCTTGATGTCCTAGTAAGTTTCTGTTAATATATTTGTGTAAAATGGGTAAGTAAAAAAGATTGAATGAATCGATTATGCTTTATTATCTGTTCTAATGAATTCACTACAACATTTGGTAGATAGGGCAACGCCGCTTTTCAAAAAACAAAAAAAACGTTGTTTGAGAGGAACCAAATAAAACGGGTTCTAAAAGAAAATACACGGGCTCTCTCTCTCACTCATCTTCATCTCATTCTCGCTCACTTTTTACGCTGCAGCCAGTTTGTTTCCCAACTTCATCGGCTTCATCATCTCCATCTCGCTCTGGCTCTTTCTCTCGCTCTCCCTCATCTCCATCTCGCCCTCACGTCGTCACTCGCTCTGCTTCATCACTCTCGCTCATCACTCGCTACTCAACGAGATCTGACTCCCTCACCGTCACTCCGATCTCACTTCATCACTCTCGCTCATTTTGGAGGTACAGCTTCTTCTTCAGCAGATTCTCGTGAGAATCTCGATTGTCTATGTCTTGCTCTTTTATATGTGAAGGTTGAACCCTAATCTGGCTTACATCGAATTTCTTGTAAGCTGAACCCTAATCTGGCTTGAACATCACACCTTTCTATGTTGATTTTAGTTTTTGAATAATTTCCCCCTTTCTTGATTTTGATTGATTTAGGTTTAGTTTAATTCATCTCTTGAATAATTTCTTAATCATTTTTTTCATAAATTGCTTCAGGTTCAGTGTTTGAGAGGCTGCATCTTTTAGATCAGTACCTTAACAACTCAGAGACTGCACCGTTGATTTGTGTTGTTTCTTCTTCTACACACCCCACTCTCTCTGACTCTTCATTTTGACTCCTTTGACACTTTGGGGGGTTTCTCATTTGCCACTCTTCATTTTGTTGGCTTGTTTGTCTGTTTACCGATTCTGTAACTTTATTTTCATTTATATGGATTTGTTGCCTTTGCAAGTTCAGGGTTTTTTGGGGTATATGAGAGGAGAGGGATTATTTTGAAATAATGACTACTGAGATTTATGAGGCAGTGTATGAGATTAGTTTAGACTTTAGAGGTAGCTTGTTGAGTTTGAGCCCAATGGATCTAGGAGATCATTTCAGTGTAATTTTATTTGTTATAGCTACTTCAACTATAATCCAACGGGGTTGGCCATCGTGGAAGTGGAATGTGACCTAAGGAAAACTTTACTTGTAATATTAAGGATTTGAATATCATATGGAGAGCTTAACCTAACAAAAATGAAGTAAAAAAATGCTTCTGCTAGATAAGTGACTCTTGTATATTTTCTAAGGCATGCTCTTTTGGAGAAATTTATTCTTGAAAGTAATACAATGAAGCCTTTTTTTTTCCGACGGTGACGTCAATAGACTCAATTCAGCTTACTATATATCTATGCCATACATGTGAATATGTGACCTGATCTGATTTAATCTCTTGTTTTATTACAGATTTTGTTGATATAAGCAATGTGGCAAATGGTGGCTGTCTGGAAATTTCTGAATTACTGTTCTTTAAAAGATTTCTTCCTTTAGTTGCCAAACCTATAAGCTTACTTTGGAGTGTTTTTTTTGCTTGTTAAACTAGCTTCCGGAGAGTGATTGCTTTCCGAACATCAGTGGTAATGTTTACCAGGTACCTGAATTCTTGTTTGAATATAATACCAATTATGGATCAACCAACGTTTGGATCAAACCGTTTTTGTGGTTCACATTAAAAGCTAGTGCCCTTGCATAGGTGGATTTTGTCTTTGATACGGTTCCTGCTGTGACACACAATTTGATCATTTTGATGCTTCTATTGGACAAAAGTTAAGTTTCTAGGGCCGTATGTCTTAAGCTTAATCGATACACCATTTCTTTGCATTTTATTTCAGTTACCATCTGGAGCTGCATTCGTGTCACACTCCTCGCTACACTTGTCAGCTCAGGAGAAAATTCTTTGCCAGTTGTTTTATTTTGCGAAATGTACTGAAAAGTGAAGAGTTTCTTACAAGTTTTCCCGTTACCCATCATGCATATTTATAGGATGGTAAAATTTATTTTCTCCTATCCAGAATTGTGTTCTCTGTTTGCCTTTCTTGATCTGCTTCTGAATTTACAATTTACTAGAAAAGCAAAGGGCTCATCACAATGAAGGCACTGATTCTGGTTGAAGGGTTCGGAACACGGTTGATGTCAGAGGGATCTACAAACCTATTTTCATTATGAATGGTTCATTATTCTGTTTCATGCCAATTGTTTGATAAAATGTGGCATCTACACTTTACCTTTGGAACTGTTTCTTTTATCATGTTAATATCTCTATGTTAAATGGCTTCTTGCCAATTTCACATGAGATTTAACTGATGCAAGGTCAATTCCTTTGGTTGCTTTATTTATGCCTCAACTCAGCTAGCAAGTGGGAACATTGCTATAAAAATGCCTTGATGAGTGATTCGGTGTTTTGATTTGTATGTTTTTGCTGGTTTTGTTTTGATTGAAAATTCAAAATACAAGTATGATGATTCAATTAGATGTGTGAAAGGAGTACTCCTTTTTGAACTCACTTTTTTTGAGGCATTTCAATATCTGACTTGTTATTTTGTTTGGATTTGCTTTGAAACAATGGCAAGAAAATTGGTTTTCTGATTTGGTTTTTGAACAAAATGATTTTTATGTTTTGGCTTTTGTTATTTGAATTTTTTGTTTTGATGTTTGATTTACTTTAGCATCTAATTGAGTTTGATTGCATATGCTTCTTGCAGATTTTGATGCTTGAGTATTGTGATTTGCCTCTGTTATTAAAATTATCAAGACTTAAGAATATCACATTGTCACCTATAACACTATTAATACTTAGGCCATTTGACATGCACCCTGTTGCTGCAACCAGTAAGCAGATCAAGAACTTCAGGCATCAAGCCGTATCTGAGGGTGCTTATCCACCCTGGGTATGTTTCTTATCATTTGTCTGATGTTATATTCAACTTTGCTTATTGTTTTGAAATATTTTGATCTAATATAGCAGAACTTTAGACTCCCTCTATGTGTTACTGGTTCGTTTGATACCCTTAATGGTGTGGCTGATAATTTTTTATGGTGATATTGGGAATTCTCATATTAGTAAAACACGTGTGTTATAGGAGTAATGACATGGTTCCTGAATCCAGGGTTTTGTTACAAAAGAAAATGAGTAATCTAGATGCATAATCCTCTCATTAGATTACTCCTTTTCTTTTTACACTATACTCTATGCTTACCTGGTATATTGTTGCTATAGTAATGATGACTGTCATGTTTCTTTCTTTGTCTATAAGTCTAACATAATTTCTGCACTGGATCAATATAGAACAGTTCAAGCAATTGTCATTTGATTTCTGGAACTTCAGGATTACTGGATGCGAAGTCTGAGGTAATGGATCTGAACAGTAGTTGTCTGTTGATTTGATCTTGATACTGCATCTAATAGTAAAAATATTAAGGGAAAGTATATATTCAGTATTGTATTAACACTTGGTTATAGGGTTTAGAGATGAGATGTAATCAATGGATTAACAGTCCAAATGAGATTCAATGATTGTGGTTTAGTGGATGGGTCATGTTGTCTTAGGATTTAATTCTATTTGTTTAAGTGTTAAGTAGTAAGAGAGTATCTAGTATGTTTTCTTCTGCTGTCCATTTTAGCTGTAGCTGCATATGTTGAAAAGGTCCATGGTATTTGGTGAAATGTCTATTTGTCGAAAAGTGTCTAAATCACACAAGTTTAGAAGCAAAGAATCAACTATGCCAAACTTTCTTTGCCTTTATTTATTCACTTCTGGATTGAGTTTTGGAGAATATTATATTAAAATTTGAAATATAATTTCTCTGATTAATGTCTTATTAGCTGTTTCAAGGATTTCACAAGGCAGGTTTCTTGCTCAAAGGTACATTACTACTATTTATGCACTAGATTTATTTTTAGTCAGAATATCTTATTTTCTTTTGCTATTATTAGATTAGTTATGATACAATGCTATTTTTTGTAGGCTGGCTTCTTTTTGAACAAGTTTTATGCTTGGGAGAAAAACCCTTGTGGTCCTTCATATTTTCTGGAGAAATATGGTTCATAACCAAGAAAGAACTAGGTAGAAATAGAATTTTCATAGGAAAATTGTGACTGCTTGTTTTGAGGATTTCGAACTTTTTCCTCATTTTATCGTGAATTGTAATCTTGGATGTTTTTCAGAAACCAAGAATTTAGAGTGGGTAGAACGGTAGATAGTGCATGTTTTTATTGGATTGTATAATTAATTGATTGTGTTTAAACTCTTGTTGGGAAAGAATAAATTTGACCTACCTAATATTTTTTTTCATTTTTTATTGACTATGGCAACGGTTTTAAACTGTTGTATTTATTGGTGATTGGCAACGGTTTCATATTAGGCGACGGTTTTCCACCGTTGTCATATATTGCAACGGTTTAAAAGTGTTGTCAAAAAGTAGAGGCAAAAACCGTTGCGTTAGAACTCAATGGCAACGGTTTTTTGTCAGCGTTGCCATTGCTAGCCAAAAACCGTTGCCTAAAGCATAGGCAACGCTCGCATACACAACGGTTTTAAAACCGTTGCCAAAGGAAAAGACAACGGTTTTCCTACTTTCAACAATGGTTTTCAGGCGTTGCCGTAGGCTTTAAATGTTGTAGTGATTGAATGCACCAGGTGGGGGCGGCGAGTAATACGGGTCTAATATATAGTACCAGAAGTGGTATGTACATTGTACTGTGTAGTTGACGGTATGGCTTAACAGACGTATACGTTGGTTCGATAGTTTAGGTTTGGTGAAATCAAAATTTAAATTTATTTATAATGGAAATTTAAAATTATTTATAATGGCATAAAAATACTCTAACAAATATATGACCTATCTCACGGGATACGGTGGCGAGTATTGTTTAGAAGTTGGGATCGGTACATCAATTTGTCTAAATTTTGGGACTCCTAACGGAGGGAAGAAATCACTTCACAATATTGTTGTTTTAGTCACAAGTTTTTACAATATGCACTACAAGAATAAGTGCTTTTTCCTGCCATTTTTTCCGACGAACTCTTATTCGTCGCAATTTCCGACGGATTTCCGACGAAAAAGTCGTCGCAAATGTTCAACAAAAGAGGCGCTAAAATTCCCGCTTACGTTTGCGACGAAATTTTTTTCCGTCGCAAATTTCCGACGAATATTTTCGTCGGAAACCTCTAAAAGTCTGTCACAAAGTAACGGATCCCAAATTAAAGGGAAGCTCTTCCCTCGTACGCTCTCATTTCAGCCTCCACCATCTCTCAGTCACCCTCCTTCTCTCTCAGTAGACACCTCCCTCTTCCCTCGTAGACACTCTCTCAGTCGCCCTCCCTCTTCCCTCGACCCACCCTCACCAACCTCTCTCAGTCGCACTACCTCTTCATTTCCTTTCTTTTCTCTTTCACTCAGATTCCCTCTCTGTCTATTCTCTCACCGATCCACCCTCACCAACCTCTCGCCGCCGGAGCCCGTTGTTACTGCCACTCACCACCACTGTTAGCGCCTCAGTTCCCTTCTCCTCCTCTTCCAATGCATCCCATTTCCTCTTCTCCGAACCCTCTCACTTTCTCCCAGCTTTGACCGCCACCAAACCCTCACGCCTTTCCCTCCGCCACGACCCTCCGTCTTAAGCTCCCCCTCCGTGCGAGCTCCACCTCTCCACGCCGGCCTCTCTAGCTCTCAAACTCTCTAGGCCAGAGTTTTATTTTCTCTTAAAACCCTAAATCCCTAATTCAGATTCTGATTTCTGTTGATATTGAATTTATTCACGTGAATCTATTGATGTTGATGTTGTTATTGAATCTGTTCTAGTTTTATTTAGGGTTTTTTTTTGTTACAAGTATTATTTAGGGGACGATAGAAGCATATTGCTAATGTTTGTCGCTGATAAGTTTAAGTTCTGATTCTTTTGATATTTTAGTGCAGCCTGTCACCCCTATATAATCTTGACTATGTTTCTGGATGTACAATATAAAGTAGAACATTTATGTCTGTCAATCCTAGTTTATTAAATTACTTTGATTAACTCTGGAGGTTCATATGTTGAATTGTTCATTTGATAGAATCAGTTGGAGCCTGGATCTGCTATTATGTTGACATTTTGTCTTCTGTTGATAAGGATCAGTTGGAGCCTGGATCTGCTACGTAATTTGTTGTGTTCTCATTTTTGTTTTGGTTCATGTCTTTAGATTTCTGATATTCAATTACATGTGTTTCCTTGTAGGAATTTAATCTGGAGCCTGTTATCCCAATCTACAATGCGAAGTTATCTTTCATGAAGGGATATTTGAATGACTTGTAATTATAAGGTTGGAAACTAAAAGTCTGTTATCTTATAAATGTTTCTAGCTGGTACTGAATTTCATATAAGTTAGCATGTTGAACTAATTTTCTCTGCTTCTATAGGTTTGTTCGCTTTGTGAGCACTTCTGAGATATTGGAACGTGTATATACCATAGGATCTGAAATCCTACAAATTGAAGAGGCAATTGCAATTCAAGGAAATAATTCTATAGGGATTAGCATTGTGAGTAGATATCTAACAGCAAATTTAAATTAAGTGACAGCAATCGAAGGTCTGTTATCTTGTGTCTTCAGGTGGAAGAAAACCAAATAAAACTAGTGGAAAGCACCAGAGGTTCTTTTTAAAGAATCTGTTGCAAGTTATTACTGTGTGAAACTTTTTAACTTGTATTTGACAAATGTGGGTTTTGCTGAGATTTGAAATTGTTTGCAACTAAGAAAACTTGCTGAGATTTGAAATTGTTTGCAACTAAGAAAACTTGAATACCTAAGCTTATATTGATTTATCATTTTCTTATATGTCTGTGTGGACATGTCCCAGTCTGATAAAATACAGCCACCTAAAGCAAATGGAAGCACCTCATCAGAAGGAAGCTCGAAGTAAATTCTAAATCTTGTCAACTTTTTCCTTCTTTTCTATGACCATATTTTACAAAATTAGTTGATTTAGTTGATGGTTTGTGTAACTAATATGAAACTCATCTACGTACTGTTTTAGAGTTCAGCTTTTGAAATCTTTGGATACACGCAAGTCAGTACTGCAGAAAGAGCAAGACATGGCATTTGCACGTCCTGTTGCTGCTGGTTTTGACATTGATTACATGCCAGCTTTGATGTCATTTGCTGAATGCTTTGGAGCATTACGCTTGATGTAAGAATTCTTTCTCGACCATTTGTAACTTTAATATTGTTTTAGTTATATATTGAGTTCTTCACCAATTGGCCATTAATGCATTTATGATTTATGATTTATGATTGCGGAACAATGTTGCAAATTCTAATTTTGTCACATTTCAGGGATGCATGTAAAAAATTCATCTCTCTATGGAAAAGAAAGCATGAAAGTGGCCTTTGGCTTGAAATTGAAGCTTCTGAAGCGATGTCCAATCGTGCAGACTTCTTTGCAATAAATACATCAGGAATTGTACTTTCCAACAATACAGTCACTACATCCCATGAATTGTACTTTCCAACAATACAGTCACTACATCCCAACAATGGAAAGGATGATGCACAGGAAGAGCTACATGTTGAAAAGAAGAAAAAAGAAGGATCTGATTTGAACTTGTTATTGCAGAATCCTGATACAAAACAACTTTTGACTTCTGAACAAGTGTCTCAGTTAATTGCTCAGATACAGGTGTTGTGTTCGTTACCCCGAATTCATTACTCCCTTAAATGAGTGGTATGCTTTAGTAATGTGGACTATGTAACAGGAACTAATGAGATTAGAAGAATTGAAGACCAGTCTTCAATCTCAATTTGGAAGGGAAGCAACTATTGTTGAATGGGCTGACAGTGCAGGACTTAACTGTCGGGCACTGAAGGCGCAGCTTCGTCGTGGTAACAGAAGCAGAGAAAAGCTAGTTCAAGCAAATTTATGTATGGTACATCACATTGCTAAAACTTACCAGGGACGCGGTATCAGCCATGAGGACTTACTACAGGTAGTCCTAGGCTAGAATTGTAATTGTCTTCACTTTTCAGTGTTGTCAATTACAATTACAAATACCAGCTATATATGTATTTTACATTTTTGTTTTTGGTGCTGCTTTAGGAGGGAAGTACAGGTCTTTTGAAGAGTGTCAAAAAGTTTAAACCTCAAGCTGGTTGCCGATTTGGTACTTATGCATACTGGTGGATAAAACAAGCAATAAGGAAGGCCATATTTAATCATTCCAGGACAATTCGTCTGCCGGTAAATTTAGTTTTTTGAACTTAAGATTCACCCTTTTGAAATGTCAGTGTTCACGAAAATTTTTCTGTTGATGTTACCGTTGCATTAGTATTTTTAAGAGCATCTTATGTTTTTTGCAAAGCAAGCATAGATTCTATTTGGCTTACACACATATACTACTTGGATTATCTCCAGGAGAGAGTATATAACCAACTGAGCAAGATATTGGAGGCAAAGAAATTGTACATTCAAGAGGGAAATCTTCACCCAAGCAAAGAAGAATTAGCAAGACAGTAGGACTTCCAGTAGAGAAGATTGATAGTGTGCTATATGCCGCTAGAACTCCAATTTCTATGCACCAACCTGTGTGGGCTGATCAAGATACAACATTTCAGGTATTGCATGCTAGCTCATGTGATTTCCCCCATGATAAGTTGCACCTTCTTAGATATATAAAGTGTAACTGTTTAATTGCTTTGTTGAAAATATACCATCACAAATGCCAAATGTTTCATGTATATTAACAATCAAACTTAACCACACTGTTACAATTGCAGGAGATTACTGCAGACACTGCAGTTGAGAGCCCAGACATGACAGTTGCAAAACAGGTTATGAGACGACATGTGCTCAACATCTTAAGTATCTTACGCCCCAAAGAAAAAAGGATAATTCGAGTCACTACCGTCACTACATCCCATGAATTAGAGTCACTAATTCATAAGGATGGATGCACGCTTACTGATATGCAATTAGAGTCACTACATCCCAGGAATTGTATGACTCTTACTGATATGCAATATGTTGTTTTCCATGCCACAATCTCATCAGATGCCCCTTATGCATCACAGGTACTTTATATTAATTCTCTTTTCTGCATGTTAATTGAGAAACTTGGACTAAAAATTTGATGATGAACTTGTAGGAGTACTTTATTCGGCACAAGGATGGATGCACGCTTGATACAGAAGGAGAGAAAGAAAGGGTCATCAAATGCATTGAAGCTGCTATTCACAGAAGAGTAAGCGAGGTAACTTCATATTTAAATTTAAACTGATTTCTCCGTGGAAGTCTCCAAATTTACTCTCTGAATGAACTTGCTTAAAGATCCTTGTTTTTACCTTTAAACTGATTTCTCTGTGGAAGTCTCCAAATTTACTCTGTGAATGTACCATTTTCTATCTATGAATTTACCTTACAAATGAGATGACTTGCCGTGAATTGACTAGAAATTTACTCTGTGAATTTACCATTTTCATACTTGCTGTGAATTGACTTGTTGTGACTTGATTCAGTAAGCTGCTTATTTGTTAGTTATTAGTTGTTAATATGTTTAGAGGGTTGATTTAATTAATAAATTGAATTGAAGGGGAGATGGGTAAATTTAGAGGGTTGCATTTGAGTTGGAACTTTTCATTGATTCTTTTCATTTGTTTCATGAGTTGTCAGCGAATTATTTTATATAGCTATTTGATGAATTTGATTGACAGTAGCTCTGAGGTTGATTTTACTATGATAATGCTAATTATGAGTCTTATGCCACTTGTTGGTCATCATATTGATAGTTGTAGAGCTTTCTAGTTAATTTCATGGAACCTTTCTATGATTATAACAAACTGAAAATGTGTATTTCTTTATTTTGAATTTTGATTTTACATTTTTATTTGCTGCTTTTGGATTATTAACTCTCTATTCAGTATTCTGCTACCTCTAACAGCTTAATTATTTTTCGTATGCAGTGGAACGAAGCAAGCTGCACATAGGTTGAGGATTATATTTGGTTTAGCAGTGGAACGAAGCAAGCTGCAATTGTCGTGAAACTATATTGTTCATGTTATTTTGATGAATTAGACTACTTATGATGGATAATGTAAATTTTGTTAGTCATATATATGATGTTTGTGGTATTTAAATTTGAAAAAGATTTTGTTGTGTGAAAGGATAAAATCCATAACTAGTATAGCTTTTATGGATGTATGATTTTATTTTTTATTTATTATTTTTTTTAAAATTACCGACGGATTTCCGACGGAAATTTTCGTCGGAAATGGTTTTTTTTTCGACGGAATTTGCGACGAAATTTTGCGACGACTTTGCTACGGAGACATTTGCGACGAAAAAATCCGTCGGAAACGATTTCCGACGAGCGATTTTGCGACGACTTTTTGTCCGTCGGAAAGTTCGTCGAAAACGTCAATTTCCGATGAAAATCAGTGCGTTTCCGACGGATTTTGTCGTCGGAAATCGTCGATTTTCTTGTAGTGATGAGAGACATTGGAAAATATCCCGCTAAAATTTGTTAATTTAATAAGTGGTTGGGAAGATGGTACTTTACCTGAAGAGTTAATGGTTGTAAAAGTAGAATATATGACATTGTACAAAAGTGGTTGGAACCATCAAATGCTTTTCCAGGTTACCAATGCTTATGTGGGTAGAACTTAAGCTACTTGTAGTGTTCAAATAAAGGGAAACAGCCCCGTGGTGAGCTTATTGCGCCTGTGTGCTATGTGAATCAATCACGTTGAACAGGGTGTATCTTTTGAGTAATCCTAACGTGTTGTAGCCTAAATAGAATATTGCATTAATTTTCTGATAATACTATTAAAAATTAATTTACATGATGCGAAAATGGTGCAAAGTGTGGTAAGGAATAATAGGGTGCAAAGTGTCGTAGGAAAAAATGGTGTACAACAAGTAATAGAAGGAATTCAAATTGAAGTAGTTGTGTAACAGGTTGTGTGGTGTGTTAATTTGTGCAACAACTTGATTATCAGTTGTGCGATTCTTAAAAATGTGTTTGCTTGCTTTGTTAGCTACTCGAACCTGAAAATGGTCTAAAAGTATCGACAGTTGGGTAGTGTGATTCGTATTTAATTAGCAAAGTAAAACAACAATAAGATGATGTTACACCATTCTGAGGTGTTTGTATCATTGTAAACAATCTTTAGAGATGCACAAGCAAAGAGAACAAAGTAGAGTAAAATGAGGATGATGGTATGGGGAATAAGCAACTTTACTAAAAAAAATACCCCTCCTTAAAATAGATAGATTATTTTTTCCCATTTGGGAATCATACGATCCAAAAGATGGGTCTGTATGTGTAAATTGCAGGGGTGTGAACAAAAATTTCTTGCTCAAGAACTTAAGCCTTTTTTGAAAAAAATAAGACAACCCTTTAATCTCCAAAACGGGTTATGCGACACCCGTATTTGATCCAACTTACCAAAACATGGGGGTTGTGCAGACCCGCACCAGTACCCGCAGTTTATAAGCGAAGATTTAACCCTAATCTGCGCCATTTGAACTACTCAGGTTGTTACTCTCTCTCTCAATTTGTTGGTGTATAATATGAAATTGTGTGGTGTAATTAGAAAAAAAAAGTAAGTCCAGAATGTAAGAAAAAATTGACCCAATTGTTGTTGTTTGTTTCAGGTCCCGTGCACTTAAACCAGATCCAATACTGACCCGGTCCAATGTCACTCAACGAAGGGTTAACCTCTTCTAACCCTAACAACAATTCGCCTCAGTTGTAAATCTCTTTCTCTCTCTATTCTTTCTTTCCTTTCCTTTCCTTTTTGTCTCTGCCTTCTCTCTAAAAGACGAACCCTAATCTTTTCTTTTTCTAAATTGCAGGTACCACGTTTCTGCTGCGGACAATCAGAAGCAACAAGATGAAGATGAGAAGTGGTAGCTAGCGTTCGTGTAAGGTCCGCCCTACTCTCATCCTCTCTTCTCCTCATCAACCCTAATAACCTTAATCTCGCTCTCTCCCTTTCTCACCGAATGGGAAGTTTCCCTTTCAAGAAACGGAGGTGAGAGATATGGAGAAAGAAAAGGAGAGAGAGAAAGGTGATCTGCGGCGTGGTTATTGTTCGAGCCGAGTTTGCTTCGCAACGGAAAGGGTGATCTCACGGTGGTTACAGTGGTGGTTCTGGGTCAGCGATGGTTTGGTGGTTGTTTGGAGGGTAGTTCTGGGTGAAGGGTGGGGTGTGCCGTGGTTTGGTTATGTGGAGAAGGGGGAACGAAACTGAAGGGAGAAAGACGGTTTTGAGTGGTCGACGGTGGTGGTTGCGGCGGCGACCACCGTGAACGGTTGTCGGAGTTGAGGTTTGGTTCCTTCCTCCCTCTCACTCATTTTTTTGCTTTTTTTGTTTCCCCTCTACTGTTTCTGTCCTAAAGAAATCACTCTCAGGAGCTTCTCTTTTTTGTTTTTAAAATTTTCCTATTTTCGATCAAAGCTCTGTTTCCGTTTTGAAAAAAATGGTACATGTATATTTTGAGAGGAAAAAAAACTTTGTTCAAGCATGCAGAATGATTCTTTTTCTGAAAACTATAAAAATCATTTACAACATGAATAGCTAGCAACTAAAGAGGGTACATGAAAATGATTCTCTTATTGATTAGTTTGACTAAACAGATGCGCCAGAGGTACCTCTGTTACTCTTGATTCTTCTGATTTTCTTTTACTTTATGTAAATCATAATACCTTTTTTGCTGGTTGGTGATTTAACAGGTTTCTATGTTCTAGGGTTTGAATCGGAAGTATGAACAAGAACAATGAAAAGGTATTCAGCAAAAACTTGGTTCGATTGACCCTTTTTCCTTTTGAATCGGGAAACCCTAATTTCGAATCTCTGAACTTCTTGTTTCCTTATGTTGTATGAACCGAATGATGATGAACGAAGCTTTCTATCCATGAATCTGTGGTTGAATGATGAACGAATACACCAAGAACACGAACGAAAGGTAAAATCACTCAGTCAGTGATTTAGTAATGTCTTTCGTTTTAATACAGATCCTAATATTTATTTTTGTATGTGTGCTAAACTGAGCGTTGAACCTGTTGAAGGACTTCACCACTTCTGAAGACACTATCAGATCCGTTACTGCAGGTAACACACCTCTCAACTCCTGTTATTCTCTCAATTTCTTTCTTTCGTCACTGTATGTAAACAGAACCCTAACTTGGCTTGTTTGTGATCTTTGTGAGGTATGCCTAACCGTGAACCTGTATGGAACAATATGAAGAAATCTAAGAAAAACTCCACTCAGTCAAAGGGAATATAAGAGAATATTAGAGGTAAAATTTTATGAAAAGTAAACTGTGAATAGTTATATTTCATTCAATGTATTTAATTTGGGAAGATATCTGCTTTTTGTTCAATTTTATACATGACAAAATGCTTCATATTCATAGCGTTCATACACATAATGCTTTTGTAAAATGTTTACTATACAATAAAATACTGCAGGCTTACTGAAGAAATTAACCTTTTTTGGTTATATTTTGTATATGAACATGTTTACATCCACAACATGCATCATCATCGATATCTGGTTTTTGTTCAATTTTATACATCACAAAATGCTTCATATTCATAGCATTTTATTGATAGGAAAAGAAAACCAATATAGATAGGAAAAATAGAAGCTTTACCTTTGAAGAAGATGAAGGTAGAGTGTAATGCTTGAAAAACTGAAACTTTTTTTAAGAAAGCCAATGAGATTGAAGTATTTAGAAATACACCTAACCACAATTATGAAGACATATTGAACTTGTTTGACTATTTGTAGCAATTTGGTTCCAGGTTTCTGTTGTAAGAGAAAAAAGCAGAGAAAACATGTTAGCCAAGATAAGAAATATTTGAAATAAGAAGAGAGGGAGAGATAGTGAAGAAAAAAATAGAAAGACAGCTGATGGTTGGTGTACTTTACATTTGGGTGCACATGGATGTTTTAGTTTTTAGTTATAGGACAGCATGCATAAAGCAAAATGTATTGTAGAGAAACACTTTTTTTCAATGTATCCACCATTGTATATTCTATTCAGTTATAGTTTCATGTTTAAATTTATTCAGTTACAACATGTTTCCATTACATTTGACAGCATGCCTAAACCTTATAAAGTTAATACTATGTGTAAAGTTAATACCTTCAAATCCAATTGACAGCATCTTTATAAAGATTAGTTGCTGTGAAGAAGACATAGTTGCTGCGAAGAAGAAAGAACAAGGTCTTAAATCCAATACTACTTCACGTAAGCAAGAGAGATGAGTCGTGATGAACTGATGCTGAAGCAACCAAGAAAGATGAATGGTGATGAATTGATGATGAAGCAAACAAGCAAGAAACAAGAAAGATTAGTTGTTAAGAAGAAATAGTTGGCTGCCTTGCTTTTCTTTACACTTGGTGCGTTCTCTTCACATTTCATTTTCTTGCTCCTTGGATTTGTTCCTTTAATTTATTAAGCTGTGTGTCTTTTCTTGCCTCTTATGGTGCTTTCTTTCTTTTGTATCATGTTCTTAATCTCTCTTCTGACACTTGTTTTGTACAGGATTGTGGAGGGAACACCATTATTTTTGATTTTCAAAATACCACACAATGGAGGGAATACAAAGAGTTTGGATTGAGAAGGGACATGAGAGAAAGGGGCTTGTGAGGGAACGAGTTTGCAATGGGAAAACAACAACTTTGTCAAAGTAGGTGGGAAATTTTGGAGGTGCAACAGTGTCAAAGTAAGACTTTTTGGAGGTGCAATAATGGGAAAACAACAAATTTGTCAAAGCAGGAGACTTTTTGGAGTTGCTATTGAATTATTTGCGCAACCCCCAACTTTACATATCCCCTTTCACATTGTTTTAGTAGGAAAGCTAGTGTGTTCACATTGTTTTAGTCAAAGTTTTTAAGATACATGAATGTTTGTAACTACAGTACCATAAAAAGAGTTGCTGAGAATTGTTTGCTGTAGCACGTAGTAGTCTGCATGGTTTCTGCTTTTGGCGCCTAATTTTTGTGAATTGCTACGTGAATTGCTGTATGTAATGCATTTTTCCCCCTTAAAATGTTGCCTATGGATCCAGCATTAATAGGAAAAGATTATACTTAAAACTTTAGTAACAACTAACAATCCTTCATCAAAAAAGAAAATGAAAATGGAAACGATTTTAATTTACAAAATCACTTTTCATGCGGTGAAAAAAATAATTGAAAAAATCAATAACCATGTAGAGCAATTAATGCAACATAGCCATTTTACTAAGGTGCTCATTAATAGGAATTAATGATTTTCTTTCAAGTTGCCATTATGTCCTCATTTTGAGCAGGAAAAAGGCATTAACAATTTATCCTTAAATCATCAAAATAATAATATTTTTTGAATTGCAGACATAGTGACAAGTGTCACCTATAAACTTAGACACCCAAAATGAAAATTTTGGATTCGAAGTAGGGTAACTACAAAAAATATCCACCTAACAACTTTGGCTTTACCAGTTGTGCTAGTCTTTACAGATAAATAATAATATTATGATTATATAAAACAATTTTAAATATATATAATTCACACATTTTAAATTTTAGGCTTAAATACAGTTTTGGTCCCCCTATTTTGACCAATCCACGATTTTGGTCCCTAAACTTTTAATTTGACGATTTTGGTCCCCCTATTTTCCCAATTTGAAAAATCATAGTCCCCCACCCCAATTTTGACTCAGTTTGACTGACTTATCCTACGTGCAGCCCACGTGGACTGCCACGTAGGCACACCCCACCCCCCCACCCCACCCCCCACCCCCACCCCACCCCACCCCCCCCACCCCACCCCCCCACCCCACCCCACCACCCCACCCCATCCCACCCCCACCCCCCCACCACCGACCCCACCCCCACCCCCCCCACCACCGACCCCACCCCACACCACCCCACCCCCATCCCACGTGGGGGGGGGGGGGTGGGGGGTTGGGGTGGGGGGTGGGGGTGGGGGGGTTGGGGTGGGGGGTGTGCCTACGTGGCAGTCCACGTGGGCTGCCACGTAGGATAAGTCAGTCAAACTGAGTCAAAATTGGGGTGGGGGACCTTGATTTTTCAAATTGGGAAAATAGGGGGACCAAAATCGTCAAATTAAAACTTTAGGGACCAAAATCGTGGATTGGTCAAAATAGGGGGACCAAAACTGTATTTAAGCCTAAATTTTATTATATGTTATTTATTCCTTTATTTAATTTTATTTTATTTTATTTTATTTATTTGATATTTAAATATTTTTTCATCCATGTCTTCTTCTTCTTAAATTTATTATGCATATTAATATCAATTTAACTGAATAAAATATGTTTTACTTGTATTGAAAAATGAATAAATATGTGTGGGGACTTCAAACAATTAATATAAGAATTTAATTTATATACACTGTTATTGTATAAGATGTTCTACAATATCGGTGAATCACGAAACGACACGTCATACAATGGTAGAGTTATGTAATATTTTACGAGGGGTTAAATATAAAAGAATTTTTTAAACACAAATAAACTTCATAAAAATGTTGTTAAAAAAATAAACATCATTAAAATAGAATTAAAAGTGCTAAAAGAACCAACAAGTTTTTTACATACAAAGAACAAGTAAATTATTATAAATTCAAATTTGTGAAATAAAATACTCTTGGCTAAATTATAGTTTTGGTCCCCCTATTTTCAAAAATTCAGACATTTGGTCCCCCTATTTTAAAACTCAGACATTTGGTCCCCCAATTTTAAAAAATCAAATACATTTAGCCCAAAGAAGGACCAAATGTATTTGATTTTTTAAAATTGGGGGACCAAATGTCTTTGATTTTTTAAAATTTGGGGACCAAATGTCTTTGATTATTAGCCATAAAAAACTGAAAATTCCTCTTGGGACTAAATGTCTTTGATTTTTTAAAATTGGGGGACCAAATGTCTGAGTTTTAAAATACGGGGACCAAATATCTGAATTTTTGAAAATAGGGGGACCAAAACTATAATTTAGCCAATACTCTTTTATCCAACAATTATGACATAAAATAGCTGAAAGATCAGCTGTCAATCACTATGGATTATATAGAAAGAACAACTAATTATTATACAACAAGACATTATTTTTTTTGACAATAAGACATTATTTTGTTTGTTCTTGTATATAACAAGACATTTTAAAACTATAAAAATATGGATATCAATCACTTGTTACTATACCTTGTTTTAATTTTGTATTTTTTGAGTAACGATATCTTATTATTATATATATATTCAACTTATTATTTTATTTTTGGGTAGCATTGACTACCCCATTATAACAAGAGCATGCTCTCGTGTCATAAAAGAGATTTGACTTTATCTCAAATATTTTAAAAGTTACTCATAATGTGAGATACCAATTAAACCCTTAATATAATTTTTTGACCAAAAACCCTTAATATAATTGTAACAATATAATTATGATTACTTTATAATTTATACGGTATCTATTACAAATCCCTCCAATAAATAAGTAATCATAACCCTAAATTTTTAACCTCTAAATGCAAATTTTGTCATGCTCCACTAAGCCAACAACCCTTAAGGTTAATAAATATGTTCTTATTTGCATCAAATTAATAATATTCTCACTTTAAAAATATTTATCGCAATAAATTGTAGAATTTGCTTATATATGAAAGCAATTAATTTAACAAACTAAATTAGTAACATACTCGTGTATCCGCACGGGTCGATCGCGTTACATGGTACGATTAATAATCAAACCAAAATTCTAATTGTAAAAGTTCGGTGTTATAAAAAAGGAGGAAAATTAGTGTAATTAAAATGGAGACTGTAAATAAGATGAAAGACCTATAACAGTATGTGAGGAGACATCGATGATAAAATTTAAATGATAATTTTATTAAAAATGTGGTGGTTTGTTTGATTTCATATCATGCCTTAAGAACAACTAAATTAAAAAAAATTATTTTGTTGTTGAGATAAAAACTCATAAGTTACAAAAAAAAACAATTTAACAGTAAATTAAGTCAAAAAACATTTAAATTATAATTATTTAAAAATTACAATTAAAACGTGTTGAATACTATGAATTGTTCTCAAATAGGCAATAAAAATATATGTTAATATTTAGAAACATTCAATTAAATTAGTTTGAAGATGATAAATTATTAAGCAATCTCAAATATGCAAGAAAAAACAATTTGATTATCGTAGTTGTTCAACTTAAAAATGTTATCCCCTTTAATAAGAAAAGAGTAAAAAAAAATTAAAGTGCTATGCAAGAAATTGTCCCATAATATATTCAAATTGACTGAAGACTAAGTCACTGTCGTACACAAAATGATGCCACAACAGAAAAGTTAATAGTCAACAACATGGAAAGAAACAGATTAGTAGTTGGCACCAAAAATCATAAATAGGCAAATGAAAATGGTAGTGAATTCCAAACAAATTGAAAATCATAAACATGTTAATAACATGTTGAAAACTTGTTGGTGCCGCATTATAACATAAATACCAAAATAAGCAAAATAGATTAGTATTATAAATAACAAAAAATCAAAAAACAAAATTTGAGATTTGAGAAATAAATAGACAAATTTGCTTACTTCACTACAACAGATTTGGGGATGGGCAGCGCTTTTTTTAGTCATGGACAGTGCTTTTGAGCGCTGCTGATTCCACTCCCCCTAATGGGCAGCGCTTAAGAAGCGCTGCTCATTGATAGCCATGGGTAGCGCTCCTGCGAAAAAGCGCTACTCATCATGTTAGCGCATTTTTGGGAATGGGCAGTGCTTTTTAGCGTAAGCGCTGCTCATTCCCAAAAGGTGCTAACACAATGGGCAGCGCTTTTTAGCGTAAGCGTTGCTCATTCTCAAAAGGCGCTAACACAATGGGCAGCGCTTTCTAGGACAAAGCGCTGCCCATTGCCCTAGCGCTTGCTCATAAAAGCGCTACCCATTCCTAAAAGCGCTAAGGCAATGAGCAGCGCTTTGTCCTAAAAGCACTGCCCATTGTATAATTTTTTTTATTTTTTTCTGTTTTTGTTTGTTTTCCCTTTTACATTTGCAATTTTCCTGGTCATATTTGCTCATTTGGCTTCCCAACTTTAAACACTTGTTTCCCAAATTCATTCCAATTATATTTCTCAGCAAGTAAACCAGCAAAATCACACAATTTCAGACATTGTAATGAGTCATTCAATGAAAGCAACTTCAATTCAAACTAACATCATGCATAGGTTATTCAAAGCATAATTTGACATACAAATTCATTTAAACCCATTTCAGCACATATAGTTGCAATCAACATTTTCTCAGCCTTAAACTAGAACAACCACATACTTAGTAATTACTTCAAGGACATTCATCGTAGTAATGCAACGAAAATCACCAAATAAACACAAGGTATAGGAACTCACTTCAAATGCTGAAATTTAACTCCAAAACAAGAAAAATGAGAGTCCTAAGCACAGCACAAGTTCATACAGCCATAATCAAAACTCCAAAACTAGCTAAACTTACAATATGAACCAAAACTAGCTTAGCTATATGTATCCAAATCAAACTCTAACAACTTACAGTATTACATTCTATCCCAAATAAAAAAAATTGGGAGACATAACGGACACCACTCTCCCCTAATCTCTAGTAGTTGCTCATCAGAGTATGTCCTCACCCGGACAATCAGGAAAATACTGAAATTATATAAATAAATAAATAAAATTAGAATTGAAATGGTTAAATGGAATTAACTATTATTATATAAAAATCAACAAGAATTCTAAGTAGATACCCTGTCGGGGAATAGTCGTTTGGTTGTGGGTAATAATTTCCTTCAAAAAATTTATTACATAATACCCACAATCATTGCTATTGGGTTGTTTTGGACACTTCAAAACAATTGATTAGTTAATTGTTAAATTTAATTTAATACATTTTTTTCACAAAATAATGTAATTAAATATATAAGAACATTGATTACAAACTTACATCTATTGGTATCCATTTGGTCATTGATTGTTTCAATCCCCAATATGTTTTCAAACAACTGAACACAATGTCATATAACTATATTATTCGAAATACATACGTATATAAGTAAAACTAAAAAATATGCAGAGAGATCGAAATACACACACCTATTAAATATCTCGATCAACTCGGGGTAGTTGTTGAAATGACCATGCAATGAATCAATGAAGTACACCGTATCTTTCTTAGGATTTATTGCTAACAGAATCCAATGTTGCCTACAAAATAAAATTTTGAATAAGTAATTGACTAGTATTTAAAAAATGCATGTTATATAAGAATGGATTAAATCTCTCACCGTAAGAGACACGGTGCCAAAAACATGGTATCAACGCTTGTACTTTGAGCTTCCCAGAAGCGTTGAGTGATATGATTTTTAACCTCTGTCTTGTTTTGTTCCACAAGCGTCTCATAATTACGCAGTTCGGGGACACTTCACGCAGGTTTGTATTATCCAGATACAAGAACACAAATCTCTGTGTCTGTTCTGAAGGGACCAAAATGTCCTCGTACAAGTACCTATAATTAGAGATATATACAAATTAAATTAACTCGAATGAACTAGAACGAACACTCGAACCAAGACGAACTCGAACAATGAACGCGAAGCTCCGGGAAAACAAACTCGCAAAACCTAACAAACAATTAGCATATTCGATTTAGGCATATTCGATTTTACTTTGCTAGTTTCATTCACCACACATATACAATTTAACATGTTCAAACACAACATAAAATTGAAACTCAACATGCATCCATATCAAATAACTAATTTCAATCATTCATTTACAACATTCATATGATTATTGAAATTATGAACACCAGGTGGTATTTTGAATAACTAATTTCCATATCACAGTAGTTAGACATTATGTCAAATAGTTTATAGTCAGTTAAACAACTAACTAAAATCACAGTAAGCATTATGCAGCAAAGGAAGCATAAACAAATTGTTTTCAAAATTTTGAAGTATCACAAACCTCTAGCTATCCGTAAGCACCAACTCTTCTAACTAAGCTTACGAACTCTTCAACGAAACTCATTCCTCATCAGCTTCCTATTTCACATAGCACCAACGTTCAATAGAGTTTTCGTTTGGGGTTAATGCGTTCAATAACCTTCTTACACGGCGCTGCAACAACGAACCAACACGGTGGAACGACGACGTGGGGACGTGGGGACGTGAGGAGAGAGCTTGAGCAGAGAGCAAAAAAAAGAAAGAAATGGTTTCTAAGAAGTCTGAACATTAATGAGAAAGAAACGAACGCGAGGAAATTGGAAAAAAATTATAGCAATGGGCAGCGCTCAGGTAAAAAGCGCTGCTCATTGCAGAACGCATTTTCATCATAGGTAGCGCTCTCGCACGAAGCGCTGCTCATTGGAGGACGTGTTTCACCTATAAACGGCGCTTTTATCCCAAGCGCTTCCCATTGCCCAGGCATGTTTCACCTATAAGTAGCACTTTTATCCAAGCGCTGCCCATTCCTGTTCTGTTCTAACATTGCGTAGCGTTTAATAAGGAAGCGCTGGATGCGCTCTTTTTTCCAACATCTGGCGTAGTGCTTCAACACCCTAACACCACCCAAATGGTTTTCCCATTCTTCCTTTCTGCCATCAAAATGAACCTGTAATCAAAAGGAAAACTTTATAAGATGAAGCACAAACGGAATCCCTAAATTAAAACTCCTAAACGAAATCCAAAACCCTAATATCAATCAAACATAAAACAAATCCTAAACAAATTCTAAATCCTAAACGAAATCGCACAACCCAAACATCAAACAAACATAAAACAAACTTTTAGGGTTGATTAAAAATGGCACAACCCAAACATCATACTTGGTGGGTTTTTCGTTTTTCGTTTCTGGTGGGATACAGCGATGGTTAGGGTTTTTCGTTTCTGCTTTTGAGAGAAGGATGAAGAAATTAAGAGATGAAGAGGTTTGCGATGGTTCAAAGATAGAGAGTTTTAGGGTTTTGCTGGTTTAGGTTTTGTTTAAATGGTGAAGAAAGAAGAGATGAGAAGGAAGAGAGAGAGAGATAAAGAGAGGTGAGATTTTAGAGAGAAAGATGAAGAAATGAAAAGAAACAGAGGGGTTTGCGGTTTAAAATAAATTGAAATGTATCTATCTACTATATTAGAATTTAATATGCTAAAGAGCAATAACATGGCAAAAGGAAGACAGGCCTGGGTATTTTGAATCTGGCGCCTAGCTTGAAAAATGGGACATTAAAGGTCAAAATATTGAGGATATTGTGAGGGTAGTTAGGTAAATTTGGTAGTAGGTTAATAGCATCAATTTATAGTAGAAGTAGATAGATAATTTTTTTTCTTCTCTTTTTGGGTTGAAAATTAAGCTTTTTTATTTATCATGTTATAGATGCGTGGTATTCATCGCCCTTGTCAGTGAGTAATCTTTGCTGGGGAACCAGCTGGCTACATATACCCAACTTTGCCAGTACGTGTGGTTCTCTCCTCCAAATAGAATTTCTGCCACACCCTAAAACTTGAGACCTTTAGTATGAAATCGGTTACTACTTGGATAGACCCTTATTGGTTTAAGCTTCTTTCTAACCATTCATATGGAAAAATTTTATAATTTACAATTTGATTTTAATATAACATTAACTCATTCACAATAAGAAGTTTGATCTGTTTGATAAAAAAAAGTTTGATCCGTCAAAAACAAGAAGTTTGATTTGACCGAATTTATAAAATCTTACATCAAATAATAATATTTTTTTGCTGAATAATTTTTATAAAAAAGCTTTTGAAATCATTTTATTCTTCCTATATATATATGTGTTATAAAATTGACCAAAGTAAGAGTAATATATAACCATTATAATAGACTATAGGTGAAGAAGAAATAGAAGAAGAGAATGAGAGAAGAATAGAGCATTTGCATTCTACTCTTGAAGGTGTCATTTACATTGCCATATAAATCCTATTTATAGGATACAAATCTTGTAACTTACAAGCACAAAGTTAAGAGCAATAAGAATGAGTGAAAGCTCTTTACTCATGGGAGTTATAGAGTATCTTAGGTAAGATGAAATGACTAAGGAGATATGGACATCCACCAAATATTCCTAACACTCCCCCTTGGATGTCTATTGAGGATATGCCTCATTAAAACCTTACTAAGAAAAAACCCAGTGGGAAAAATTCTTAATGAAGGAAAAAGAGTACAATATCCTTTATATGGGAATTGTCTCGTTAAAAACCTTTCGTGGAAAACCCAATGGGACAAAACCACGACAAGGAAAAAAAGAGTAGAGTTTTCTCCCCCTGTTTGAAGAATCTCTTAAGAATATACATTTAGATTTTCTCCCGTGATGCATATGAAGCAATATACTTCGTAATATATCCTCATTTCAATTGAGATTCATAGTTGGCATTATCTTCGGGGTTTCTTCCTTGAATTGTTGGTATTTGAACATGATATGAGGAAGTGATAACTATAGATTGCTATGTAGATCATGATGATGCCTCAATGTCGCTATATGTAAATAATCATATACTTCAGAACTGGCTTGATCTGGATAGAAAAATATCTTGTATATGCATGATTAATTTAATGGACAAATATTCATAAAATAATTGCTTCAATTCAATCGTAAAAATATAAAATAAATATGGTTTAAATAGTTATTACCCCCCTGCAAATATAGCCATTATCCAGTTACCCCCTGCAAAAAAAAACATTTAAAACAAACCTTGCAAAATGTAAAGTTATCCAGTTACCCCCTGCCATTAAATTTTCTGTTAAAATATGTAAAATCACATATCCAGTTACCCCCTACCACGTGTCACATTATTATTGGGCCTCTGCGACACGTGGCACTGACATGCCACGTCAGCTCCTATGTCACCACTGCCACGTGGCACTGACATGTGCCACGTCAGCAGCCAATGGATGGCTGCCACGTGGCACTAGTTGTTACACTCAAAATTAAATATTTTTGTGGCCAAGGGGGTGTTGAACTCGTGACCTCTTACTCACCCACACACCTCCTAACCACTGAGCCACATTAGTATTTGTGATTATTATCTCGCCTACAAATATATATTACATCATTTGCTACTTAATTAAAAAAAAAATCATCTTCTTCATCTCTTCCCAAAAACGCATCTGGACATACACATACCCAGAAAATCATCTTCTGCAACCTTATTTCTCTCTCTCTAAAACCTCCATTGTTGAAACTTTAGAGCATTATTCCGGCCACCACAAAACTCCTCTCTCTCAATCGCGTTCTCTCTCTCTCTCTCTCTTGTCCGTCTTCCCCTCAGATCCAGATCCACTTCCCTTTCTTCCTCCGTCGCGTTCTCTCTCTCAATCGCGTTCTCTCTCTCAGTCGCGTTCTCTCTCTCTCAATAGAAGTTGTATCTTCTGTCATTACAAGTAGATCCATGACTTCCAGATCCATAAAAAACGAAAACGCAAACACTTCTCGTTCTGCAATGCTTGACCACGAAGGATTGAAATCGAATGAGAATGGAAGATGTAGAATC
Organism: Astragalus membranaceus; assembly: GCA_039519185.1. Taxonomy (NCBI): domain Eukaryota; kingdom Viridiplantae; phylum Streptophyta; class Magnoliopsida; order Fabales; family Fabaceae; genus Astragalus; species Astragalus membranaceus. The sequence goes on along the minus strand of CM076847.1, from coordinate 150,358,089 downwards.
GAACGAAATTGAAGGATTGAAATCGAATGAGAATCGAACTAAAACGAAAAACGAAATTGAAAATCGAAAACCTAGTAACGCAATTACAGTCTGAAGAACTTGAAACAATTGATGATGATTATTTGTTGGATCCAGATCTGAAAGAATAAGGCTTGATTTCAGGAAACGATTTTTTTCTGAATGATGAAGATGAATGATGAATTATTTCCATGATTTCCATTTTTTTCTGAATGATGATGAATGAAGAAGAAGAAAAATGAAATCTGGGTTTCCATGGTTGCGTATCCATGAATTGATGATTTTTTTTTAATTTAAGTAGCAATTATGTAATATATATTTGTAGGTGAGTTAATAATCACAAATACTAATGTGGCTCAGTGGTTAGGAGGTGTGTGGGTGAGTAAGAGGTCATGAGTTCAATACCCCCCTTGGCCACAAAAATATTTAATTTTGAGTGTAACAACTAGTGCCACGTGGCAGCCATCCATTGGCTGCTGACGTGGCACATGTCAGTGCCACGTGGCAGTGGTGACATAGGAGCTGACGTGGCATGTCAGTGCCACGTGTCACAGAGGCCCAATAATAAGGTGACACGTGGCAGGGGGTAACTGGATATGTGACATTTTACATATTTTAACAGAAAATTTAACGGCAGAGGGATAACTGGATAACTTTACATTTTGCAAGGTTTGTTTTAAATGTTTTTTTTGCAGGGGGGTAACTGGATAATGGCTATATTTGCAGGGGGTAATAACTATTTAAACCAATAAATATATCTCACTTTGTTCTAATGCATTTTGGTTGGTGATAAATTCTATCTCACTAATATGTATCAAATAATATTATCACATCATTCCATATGACATCTAGTAATATGCGCGCACTAATTTAAAGTCTTCTAGACTGGGATATTTGATATCTTCTTGAGACACACATCATGTACTCAATAGAGATATAATTTATCATGATTCAATTAGCTAATTGATTGATTTGCAGGTCGAGACAAAACTTTGTTTAGGAGAAATATTTATTTAAGATATTTCTCTATATCTTCAATCATTCTAGAATTTTCTATTTAGAGATCAACCAGAGAGGTTCAACCTCCAAATCCATCAAATATAATTTGAGGTCCTTCTTATCAAACTCTTTTTTTAAGTAATTTAAAATATGCATTGAGATGATTATACCACATGTGTGCAGATAATATTATCCCATGGAGGGATTATTTCAATTGGAGTAATCATCTCAAGAGTCCAAACAGCCAATCTTGAAAAATTAGATCTTTCTGGGATCCTCATCTAATCATGACTATCAAATAAGCCATACAAAAAGTTGTAACACATCCATCGTTGTATTTGAGCCTTTCAAAATTACTTGCATTCACTACAGGTGAATTTATCTTCGAAATCAAATGTTAAGTTTGTAAGAATACTTTTGAACATCGAGTCTAACTAGATTCACATCTTTGACTGTATTGACTATCGGTCGGAAAAACGTTTTTCTTTGCAAAGCAAGTTTAATTCCACTTCAATTGCATTTTCCTAGTTTGGCCAATCATTGCTTTGTTTAAATTCTTAATAGACTTTTGTTCAGGATCCTCTTCATCATTTATCATATTTAGCGCTACATTATACACACAAAATTGTCAACATTGACTTTGTTTCGGTTCCATCATATTTCATTATTGACAAAATTTATTGAGATCCCATTTCCACAAATTCCAAGTACCTGATCGGTTCTTCTGGAACTTGAAAATTAATTATGTCAAATTACTCGTTAGGAGTTTCTATATCTTCTTTTGGGCCTTCTTGCTTTTAAGCTCATTTCCTTGTTGTAGGATTATTATTCTTTGGAACCGACTGAACCACATGCTTCATGCGTGGTTAAGATTCATTTGCAACGTCTGAGTGTCCAACAGGGACATCAATTTTATTTGTGTATTGCAGCTGGTGAATAATTTACAAAATTTTGCAAATGAATTATTCATTGAACTTCTGGTTCACATTGGTTTATAAGACGATCAAGATAAGATAATAATAATTTATTTCAACTAATACTAATTTCCAACTACTTATCTCTCCCCCTAATGTTGGGAAAACTAATTCATCAAAATGATAACTAGCTAATTAAGCTATAAATACATCTCTGGCTATTGGGTTCAACATACTTTATGATGGATGGAGATTCATATACTCATATATTCCCAACATTCTTTAAGGATCCGTCAAAAATATCTTGGATGGAGAGTATTAGGTCATTGACCAAAAATCAATTGTAAAGGGGAGAACTTACAGATATATGTTAACTTATTGGCTTGATGCATACCAATGTGTCAGCCTGCAAGATTGCATGTTACCAAGTAGAAATTGGAAGTTCCATCTCATAAGTATTAGTCATATAATTAACTTTAGATGTCTAATTAATGGTTCTGCAAGACTGTAGCGACCGAAAAATCCCGGTTGAAGAGATTCTTAGACATTTTTGAATGAAGCCGCCATCAATATTTATTAAATAGGAAAACATTGAAAAAAAACCTTTATTTTTGGGTTCGGGGGTCGATTATGCGTGGGGAAGGTATTAGCACCACACAGCATCCTTTCAAAAGAAAGGTTACCGTTTAATTTAATGTGTAGAAAGAAAGTTAATTTAAAGAAAATATTCTAATTTACCCTTTTTATTATTTGTAAAATTGAAAAGGAAGGCTTAATAAAAAATTTAGTTTTTTGTGCTTGACAGGAGTGGGCCCCTGCTCCTACGTATCCCCAGGTGCGATGGGGAAATCAAAGCTACGTAGTTCTTGGGTAGAAAATGTTTGTGTGTTGGTGTTTTTTAATTATTTTTTGAAATTGGGAGAGGTATTCGTAACGACCAAACAAGTAAGACTCAGAGTGGTCATCACTTATAGCTCATTTGAAAACTGAAACTGTTATTAACGGTCAAACAAGCTAAGCTCAGAGTGACCATTAGTAACAAACAATTTTTTGTGGATAATTGTTGAGAAAACTGGTTTGGAAGCATTATGATGTAAATAAAAAAAACTAAGTGAATTGTAATAGAAAAGGAGGTGTAATTGACATGAGTGTTACGTTATTAAAAGAGGGGGTATGAATAGCAACAGGGGCTGTATTTTTAAAAACTGGGGGTGTAAATATTAAGCAGCCCAGTTCCCATACTGGGTTCAGCAGCCCACGAAACCTGGGCCTCTCAAGGGGGGTCTCACGCAACAAATGGAGGGGTGTACGAAGTAGGCATAAAAACCACTATAAAAGCCTAATTGAAATTGAAACCCTAATTTTCCAATCCCTAATCTCTCTTCTCACAGAAGCCGCACTCACTCCTACTAACCCTAATCCTCTTCTTCTCTCTCACGGCGGTTTCACTCTCTCCAACCTAAGCCTCAATCACTCTTCTTCCCTTCGCCGAATCAACACCACCCTGCTCCTCTCTCTTCTACGCCGTTCGCTTCCATCTTCTCCGATCCTCTCTACCGCTCTCACCGGACCGATCTCCTTCTTCTCTCAACACCGTTCTCCATTCTCCCCCCACCAAGCCGTAGATTCCCTCCCTTCCCTTCTCACATACCCTGATCTCGTTCTCTATCACTTCACCGCCTTCGACGACCAAAACGGGGAGAGAGGGTGATGAACGAAGGAGAAAGGAGGGGAACGTTGGTGATGCGGTTCGGGGTTCGTGGTGGTACGGTTCCGTTGGCGTTAGGTGGTTGTTCCGAAGGGAGGGTGAGGTCCGATGGTTCGTGGAGGTGGAAGGGTGGTGGCGACAGTGGTTATTTGGGGTGGTTGATGTAACGCCCAAATAATTTAATTATTTATTTAATTAAATTATTTAGGTATTTTATTAGTATAGTCATATTTAATAATTAATAAAATGACGTTTTATTTAAATTAGGGAGTGGTGTTTAGTAATTGAGCTGAGTAGTAGTCGGGGGCCCGTGATCCAAGAGCCCAAGGGCCTAGGCGCATGAAGGAGAGCATTAGCTAGGGTTTTGGAGCATTAGCGCATTTTAGAGAAAAGAAAGAAAGAAAGTTGCGAAGAGAGGAGAGAAGAGGGACGACGCGAAACCAAGGAGAAAGAGGAGAGGAGCTTTGTTGCGGTGGTTCTTTGGAGTTTTCGCGCAAGGGGATCTCGTATTCGGCAAATCTAAGGCAAGGGTGGGTTCTATCCTTATAATAGGGTGTATGATGGGTGTTATGTGGGGGATAGGCTCTATGTTGTCTTTTGATTTTGCTTGATGTGTATTTGGGATGTTTGAATGTATTCATGATGATTACAATTTGGTGTTTGGTGATTGACCATGGTGAAAATTTGGTGTTTGGTGCAATTTGGTGTTGTTGTCTTAGTTGCTGGAAACGGCGCCCTGTCCCTGGACGCCCTGTCACTGTTTTTGGTTGTTGCTGGAAGTGGCGCCCGAGGCGCCCAATACTGTTTTGATGTTGCTGGAAATGGCTCCCTAGGCGCCCAGTGTTGTTTCAGTGTTGCTGAGAAAGGCGCCCTAGGCGCCCAGTGTTGTTCCTGCCATGTTTGTGTCACTGCCCCTGTGTGTTCCTTGCTGAATCAGGCGCCCTGTTTGCTGGGCGCCAAGTCTGCTGTTGCTGAGACAGAAGCTGTCGAAGTTGCTGAGACAGAAGCTGTCGAAGTTGCTGAGACAGAAGCTGTCAAAGTTGCTGAGACAGAAGCTGTCGAAGTTGCTGAGACAGAAGCTGTGGAATTTACTGAGACAACTACAGTCGAATTTACTGAGATAGCTGCAGTGGGCGCCTCATGTGGCTGCCCCGTGGTGTTTGGCGCAGTGGGCGCCAGTTTCTGTGTTATTGGCCTGCTGGGCGCCCTGCTCCTGGGCGCCATGTCAATTTTGTTGCCGTTGTGCTAGGCGCCCTGTTGCTGGGCGCCAAGTCTGCTGATGCCACTGTTGCACTAGGCGCCCTGTTGCTGGGCGCCAGTTCCTGTTTGTTGTTGTTGCCTGTTGGCGCCCTGTTGCTGGGCGCCAGTTCCTGCCATGTCTAACAAATGTTGCTGTTTTTGTAAAAATTGATGTTGCTGTCACAGTGAACAAATGTTGCTGTTTTTCTAAGAATTGATGTTGCTGTCACAGTAGGACAAATGTTGCTGTTTTCTAAAATAAATGTTGCTGTTGCTGTAAGTTAAGATGATGTTTGCTGTAAAATAAATGTTGCTGCTGCTGTAAAATAAATGTGTTGTTGCCGTAAAATAGATGTTACTGTTGCTGCGAATTAATGTCGCTGTTACCAAAAATTAATGTTGTTGTCTGTTGTATATCTATTGGTGTTTTTGGTGTTGGTGTTATCGGTGATGATGTAACAGGTGATGTGCCTATTTCATGGGCTAAGGTGATAGGTGATGGGTCTATGACCACTTTTGATATTGGTGTTGATGTGTCAATTAAATGACTATTGGTGTAATTGTCTCTGGTGCATTGTTCATGGTGTCGCATATATTGCATATGCATTGTTTTGGTGATGAAGGCTTCGGCCTTGGAGCTATAGGTGATGATGGTGATGCTCATACAGGTGATGATGCCCTTATTGGCTATTTTATTGGTGATGATTGGTACTACATGCATATACCCGTTGGTGTGGGTTGCATCTCATACACTTACTCATGAATGTTGGTGATAATTCTTGGTGATTGGTAATTTGATGTTGTTGTGAAGTGGTAGATATAGTTGTCGTAACTCTAGCATATTGCCTATCATATATGCTATTATAATGTTAGATATCTCACCCCTTCTGTTTGAATGTTACCCCAATGTTGGTAACATGCAGGTGATTGCGAGTGAAGGCATGTCTACCTTCGCTAGTTGAGTCAGTGTCGTCGCTCTGATACGTAGCACTCGGGGGGATGAACGCTAGTTTTTATTAGTTGTCTTTATTATCTAATTTCTGAAGTTTACGGTGATGTTATGAATTAATTGTTGAACCTTTATTTTTATTCCGCTGCATGGTGATGGAGTTACTGTTATGTATCTTACTATTTAATGGTGAATTTTATTTATTGACGTGTGATGTTTATTGGTGTAAATGTGGCATCCCTTGTGGGTGTAGCGAAAAACGCTTTTGAAACTCTGATTTTTGTCGAAAATTTTTCGGGTAGAAAAGGGGTGTTACATTAGTGGTATCAGAGCAGTTTCGGTCTGCCCGGCCAAGTTGTCAAGTTATAGTGTCATTGACGATCAAGTATTGTCAATTAGTTCTAACTGTTGCTTATGATTGTAGTGATTAGTTGAGATGGCTGGAAGGAACGATGCTGCTATTGCTGCTGCGTTGGCTGCTATGGCTCAGGCCGTGGAGGGTCAGCAGAATGCTGGTGAGAATGCTGGGTCTCGGAGTTTGGCTACCTTTCAGAGAGAAAATCCGCCTACCTTCTAGGGCAGATATGATCCCGATGGGGCTTTAGCTTGGTTGAAAGAGATGGAGAGGATCTTTCGTGTGATGGACTGCACTCCAGCACAGAAGGTCTGTTATGGTACGCATATGCTTGCAGAGGAGGCCGATGACTGGTGGTTAGAGGATAGGCAGAGATTGGAGACTGCAAACGAAGAGATCACTTGGGCTGTGTTCCGCAGGGAGTTTATGAGGAAATACTATCCGGAGGATGTCCGAGGTAAGAAAGAGATTGAGTTCCTGGAGCTGAAACAAGGGAATATGTCCGTGATTGAGTATGCTGCTAAGTTCGTGGAATTAGCAAAGTTTTATCCGCATTACAGTGAGGCTACTGCTGAGTTTTCCAAGTGCATTAAGTTTGAGAATGGGCTGCGTCCTGAGATTAAGAAGGCAATTGGTTACCAGAAGATCCGTGTTTTCTCCGACTTGATTGACAGCTGCAGAATTTATGAGGAAGACAACAATGCTCACTACAAGATTATGAATGAGAAGAGGAGTAAATTTCAAAGTCGTGGTAAGCCGTATGATGTTCCTGCTGGTAAGGGTAAACAGAAAGCTGCTATTGGCAAGAAGACTAGTGGGGGAGATGCTCCTGCTAGCATTGTATGTTAAAAATGTGGCAAAGCTGGTCACAAGAGTAACGTGTGCAAAGCTGAAGTGAAGAAGTGTTACCGTTGTGGTAAGGAGGGTCATGTGGTGGCTGAGTGTGAGCGTAAGGAGGTGGTCTGCTACAACTGTGGTGAAGGAGGGCACATTAGTACTCAGTGTCCGAAGCCGAAGAAAGAAAGGTCCAGTGGAAAAGTGTTCGCTTTGGCAGGTGAAGAGCCTACTGAAGATGATGGACTTATTAGAGGTACGTGCTTCATTAATGGTACTCCTTTACAATCTATTGTTGATACTGGTGCTACGTATTGCTTTATTGCTGCTAATTGTTGTAAGAGATTGAATCTTGCATTGTCTGCCATGAATGGAGAGATGGTTGTCGACACTCCAGCTAAGGGGTCGGTAACTACTTCTCTAGTGTGTTCTCAGTGTCCCTTGTTGATCTTCGACAGAGACTTTGTTGTGGATTTTGTTTGTTTGTCGTTGAGCGGATTGGAGGTAATCTTGGGTATGAACTGGTTAGAGCATAACCATGTCCATATTAATTGTTGTAGCAAGTCGGTGAGCATGTATTTTTGAAAGTCACTCCAGTGACCGGTGTTGGACGCGCTTTGAAGTCGAAGAAGCTCACTCCTCGTTTTATTGGTCCTTATCAGATTTCAGAGAGAGTCGGAAATGTTGCATATAGAGTGGCTTTACCGCCTAACCTTTCGAATTTGCATGACGTGTTTCATGTGTCGCAACTTCGGAAGTATATTTCGGATCCATCTCATGTGATCCACATGGATGATGTGGAGGTACGGGATAATCTCACGGTGGAGACGATGCCTGTACGGATCGAATGTCACGAGGTAAAAGTTTTAAGAGGCAAGGAAATTGCGTTGGTGAAAGTAGTCTGGCTAGGAGCTGCCGGAGAGAGCATGACGTGGGAGCTGGAGAGCAAGATGCGAGAATTCTATCCCGAGCTGTTTGAATCAGGTAAATTTCGAGGACGAAATATTCTAAGTGGGGGAGAGTTGTAACGCCCAAATAATTTAATTATTTATTTAATTAAATTATTTAGGTATTTTATTAGTATAGTCATATTTAATAATTAATAAAATGATGTTTTATTTAAATTAGGGAGTGGTGTTTAGTAATTGAGCTGAGTAGTAGTCGGGGGCCCGTGATCCAAGAGCCCAAGGGCCTAGGCGCATGAAGGAGAGCATTAGCTAGGGTTTTGGAGCATTAGCGCATTTTAGAGAAAAGAAAGAAAGAAAGTTGCGAAGAGAGGAGAGAAGAGGGACGGCGTGAAACCAAGGAGAAAGAGGAGAGGAGCTTTGTTGCGGTGGTTCTTTGGAGTTTTCGCGCAAGGGGATCTCGTATTCGGCAAAGCTAAGGTAAGGGTGGGTTCTATCCTTATAATAGGGTGTATGATGGGTGTTATGTGGGGGATAGGCTCTATGTTGTCTTTTGATTTTGCTTGATGTGTATTTGGGATGTTTGAATGTATTCATGATGATTACAATTTGGTGTTTGGTGATTGATCATGGTGAAAATTTGGTGTTTGGTGTTTGGTGCAATTTGGTGTTGTTGTCTTAGTTGCTGGAAACGGCGCCCTGTCCCTGGACGCCCTGTCACTGTTTTTGGTTGTTGCTGGAAGTGGCGCCCGAGGCGCCCAATACTGTTTTGATGTTGCTGGAAATGGCGCCCTAGGCGCCCAGTGTTGTTTCGGTGTTGCTGAGAAAGGCGCCCTAGGCGCCCAGTGTTGTTCCTGCCATGTCTGTGTCACTGCCCCTGTGTGTTCCTTGCTGAATCAGGTGCCCTGTTTGCTGGGCGCCAAGTCTGTTGTTGCTGAGACAGAAGCTGTCGAAGTCACTGAGACAGAAGCTGTCGAAGTTGCTGAGACAGAAGCTGTCGAAGTTGCTGAGACGGAAGCTGTCGAAGTCACTGAGACAGAAGCTGTCGAATTTACTGAGACAACTGCAGTCGAATTTACTGAGATAGCTGCAGTGGGCGCCTCATGTGGCTGCCCCGTGGTGTTTGGCGCAGTGGGCGCCAGTTTCTGTGTTATTGGCCTGCTGGGCGCCCTGCTCCTGGGCGCCATGTCAGTTTTGTTGCTGTTGTGCTAGGCGCCCTGTTGCTGGGCGCCAAGTCTGCTGATGCCACTGTTGCACTAGGCACCCTGTTGCTGGGCGCCAGTTCCTGTTTGTTGTTGTTGCCTGTTGGCGCCCTGTTGCTGGGCGCCAGTTCATGCCATGTCTAACAAATGTTGCTGTTTTTCTAAAAATTGATGTTGCTGTTTTTCTAAGAATTGATGTTGCTGTCACAGTGAACAAATGTTGCTGTTTTTCTGAAAATTGGTGTTGCTGTCACAGTGAACAAATGTTGTTGTTTTTCTAAAATGATGTTGCTGTCACAGTAGGACAAATGTTGCTGTTTTTCTAAAAATGATGTTGCTGTCACAGTAGGACAAATGTTGCTGTTTTCTAAAATAAATGTTACTGTTACTGTAAGTTAAGGTGCTGTTTGCTATAAAATAAATGCTGCTGCTGCTGTAAAATAAATGTGTTGTTGCCGTAAAATAGATGTTACTGTTGCTGCGAATTAATGTCGCTGTTGCCAAAAATTAATGTTGTTGTCTGTTGTATATCTATTGGTGTTTTTGGTGTTGGTGTTATCGGTGATGATGTAACAAGTGATGTGCTTATTTCATGGGCTAAGGTGATAGGTGATGGGTCTATGACCACTTTTGATATTGGTGTTGATGTGTCAATTAAATGACTATTGGTGTAATTGTCTCTGGTGCATTGTTCATGGTGTCGCATATATTGCATATGCATTGTTTTGGTGATGAAGGCTTCGGCCTTGGAGCTATAGGTGATGATGGTGATGCTCATACAGGTGATGATGCCCTTATTGGCTATTTTATTGGTGATGATTGGTACTACATGCATATACCCGTTGGTGTGGGTTGCATCTCATACACTCACTCATGAATGTTGGTGATAATTCTTGGTGATTGGTACACTACAAAAAACGGAACAGATTGCGGGGGTTTTTAAGTCGCTTAGCGGGGGTTTTAAACCCCCGCAACGTAATCTGCGGGAGTTTTAAAAAACGCCGGAGTTTCAAGTGCCGCAATCGTTTTGCGGGGGTTTTTAGAAAACGCTGGTATCATGTCTTTTAGCGGGGGTTTTACTGCGGGGGTTTTTAACCCCCACGATTAGTGGAGGTTTTTTTGAGGGGGTTATAAACCTCCTTAAATCGAGTGATATATAGGAGTTCTATTTTTCGTGGAGAATTTTTATTGCCATAGTTGATAGGACTTTTTTGTGGGGGTTACAACTTCCTATATATTATTGAGGAGTTTTTTTGTCTTTGTTATCATTTAGAATTGAGGAGTTTTTTTCCTCATCCCATTATCACACTTAAATTACTAGCACCCATATATTATTTATATCTTACCAAACATTCCATAAATTATATTACATAAAAAAACATTCAATAAATTTAATCGAAGGTCTCAAAATTTCATTAAAAATATAACTATGATAACAGAAAATGTATTTCAAACATTTGTACATCAAATATTCAATGTAATACAACTCAATTTAAAATAGCTTAAAAGAAATTTTATACTAAAAGATGAAGCAGCTGAAACTATTTCATCCCATGTAAGCTTCGGTTACTGGGGCATGGAATCTTTTAGAGCATCCTCTAGTTTTTCTTTCTCTTTGGCAGCACAAATAGCTTTCAACTCTGTTTCTCTTCTTTCTGTATCTTTACTTTCAATTCATAAAGGACAAATCGAAAGGACAAATAGCTAAGATCTCAGTCTTTTTCTTAAATGCAAAGTGAACCTCAACATTTTCAGCAAAATTGCTCAGCCTGTTATCCTTGTCATCTGATGCTGAAATGAACATATGCTCTTTTAAAGCCGATTCAAATTAAGATGTACATTTGATGATCTTCTGAAAGTCCGGTAGTTTTGATGCATCTGTTGGAACAACCTGAAATCAGACATCCTTAGTGAATATCTGCAAACTTTAAATACTCACTTTCTCTCTGGCTTTTAGACAGAGTAACCATCCATCAAATATGTTATATTTTCAACTATCAATCCGCCAATTAATATTCATAACTCCAAATTATTAGATTTCCCTTCCTAAATTTCAGGTCACATTGTGAAGTGAATATAGAGCCACACTTCATCTAATGCTAACAACGAATACTATGCTAGCAGAGCTCTTAATACACCAATATAACAAAAAACAAAACTTTAAAAACAACCAACATAAAATTAAAAGTAGCAAAGCAGTTATTTGACTAGATGTTATGAGAGTGGAGTACTCACATTCTGCCAGTTCTTTTTCAACAGAGACACAAGGAAGTTAACACTTAGTTGTGTATTTTGGAAGATTTGTTTTTCCTCCATGCTAACATTGCCCACAGCTACACCCATGCAGAGCACTTTCTTAAGCTGGAATTTGACCATAGCCTTTGTCTCGTTAACCTTTGACTCAAGTGATTATTGGTGAGAGACAAGAGGAGGGAACTTCCCTGCAAAGCCATGCAAAATATCAAAATCAGCTGAAGCAATAACTGAAATTCAAAGAAAGGCAAAGTAGCAACTCCTTCAAATAAAAATGTTCATCAAATGAAAGGGAAGCAAGCAGAAACAGGAAGTAATGTATAACATGTAGCACTCAAAACAATAGATAAACAGCACAAACATAGCCAGAGATTAATAAAAAACTGCAATTTAAAACTTATAAACGATCAAAACAGAATAGAATAGCCTAGTAGTATATAGTATATCCATGTTATTCAAACACATGCCTGCTTTGTTGAGACCAGGACCCAAAAGACGGGGAATCTGCTTGATGACTGCTTCAGAAGCTAAAAAGGCATTATACTTCTTGACTGCAAGGTGCACATTACAGTATGAGACATCAGCTCAATATACTGCAAGGTGCACATTACAGTATGAGACATCAACCCAGCCTGTCACAACCTGTAGAAAGTGAAGAGAACTTTTAAAAATTAAATTAGCAGACAATAATAATTTAAAAGGTGGTAAGGCATGCCTCTGGATCCATTAATAAAGAAGATACCTCGTTCTCTTCAGTTGTCCCTATTGCTAAGGTTTCAAGAGCATTTATTTTTGTTTGATACTTTCCCTCACGGGTCTTGAAAAGGTTGTTTTGCTTCAGGTATGCAAAATAGTAAAATGGTCAGTGTTCAATGGCAACTACAAAACTAATATTCTTCGGGGGGAAAATGCATAAAGAATAAAAGGAATGTTAAATTTACATTTTTCATGCTTTCTGCTTGATTTTTTTTTTTTGACAACTACTTTCTGCTTGATTTGAAAAGCGTAATTCAATCACTTGCAGAATTTTCCTCAACAAGCATGCTGCACGTTGAGCCTACAAACAAATAAATAAATGGTAAATTGAACAAATGCCCAGTGCCACAATCAAATTTGATTTTGCTAGAACAAGCAAAGAAGTACTATTATGCACCATTTATTCTAGAAGTATTTAGCCACTTACTTGAGGTACATCTCCATTCTTCCTTTCAAAGATATCGCTTAGGATCCTATTTCCTATATTAAAAAGCAATTGAGTTGAGACACTCTGCAAAAAAAAGAATTAACTAATATGTTAGGGTTGCAGATGAGTTAATAGCAACAACTCAATTGCATAATTCATATAAAAGCCAAAGGAATTATCTAATGGCAAATGAAAGAACAAACAGAACATTGATAGAGACAAACAAATTAAGTATATTATTACTTACATCCAAATTGTTTGATTTCAGTAGTTCATTAAGTTTAGCATCTGAAAGATCCACATGTAAACCTCTCTTCAACTGGGAAAGCTCATGGGACTTTAATCCAACGTGATCTATGGTAGGAATTCCATCTGGATAATGAAAACAGAATTATAATATAACATATTAGATAGAACTAGCAACAGTGTAATTAAAGAACAACAACAATTAAGTTTTATCACATTATTACATGGGATCAGATAGATAGAACTAGCAACAGTGTAATTAAAGAACAACAACAATTTAAGTAGTATTTCCTACAGTAAGCACTGAATGTTTGACCTAATTGATGAGCTCGAAGAACAATTATATGATTACAGAAGATTGTTACCTCTTCAACGTGTTGAGCATCACCAAGCATGCAAATTTTTATCTTAGGTCTAGGAATGTGGGGCATTTGACAGAGCCACTGAAACACTTGTCCTTTTGTGGATCATAGTTCTTTAGTCCAATCTGGAGCTTCTCTCAAAGCCTCGCTCTGAAGCTTACTGAACAAACTAAACACAAAACACCATATCAAATCAAAGAAGCTCGGTTGTCAATGAAAAACCTAGAAAGGTATTTGAATTCTTAAAAAATGGATAAAGAAGTTACCTCATCTTCGATATTTGGTTTCTCGGAATCAACAACAGTAAACCCGAAAGTGATCTCCAACCTTCCAAGAAACAAAATTAGAATCAGAGTGAGAGAAGATAAGGAACGAAAATCGGATATCGAAATCATTTGAGAGGAGAAAGTACGGCTGTCGGAGTCTGGCTAGGGTTTTCTCGCGGCAGGAAGATGAAAGGGTTTCTGAGAGATGAGTGAAATTTGAAGGGGAAAGGGTTTCTGAGAGTTTTTTTTTTGATAATAGGTTTTTGAGAGTTGGGTAGAGGGAAAGTGAAAGTGAAAAGAGGGAATGGGTTTTTTTTGGTTAAATATTTGAAGGGTTTTTTTACAAGTAGTGGAGGTTTTTTCTTGGCAGTTAGCGGGGGTTTTAAACCTCCTCAAATTGAAACAATTTTTTTAACTAAACCAGCGAAATTTCCTTTTTTATCTTTAAACTGAGGGGGTTATTAAAACCTCCGCAAAAAAACCCCCGCAATCTGTTCCGTTTTTTGTAGTGGTAATTTGATGTTGTTGTGAAGTGGTAGATATAGTTGTCGTAACTCTAGCATATTGCCTATCATATATGCTATTATAATGTTAGATATCTCACCCCTTCTGTTTGAATGTTACCCTATGTTGGTAACGTGCAGGTGATTGCGAGTGAAGGCATGTCTACCTTCGCTAGTTGAGTCAGTGTCGTCGCTCTGATACGTAGCACTCGGGGGGATGAGCGCTAGTTTTTATTAGTTGTCTTTATTATCTAATTTCTAAAGTTTACGGTGATGTCATGAATTAATTGTTGAACCTTTATTTTTATTCCGCTGCATGGTGATGGAGTTACTGTTATGTATCTTACTATTTAATGGTGAATTTTATTTATTGACGTGTGATGTTTATTGGTGTAAATGTGGCATCCCCTGTGGGTGTAGCGAAAAACGCTTTTGAAACTCTGATTTTTGTCGAAAATTTTCCGGGTAGAAAAGGGGTGTTACAGTTGAGGTGGTTCTGGGTTGGCCATGGTGGTGGTTGTAGGTTCGCGGTGGTGGATGGCGGTGTTTGGGCTACGGTTTGGTGGTTTGGGGTTGACGCGATGGCTACGATGGTGTGGGTGGCGAAGAGGGGTTGTTGACGGTGGAGCACGGTGGTTGGGGGTTTACGGTTCGTGAAGGTGACGGGTTAGGTGCGAACAGAGAGAAAAGGGAGTGAGTGGTGGTCAGACACGATGGGAGGGAATCCGCCGTGAGAGGAACGAGCGCAAAAGGGGTGATTACGTTCGCCAGAGACAACCACCGCAAGCGGTGGCTGGAGTTTCAGGTTCATGATAAACTTCTGATTATTGTTTATTTTAGTTCACCTCACCTCCTAGTCTTAAATTTTCCACACTGAGTCCCTATTTTTGGATCTAAACTTACATTGTCATTATTTACAATATTATTATTAGACCTACTCTTGCTTCTAATATATATTTCTTACTGTCTTTGAAAAAGTAGTGAAGACTAAAAAACCGTTTGAAAGTTATAATCAATTTCTAGTATCTCTTATTAACAGATCCTATGATATGTCATCATCCACGTTTAAGTCATAAAAAAAGAAAACTCTTGAGTATATAAATATAAGCACCAACAACAAGCACATATTTTCTATGTTTCAGATTAGTATAGGAACCAACCTGATCTCCGGCCTCGGATAGGTCTCCTCCTAGCTTATTTGTTACTGCTCTGCTACTACCTCCGATTAAACCCTTATTGCTCTTCTGAATTTTTGGAACAATTTTAGTGATTAGGGTTCTGTCTTGAACCACTAATCCCTTAGGTTATTGAAACATAAAAATTGATTTGCACCTTGCATATACATACATCAAAATCGATTTTCAGGCCAATCATAAAGCATAGAATCGATTTTCACTTCATGTGATTTCATTAAGAGAATCGATTCCTAAGCTAAACAATTTTTAAGGAAGAATCGATTCACACCTTTTTGTACTAAACTAGAAATCAATTCCCACATGTCTCAGGCAAGCCAAGAATCGATTTATACAAGATTTCATTAAGTATAGAATCGATTCCTAGCCCTCCTGGATCTCAAGAATCGATTGCCACCTCTTTTCAAAGCAAGTCAAAATCGATTTTCAATTTAAAGAAGAATTGATTCCTAGATCCAATGTTTTCAACAAAGAATCGATTCCTACATTATTTTCAACGTAAAATTCTTTTTCTCATAGCCTATAAATAGGCACCTCATTGTGTTCATTTCTTACACAACCCATTTCACGAATCAGAGCACATTTTGAGAAAAACTCTTTACATTTTATTCTTTGCTCTTCTCGCACCGCTGGTCCGTCAGAGCTGATCTTTCGCTAAGAGTTAGTTGGGGTTGCATTCTTCAAGTATTATCTGCCTACTCTAGAGGTATTTCTGTCTTTACGTTTGTTACTGTTTAATTATTGTGATTTGTACTAGGGAGTGGGGTATCTCTCTAGGGTAGCTGTTTGTCCTAGGAAGTGAGGTATCTTTCTGGGGCAGCTTGTTGTAACAGGGGTGAGGTATCTCTTGTTATTGTTGTAATAGATTTGAGGGCTCTTTATAGGTGGGGTATCCTAGTAGAAGAGTGCCTGAGTCTGTAAAGGTTTTCCAAGGCACCTGTAAGCCTTGTTGTTTGGTTAGTGGAAAATCTCACAAGGGTGTGAGGACTGGACGTAGGTCACTAGGAGGTGACCGAACCAGGATAAATCTCTGCGTGCTTTACTGCTTTCCTGCTTTACTGTTTTTACCGCTTTATTGCTTTATCTTCTAATTCCTTCGCTTCCATTTAACTTGCGCGAAAATTAATCTAAGTCATTGAAAAGGGGAAAAAGTTTTCAAAAGTTTTAAATCTCAATTCACCCCCCTCTTGAGACTGAAGCCACTTGGCAACAAGTGGTATCAGAGCTAGACTCTTGTATAAAGGGCCTAGCAGCTTCAAGAGAAATGGCTTCAGGTTGGTCTACGCAAGAGGGTGCTTCTCTTACCCGTCCTCCGGGATTCAACGGGAAAGATTACGCATATTGGAAAGAAAGAATGAGAATCTTTATTGAAGGGGTAGACTTAGATGTTTGGGATGCTGTGGAAAAAGACCCTATGTCCCCACGCACATAGTAGATGGTATTCTCACAATAAAAATTAGAAATAAATGGTCTGATGATGAGAAAAGAAAAGTGCAACATAATTTACGTGCTAAAAATATTATTACTTCTGCTTTGAGTGCTGATGAATTTTTTCGAGTTTCAAACTGTAAATCTGCCCAAGAAATGTGGGATAATCTCCAAGTTACTCATGAGGGTACAAGTGAAGTGAAAAGGGCAAGAACAAATACTCTTACCAGAGAGTACGAATTGTTTAGAATGAATATAGGTGAAACAATACCAGAAATACAGAAAAGGTTCACTCACATAGTAAATCAGTTAAGCTTGTTGGGAAAGTCATTCCCTACAGAGGATCTAATCAACAAGGTTCTGAGATGTCTAAATAGAGAATGGCAACCCAAGGTTACTGCTATAGCTGAATCAAGAAATTTGGCTACTATGACTCTTGCTACTCTATTTGGCAAACTCCAAGAGCATGAACTAGAACTCACCCATCTGGCTGAGCATGAAGATACAGATAAGAAAAAGAAAAGCTTAGCTCTAAAAGCATCTAGTTCTAGTCGACTTGGTGATAGCAACGACTCAGATAATGAGGTTGATGAAAGTGAAGAGAATATGGCTCTTATGGTTCGGAAGTTCAAAAGGTTCATGAAAAGCAACAATTATCCAAGGAAGAACTTCAACTCAAAAAGGTTCTCTAGCAAAGAAAGCTCATCCGGTCCTCCTACTTGTTATGAATGCGGGAAACCCGGGCACATGAAAATGGAATGTCCTAATCTACAGAAAAAGGATTCCAAATTTGAAAAGAAAACATTCAAAGATAACAAAGGTAGAAAAGCTTACATCGCATGGGAAGACAACTGCATGGATTCATCAGATGAATCAGACAATGAAGAAGCTCAAGTTGCATTAATGGCTGATCATGAAGGCGAAAATGAAAACGAGGTAACATCTAACCCTGAATCTTTACAAAATGCGTATGATGATTTATATGAAACTTTTACTGAATTGCATGATGATTCTATAAAATTAACTAAAGCATTAGGTAAAGCAAAGAAAGTTATTTCTCATCTTGAAAATGAAGTTAGTAACCTAACTAAAGAAAATTTAGAGCTTAGGAAAGAAAATGACAGCCTTGCATGTTTTAAAGCTAATTTGGTATGTGATAAATGCATTGACTTTGAAAAGAAAATTCATGAACTAGAATGGACTGTTGAAAAAATATCTAAGTTACAAAATGTGCATCACAAAGTTCCTAGAAACAATTTCAAAAAGCATGCTCACTATAAATCACGTTTTTCTAGACCTTACATTAGATGCTATTACTGTGGTAAACCTAGACATACAGCTTCTGTTTGCAGGGAAAGAAATGGACTAAATATGAAAAAGGTATGGGTTCCCAAAAGGACCATACTGAGTACTAACCCCCAAGGACCCAAAGAGATTTGGGTACCTAAAACCTTGTGTTAAATTGCTGCACGTGTGCTTCAAGGTACGGGGGTCAGATTGGTACCTTGACAGCGGCTGCTCAAAGCACATGACTGGAGATATAACAAAGTTCTTAACTCTTACCCCCAGATCAAGCGGTCATGTGACTTATGGTGACAATAACAGAGGAAGAATCCTCGGTGAAGGTAAAGTTGGTAAAGACTTATCTACTGCTATTGATAATGTGCTCTATGTTGAAGGTCTTAAACATAATTTATTAAGCATTAGCCAACTTTGTGATAAAGGAAATAGGGTAATATTTGACTCAGGTTCATGCATCATTGAGGATAAACAAAGTAAACAAGTTAGAATGATAGGAAATAGAGTAGAAAACATATACATGATGAGTTTAGATAGTGTTTCATCTCATAATGCATGTTGTCTCATTAGTAAGGAAGAAAATTCTTGGTTATGGCATCGTAGAACAACTCATATTCATATGGATCATCTTAACAAGTTAGTATCTAAGGATCTAGTTAATGGTCTGCCTAATATCAAATTTGAAAAGATAAATTGTGCGATGCATGCCAAAAGGGTAAACAGGTAAAAGTGTCTTTTAAATCAAAGAATATTGTGTCTACTAAGAAACCTTTGCAGCTGTTACACATGGATCTATTTGGTCCCTCAAGGACAAAAAGTTATGGTGGTAATTACTATGCTCTAGTTATAGTAGATGATTATTCAAGGTACACTTGGACTCTCTTTCTGGCAAATAAGAGCAATGCTTTTGGAGCATTCAAAAAGCTTGCTCGCAGCATTCAAAATGAGAAAGAATTGAAGATCATCTCAATTCGATCCGATCACGGTGGAGAATTTGAAAATGAAAAGTTTGAAAACCTATGTGAAGAACTTGGTATAAATCACAACTTCTCAGCACCTAGAACTCCTCAACAAAATGGAGTTGTTGAAAGGAAAAATCGATCATTGGAGGAACTTGCCAGAACAATGCTAAATGATCACGACATCCCAAAATATTTTTGGGCGGATGCTGTAAGTACTGCTTGTTATGTTATGAATAGAGTTTTGATTAGGCCTATTTTAAAGAAAACCTCCTATGAACTTTACAAGGGGAGAAAACCAAATATTTCACACTTACACACCTTTGGTTGAAAATGTTTTGTATTGAATAATGGAAAGGATAACCTAGGAAAATTCGATGCTAAGGCTGATGAAGGAATTTTTCTTGGTTACTCTTTATCCAGCAAGGCCTTTAGAATTTTCAATAAAAGAAATAAGGTAATTGAGGAATCTGTACATGTTACATTTGATGAAACTAACCCCAAAAGGTTGGGAGAGGTTATTGATGATATTGCAGATGAACCTGAAGATTTACAGATAGGTGAAAAGAAAAAAGATAAAGAGGAAGAAACAAAAACCACCCCTCAAGAGAAGACAGAAGAAGGATCAAGCAGTGAACTTCCCAAGGAATGGAGAATCCCAAGGGACCACTCACTTGAAAATGTCATAGGTGATGTAACAAAAGGGGTAACTACTCGTAACTCTCTTAGAAATGCATGCAATCATATGACTTTCGTATCTCAAATAGAACCTAGAAATATAGATGAAGCTGTAGTTGATGAACATTGGACTATTGCTATGCAAGAAGAGTTAAATCAGTTTGAAAGAAACAAAGTGTGGGATCTAGTTCCTAGACCTGATAAACACCAGATAAAAGGCACAAAATGGGTGTTTAAAAACAAGCTAGATGAGTCAGGTAATAATTAGGAACAAAGCTAGACTAGTTGCTAAAGGTTATAATCAAGAAGAGGGAATAGACTATGATGAAACATATGCTCCTGTAGCTAGATTAGAAGCTATCCGCATGTTACTTGCTTTTGCATCAATTATGGATTTTAAATTGTATCAAATGGATGTTAAGAGCGCTTTCTTAAATGGTTTCATTCAAGAAGAAGTGTATGTTGAACAACCACCTGGCTTTGAAAATTTTGAAAAACCAGATCATGTTTTTAAACTTAAAAAGGCGCTATATGGTCTGAAGCAAGCTCCCAGAGCTTGGTACGAAAGATTGAGCAAATTCCTACTCAATCATGATTTTCAAAGAGGGAAAGTTGATACTACACTGTTTATAAAAAGATCAAAAGATGACATCTTACATGTGCAAATTTATGTGGATGATATTATTTTCGGTGCTACTAATGAACTGCTTTGCAAAGAGTTTTCAAGTATTATGCAGAGTGAGTTTGAAATGTCAATGATGGGAGAACTCAACTTCTTCCTTGGGCTTCAAATAAAACAAACAAACAACGACATTTTCATATCCCAATCAAAGTATTGCAAAGAACTACTCAAGAGGTTCGAAATGAACAAAGCAAAAGAAATGTCTACACCAATGAGCACCTCCTGCTACTTAGACAAAGATGAAGAAGGTAAACCGGAAGAACTAAGCAAATATCGAGGTATGATTGGTTCTCTTCTCTATTTAACTTCTAGTAGACCGGACATCATGTTTAGTGTTTGCATGTGTGCTAGATATCAGGCAAACCCAAAAGAGTCGCATTTAGTAGCTGTCAAAAGAATAATGAGATATCTTGTAGGCACTCAGAATGTTGGTCTGTGGTACCCAAAAGGCGCCACATGTAGCCTTATTGGATACTCAGACTCTGATTTTGCAGGATGTAAGTTAGATAGAAAAATCACTAGTGGTTCATGTCACATACTAGGTAGTGCATTAGTCTCATGGCACAGTAAGAAACAAGTCAGTGTCGCACTGTCAACTACTGAAGCAGAATATGTTGCAGCAGGAAGTTGTTGTGCACAAATCCTCTGGATGAAGCAACAACTTCTTGACTATGGTATAGAACTAGGTCATATCCCTATAAAATGCGACAACACTAGCGCTATCAATCTCACAAAGAACCCCGTTCAACACTCTAGGACCAAGCATATAGAGATAAGACACTATTTTCTTATAGATCATGTCCAAAAAGGGGACTGTGTAATCGAATTTGTTGAATCCGCAAAACAGCTGGCTGATATTTTTACAAAACCTTTACAAAAAGAAAGCTTCTTCTTCATTCGAAGAGAACTTGGAATCATTGATTCCTCTTCATGCTGTTAGATTCGCAATTTTTATTACATGTTGACCCTCTTTGATCATGACAAAAAGGGGGAGAAAAATAGAGTTTATAATTTAGCATGCATATACATTATCATAGCATTACCACTTTGCATATAGTCAATAAAACAGGGGGAGCATCATGATAGGGGGAGTATCATATATGCATTATCTGTTTGAACTAACCTCCCACCTTGAGATGAGTTAATGTTTTGTCATCATAAAAAAGGGGGAGAATGTGGATACCTTGTATTGCAGGTAACCTAATATTACAGGTTAAGTTTTGATGATGAAAAAGACAAAGCCAAAGTTGATGGCCAAAGTTAATGAAAGTGACAAAACATCAAAGTCACAATCCAAGACAAACAAGCTCAAGAATTGAAGATTCAAGCTTAAGGGTAGTCCTTAAATATAAGGGTAGTCCTTAGGGTTTGGGTGTGTCTTAGGAAAAAGTGTAAGCTCTTTCGAAGGTTAGCTCGCCTCTCAAAGTCTCACACACTCACAAGTTTTTCAAAGATGCATGCATACTTACGTAAAACATAAAAAACATTTTTGAAACATAAAAGTTGATTTGCACCTTGCATATACATACATCAAAATCGATTTTCAGGCCAATCATAAAGCA
The DNA here is from genome assembly GCA_039519185.1 of Astragalus membranaceus. NCBI lineage: Eukaryota > Viridiplantae > Streptophyta > Magnoliopsida > Fabales > Fabaceae > Astragalus > Astragalus membranaceus. The sequence goes on along the minus strand of CM076847.1, from coordinate 150,336,352 downwards.
TAGAATCGATTTTCACTTCATGTGATTTCATTAAGAGAATCGATTCCTAAGCTAAACAATTTTTAAGGAAGAATCGATTCACACCTTTTTGTACTAAACTAGAAATCGATTCCCACATGTCTCAGGCAAGCCAAGAATCGATTTATACAAGATTTCATTAAGTATAGAATCGATTCCTAGCCCTCCTGGATCTCATGAATCGATTGCCACCTCTTTTCAAAGCAAGTCAAAATCGATTTTCAATTTAAAGAAGAATCGATTCCTAGATCCAATGTTTTCAACAAAGAATCGATTCCTACATTATTTTCAACGTAAACTTCTTTTTCTCATAGCCTATAAATAGGCACCTCATTGTGTTCATTTCTTACACAACCCATTTCACGAATCAGAGCACATTTTGAGAAAAACTCTTTACATTTTATTCTTTGCTCTTCTCGCACCGCTGGTCCGTCAGAGCTGATCTTTCGCTAAGAGTTAGTTGGGGTTGCATTCTTCAAGTTGTATTATCTGCCTACTCTAGAGGTATTTCTGTCTTTACGTTTGTTACTGTTTAATTGTTGTGATTTGTACTAGGGAGTGGGGTATCTCTCTAGGATAGCTGTTTGTACTAGGAAGTGGGGTATCTTTCTGGGGCAGCTTGTTGTAACAAGGGTGAGGTATCTCTTGTTATTGTTGTAATAGATTTGATGGCTCTTTATAGGTGGGGTATCCTAGTAGAAGAGTGCCTGAGTCTGTAAAGGTTTTCCAAGGCACCTGTAAGCCTTGTTGTTTGGTTAGTGGAAAATCTCACAAGGGGACTGGACGTAGGTCACTAGGAGGTGACCGAACCAGGATAAATCTCTGCGTGCTTTACTGCTTTCCTGCTTTACTGTTTTTATCGCTTTATTGCTTTATCTTCTAATTCCTTCGCTTCCATTTAACCTGCGCGAAAATTAATCTAAGTCATTGAAAAGGGGAAAAAGTTTTCAAAAGTTTTAAATCTCAATTCACCCCCCTCTTGAGACTGAAGCCACTTGGGAACACTTTTTATATGTGTTTCTAATTTAAAATATTTAATTGTTCTAACTTTTATACTTTTTAAATATTAAAATATAAAAGTAAGACTAACTTTTATATTTTTTGTATTAAAATGTTAAAGTTTTGTTTTTTAGTCTTACTTTTATATATTTATTCAATTTTATTATATTTTAATTTATATTTTTTCAAACTTTTAATAAATTTTCGGAGTCCCCTCGGGGACTGTGGGGATCCGTGGGGATGGGGATGGAGGAGGAAAACTCTCTGAAGCGGGGATCGGGGATGGGGACGGGGGACAACTTGGGAGGCGGGGACGGGGAGCGGGGGAGTACTCCCCGCCCCCGCCCCGCCCCATTGCCATCCCTAATAAGGCATCCGTTTGAAGACCGTAAGACATACCTTTGGAGACATCAACGAAAGTTTCGTGCTCAACTGAAATGACAGATAATCATATGTCTTAAAATTGTTGGAACAATTGCGGAGACACTGACGAACACGAACAAAATAGGTTGAGTCGCGGACTAGGTCGCTCTCTTTAAGACGTTTCGCGGCTCTGCCCAAGGTGTGCAAGCAGTCTCTCCTGGCCCCGTCGTCCCCAGGATAAAACAGCCTTATCGAAAAATATTGTATTCCCTGCACCTAGAAAAAACCATCATACTCACACCCCCTACTCTTTATTTACTACTCGAATTTCTTATTTATCAAAGTGGGCTATATCTTTCTTTTTCAATAAAAAATAATAATGTTCTATTCTCACACACACTTCTCATTCCAAAACTTTGGATTTTATAGACCGAATAGCAAGCCAATTCGCTGGAGCCATTAAAAGGCTGATCATACTAAAGATAAGAAAACGTAACAATTATAACACGAAATCAAGAGTAGGATAAAAGTAAAGATTGTTTCAATGGATCCAAAGCCATATTAAATAAGAGTAGGATATAACATGAAATCATTACTAATAAACCATATTAATTAATAATAAGTGAATATTATATTGTAACTTCCCAAACGGATAAAAGTAAAGATCGTTTCAATGGATCCAAAGCCATGATTCTCTATTTAATATCCATCCAAAAGTTTGATTAAAGTAAATTCCTGTTGGAAACAAAACGTATGAAATATATAAAGCACTTTCAAATCATTTCAATAATAAAATCAATTGAATGTTATAAAAACTCATTAGTAATTCGTATAAAACAAAACCGAAGAAGGAGTAATATATATATTTATAATGTTCAAACATATACTTATTGAATCAATTAATATATATATATATATATATATATATATATTTCTTAAAACAATTTTCTAATAAATTGTTTTAGTATTTTTAAAATAAAACAACCCAACAATCCCCCACTTGTTTTCTTTTAAAAATTTCATCGAGCAGTAAATCGTTTTATTATAAGATTGAACAGGTTCTATTATAACTTTTGTTGTAACCCAAACTTTTAATTTGATTCATTCTCTTCTGGGAATGAAGTTTAATCCATTGAGTGGTTTGCGATTATTCTATCAATCACAATATCACATAATCTTGATTCAAAATATTCTTGAAAATATTTTCTCATTTGTGCTACTCAAGGAGCATATTCAAGTAAAATTTCCCTTATATTCCTTTGATTCAATTATACTAAGATCAAATAAATCATTTAGATTATAATCATGGTCTAAAGATTCAGTTCTTCAAGAACCTGACCACAAATATTTCATTAGTGATGATTAAGAAAAATCATACTTTCTAACTATTTGTTCTCCAAGAATTATACCACGAGTTTATATGATTACCATAATTCTATGAACAATCCTCGAGGGATGGTTGAATATTAAGTTTTTTTTTTCCAGTTTTTCAAGAACTATATAACAAATCATCACAAAAAAAAGAATCTTTAAGCAATCGTACAGAGATTCTTGAATATATTTTTTCCAGTTCTTTAAGAACTATATGACAAACTTTCATACTTTGAGCAATCCTTTTAGGATGCCTAAATGATGAATTCTTCTAGAATTTATCAAGAATAGATAAACATGATAGTTGTCCCTATGCAACCCAATAGGGATGATTGAATATTGAATTCTTCAAGAATTCATCAAGAATAGACAAACATGTTAATTGTCTTTATGCAATCCAACATGGATGCTTGAATGTTGAATTCTTCAGGAATTCATCAAGAATAGAAAATGATAACCATAGTAGCTAAATTAAATTCTCAATAAAATTTCTATACAAGAAATATAAAATGTAAACCTGATAAAATAAAATATGAGTTAGATTAACTATAAGATAGTAGAATAAAACATATCTTTGCCAAATAGCCTCCAAGCTTATTAAACCGTCATTTTGGTAGAGTTTGGTGCTGATAACGTTTTATAAAATTAACCAAAACAAGAGTAAGATATAACCATTATAATAGACTATAGGTGAAGAAGAAATAGAAGTAGAGAATGAGAGAAGAAGAGAGCATTTGCATTCTACTCTTGAAGGTGTCATTTACATTGCCATATAAGTCCTATTTATAGGATACAAATCTTGTAACTTACAAGCACAAAGTTAAGAGTAATAAGAATGAGTGAAAGCTCTTTACTAATGGGAGTTATAAAGTATCTTAGGTAAGATGAAATGACTAAGGAGATATGGACATCCACCAAATATTCCTAACACTCCCCATTGGATGTCTATTGAGGATATGCCTCATTAAAACCTTACTAAGAAAAAACCCAGTGGGAAAAATTCTTAATGAAGGAAAAAGAGTACAATATCCTTTATATGGGAATTGTCTTGTTAAAAACCTTCCATGTGAGTTATTGAGTATCCTAGGTAAGATGAAATGGTGACTTTTAAGTTGCACAAATTGATGTTTTTGTGTATTGTGCCCAAGTTTACTTTTACCTGGTGTATTCTACAACAGGTTATTATGCATTTTATAAGATTGTCTCCCAAAAGTTTAATAATACACAATGAAGCCCCACCCCATTTTGATTTTTTATCTGATAAGGCTGACACACTGTACCAAAAAATATAAGGCTCACACTGTACCAAAATAATCACCTATGCATAATCTTGCTCAACCCATACTCAGAAATTCCTTTTTTTTTTTTTTATAAATTTTTATAACATTCAAATCACCTTCAACGACATGCGCTTTACAACGATCATAATGACATAACAATATTCAACGACATGCGCTTTATAATTATCATCTCTAACTAACATAATGACATAACAATACTAGCAAATGATATGTTGATTCAATTGAAATTTATCTTCTCTCTCTGCTTAGGGCATGAGACAAACCCCTTGTTCCCCCGTCGGGAACTCTTCCCCCCCGGTTCCCCTTTGTGCAACCTCCCCCACTCTGCTGCCCTCCGTTGCTACGTTAGTCACCAATGATTTAGTAGATAATCTGCAACCATACAACAAGAAGAAAAAGATTGATGTTGGTCTTCAAACTTCTGTTACTGATGAAATAGTGATGACGGACCAAGAGAAACATTCTGAGGTTATGAATAATAGCAAAGTGGCGCATGCTGAGGCGCAGAAATCATTCAAAGAGGCTCTCCTTGAAGACGATTCTCATGAGGTATTTGAAGATGAATGTTGGGGTGATCTTTTACAACCTGAGCTACCTGAGGACAAATGGTACAAAGATCCTGGAGAAGCATGTAACAAAGGTCAGAAAAAACACCCTCCCAATCCTCCTATCCCTGTTACGCAGGATGAATTCCAATCTTGGACAAAAAATTGGAAAAATGCTTTAATAGTCAAAGTTTTGGGCAAAAGAGTAAACTTTAGATTGTTAGAAAGTAAGCTGAGAAGATCGTGGGTGAAGGAAGGTAACCTAAAAATTACTGATATGGCAGATGATTTTTATATGGTTCAACTATCCTCCATGGAAGACTATAGGCATGCTTTGTTTGAAGGACCATGGAAGGTGGCTGATCATTATTTGATTGTTCAAAGATGGAGACCTTTTTTCTCTATTAATGCTTCTATTTCTCAAAAAGTAGCCATTTGGATTAGAATCCCAAAGCTCCCATTTGAGTTTTGCAATGAGAAATTTTTAATGAGGACAGGTGCTATTCTTGGAACTATGCTTAGAGTTGACAAGCTCACCTCTCTTCATGAAAGGGGAAAATTTGCTCGCATATGTGTGGAGCTTGACCTAGATGAACCTCTTGACTCTTATATTACTGTGATGGGCCAAAAATTCTACTTAGAATATGAAGGTCTTCATGCCATTTGTTTTAGATGTGGTAAGTATGGTCATAAGAAGGATAGTTGCAAGGAACTACTTGAAGTGGAAACTAAGAAAAATTCCCCTGTTGATACTAATGTTTCTGGTGCTAAGTCAAAGAATGTTACTGCTAATGTAGTTATCAACAAGTCTAATCAAGATGGGAATCCTAGTGTGGAGCAGAAGCAGAATGAAACAGTCATTAGTGATGTGAATATGCAAGAACCTATGGTGGTGAATTTGATTAATGTAACTAATCCTGTTTCTCAAGTGAAATCTGTTGTTACAGATGAGAATAAAGCTATTGATCTAATTGAGGAGTTGGATATGGGAACGTGGAACATTCCTAAGTATGTTACTAAGAGGAACAAGCAGAAGTCAGTTGGTAATAAGGCAAAAGTAACTGAGGAACCTGCTGCTAAAGGTAGTTTTCTTAAAGGCAAAGACAAGAGCCCTGTGACTACTACTAAAGGAAGGGTGGATTCCAAGAATTTGGAACATGATGGGGTTCAAGAAAAGGAACCAGCTCCAAATATTAATTTTACCATCAAGAGTAGAATTAGAAACACTATTGGAGGGAAGAATCCTCAACTTTCCAAGAAGAAAGGAGGTGCACTTGGTATTAAAAATGTCAAACTTAAAGATAAAGTGCATAAAGCTGGTAGTGGTGGAAAATCTAATGGTAAGAAGGCTATTACAGTTAATACAACTGTAATTGGGAAGGAAAATACTCCCTCTTCTTCTAAAAGTGTTAATCCTTTTGAGGTAGGTTCCATGGATGGTGAGGAAAAAGCTGTCATGGAGTACATGAAGACTATTTATAAGTCTAAAGGTGAGGCGCTTTTGAGGAAGTTCCGAAATGATCAATCTTTCAGACAAGTTCTGGTGGATAATGATAATAATGATGGAAGTTGTGTTATTGCTCCTAGAACCATGGTTGGTGGAAAGGTAAATTCTGAAGCTATGGTGGATGCAATTGGGTGTAGACCTATGGAAGACAATGAGGGTGTGGACTCTCAAAAACTCCCAAATAGTTCTTTATGAATTTGATCTGCTGGAATTGCAGGGGGACGGGTTCTAAAGGTTTTGTGGGTCTTATTAAGGATATGAAAAGAGAGTATGATGCTTCTTTTGTTGCTCTGCTTGAAACTCATGCTAGTGGTGTGAGAGCTAAGAGAATAGCTAGAAGAATGGGTTTTGATAACCTTTTTATTAAAGATTCTAGAGGTCAATCTGGAGGTATTTGGTTGCTTTGGGATTCTAACTTTTGGAATATCCAAATTATTAGAGACTCTAATCAATTGGTTCATGTTGAGGTGAAAGTTCTCAACCATGAGTCTTGGTACCTTACAATTGTGTATGGTAGTCCGAATTATAACCAAAGGCAAGCTCTTTGGGATGAAATACAAGATATTCAGGCTGATTTAGTTGGTGCTTGGAATCTTATAGGAGACTTCAATGCAATTTTGAAAGATAGTGAAAGAATTGGTCCTCATTTATCTCAGAATAGAGCTGTTGAAAGAAGGTCTCTGGATACGGTTGACAGATGTAATCTGATGGATGTTGGTTTTTGTGGTGATCCTTTTACCTGGGCTAGAGGTTCCACTAGGAAGAGGTTGGATAGAGTTTTATGTAATTTGGATTGGAGGTTGAGATTTACTGAGTTAATCACTAACCACCTTCCTATGTTGAAGTCAGATCATGCCCCTTTGCTTTTGAACTTTAATCCTAGAAGGCAGAGGAATAGAAGAAGAAGACCCTTTAGATTTGAAGTTATTTGGCTATCTCATCCTTCTTTTAATAAGCTGATTCAGGACAATTGGAGACCTAATCTTTCTAATGTCACTAATCAGTTTATTGAGTTACAGGGTACTCTTAAGGAGTGGAATCAAGAGGTTTTTGGCAATATTTTTTCTCAAAAAAAGGTTCTTTGGAAAAAGTTGAAAAACATTGAGAGAAGGATGCATCATGGCAGAAATGATGAACTTCTGGCCTTACAGAATACCACTTGGAAACTTTATGAAGACATCTTAGCTAAGGAGGAGATTTTATGGTTCCAAAAGTCTCGGACTAAATGGATAGAGTTTGGTGATAAAAATACTAGATACTTTCATGGGGTTACAACTGTGAGAAGAAGAAGAAATCATATTAAATCCCTAATGAATAGTAATGGTGTGTGGATTGAAGATCCATTGGAGTTAGAAAATGTTGCTACTGAGTTTTTCAAAGATTTATTCTCCTCTTATAAGCCTCTTGCTCCTTATGTTATGGAAGGCCATTTTCCTTCGTTGGAGCCTGCTATGATTGCTGATATGGATAGGGACATCTCTTATGAGGAAATCTATAGAACCATTAAGAATATAGGTGCCTATAAAGCACCTGGTCCTGATGGGTTCCAAGCCATTTTCTTCCATAAACAGTGGCATGTGGTGGGGAGTGACTTCTGTAGATTGATCAATGATTGCTGGGAGAACCCGAGGAAGATCAAATAAATTAACTCCACATTTCTAGCTCTCATTCCTAAGGTTGATAATGTGACTTCCATGAAACATTTTAGACCTATTGGATTGTGTAATGTGGCTTATAAAACCATTACTAAGATGATATCCAGTAGGCTTAGGAATGCTCTGCAGCACTTAATTGGTCCTGCTCAAGCCTCTTTTATTCCTAAGAGGCAAATCCATGACAATATTATTATAGCTCAAGAAATTTTCCATTCTATGAGAAAGAAAAGTGGAAAAAAAAGGGTGGATGGCTATTAAAATTGATTTGGAGAAAGCTTATGATAGATTGAGGTGGGAGTTTGTTAGAGAAACTTTGGAGGACATTGGTATTCCTAGCAAGCTTATTCATATTATATGGAATTGTATCTCTACCCCAACTATGCAGGTTTTGTGGAATGGAGAGGCTCTTGAAGAGTTTTCTATTACTAGGGGCATTAGGCATGGAGACCCCATCTCTCCTTATCTCTTTGTTCTTTGCATTGAGAGGTTGTTCCATGTTATTGAGCAAGAGGTGCAAGATAGTAATTGGAAGCCTATTCAGCTGTCTAGAGGAGGCCCTAAAATTTCTCACTTGGCTTTTGCTGATGATTTGTTGCTTTTTGCTGAAGCCAATACAGATCAAGCTGAACTTATACACCAAACTCTTCTTAATTTTTGCATGAGTTCTGGGCAAAAGGTGAGTCAAGAGAAAACTAGAGTGTTTTTCTCTAAAAATGTACCTAGACTTCTAAGGATTGACATTTGTAATGTCCTCGGATTTAATGCTACAGAGGACCTTGGAAAGTACCTTGGAGTGCCCATTTTCCACAAGAGAGTTGGTTACAATACTTTTAAATTTGTGGTGGATAAAGTTAAGCAGAGACTTAGTGCTTGGAAAAATAGAACTTTATCCTTTGCAGGAAAAGTTACTCTTGCCAAGTCTGTGGTCCAATCTATGCCTATTTATGTTATGCAATCTACAGTGTTACCTAGGAGCATTTGTGATGAGATTGACAAACTATGTAGAGGCTTTATTTGGGGGGATGAAGAAGGTCACAGAAGGGTGCATCTTGTTAGTTGGGATAAAATTTGTAAACCTAAGAAAGATGGAGGTTTGGGACTTAAGTCTGCTAGAAACACTAATGATGCTTTTATGTTAGAAGCATTGTGGAATTTCTGTAAAGAAGGTAGTAGCTTGTGGCAGAAGATTCTCAGGAGTAAATACAATTGTGGATGGAGAGACATTCCAAAAATTAATGCTAAGAAAACTGGCTCTAATTTTTGGAATGGTCTAACTGCTAATTGGAAGGACTTTAGAAGACTCATTTGCTGGCAAATTGGAAATGGTGATAGTATAAGATTCTGGAGTGATAGCTGGGTTACTGGAGGTGATATGCTCATTAATCATGCTACTGGAAATCTTACTGATGGGGACCTCACCAAAACTTTGAGTAAATTTATAAACTATAGTGGAGGGTGGAATATTCCTTTGTTAGAGACCTTACTTCCCAATAGTATTATCTCTATTATTACTAATATGAATCCCCCTTCTATTCTTGACCGAGATGATTCGTTCAACTGGGGTGATACACCCGATGGTAATTTTACCACAAAGTCTGCATATGCAGCTATGATGGGGCCTATGCCTAACCCTCCTGATCCTATATTCAAATCTATATGGAATTGGAAAGGCCCAGAGAGAATTAGATATTTATTATGGAAGCTAGGAAATGAAAGTATTCTTACCAACAAAGAGAGGCAGCGTAGAATGATGTCTCAAACTGGTAATTGTCCTAGCTGTCTTGACCATGAGGAATCCTTGCTCCATTGCTTTCGTGATTGCAGGAAGAGCTTTAGCATTTGGAGTAGTTTTAACATCAGAAACAGGGAGAATTTTTTCAGAATTCAAAACTGGAAAGATTGGATGAAATTGAATCTGAGTGACAGAAATTACATGAATGAAGAGCCAAATTGGAGTGTCCTGTTTGGTGTGGCGCTTGAGACCATCTGGAGAACCAGAAATGATTGGGTTTTTTCCCAAAATCATTCTCCAGTCCATGGATCGGTTATCAGTATTAGAAACCATGTTAATCGAATTGTTGAAGTCAGTAATAATTCATCTTTAACTGATCCTAAATCTGATTTAACTCTAATCAGAAACAGGAATGGTTGGAATGCACCTCCAGCTGGGTTTTGGAAGCTCAATTGTGATGGATCGGTGAGAAACAATGGAACCAAAGCGGGCTGTGGTGGTTTACTTCGTGATTGTAATGGTAATTTTGTGTTTGGGTTTGCTTGTAAGCTGGATCGGTGCACTGTTGTGGAAGCAGAAATTTGGGGAATCTTTCATGGTTTATCAATTGCTTGGAGTAGAGGCTTCAACAACTTGATAATTGAGTCAGATTCTCTGGAAGCTATCGAATTGCTGAAGAAGCATCAGGATGGTTTCAGTTTGGGTAGTGAGCTGGTGAGGAAGACGATAGAGGTTGGTGGTGGAGCGTTGCAATGGGAATTGCTCCACATTAATCGTGAATTCAATTATGCTGCTGATGCTTTTGCAAAAGCTAGTCAAAGGTCTCAGGACCATTTTGTCTTTTTTAACTTTGTGCCTGACTTTTTGGTCAATGTCTTGTATTTGGATTCTAATGGGCTTTTTGTCCCTATTAATAGTTAATCTCTAGTTGGGCCTGCTGGCCCTAACTTTCACCAAAAAAAAAAATAACAATACTAACTCGATCCACCAAAAACTACAACAAACGTTAATTTAACAAGAAATGGACTTCAAACCTCCAAATAAATAAAAACACATTCAACCTTTTTTTAAGGTACACAATTACAACCTTGTGCAAATTATCATAATCGAGTTTAACATTAAAAAAAGATACAAATATAACTAACTAAAATACTCAATCAACGTACATATTTTACTAAACATTTTTACACGGTCAACCATTATACATTTGTTTTAAATTATTTTTTTGGTCAATTTTTTTTTAAAATTCTAAACAATCCATATTCACAATCATTATTTAAAAATGGCCCAATGGGCCTTACCAGCTGTTCCCATCCGGACCGGTCGGCATATACATTCGTTCGGCTAGGGACGGGCTCTCTGGACGACTTGCTGATCGGCCAGAAATATCTCGCATCTACCTCTCCCAGAAAGGAATGAAGCCCGATTAGAGCCTAGAGCGAAATACCCCTGATTTCCCTCCCATCTGTCTGTAATGGCTAACTCGACCATTAGTTGTAATTATGTGCATTTAACCACCACTCTATTATAAATACCGCCTTGAGAGGCCAATAAACGGATCTGAATTTCATTTTCTCATACATTAGTCTGATTACCATTATTCTCGTGTTCAGTCCTTTCTCATCCAGAGAAACTGATCGTAACACCAGCCAAACAACCATATGGGACACCTTTTAATCCGCTTTTTCTTTCGTCCCTAAACTACGGCTACGACGAAGCTGCAAACACAACAGAGTCTTTCTTCAAATAAATGAAAAATCACCTATTATTTATTCAAAAATCGATTTTATACGATAACACCATCATTTCTCATTCGACTTTGTGACATACTCACTTTTCATATAAAATACAGTGTTACTTACTACATTTTATCAAAAAGTTAGAACGTTAGTAATATATTTATTTATAAAACATTGGTAATATATATTTATTTATCGAACTTAAATCATAAAACATTACTAATATGTTTATTTTTTGGTAAAAAAAGTAATATATTTATTTATTTTTCAAAACAAAAAGTTAGTGTATATTTATTGAATATCAATTGTAAACACAAATTATTTTCATTTTAAATAAAAACATTATATTCACTCTTCATAAATTGCTTCTCAAATTATTTTTTTAATAAACTAACACTAAATTATTATTATTATTATTATTATTATTATTATTATTATTATCATCTGTCGCAACCTACTTATTTTTTATTTTAAACAAACAGGCAGCAAGCCCAAATTTATTAAAAGTAAAAAGAAAATATGACAAACCACAAGGGGGGACTAGACCAAAACCCTTGGCAATGATGACAATAATAGAGAGCCTAAAAAGGCTCCTAAAATAAACAACCAAAGAACTCTAAGAAAAGAAATTCTAAGGCGACCAGGACAACCCGAAGAAAAGAGCAGGTCAACACCCGATGAAACCCCCACACACTCCACCCACCTCCTACTGAACACCCACAACAACCCGAATCCCTGCATCACCTCACTATCCTCACATTAAGCACACTCCCAAAGATCGAGGTTTAGAGGTGGAGTCCAGGAGACGATTGGGAAGGGGCTCCGAAGTTATAGGCAAAAGGGGGGAGCCCGACGAAGAGAACTGCTAACTGAAAGTGTCGACCAATGGACCCAAATTCCGAACACACAACCATCATCCATCGCCCACTGAACGCACGCGCCAAACACCCTGCACCACCTCAATATCCTCACATTAAGCTCCCTTCCAAAGATCGAGGATAAAGGAGGAGGCCCGGGGATTGGGAAGGGGCTCAAAGGCAAAAGGAACAATGGCAACGCATCAGCAATCACCCACCACACCCGGATTCCAACCAAATCTGAGAGAAAACCCACCTAATCAGCACCCACCGAATCAGCACACCTCCTGAACCCAGGCGCCGAAACACCAGTCACCACCGCGAAGCCGTGCCACCGGCCAACACCGCGACACGACCAAGCTTGACCGAGGTCGTCGAATCAAGCTACCACCACGGTGTTGTGCCACCAGCCAACACTGTGACACAACCAAGCATGACTTCAAGCGACGATGAGCAAATCAACGACGAACAACAGGGATCAACGAACGAGGGACAAGGAAGCTGCATCAGGATGGAACCGTGACTGTGGAACAAGATCGAGCTACCAGCCACCATCGCGATCAGTACACAGACCCCTTCGCGTTACAAAACAGCAAGCCACCGCGAAACAGAGGCACACCATGAACCTCCTAAGGCGCGTAGATCCACCAAAAAGGCAGATCCAAACCAGCAACGCCGCGGGGAAGCTACTTTATACGACGCAGAGGAACCGTGAACAATCGCAGGATCAGAACGGGCAGACCAGCAGAGAGGGCGGCGCCGCGGGGCGGTGAACGACGTAGAGATCCAGTCTTGAAAACAAAACAAAAACAACAATAGATCCTGCGAGCACAAAGACGCGAACAGATCCAACAGAAGAGAAGATTCAACAGAAACGTGAAACCCAGCTCCCGATCCAACAGCGCGAGCCAGGAAGAGAGACGCAAATCAGGAGTCGCTAACAACCAGATCCAGAAGATCCAACAGAATCGTGAAACCCAGCTCCCGATCCAACAGAACAAACGCGAGCCAGGACATCGGCCAGAACAGATCGCGAAACGCAGAAAGCAGAACAGATCGCGAACCAAGGACGGGAACAGCGGCCAGAACAACTAGAGACGCAGACCCAGATCCGAGAGCGGCCAAGAACAAATCTAAAACCCAGATTCCGAAATCAAATCGCAGTCAATCGCACGATTCAGGATTCAGGAACAGCAAAGGCGGAGTCTCGGAGTGGAAGGGGGAAGAAGCCCACGGGGAGGGAGCCCCCCCACCCAGCGGCGGCGGTCTCTTCTCGGAGTGTGGCAGAGGGGTCACCAAGTTATCTTCAGCCTGCTTTGAATTAAGGACACTCTTCGTCGCAACCTACATATCTGACAACAAATAAAGACAAGTTATAAGAAGGTGAGCAACATAAATTTACATTATATAAGCTACTATTCTGCAATTAAAATAACAATATAGCAACAACTTGGAAAACAGGTTGCCAACTCTAATCCTAACCATCCAACATTTTGTCATTGAAATCAAAGGTGTTGAGGTAACTTGGGTACGGTACACAAAAACGTCAATTTGTGCAACTTAAAAGCCAGTTTTTTTTTTTGATAAGCGATGTTAGTGGGGGTGGGGGAACGTTAGTTTTCAGGATTTGAACTCGGAATCTCTTTCTTGCACTCTTTTGGTGTACTTTTTCGATATCTCTTAGCTCGCCAACCGAGGAATGAACATCTCAAAAATACCGATAACAACATATATATATATATATATATATATATATATATATATATATATATATATATATATATATATATTTTTTGTTTTTATATCCTTATCCTTTCTACATAAAGCAAAGAAACAAATTTAAACCGTTGAATATTTATTGGGTCAAAATTGTAGATTAGTTAATAATTAACATCTGTTTTCTATGGGTGGTGGGCAGGGACCAAAAGTGGTTTCATAAGAAGAAGAAAAAGCAGGGAGAAGAAAAAATAGTTAAAAGGGGTCTGTTCTCCATTTCCGAAGCTATTGAAACGTAATTTTCACCCTTCTTCTGATTGCTAACACTCTCCTCCAATCCATTACTTCAAATCAAATCCAAAAGCTGTCTCAGAGAGAGAGAGAGAGAGAGAGAGGGAAAACAGATCCATTCCTCTCTCCACCACCCGCCTTCAGAAATCTTACTTTTCTTCTATTTTGTGCTACAACTCATAAAACCCTAATACTCGTTTTCTGTGTTCGGGATGAATTTATATCTGGGTCTATTTCTATGCACGCTTTCTCTGTTCTTTTCTGCGACTTTGTCTTCTTCAACCGGATCACAACGTTCAATTCTTCGAGAGGTTAATGACAATGATATAAACGGTGTCACTGATCATGATTATGCTGTTGAGTTGAATGGCACGAATTTCGATGCTGTTTTGAAGGATACCCCTGCTACATACGCTGTTGTTGAATTCTTTGCACATTGGTTAGTCATCTTAATTTCAATCAACTTATTGTGTTTATGTTTTCTATTTGTTGAATTCTCTTCTGGATACTGAAAAAGATAATTTTTATTAAGATTTTTTAGATTGTAGGAATTTTATTAATTTAGGGTAATTTGATTGATGGAGGTTGAAATACTCTTTAATCAATAAACTAGATCTGCAGTATTATTAGTGAGGAGAGATGGATTCATAATATAATTCATTACAAGGCATTAGATACATGCATAGGCGTGTATTAGAGAATGTGCTAGATGCATGCATAGGCGTGTACTCTAATACAAAGCCTTCGGGAACTTTGGTTGATTGGTTTGTTGGGTTTGCTTTTTACAATGAGGTGGTGTTTTCTATTGATAGTGCTAGTGCTAATCCAATTGAAAGTATTTGGAGCTGTAAACCAACACCAGTGGGTTAATGGTTTGTTTATGTAACTGATGCTTTGAGCAGTGAAGGGTTAGAAAAAAAGGAAAACATAGGGTTGATTAGGCTCTCAAAAACAGTTTTCTGTTTTTAAAAAATTAACCAAGAACAAATTTGCTCTTGGTTAATTTTTTATTCCTTTCACTTCCTATCCTCCTCTTTTACGCCTCTGACCTATGAAGCAAGCCTGAACTCGTGATTTGTGATGAAACCGTTACCATGTCCTACCTATGACATTTTTTTGTATTTATGTTGTAGCCTGTGTATTGGTTTTCATTATGGCATGCAAATATTGTCTATGTATATTGTAACCTTATTTTCAATATTATTTTTTTTAAATTTAAAGGTGAATTCTGAAAAGGGAAATCCTGTTAATAAAATTGATCCAAGTAAAATGCTTACTACTCATAATTTTTTGGTTGTACCAAAGGGTGTGATGATACCTTGTGATCTTAAACCACCCCCGCACAAAAAAATTGAAATAAAAATAACTATGTGGTCAATATCTTAACCCGTAATGCATTGGTATATAATATATTTATTTTCCGTAATGCGAATTGCCAATTTATAAAATGCTCATTAAGTGTGAGAAATGATGATTGAACGTGTATCATGAGCCACACCTTTTGCTACTTATATGCATCCCATATTTCAGAAGCTGGATGGTAGAACACTAGAACTAATTACAATGAGGTGGCGTTTTCTATTGATAGTGCTAATCAAGGTGAAGATATTTGGAGCTGTAAATGAACACTAGTGGGTTAATGGTTTATTTATGCAACTGATGCTTTGAGCAGTGAAGGGTTAGAAAATAAAAGGAAAACACTGTGTTATATCAAGAGTTCGCATAAAATTGTCCTTTTTATTCCTTTCACTCCCTATCCTCTTCTATTACGCCTATTGAGTATGAGCTGTGAAGCGAGCTGGAACACTATTGGGTTAATGGTTTATACTTTATATATGCAATTGATGCTCTGAGCTGTGAAGGGTTAGAAAAAAAGGAAAACATAGTGTGTTATATCAAGAGTTTACATACAATGGTCTTTTTTATTCCTTTCACTCCCTATCCTTCTCTTTTACGCCTTTGAGCTACGAAGCAAGCCGGAACACTATTGGGTTAATGGTTTGTTTATGCAAGTGATACTTTGAGCTGTGAAGGGTTAGAAAAAAAGGAAAACATAGTGTGTTATGTCAAGAGTTCACATGGTATTTTTTCCTTTCACTTCCTATCCCCCTCTTCTACTCCTCTGAGCTATGAAGCAAGCCGGAACTCGTGATTTATTTTACCGCTCCTTGACATCAATATTTCTCCTCAACCACTTCCCCAAAATATATATAACCCTTTGTTTGTTTTAGGATCCTATTGTTTTACTTTGCCTTCTGATATTTTTTCTTTGTGCTATTCTAGTTCTAGGAATAGAAATACAATTTGATTTTTTTCCCCACCTTATAATTGAGTTCAAACTTCTGCATTCCTTGATAGTGTTTTATGAATTCCATTTCTTCACATAGGTGGATTTTCTTTTTAATGAATGAAATTTGAGTATAAGAAGTTCTCATTTCCCTTTTGTCCCTTGCTTCTCTGTCAGGTGCCCTGCTTGCAGAAATTACAAGGTACTGTATGCTGAAAAGTATAATTAATTTTTTGGACCTTATTAGTGAACATTTTAACTCACCGTAATTATCCCACTAAACTTATAATGCAGCCTCACTATGAGAAGGTTGCAAGGTTATTTAATGGACCTGATGCAGTGCATCCCGGAATCATATTATTGACAAGGGTGGATTGTGCATCTAAGGTAAGCACTTCTTCTGTTGCATTCTTCATAATATGAGGTTTGAAGATGTCTTGGTGATTGGTATCTTTTTGTTCGCTTTTTTGGCAGCACAGATAAATACTAAGCTCTGTGATAAGTTCTCTGTTAGTCATTATCCTATGCTCTTTTGGGGCTCTCCTCCTAAATTTGTAGGTGGTAGTTGGGAACCTAAGCAAGAAAAAAGTGATATACGTGTGATTGATGATTCACGCACAGCTGATCGGTTGCTTAATTGGATCAACAAGCAAATGGGCAGGTATGAGGTATACATACATTCATTAATGCCGTTATGATATTGTAGGTGAATAGTGTAGATGATTTGTGGCTGATAATATTCACAACGTCACAGTTCATTTGGCTTGGATGATCAGAAGTTTGAAAATGAGCATCTATCGTCTAATGTATCAGACCCTGAACAGGTCCTTTTTCTCATATGCCAGCATATTTGATTTACTTTTGTTTTATTTCTGAAAATATTGACTTATATGATATGCACAACTTGGAAAGGTTGCAAGAGCTATCTATGATGTTGAAGAGGCAACTGCTACAGCTTTTGATATCATCTTAGAGAACAAGGTATGTCAATTTCCCCTGATTGACCTTTTGTTTTGTGCCCATTCTTTTGTATGATAGAACAAGTAACTTCTGTTGGGCAGATGATTAAACCAGAAACTCGTGCTCCGCTTATAAAGTTTCTCCAGCTTTTGACAGCCCATCATCCTTCTAGGAGGTAAATTGAACCCTTTGTTGATCCTTTCTTCTGGCTGTTCGGTATATAACGTCAAAAAAATTATTTGTGTTCTGGGTCATTTTTTTTTCAGATGCCGGAAGGGTGCTGCAGAATTACTCGTGAGCTTTGATGACTTCTTCCCAACAGATTCTTGGTCAACTGATAAGCAGAAAGATGATAAGAGTTTAGTTAGGAACTTTCAGATTTGCGGAAAAGATGTGCCACGTGGATATTGGGTAGGAATTCAATACTCATGTTAAACATTTTAAAGGGCTCTACTGCCTGGCCTTTGTATGTAGTATTTGTATTGTCTATAATGTGGAAGGAATTTTTTTGTTTTTACTCTATTTTTTGCACATAATTTTTGTGGGATACAGTTATAAAATGAATCCCTGAAAGATCTTGGTAACCTTATTTACTAATAGTTTACTAATTTGTGATAAATATGGTTGGATTGTTACTTGTAGTAGGATCTCTCATCATTATCTCATTGTGAGCAGACCTTGTAATTTTTTAAAATATTTTTCTAAAATCTAGCTTATGTCAAAGAACCTTTCTACTTAGAATTGTGTCTGTATCCTGTGATTTGTCCTCAATGCTTTCATAATTATGTCTAGGAAGATTTAGCTTGATGAGTATTGCTTTCATTACCCGGTCACCACATAGAGAGAGGGAAAGAGAAGAAAGTACAAGAAAAAGAAAGCAGTGCCAAAGTAGCTAAAAAACTAAACAAAATGTATTGCATATCGGCAATAGAAACTCCCTTGAAACAACCATGAGAAGACAAACACACAACGGATGCATATACTTCTGTGTGGCAATTCTGTGAGATTTGGAGATACACAGTTTAAATAGTTCATTTCAGGACCTGTTTCTTAATCAGTGAATATAAATTTTTGTATCGAGTAGTATTCTTTTATTATGATACGTGATTTTTTATTCATCCAATGAATCTCGAATTTTCTCATTATAGGGAAGTTCCTGACTGACTTGGTTTATTTTAACTTTTCTTTTGCAGATGTTCTGCCGTGGCAGTAAGAATGAAACCAGAGGGTTTAGGTAACTTTCCTTTGAATGTATTTTTCTATTTCCATATCCAATCAACATGTTCAACTTCCCCATATCAACCGTCCTTGATTGTTTTAAATTTAAGTTAGTAGTCTAATCTCTCTGTACTTTTCCAGCTGCGGCTTATGGGTTCTCCTACATTCACTCTCCGTGAGGATTGAGGATGGCGAGAGTCAGTTTACATTTAATGCAATATGCGATTTTGTTCATAACTTCTTCGTCTGCGAGGAATGCAGACAGCATTTTTACAAGATGTGTTCAAGGTAAAAGAATTGAGAATCACTAATCTTAATAATATCATTCAAGCTCCCCTTTTCCACCCTTCTAATTTTGAATTACTTTAATTTCAGTGTCTCTAGTCCTTTCAACAAAGCCCGCGACTTTTCTCTCTGGTTGTGGAGTTCTCACAACAAAGTAAACGAAAGGTTGATGAAAGAAGAAGCGTCTCTAGGCACCGGCGATCCCAAATTCCCAAAGACAGTTTGGCCTCCAAAGCAGCTCTGTTCTTCCTGTTACCTAGGTCATGACCAAAGGAACAACAAAATAGAGTGGAACCAGGACGAAGTCTTTAAGGTTCTGAAGAATTATTATGGAAAAACGCTTGTTTCGTTGTCGAAGGAGAAGGGTTTTGTTGAAAATGACGGAAGTGATGGAGCGGTTGTTGAAGATTTAATTGTTGCAACAAATGCATTTGTGGTGCCTGTGGGAGCAGCTTTGGCAATTGCTGTTGCTAGTTGTGCTTTTGGAGCACTGGCTTGCTACTGGCGTTCGCAGCAAAAGAGTCGGAAGTATTTTCACCACCTACACTCTTTAAAGAACATATGATAATTAGGAGGGTAATGAACTTTTTTTTTTCAAACTTAAGTAATAACTAATAAGCAGAATAAAAAGGGGGGTATATAAGTAGAGGGAGAATAGTTCAAATTTTTATTTATGTTAAGTTTTATATTTTTTGATTTTGATTGCACAATGTTTGTTTCAGGCCAAGGAGAACATGGAAGTAGGAATAGCAAACACAAGTACACAGAAAAGCATAGCAACTTTTGTAGACATGGAATTTATGGTCTCGCTCAGAAGAGCCTTGCAAAGTATAGAATGTACAGAGTACAATTCTTGCTCTTGGAGATCTCATTTGTGCAACTTTCTTTCACTTTTCTTTTTGTCGTCTAGAGAAATTTGAGGGAAAGGAGTACATAACTTGTAACATTTTTGCTTTTTAATTTTGGGTTAATTTTTATTATCAAAGTAACTGCATAAGTTATAAAGACGAATCACATTGATTGTTGTGTCTGGTTCAGTTTTGCCAAACATTTGAATGAAATCACAGGGCCCCATTAGGCGAAATAATGTTAAAATATTTTGTAGGTCCTTAAAAATTTCACTCAATTTTCAAATGGATTCGTGTGAAATAATAGCAAAGAGTAACGTTATTCGGCCAAAGATTTTTGGCAAAAAATCACATTACAATACTAGTTAACTAAATTTTTTAAGTCATTAACCAACCTATTTTTTCACAGTTTTCTAGGCTACTGACTAAAAGCTGTGAAAAAGTAGATTGGTTATTTGTTTAAAAAATTTGGTTAATTAGTGTTGTAATATGATTTTTGTCTATTTTTGGCTGAAAAACTTTGACGGAATAACATTATTGAATACTAAAATTTTATAATTGCAACGCATGATGTTCTGTAAAAGATACCGAATATCCCATCAATGGAGTGGAAACTTGTCAGCCAACTAGGGTTATGCTACAGTTATTGTCTCATGTTTTAATTGGACATATTGTGTTTCATAGTGTCATTATTTTGGGTTACATAAATTTAAGGGCGAGAGGATTACGCTCCATTTGTATTATCATGCTCTATGAGGCCAAATCTTTGAGGTTCTAGAGTCCCATATGAATGTATAATTTTGGTAAATTTACCTTATTGTTATATGCTTATTTTTTCTAGATTACTTTGGCATGAATGATTAACTCAATTAGAGAGGAAACTAATAGTGAGACATGTCATACTTTTGTTAAGTGTTTATGATCAGTTTTTTCATAGTTGATTGCATTTTTTGTTCATTGATAAGGTAGAAGTTGGTTTTCTTCTTTAGGATAAATGTTGTGAATAAGTTAAATGTATGATTTCAGCTCTATTGTGATAAGAAGATAATTATAGGTGATCAGTTTGAGCAGTTGCAAGCACATGTTGATATTTGTGATACACTAGGTGCAACAGAAACAATAAAGTGCACAGAGAAAGGTATCAATTTTGTCCTGAATCCTTTCCAATATTATCTTATTTTTTGGGTGTTTATTTTGAGATATATTTGACGACTTTTGTTTCATTGAATTTCTAGGAGAGATCAAGATTGTTAAGGAACTTCCCAACAACTTGGAAGACCCCATCTTCTCCGCCCGGGAAACACTATCAAGATTGTTAAGGAACTTTCAACAACTTGGAAGCTCCCCCCTTGGCCAGGAAACACTTTACTTCCTGGCCTGGACTTGGTTATGAAGAGATGACTATGTTATGGGAATGACCATCAGGAATTCAAGTCTTTTTTTTTGATATTGTCAACATTTTTTTACTGTTCTCATTTTCTGGAGAAGGCTTCATTGTAAAAATTAGTACTTCAATTTTCTTGAATTTAATTTTGAATAGTTCTATTTGTAAAGAACAGTAGTATGCTCGGATACTAGAGACATCTCTGTACTCCAAATCACCCCTTTCTTCTTAAATATAATAGCTTTTTTTTTGACAAGCTCTTTAATATAATACTACCTCGGTCCCAAAATATAAGACCGCAAAATACATGTATCTGATCTAAATTTATTCCAGATACATGCACTTTGAGGTCTTATATTTTGGGACGGAAGGAGTAGCTATTAGCTGATACAAACACCTAGAGAAAAGGATATAGGTTATAGACTGGCTACTCAATTTAAATATTTGTCATACGAGTGATTGAGTATTAATATGGGTCTCATGTTGCTTTGGAAATTTCAGCGACATGGGGATGTCGGCTCTCGAGTTCAAACTCGAGTGTGAGCGGTGGTAGTGTGTGTGTGGTGTTTATTTGCTATTTCATTTAAGTAGACCAAAAAAAATATGGCCATTGCACTTTTATTACAATAACTCATGAAGTTGCATCATATCCCTTTTATTTATTATCATTTTTTTATCTAGTTGATTTTTCTTCTCCTAATTATGGTACTCCTCTTGCAGCTCTTTTAGTAAATTGATAAGTCATGCATTTGAAACTTGCTATATGTATGTTAGCACACAATGTCACAATAAGGTGTTACCAAGAACCTGAAACAAAATACAACACATAAAATGTGGAATGCTATTGCAGTGGAGTGCTATAGCACCAGCTTGCAGCACTGTGATGTAAATCAGAAAATACAATATAACGGCAAATGAACGAAAAGGGTAGAGTCAGAAGATTAACAACACAATTTGTTAACCTAGTTGAGAGATTAATCTCCTACTCTAGAGGGCAAAATCTGAGATGAATCTTCACTATTTTTGATCAAGAGTTGTAGTTGCTAGGTACGTTCAAAGCATATCCCAATGCTATCTACAAGCCCAACCACCAATGGTGTTTCTCACTCTCTGATCACTCTATCTTTAATCACAAGAATTTCGTTTTCAAATGTCTAAATTGTGGTGGTGGTGGTGATGACGACGACGACGATGATGAAGATGATGATGATGATGTAGCTCGAAACTACTCATAACCAACTAAATATTGTTTCAGGAGTTCTAACTAATAAAATTTCACCAAACAGATTAGGCTATAGCAACAATAATTGAATTAACTGACACAAAAAACACACGCAGTGATGCTACAAGGGATGCCACAACATTAACCCCCCTAACAGAAGACGAGATGTTGCAACTGGTGCAATAGTACTTAACAAAGTTTAGCCAAATATATATAATGCTACAGCACCATAATCTAACATAAAGAATATTAGGAAAAGGGTTGTTAGCACAAGAACAATAGTAAACAAACTATACTTTTTGAAAAACCCAAAGCAACTTAACTACCACAAAATATTTGCAACCTCAAAATTTCTTTCCTTTATTTAGTCCTAATTTTGTTACGCTTCTCCCTCACAACAACTCTTGCACCAAGGAGCCATTCTGGTGACGATTCTTCACACCTCGCACTCGAAACGAATGAATATTACTCAAACATTAATTTTAACTATATATAATATAATAATTTAATAAAAATTTTCTCTCTCTCTCTATATATATATATATATATATATATATATATATATATATACTTTGACCAACAAAAAGTTCTTCATATACACTTACAAAAAATACTATATATATATATATATGTGTGTGTGTGTGTGAGTGAGTGTGTGTGTGGGGTGTGTGTGATGTTTGCCCCTATTTTCCTTTTCCCTCTTATTATTCGTCCCTAAATATAAGTAAAAGCGAGTCAACGAAATATAAAGTTTTTTGTTGAAAATATGAATGTGCCCATGCCCCACACATTAGGATGTTCAGAAAGTTCAGAGGTATACTTGAATGGGATGTGCCATTGGTTGGGGAAATGAGTGCTGTCATTTAATTTGAGCAGTGAGGTATTCGTTACTACACCTTTACGTTTTGATAGGCATGATGATTGTGATGGTTCTGAGTTACTGAAGAGAAAGTTGGTGGTGTTATATGGGTCCATTGCAATGATTTCAAAGTATTCAACGACGACTTCTTTTCACATATTAATTTTAGGTGAGCTTGGCGTTGAGGAATCATGGGTTAAACTCTTTATTGTTGGACCCTTACCTTTCGTTGATCAACCTATTGGAGTGGAGAAGAAGGGTGAAATATTCTTCAGTACAAAAGATGATGACCTGGTTTGTTTTGATTTAAGTACACAAACGTTTAAAGAGGTTGGTCTTAAAGGTGTGGCTGCTTGGCAGACAACAATTTATAAGACGAACCTATTTCCATTTAGGGGAAAAAAGTAAATAATTGTCTTTGTAATCTCATCCAAGAGGTTTATGGATATGGTTAAGAAGTTTATGGATATGCTTTATCAATTTTATTTCAATGCTTTATATAATTTCCTTCTATTTGCATATTGTTCTGGTTTGTATTCCAATTGTATGAATGACCTCCATTTCTATGTAGAAGTGGGCTTATATGTTGGAAACTTAAATAATGTAATGTATAAAATATTCCTGTCTGAACCTCAGTACCTTCTGCATGAGATATGCATCCCACCAGGTTTGCTTTTGTGCTTTATATATATATATATATATATATATATATATATATATATATATATATATAGACACACACACATTTCAACTCAATTAACCAGTCATGTTCATGCTATTTGGTGGATTAGTCAATCAAGCGGCAGAAACTTAAGCGTGATCCTGCAAATACTAATGCAAAGCACACTAAGTAGCAGAACACAAGCAAAGCATATCAGATAAAACCAGAATTTTAAATGCACATAACATTTTGCACATGTTTTGGAAATCAAAGCAAAGGAGTGAAGGACTTATTTAAAATAATTCGTTAAAACTAAGTACTTGTACTAAATGCAGTATGTCTGTGAGAGGACAGTCAATAATTGGAGAAAGGAAGTAGGAAGATACATACTGGAATCTTTAGTGTTGCTTTTTTGTTCTAAACTGTTTTGAAATCCTAAGTGGTTTTCTCATCTCTTTTTTGTGTTATTTTCATTATATTTTCTGAATAGATCTGATAGAGAATTTATACTTAAAAATCTATAGCGAATATACTGAAAATCACAGCTAACACTTGTGCAATGTATTAGGGATACTACCAAGTGGGTGTGGCACAAGTGGTAAGTTGCTTGAGCCCCTTAAGTATTTGGTCAAGGTTCGATTCCTGGCTGGTGTGTATGGAGAGACATCGCTTGGGAGATGTCAGGCCTTAAATGAACTTCAGTACCTCGAGGGATTAATCTCCACAGTCGCCGTGGAGGATACCCGGGTTTACCCAAAAAAATTTATTAGGGATACTTGAATTCTTTGCTCATATAGTGTAAAATACTTCTTGCTCCTATTCTGCACTAATGTTTTTGTTTCCATCTTCCACCTTTTTTGATATAAACTAAATATAAAATAAACCGAACAACTACTTATTCCACAAGAGAAAGAATGGAGGAAACAAGTATGCTTATAATTTGCCCAAACTTGTATGCTTATATATGGTAATTTGTGCTCCAATGCTTACAATCATGGCATTATAATTGTCTCTTTTTTGTATTTTATAACAACTGAGAATATTGTGCTCAATGAAGAGAAAATGAGAGGAAGAGTGTGGGTATGAACAACCCCACGTATTGGTTGATTCCAATTTACCTACTAAGATTATTGACATAAGGCTCAAGCAGGCTCAAGAAATTATAGAAGAATTGATCAAAGCTGTGGTAAGTTCATTCACAGTGTTCATAAATTTTAGTGAATGATGTTGCGAGTTTGTATCAAAAGAGTGAATGATATTGACAATATTCATAAAATTCTTAGGATATCATGGGTATGTCTCTCTGTGTCATGATACAAGGACTGATAGTTTACAACATTGCAGGGTATACTATGGGGAGAATCAAGTCTAAAATATGCGGTAAACAAAGGCTGGTGAACCTCATCAACAATCCAAGAGGTATTTATGTTGTACTTGTGTTAGGATATTAAATATGTAATAAAGGGTAACTAATGTAGTTAACAGTTGTTGAGAGGTCTGTTAGGTAGTTATATTCTGTTAAGTTGTTAGTAGTTAGTTAGTAGGGTTTTAGATCCTATCCCTTAGATCCCTTTAATTGGAAGCCTATAAAAAGCAATGGGAGGGAGAAATGGGCCAGCAAGTATATCCAACTGCATCTGTATCCGAGCATGCAACTCAATGTTTCTCATTTAGCCTCCTGCATTTGAATACCATAGTAGCAACTTAGCCTCACAACATTAAAAACAAACTTTGATGCATCTACTTCAACTTTACATTCAATCTTTTTTTGTAACCGCATAGTTTTGGTCTCTATGTGGCAAGCAACTCTGCCTAGGCCCAATTTCACATGTATGTATTTTTTTGAAACTGATATTTGTCTCTTTTTTGAATAACTGCAAGTTTATAAACCTTGTGAAGAGGTTCTCCCAAGTTCTGAATCTTATTTACTTTAATAATATAATTTTTACAATGATTACCAATAATAAACAATGTCATTGTACGTTTCATTAATACCTTTCAAATTTTAGACATCAGATTTGCATAAAAAGGTTACAACCAAGTCTGGGTTGATCAGAAGGTTCAATTATTCTATAATTGCCGAGGTAGTTGTTCTATTTATTTAATGATTTAAATAACTGGTTTAATAGAATGGATTTAATTAAATGTGTAACATCTTCAATTTGGCTAATTTCTAATTATTGAAATTGTTAAAGGATACATTTGCAATTAGCTATACTTGCAATACATATTTGTAATTAGGAATATTTTCAATTCAATTCAATAGATGACCTGCTGCTGCAGGTAAACTACATAGGCCACCTGTTGTCACGGGTCAAAATCAGCTAATGTATATAAGCCGTAGAAATCAAAAATGTAAATCAACAATTGAAAAATCAATTAAAGAAACACAGAGAAGCTGTAACAGAATTCTGTTACAGCATTTTGCATTGCATTCCAAAGTTCTTGCCAATGGTGATTATCATCTTCTAACATGGTATCATCGAGTTCCGGCGAACCCTCGCCTTCCGCCGCCGCAAAGGACGCTGGCGCAGTCCACAATGATGAAACAGTCGTCGCAAAAAACTCAGCCACAATCGCTACCTTCGATCTTCTCTCTATGAACACGAAAACATTTGCAGCCATTTCTGAGAAGCTTGACACCGAAAACTATCTTCTCTAGTGCCAGCAGGTGGAACCGGTGATCAAGGCACACCGATTGCATCACTTCTTAGTCAATCCAACGGTTCCTCTACAGTTTCTCACTGTTGAAGATGCTACCTCAGAAACTGTTAATCCAGAATTCACGAAATGGGAGCAACAAGACCAATTACTGCTTGCGTGGCTCCAATCTACTCTGTCACGCGAAATGCTCACTCGCGTCATCGGATCGAAGCACGCATGGCAACTCTGGGACAAAGTCCACTCCTATTTTCAAATTCACACTCAGGCGAAGTCGCGACAGCTCCGATCTGAACTGCGCAACACATCTCTTGAAGGAAAGTCAGTTTCGAAGTTTCTACAGAGAATCCAGTTGCTCGTAGACTCTCTGAAGGCAATTGGTGAACCAATTTCGAAGCGTGAACACCTGGATGTGATTCTTGAAGGCTCACCACAAGATTATGAATCAACAATTTCTCTAATCTGTGGAAAATTTGATCCAATTTCGATTGAAGAGGTTGAGACTCTCCTTCTAGGTCATGAAGCGCACTTGGAGCGATTTCGCAAATCCTCTGTTCCAACAGTGAATATGACTACCGCCTCTACGAATTCTGATCAGAATCATCCTCAGCAGGAACAAACGCCTAATAGCAACACCAATTCCTCTTTCACAGGTCAACGTGGAACGCGTGGTGGAGCTCGTGGTGGCCGTGGCCGTGGACGTGGTGGTCGCAGCAATGTGCAGTGTCATGTTTGCTATAAGGTAGGGCATGATGCCTCCATTTGCTTTCATCGTTTCAAACGTGATTATGTACCTAGTGGCAATCTGTCTGCACCACCTAGCTCTGGCTTTCCCTCTCAGCCTGGTGCTCAATCACCATGGGCTCCTCAGTCTGGTACTCAGTCACCATGGCACACACCTGCACCACAAATGTGGCCTGCGTATCCTTGGCATGATTATATTTGGCAGCAGATGCTCAATCCAAGGCCATCACCTCCACCACAGCAGCACTTTCCTTATTCCCATGCCTCTTGCCTTTGCTGCACCTGCACCTATCACTCCACAAGCTCGTCCTCAGGCCTTTCTCACAGCAGCTACACCTGCCACACCAAGCTATTATGGTGACACAGCAGCTTCACATCATGTGACCACACAAGGACAGCAGATTCAGCAACTCTCTCTGTTTGAAGGTCCTGATCAGATTTTCATTGGCAATGGTCAAGGTGTGACTGTCTCCTCTGTTGGTAATTCTATTTTTAAGTCACCTATTAACCCTAACATGGAGCTAATCCTGAAAAACCTACTCCATGTGCCTTCTATCACGAAGAACTTGATCAATGTGAGTAGGTTTGGTAGGGACAACAATGCCTTCTTTGAGTTTTGGCCTGATTATTGCTTGGTTAAATCACAGGACACTAGAGAGGTCATGGTAGAAGGTGTTACAGGTGCTGATGGTCTCTATGAGTTTGTTGGTCTTCAACTCAAGTCTGATTCAAAACCTACCTCTGCTGAACATTGTATTACACCTACTGTTAATATGGTATCCGCCTTTAATAATACTTTCTCTACTTGGCATAACAGGCTTGGTCATCCAAGTCTGGCTGTCCAAAAGGCAATTCTTAAACACTGTAATATTCCATGTACAAGTAAACACTCTCTTGATTTCTGTGCATCATGTTGCTTGGGTAAAGCTCACAGGCTACCATCACACACATCCACCACTGAATACACAGCCCCTCTAACACTGATCTTCACTGATTTGTGGGGCCCTGCATCTATACAGTCCTCTACAGGATTCACTTATTATATGTCCTTTGTTGATGCTCACACACGATTTACTTGGATTTACTTACTGAAGAAGAAATCGGATGCACTTATCACCTTTCAACACTTCAAAACTTTGGTTGAAAATCAATTTCCATACAAAATAAAGGCAGTCAGCCTGACTGGGGTGGTGAGTTTCGCCCCTTCTCTCAACTGCTTCAGCGTATGAGGATTGAACATAGACTGATTTGTCCACACACACACCATCAAAATGGTGTCATTGAAAGAAAGCATAGGCACATTGTTGAGTTGGGACTCACCTTGATGGCTCAAACTAAGTTGCCACTCAAATTTTGGGATCATGCTTTTATAACAAGTGTCTTATTGATCAACAGATTACCTACAGCCTCACTCAACTTTGACATTCCCTTTGTCAAGTTGTTTAAAATTAACCCTGACTACAGTGCCCTAAGAGTGTTTGGCTGTTCCTGTTTTCCCCTCCTAAGGCCTTATAACAAGCATAAACTTCAATTTAGATCACAAGAGTATGTCTTCCTAGGCTACTCTCCAGCTCACAAAGGTTACAAGTGCCTTTCCCCTGATGGAAGACTGTACATTTGCAAGGATGTTGTATTCAATGAAATCAGGTTTCCATACTCAGAATGGGCAACTCCTAAACTCAAATCACCCACAATTGAGCCTGCTATCACAAGCAACATTCCTGTGATACACACACACACAGTACTGCTGCAACCTCAACTGAAACTGTCTCTACTGACACTACTTCTGTGATACACACAAACACCTATGCTGCAACAGCCATCTCCCCCACCAACACTCTGACACTCTCCCCAACAGCCACTGTCCCTACTGTTACTACTCCAACAGCTGTGCCAGTAGCCTCCACTTCACCTGCAGTAATCACTTCACCTGCAGTAACTAGTCCTGCTCCAACATCAACTCCAAATGCTGATAACTTCACTTCACCTGCCTCTCCTAGTAATCACAACATGCATCCTATGCAAACTAGGTCAAAGTCAGGCATTGTATGTCCTAAAATACATCCCACTTTGCTATTAACTCATGCTGAACCAAGCACCACTAAACAGGCCCTCTCTAGTCCTAAATGGCTGGCAGCAATGCAAGATGAATATAATGCATTACTGACTAACCAAACATGGCTCCTAGTTGATCTCCCACCCAACAAAACACCTATTGGGTGCAAGTGGATTTTTAGGGTCAAGGAAAACCCGGATGGCACAGTCAACAAATACAAGGCTAGGCTTGTGGCCAAAGGCTTCCATCAACAATATGGGGCTGACTACACAGAAACCTTTGCACCAGTCATCAAACCAGTCACTATCCGTACAATACTGACCTTAGCTCTCTCCCAAAAATGGCCTCTTCAACAACTAGATGTTAACAATGCTTTCCTAAATGGGATATTGGAAGAAGAAGTCTACATGGTCCAACCCCCAGGCTTTGTCTCCTCCAAGCCTCGTCAAGTTTGCAAACTGAAAAAGGCCATTTATGGGTTAAAACAGGCTCCAAGAGCCTGATTCAACAGGCTAAGAGAAACTCTGTTGAGCTTTGGGTTTAACTCAAGTAAGTGTGACCCCTCACTATTCATCTACAACCACAAGTCAGCTCTTGTATACATGTTAGTCTATGTTGATGACATTATAGTGACAGGCAACAACTCCAATGTCATTCATACCTTAGTCAAGAAGCCGAACTCTGTATTTTCATTAAAAGACCTTGGCTCTCTTGACTACTTTCTTAGCATAGAGGTCAAATCTCAACCAAATGGTTCCCTCTATCTCACTCAGGGAAAATATATCAGAGATTTATTATCCAAAACTAACATGCTTGCTGTAAAACCTTTACCTACTTCTATGGTACCTAGTTGCAAACTAACCAAAACAGGATCTGAACCACTTGCTGATCCAACCCTGTACAGATCTGTTGTAGGTGCATTGCAGTATGCCATAATAACAAGGCCTGACATCACCTTTGCTGTCAACAAGGTGTGCCAGTTCATGGCAATCCCCCTAGAGGCTCACTGGTTGGCTGTCAAGCGCATCCTAAGATACCTAAAGGGTACTGCTGCATGGGGAATTATCCTCAAGCCAACTCTGTCTACTCCTCTTTCATTAACAGCATACTGTGATGCAGACTGGGGATCAGACCCTGATGACAGAAGGTCTACCTCAGGAGCATGCATATTCATTGGTGATAACTTGGTGTCTTGGTGGGCCAAGAAACAAGCTATTGTGTCTAGGTCCAGCACTGAGGCAGAATACAAGAGCCTTGCATTGGCTACAGCTGAAGTCTTGTGGATACAGTCTTTGCTCACTGAACTGGGTATCTCCTTCAAACCCCCCACAGTGTTGTGTGACAACCAAAGCACTGTATCTCTAGCTCATAATCCTGTTGTTCATGCAAGAACCAAACATATGGAGTTAGACTTGTTCTTCCTTCGAGAAAAGGTTCTGCAGAAGCAACTGTCAGTGCAGCACATTCCTGGTCAACTGCAAAGAGCTGATGCTTTAACTAAGGCTCTCCCCAATCAAAGGTTTGAGGAACTCAGATCCAAACTCACAGTTGTTGACACAAGCTGCTGAGTTTGTGGGGGCGTGTTAAAGTATACATTTGCAATTAGCTATACTTGCAATACATATTTGTAATTAGGAATATTTTCAATTCAATTCAATAGATGACCTGCTCCTACAGGTAAGCTGCATAGGCCACCTGCTGTCACAGTTCAAAATCAGCTAATGTATATAAGCTGTAGAAATCAAAAATGTAAATCAACAATTGAAAAATCAATTAAAGAACACAGAAGCTGTAACAGAATTTTGTTACAGCATTTTGCATTGCATTCCAAAGTTCTTGTCAATGGTGATTATCATCTTCTAACAGAAATTAGCAAGTATTTTATTTAATTGATTGTTAAATTAAGTTATTAACCATACTTGAATTTAAGATAGCAAATTTAATTGCTATATGATGTGAAGTTGTGCATTCTTGATTGATAGTATGATTAGAAATGAGTTTAAGTGGAAATGTGAGTGTAGGGGTAAAATAGTCCTTTTGCCTTGTTTTTAATTAAACCTCAGCCGATGCCATTATTGTCTCTCCTTACTTTCACAAAAACACACTCATATCATTTACTCAACCACACAAAAATCAGAAATTGAAACATAGAGCAATAGAAAGAGAGAGAGAGAGAGAGGGAACCCGTGAGAGAGAGGGAGAGAAGAGAGGGTTAGCAACTTCATCATCACCACTCACAAATTCAGTTTATCCTTCCCTTTTCACTCAATTTCTGAAGTCATTGGAAGTTTAGTTCTCTGTTTCACTTCTTCTTCTCCTCCATTTGTGAAACACTTAGAGATTGGGAGCACTTGGGTGAGTTTTAGCTTGCATGTCAAATGGAGTCCTAAGTAGCTGTTGGGTGTTTGCATGTTGGTTTCAAGGATAGATTCTCACCAATCAGTACCTACATTTTGATTACAAGACATCTAAGTGAGGGCTTTGTTGGGAAGCAGCTGAAATTCGAAATTTGGGTAGCTTGTGGGTAGTTTTCTTGTTGATTGAAGCCTACACTTGTTTGATTGTTGAGGTTGTTTTGGATTTTCATCACAAGAGGTGAGTTCTGGCTCCGCTTAGGTTTACATTTCTTAAATTTGTCATTTCATGTGGTTGATTTGGAATGCTCTGTTTCGTTTCGTAAATTTTGAGTCAAAAAACCGTATTTTCGAAAATATTACGTTGTTGTGTCACGAAATGATCGAGTAACAAATGCTTTATGTTGTTATTGTGTTGTTGGACTGGTTGTTGTGCTGGTAATATCTGTTTTGATGTTTGGATTGAGTTGGGTAAGGAACGAAATCGAATCAGATTGAGAATCGAAACAAAATTCAGCAAAACAGGGCATACTGGTGCTGCCGCACGGTCCGTGTGAGCCCACACGGGTGCCCATGTTAGTTTCGGTTTGGGCAGTTTTACTGCAAACCAGTTGACACGGCCCATGTTGCCCCACACGGGCAGCCGTGTCAGGATCTGTTTGGCCCACTATTTTTCCACTGTTTCGATCTAAAATCGTTTGTTTTTCATTTCCTAATCTCTTCCCCAATCTTATGTATTGATGAAATAACCATAATTCATGGATAACGTTTAAGTTTGGTTTGTATTGTAGAAATTCTCTAAGTTAGGTAAATCACTATAAACCGTTAGTGTCCACGAGTGAGAAAAACCTTATGATATGATAAAGGAATGGACTATATGTTCATTTAAGGTTAAAGCTATTGCTTATGTAATGATGTTAATGACATGTGTGTGTGTGTGTGTATATATATATATATATATATATATATATATATATATATATATTGAGGATAGGGTGACGACCCTAGAGAATTAGCATACTAGGAGAGGGAAATCATGAGCCCAAAACTTAGACCCCATGAGGTTTGCCCACTAATTAGTGGTTAGCGGATTGGGTTCACCGGGAATCGTAAAATTGGCTACCGGTGATGTGCTAAGTTATAAGAGGTTTGCACGTAGTTATCAAGAATTGGGCTACGATCAAATGAAGCATAATGAACCGCGAGTGTAGTAAGGGGCATGGTTGTTAGACTCGAGAGTCTACATAGACTCGTGAGGGGACCGTAGACTCGACTCGTAAGAGTCTATGAAAAAAAATTACACTAAAAAAATCTGTAAAAAACTTACTGCAGTGTCAAACAGTATCAATCACAATGAAGACATACATAAATGTGGACTTATTATGTCATTATATGCCACATGAAGATTGCAAATACTTAATCATAAATCAGTGAGCCCGCGAAATACAAAATTTATCAAAATAACCTATTTATAATTAGCAAAAGTAAATCCAACATTCCAAATGCTATCATATTTAGCACCAACTTCAAACATTCCAAGTTTAAACAAAAGTACTCCAAGTTTCAACATTCCAACTTCAAACACCATAATTAAGCAAAATAATAAAGTATGTAGATAACATCCTATTAGATAAAACATAACATATTAAATTCCATCACAAAATAAAAATGCAAATGGCTTCAAACATCCAAAGCTCCTACAAAATCTTGTCCATCATCAGAAAAATCACCAACATCATCAAATTCGGCTCCGGATGAAACATTATCTTCATCTTCAACATTATCAATATCATCAACCATTGGAACCGGATTGCTTGAACTTCCACCTAATTCAACATTAGCTTGCTCAACATTAGTAGTAATAGCATCAACTTGCTCAACATTAGTAGCATCAACTTGCTCAACATTATCTTCAATAACATCCTAAGTTATCCATTCATCATCGGATTGAATGTCTTCAAATGGAAGAGCAACACTTTTTCTTGTTACTCTATTTTTTAACTTCAAATTATACATGACAAAGACCAAGTCATTCATCTTTTTTTGATGCAGCCTATTTCTTCTCTTTGTATGAACCTAAATTAATAAACCAAATTTTTAGAATTACAATTTTCAAAAACATCAAATCAAATTAAGTTTATAATTATAAGTAAATGAAATCCATAAATTAATAACTCAATTACCATTTCAAACGAACTCCAATTGCGCTCACAACCAGATGAGCTACAAGTCAAGCTTAGATCGCGAATTGCAAACCTCTTTAACTCCGGACACCCATCTCCATAGAAGTCCCACCATTCTGCGGGAGGCATAGTCTTTCTCATTGACTTAGCAGCTTCACAACCAAACATTGCTCTTTCATAATGAAAATCAGCAATTTGTGTAAGAATCTTGTTGCACTCACCGACATCATTTACCAACCTATGCAAACAATTGAAAAGCCCTTGTTTGATACCTGCATCCTCATCTTTAAAATCAGGTTCATTGTGAATTTGAGGATTAAGATAATAAGCTGCTGCATGTAAGGGCCTATGAAGTTGGTTTTCCCAACTCTCATTAATGATTTTCCAAATAGGTTCATATCCACATATATAATATATTAAACATCCAATATTAGAAACAAAACAATAAAATAAAGTTAAACTTTGAAGGAGATAAAGTTAAGAAAACTTACTTTTTCTTAACATTTTTGAAGTTGCTTTTTATCCCCTCCTTTGCTTTATCCATAGCTTGATAAATGAAACCTATGGCGGGTTTTTCATCTGCATCCACCAACCTAAGGACCGTGATGAGAGGAGAGACTGCTTTGAGGCATACAAAGTGGTAGTTTCATTCATCATCTGTTTTGCTGACAAAAATAATCCTGAGCAAGCAAGCAATCAATAGCAGAACAAAAATAATCCTGAGCAAGCAAGCAATCAATAGCAGAACAAAAATAATCAAGAACCAAGTTAGCAAGTTATACAAATCAACAACACAACCAAAAAAAGAAACACAAAGTTAAAACCTTTAAGTTTGAACACATAACAAAAAACGTTTTGAACACCAGATACGACAACGGCGTGCGACGGAACGACGGCGACGTGCAAAGCAGAGACTAAGAAACAACATGAAACGTACCTGTTCGAAGTAGAGATGGCATTGTGTGACAGTAGATACGACAACGGCGTGGCGACGGAACGACGACGGCGTGGCGACGGGACGAAGGCGTGAGACGACAGCGTGTTGAAATAGAGAATGAAAGAAGAATACGAAGCGGGAATGGGAAAAGAGAGAAGAAAGAAAAGCAATCGTACGGTGATTAACTTGAGCTTCCTCTACAGGTTAACCAAAAAAAAATTAAATTCTGTGATAAACTCGTAAACGCGTAATGGACTCGCGAGTCTGAGCGAGTTTGGACGATTCTAACCGAAGTCTGAGCGAGTTTATCAAGATTGCGATTCTACACGTAATTTTACTCGTTGGGGCATCATAAACTCGTAAACTCGTAGAATCGTTCGAGTTAACTCGCGATATTGACAACCATGGTAAGGGGTCTCGATAGAACTCACTGAGATGTTTATCTCATCCTTTATATGTTGTGGTTTTGATAGAGAAACAAAGAAAAGCAAAAGCGAAGAAACACGACTAGACGGTGCACCACATGGAGATATTGAAGACTTAGTCTTATTGCTTATGTAGTTCCCTTGTTTTTATGTATTTCGATATTATGACTTGAACTTGTTTAAAAGTTGTATATCGGTTCCTCTATTTTTGTTTTTGGATATTGAACTCTAGGATGGGGAGAGGTCGTCAAAACATGGAATTTAAGTTATTTATGTACTTCCATTCTGAAGTCTATGAGATATGAGTGATTACTTGATGAGTTTTCATTAAGTTTTAGTTTTGTTCAATGTCCTTAAACCGGAATTTATCTCTGATGTGTATGCTCTAAGGTGTATCCTAGTATTTCTTCTATGTTTGAGATATTGGGGTATTACAAAATGTATTATAAATAATTGGTTCAGTAGTATAGCTCAATTAAGGGTCACGTTTTTTTACCCCCACATGTATACATTATACCGCCACAATTTTTTTATTCCCATAATGCCCCTCATGAATTTGACTTAACGGATTTATCTAATTAAAAAATAAATCCCTCTTGGAAAAAAAACCAAAACGGACCTATCTTTTAGTTAGATAAATCCGTTTTAATAATAAATGCATAACAGATTTAATTCAAGAATAGATAAATCCGGTATTAAAAAATAACACGACGGATTTACCTTAGCAAGACATAAATCCGTTTTGTTATTTTTTAATACCACATTTATCTATTTATTAGCTAATTTCGTTTTGAATTTTTTCAAAACAGATTTATCTAATAAATAGATAAATCCGTTTTGATAATTTGTACTAAAGGATTTATCTATTTATTAGATAAATTTGTTTTGAATTTTTCAAAACGGACTTATCTAATAAATAGATAAATCAGTTTGTTAAAATATTTAATAAATTAAATTCAGCACTAATTTACAATTTTAAACGGACAATTATGCTTTTTTCACCCGATGATTCTAGAATTATTACTGAATTTCCCATGCTTCTCGCAACCAAAAAGAATTTTAACTTTCGCCCCCCTTTTACCTTCGGCTTTTGCAAGATATAACTACAACTCCGATGTATCTACCAAGAACAGAACCAACTGTGACTCGTATCCGTTTCATTTTAACATTTTAAATAAAATTAAGTAAAGACAAATTGGGCGACAACAACAGTAGCTCCGACAAGTCGCCATTGATGGTGGCACGTGAAGTCCTTTTTATTTCTCAATTTGCGCTCAGTTTTAATACTCTCACTCCCAATTTTTAGAGATAGTAAATTAAAACCAATTTGTTTTTTTGATATTGAGAGAGAGAGAGAGAGAGAGAGAGGAGAGAGAGAGAGAGAGAGAGAGAGAGAGAGAGAGAGAGAGAGAGAGAGAGAGAGAGAGAGAGAGAGAGAGAGAGAGAGAGAGAGAGAGAGAGAGAGAGAGAGAGAGAGAGAGAGAGAGAGAGAGAGAGAGAGAGAGAGAGAGAGAGAGAGAGAGAGAGAGAGAGAGAGAGAGAGAGAGAGAGAGAGAGAGAGAGAGTTTCAAATGTGAGACAAAAAATTTAGAAAATGATGTGAGAAAGTGGGAACCACAAAAATAAAATATGAGATAGAATAATAATAAATTTCCAAATTTGCCCTCAAGAAAGAAAAAAATTAAAAGGGCAAATTGGTAGTTGATTAGTTGATAGTTGGTTTTTGTAATTAATTAATAAGAGTTTTTTTAGAAAATTAATTAATAAAATTTACAACTCTGATTTAAACATATTTGGAATGAGAAATGCTATTTCTCGCGACAGCAATTCGTGAAACCGTCCACGAATAACGTGGTTTGGTATTCCGCCGTCTGCCTATTTGTCTTTTTTTTATAGCACCAGCATGTATTTTTTTCGTTAGTAAGGGATGTTTATCGCTGGAAACGTATTTCGTGGGTACTTTTTCAACAAAATCTTTCGTTATAAATAGCACTTCTCATTTTGAATGTACTATAATTTAGCGTCATTAAAATGTAACTGCCAGAATGAATAAAATATTTGTATTTTGCCAATTTCCCATTAAATTCACACTATTAATGCAATTCAAACTCTCATCTGTCACTCGCTCTCTCAGTTGCTCTGCACACTCGCTCTCTTATTCGCACCACCGCTAAGAAGGACTCCTCCCCTTTGACCATGGCTCCGACAAATTCCAAGAAGGTTAGTAGCCATATACCTGACGATCTTGCAATTTCTATTCTCTCCAAACTCCCTCTCAAATCTCTCAAGCGTTTTACTTGTGCACGAAAATCGTGGTCTCATTTATTTCAAAACCCTCATTTCATAAAAATGCTCCTTTCTGCACATTGCTCACTATACGATGACACTTGTGTACTTATAAAGCAGACGGTGTCAAATCCATGGGATTATGGTCTTCATTGCTTGTTGTATTTGTTTTCTGGTGAAAAGTTTGAAAATAAGGTCAAATTGGAATGGCCACCTCGATTTAATGAGGAAGATACTCATGAATGGCCACCTGATATTTCTGGGTGTGTTAATGGCATTATTTGTGTCTTTGATGTTAACAATGAAAGTGGTATATTTTGGAATCCAACTACTAAAGAATGTATTCACATTCCTTCCAGCCCTTCTCAGTTTCTAGCTTCGAACTCCACCATATTTACTCTTCATGGATTTGGTTATGACCATGTTAGAGATGACTATAAGGCGATTCGTTGTGTTGTATTTCAACAATATACCCCTAATGTTAAAGTTGAATCTGGTTTGGCATATGCGCCTACAGGGCCCGGCCCCTTGTGGGAGATTTATAGCCTAAGAAGTGATTCTTGGAGGAAACTTGATGTGAATATGCCCCTCAATTTAATTTGTTCAGCGGTATACTTGAATGGGATGTGCCATTGGTTGGGGGGAACTCTTGATGAACTTCTTGTGGTAAATTGTGTCGTGTCATTTAATTTAAGTAGTGAGACGTTCGTTACTACACCTTTACTCTTTGATATGCATGATGCTGATGATTCTGAGTTACCAAAGAGACCGGAGAGAGAGTTGATGGTGTTAAATGGGTACATTGCTATGATCTCAAAGTATCCAATGACGACTTCTTTTCACATATCAATTTTAGGTGAATCCGGCTTCGAGGGATCATGGGTTAAACTCTTTATTATCGGGCCCTTACCTTTCATTAGGGGACCTATTGGAGCGGGGCTGAATAGTGACATATTCTTCAGAACGAAAGATGATGACCTAGTTTGTTTTGATCTAAATACCCAAAGGTTTGAAGAGGTTGGTCTTAAAGGCGTTGTTAGTTGTCAGACTGCAATTTATAAGAAGAACCTCTTTCCAATTATTATGGTATAAAATAAATAATTGTCTTTGTAATCTCTTCCAAGAGATTTATGGGTATGGCTAAGAGGTTTATAGGTATGGTTATTAGGATATAGGAATGCATTAATTACCTAGTTGAATGTTAAGATATCATTTAGTGTCGATTTCCTATGTTATATTTATTATCAAGTATGTAAGAAAGGAATATTTATCAATATGAATTCCTGCTTTGTCAATTTTATTTCAATGCTTTATAAACTTTCTTTCTATTTGCATATTGTGCTGATTTCTATTCCAATTGTATGAATGACCTGACCTCCATCCATTTCTATGTAGAAATTGCTTACATGTTGGAAACTTAAATAATCTAATGTATACAGGAAATCACAGGTAACACTTGTTCAATGTATCAGAGATACTTGGAATTCTTTGCTCATATAATGTGAAATAGTTCTGCTCCTAATCTGTTATCAAGGAGAACAACTGATAGAGTCTCTTTTGTTTTTTTCATACCTCTATTTATGCCTTTTCTAGGAATGTTTCCAATGGTGTATGTTCATAGCTTAACAGAGGTCTTTGGTTCTATGCAATGTTGATGCATGTTGTTAGCTTGTTATTTCTCATTGATCCAAAAGGTACTTTTCAGGCACCAACTATTTTCTGTACACTTGTTTAAATGTGAAAAGAAATTCAGTTCAAGCACATGAGGAGAATGGAATGGAGGCATTTCCTTTTTATGTTGTCTTTGCCTCTGCAAGTTTTTTATTAAATAGTATAACACTCTTGATTTTTTGGGCATAATGTTGATATATTTGTTGGTTATGAATTGAAATGACATAGCAAATGTTCAGGCAGTATTGTGCATGATGAAATGTGGCATCTCGCTTCCCTTCTGCCTTATTTTCTAGGGAATGGGGAAGGAGATAGAATGCCCTATATATGCATTTAGGATATCTGGTCATGCCCCAAGAACCAAATCTAGTGTGTGATATCCAAATTGTGTTGTGAATTTGTGTTCACTTTTATGTCTTTTAGTGCTGTTTTAGTTTATATCTTGTTACAATACTCCTGATTCCTGAAGTTATATTACATTGTTATGGTGCACTTATGTTTTTGTTTCCCTCTTCCACATTTTTTGACATATACTAATTATAAAATAAACAGAACAGCTCATTTAAGCTACACAATTTACAAGTGACAGAAAAGCTCTCAGCAACCAATAGGCCCAAATTGTATGTTTTAAATTGTTTTTCCTTTTAGCTTTTCTTCTATTAAGTATAAGTAAATTACAGCTTTGACAGTGGTCTTAGCATTGCCGTATTTATTGACATGTTTAGTTGCTTGACTACATATATATATATATATATATATATATATATATATATATATATATATATATATATATATATATAGGTATGAGCCAGAATTGGGTGCACACCATTTTGCTTTAACTGACTAGTGCAACAGAATACAACTAACAATTGAACTTGAACTAAGTTGTAAATTCTCTTTTAAATTCTCCACATTTCTTCTTCTCTCATAATTTAATCAGAAATGAATTAGCACTTTCTCATCTCTCTCTCTTAAATTCTCCACTAATGTTTTGTTTATTTGTGAATTGTATTGGAATCTGATTATCTATATGAAATTATTGTTTGCTGGAAATGATTAATGTTATGCTTCTTAATGGGAATTACTGAATATGTGTTCTACTGTTTCTCATATCTACAATATGTGAAGATTGATTTGAAAAGTCTTGATACTAGTTGGCAGCTAAATACTGGGTTGTAGTTTCAATTTCGCATGTTTTTGTTCCGAACGGAACTCACTGAGAGAAAATTGTACCTCACGGTGGTGATGCTGATGGCCGAGGTCCGAGATGGTATCAGCTCCAATGTGAAACGCGGGGAGGCCGCCACCTGCAAGCACTCCGACGCCCAAGCCAGTCCAAGATCAAAATGAAGCATATGAGAGGAGTGGAGATAAGTTTACCATATTTTGAAGTGTGGAGTGGTATATTTAGTGGTGCGACAGGGCTTGCTTATAATTGGGCTCCTAGGCCCATTATCTCTAGGCCCAAAATTGGAACCGGAATAGTAGCCCCCCAAGTCGGGTCGTTAAGGAGGACGATCCTGACTTGAATGAATACAAAGTCGAAAAATGATCTGCGGCCGAAACATTCTCGATGTTGGGCATATACCACTGAGGGTTTTTTGCCCCCAGCGCAGTATAGTCAAATCATTTACTGTTTGAAACGACTGGTGTTACTATTGAGTGGCTCGAGGTGCCAGGTAATGATGACGACTGATGAGACTGTATAGCACAGTCATAGGCGTTATGGACGTTCCCTCAGCAGCATCTGAGCTCCGTGACAAACATAAATTATGAAAGCATAATTTTAACTCGGCTAAAGAAGTGGCGTCCACAGAAGGGCGCAGCCTAGAAATATGGGGCCAAACCCCTCGCACCTCGCCTGGTCCAGCCTACGGGTCGCGGCCTGACGTAGCTCAGACCGTGGAGGGCGTGGCCATCAGAAAGCAACGACTTTCGAGGAAACCTCACTTAATCCAGCTTACGGGTCACGGCCCGAACTAGCTTGGATGTCGGAGGGCGTGACCATCAGAAAGCCACGACTTTGGCGACCTCGCTTAAGAAGGCCATGACTTTGGCGACCTCGCTTAATCCAGCTTATGAGTCACGGCCTGATCTAGCTCGGATGTCGGAGGGCGTGACCATCAGAAGGCCACGACTTTGGCGACCTCGCTTAATCCATCTTACGGGTCACGACCCGATCTAGCTCGGATGTCGGAGGGCGTGACCATCAGAAGACCACAACTTTGGCGACCTCGCTTAATCTAGCTTACGGGTCACGGCCCGATCTAGCTCAGATGTCGGAGGCCGTGACCATCAGAAGGTCACGACTTTGCCTTTGCAGGAGACTCTTCTTTCTCTCTCCTCACTCACATTGCCATAATAAGGTACATTCTGATTCCTAGCTAAATCACTCATCTATTCTCAATACTGACTTGAGCGTCGGAGTGGCTTCACAGGTACCCCTC
The DNA here is from genome assembly GCA_039519185.1 of Astragalus membranaceus. NCBI lineage: Eukaryota > Viridiplantae > Streptophyta > Magnoliopsida > Fabales > Fabaceae > Astragalus > Astragalus membranaceus. The sequence goes on along the minus strand of CM076847.1, from coordinate 150,294,770 downwards.
ACGGGCTCGCACTAACCTCCAGCCAGGCAGCAGGTGACCTACCAACTACAGTCCACCCAGCACTGCAGGGTACAGAACATTGGCGACCACAGTGGGAGACTCTTCTTTCTCTCTCTCCTCACTCACAGTGATGGATCCAAAAATTCCAGGATCATACGACGATTGTTGTTCACCAATTTCTCGATCTCTCTTCAAACTTTCATTAAAAACCAAGATATCAACACCAAGATCTGATCTGTTCCAGAAAAACAAATTTACTATTCAGATTTGATCTCTCTCTCGCTTTGGGTTCAAGAATCCAACAACCCTAAAAATCAAGTCACAAATGCAGTCCTAATTTAGAAGAAGCTGATCGCTCTTTAGATAACCAACCAAAGCAGCGACACAATGGTCATTTTGGAGCAAGAAACCCTTTGTGATCTTGATTTCGCCACCAGATCTCGTTAGCCGACACTTGTTTCTCTCTCAAGTAAGGTAGATCTCAAGCAAATGCATATGGATGGTTCATCAATCTTGGCTTCCCTCTTGCCTAGAATCCACCTTTGTAAGATCGAATCCGAAGTCAATCTCCACCAAGCACTTCCTCACTACGGTCAATGTCAATGCGGAAGCCAAAGTTGTCTTCACCTTTCAGAGACCCTCTCCGGCCTCAACATCGGTGGCAACAGGCCTTCCTCCTTACGACTTTGCCAACGCCGAAGCTGTGAATAGTGGTGAATCCTTGGTTTTGCTTTACCCCAATATCTACCACCGGGTTGAATCAGAAATTTCTCTAAGGGTATGTTTGGATAGAGGGAGTAGGAGGGAAGGCTTGATTTTAAATTCTAAATTGAGGAAGCTATAAAATGTTTCTAAACAAAAATGAATTGTGATTAACAATGATTTATCATTATCTTTTTTTTACCAAAGATTTATCATTATCTATCATGTTATTATTTCAATTTTTTAAAATCTCAAATACATATTAAAATATAGGCCAAGCCCTCCAAACCCCTCCCCTCCAAACCCTCCCAAATCCCCCTCCCAAACATACCGTAAGGCTCTTGGCATTGATTTCATCGAACAAGGTTAGTCAAGGTACTCGGTGGAGGAGGAGATTCAGAAATGAATGACAGCAAATCGACCATGCCGCCATCTCCGCGACGCGACTTCAGCGATCTCGACCACCTACGTTCATCTGCTATCTGTCGCAGCTCAGGTCGGCCAGTAATTTCAAAGCATAATTCCCAGCATTCGACTTCGCTGGGTCCAGGTTGAAGAGAAACCAGATCTGGAAACTCATAGCTATCACACGCCTTCACACCTAATTTTCCCTTTTCATTTCATTTTGTCTTGAACCGAGAAGCAATGAATCCTCACTATGGGCTGCGAATTTGACAATGGCCCACATGGATTGTCAAGCCCTTGAATGGTTATTGGACCAAATTAATGGAACGACCCAATTTGGAGGGCTAGGAAGACATCCGACTTGGAGGGTCAAATGATTTGCATTAAAACATTTTTAGAATAAGGCATTTAAACTGCCATATTACGGCATTTTTTGTACCCCCTCATTAGACCCCATATCTCCATTTTATCATAAATCCCTAAAATACCCCTAATTTTTCATTAAAAAAAATATTTTTAAAAGATTTCTGGAAATACACATATTTTCGGAAGGCAGAAATATGAGTTTCCCGGAAATACCTCAAAAAGAGGTATTTCCGGAAGCCAAAACATTCTCGAAATTACTTAGGTGACTAACATACTGTGACAATATGAGCACTCCGACCTAAGTAATAGGCTTCTACTAAACTTGAAATTACTTAGGTGACTAACATACTGTGACAATACCCCCCCCCCCTTCAAAATAATCATTGTCCTCAGGGATGAAAATTTGGGAACTTTCGCAGCAGCTCATAGTAAAATTCCCAGGTGGCATCTTCTGGGGGTTCGCCATTCCACTGAACCAGAACTTTGGTAGCATGAGTTCTTCCCCTCTTGACCATTTTGCAATCAAGAATAGCCAAAGGCTCCTTACGAGCAGCAAGATTACTAGGGAGATCAGCAACTCTAACAGAGGAGGGACTGAGGCATTTCTTGAGTTGTGAAACGTGGAACACATCATGAATTCCGGCTGAAGTTGGCAGTTCTAGCTTATAGGAAACAGTTCCAATTCGATCCAGGTTTTTGAAAGGACCATAGAATCTAGGAGTAAGCTTATGATAAGCTTGTTTCCTTGCATTTACCTGCCTATAGGAATGCAACTTGAGGAACACAAAATCTCCAATGTCAAATACGCTCTCAGTTCTATGCTTGTTAGCCTACTGGGCCATCCGGTTTTGTGCCCTGAGTAAGTGAAACTACAGTAACTAAATTACTGACTATCTAGTTGATAAAGTGCGATCAACTTCCTGATTTAGGGGCTCACCCGGAAAATATGGAAAGTGTATTGGAGGACTTTTTCCATAAACCACCTCATTAGGACTGGTTTGAATGGAAGAATGATGATGGGTGTTATACCACCACTCAGTTAGAGGGAGCCATTTAGTTCAAGAGGATGACTTGTTAGTGCACATGCATCTAAGGCATGTTTCCAAGCATTTGTTCACCACCTCCGTTTGACCATCATTTTGAGGATAGTAAGCAATTGATTTGTGCAGCAGAACACTCTGTAGCTTGAAAAGCTCATTGTTGTGCGAAAAGTAGTTGTGCAAGTGTACACAATCGCAACAAGTAATATAATGATAACGTAAGGATCGTACCCACAAGGATTGATGTTAATTTAAGAGTTTAAGTAGTTAACAACTTAGTGAAATGGACAAAGTAAAAATAACAAGTTTTTGAACATGAATATAAGAAAGATATTGCTACAACAGTATGAAAGTTCAAGAGTTTATAAAATGAGTTGGACTGCTCTTTGTTGTATAAATCCCCAAAAGTAAGGCGCTATAACATTGGAAGCTATAGCGCTAAGTGCTGTAGCATATGATGTTGTGCCTTTCAGTCACTAACGCCAGGGTTTTGTTATAAGACTCTTATTTCTAAGTTCTAAATAAGTCCACCCCTGTATAATGAAGAACCCACAGTATTCACCTTATGAACTATTGCTCCCCTATGTCTAGAGTTAAGCAAAAATGGATTAAATGTCTTTAACCAACCTTTCATTCATATCAACTCTTGAGATCTATTCGTAGACCATGTCTGAACCTATGAATCTACTCATTTCAGTTGGCCAATCCCAAAACAAGTTTGAAAGCATTAAAGTACAAGGATTGAAACGCAAACATCATAATATTATATTAACACTACAAGGTTCATTACAAACGAGAAGCAATCCAAATACTAAGTGTTTAGCTCATGATAAGCATCATCAACACAATACAAGACAAAAAGCTCATATTACCGTAAATACACAAGAAATAAACGGTTACAAAAGATGCACTTCGTAGATTCCAAGTCATGCACAGCTGGATGATGCTATAGCGTGGCTTCACCGTGTAAAAAGATAAGAAAGTAAACTTACAAATGAAAGCTTCAAATAGAGGATTAATGGAGGAAATGTGTGTCAAGTTTTTCTCCCAAAAATTCTCCTTGCTTTTTCGAATGAATGAATGTGTGGTGAAGATGGATGGATATTATCCTCATCTCATAAAGTAGCTTTTCAAAAATGTGACTATGACATTTCTCACCAACCAAAAGCAATCATTTAATAAAAATGCGCCAAGTTTCCTAGCTAGCCACTTGGAAGCTTCCACACAGTCCTAGGCACAAGGAAGTCAGGCGTTGACTTGACATAAAGTATGAGGCTCCAACATGTAACTTTCCTTTGTGATGTCCAGCTGGCCCACCGTCATATGGCGCTATAGCGCCTAACGCTGCAGCACTAACAAAACATTAAAACATTCACAAGGGCACTCGTTGTGTCAAATGTTAACAAATTAGCTCTTAACCCTTCTTTTCTCTAAATAAAGCATGAATATTACTTGAGAACTTACATTAATTTAAGTAATAAGAGCATAAATAACTCATATAAATATGAGTTATCACTCATTCCAGACATTGCTCAAGAAAATAGGATCTCTATCACTAACCATTATGCTTGGCATGCCATGTAATTTAAAGATGTTATCCAGAAACAGATGTGCAACATCAATGGCAGTGTAAGGATGAGATAGAGCGAGAAAATGAGCATACTTGCTCAACCTGTCCACCACAACAGATATCACCTGTCTACCTTGAGAGGAGGGCAATCCCTCGATGAAATCCATACTGATTTCATCCCAAATCCTGTGAGGAATAGTAAGTGGTTGAAAAGACCAGGACTACTCACCATTTCTGGTTTATTCCTTTGACAAACATCACAGGTTCACACATATTGTTGAATATCTTTGTTCATTCCCTTCCAAAAGAAAAAGGATTTGATTCTAGAGGTTGTGATATCACGGCCAGAGTGACCACCAATGAAGGAATTATGTAGCCAGTTAAATATCTTGAGCTTCAGTTCAGAATCATCACCAATAACTAGCTTGCACTTCTTCCTAAGCTCATCATGAAACCAAGTGAATTTTGGATGTGAAGAAACACCATTTTTCAGCTCAGTAATGATTCTGAGCATAGCAGGATCCTTATTCCAGGACTCCTTAATTAGATCTAGCAATCCCACATGAGCATTATCAAGCATCATTGGGAGTAACTCTGCACCAGACTGCCTAGATGACGCATCAGCGACAATGTTTGTAGCCCAAGTTTTGTATTGAATTTCAAAATCGAACCCCATAAGTTTGGACATCCATATTTGCTGGAAAAGAGTATTAAGCTTCTGCCAATTCAAACGCATCAATGTATTCATGTACTTTACCCGTGTGTTTCTCCTGAATAAACGTGGGGAGAGGATCTTCATAGATGTCACTGAACCTTGCTGCTACATCAACTACGTACCGATCCCATGGTGGATAGATATCGAACTTGCGATGAATACAATTCAAGTACCATTGAATCGCTAAGCCTTCTAAATGGATGGAAGGTAGTCATACCATATCACCTAGAGGAGTTTCATCAAGCCGGAAAAATTGATCGCAGCGATATAGCCATTCCTTCATGTTCTTACCATCGAATCTAGGGAATTCAAACTTGGAAATCCTAGTCGCGTACAGATTACCAGTATTGTGAACCTCTTGGTTACCTCTTGTGCCTTGGCCAGGACCATTGGTGGAGTGAACGTTGGTTTCCGGCGTAACTCGCACTCGCAACAGAGTTCACATTTCCTCCATACTCGCACACATTTTCTCCATTCTAGTACCGAGCTCAATGTAACAATTATCATTTTTCTTATGTACCTTAGCAATGGAAGTAGCGCCTCGTGTTCTAGTAGCCATCAGAAACAAAAAAAAAACACTAGGAATGATGCTTTGATACCAATTAAAAGGGGAAAATGAACTCTAGGGAATAGAAATTCCGAATAGCTCACTACTAAGCTAGGAGCTCTGTTGAGAATAACAGAACTCGAAGGTGTCAGCAGAAGGAATTCAAGTACAGAGAAAATGAGGTAAGAGAGAATAAATTTCTATTGGAATTCAGTTTAGTGGTACACTGCTTTATTCATTACTTAAGTAGTGGAATAGTGAAATTCTGTTACAGAAGGTGGATCCTAGAAGGGGTATTCGTCAGGGTGATCCTATTTTATAGATGCGGTATCAACCATAGCAAAATTACTTAGCTAATATCTATGTACATAATACAGGTTTGCTATACCAAAACTATATAAAGCCCCACCAAACTAGTTGAGATGAGTTTGTAATTCAATCTCATAAGGGATGAAGGTTCCTACTTAGTCCATTCTTATTGGTAAAGATACCAAACAACTGTTGTTTATAAGGCAAGAATGATCTTCGTTTATTGCTCTCTTTTCTCATTCTATTCATGATATAGAGCTTTTCGTGAGGTGACAATGTTGTTTTGTTCTTTCCACCATTTCTCTTCTTTACGATGACATTCTCTACCTTTTCCTTGTTGGACTTTTCCAGCACAGGAGGATCCAAGAAAACAAAAACATCTTTGTGATCACTATTACTTCGAACCTTCAACTCTCGTCGAAATCTCCATACCTTTGAGAACCATGTGGAGTAATTGCTTTTTTCGTAGCACTCATTCGAAGCATCCACCTCAACTAGTGGCATATTTTGCAAATTGTCATTATGCAATTCATTTGAAATACCACTCAATTTTGAGGTTGATTTTTTGGTTTGCTGAACAAAAATCTTCTTTAGAGGTGTTCGAAGATGCGGGGCATCGTTATTTTGTGTGGTGGTGAAGAGAAGAGATTTGTTAAAGGTAGGAAATATTGGTCGAATTTGCCCATCTTCAAAGATCTCATCAGCAAAGATAAACATTCCTGGGGAATCGTTGCATGAAAAACTAAACTCTTGATTCTCAATATATTCTTCGGTATTGTTGTGAATTTGTTGCTTGGCGCTACAATAAGGATCGGGTTTTTCTTGAATGGGAGCAAACTCCTCAAAAACATGGAAGGAGTGAGGCACATGGAGAATTGATAGAGTTTGCATTCTTAACATCTCCATGTTTGAGATTCTCTTGTCCATCTCCATTTTGCTTCAATTGCGAGTTAGAAATTTAATGTGAGACAAATTGAATGTTGGAAGTGATTCTGAAATGAGAAATCAAAATTATTTATATATAAATGACAATGTAATGTAGGATTTGGTTTGTTAAACTGTTTTATTTGATTTGTTAAATGGCACTAAGCTAAATTCTGATTTTTCGAAGGACTGTTACACATGTAAGGTACGAAGAGCTTTTAGAAGTTGGTAATTGTTGGTGGGTTATATCTTAGATTTGTGTTGTTATTAGGTACGAGCCTTGCAATTTTGTTTTTAGTTTTCTACATAAATACATGTGGTTTTTTAACGCCTATTCCTATTTTTAGCGACGTTTGTGCACATTATTATGTTATAGTTGTGTAACTGCACACGCCCAAGTGCAACCTGTTTTATCTAACTTATTTGTTGCTTCTCATTTAGGACGTTGATTTAGTGGAATTAAGGGCTTTGATTTAATGAAATTTTCCGAAGCATACATTCTTTATTAAAATAATGTGTCGCATGGGAGTATGCCTAGAGGGATTAAAATTTTGGTTAAAAAAATTACACTATCACACAATTGCAAAACTGAGACATGTCCAGTTAAAAATTGAAGGACAATTGGAACTTAAAATACCAAAACTGCACAAACAAACTTCACTTTTGTTTCAACTAAAATGGAGAAGACCAGACACTTATATAGACAATAGCCAAAGGTGACTATTTATCATTGCAACATATACAATGAGTCATCCATCTTTGATATCTACCCGTGTTATTTTCTCTACATATTTATAATTTTCTATCTATACAGTGAACACATTCTTCTAAATCTGAAGAATTCCAACCAGTTAGCAGAAACAATAATGCAAATACAACTTGCTGCTGCCAAGACTTGCCAAGGAGTAGTAGCTATTACAGGAACTTAGAAATATAAGTAGACTGCAATACTTCTTATGAGCTATGACACCTGTTGCACATTATAATTCCACTGTTTGTGACCAGATTTAGCCTCATTCCTCAGCAACATCAAGGTTATAAAGGAAGTTGTCTCCATCTAATAATTTGCATCATAAATCAGAAGACAAATTGCAGCAGCTAGCTTTGGAATTTCCTTTACTTAAAGTGACTACAGTATTTTTACATTAGGTGTATGATATGGGGCTGAGGCTGCAAAGCTGCTTGCTCGATTTCATCGTCTGATGAACTGATCAAGGCGCTAGGATGCTCCTAATAGTCGCAAATGGCCAAGCAAAAAACATGAGACTTCACTCTAAGTATAAAAGTTTAGATGATTCATGTGATACGGTGAACCGTGAGAAAGAGACAAAACGTTAACCTATGGTAAAAAGTAGAAACTCACTCGTTGTTGTCTCCGATGTCGCTGGATTAGCACCAATGCTCTAACCATGAAGTATATAGGAAGAACAATTCCACCAGTCCGAAATAGTACCAGCTATCAAAACCACATTAAATTGAATAGTCGGTAAGTACGAGAATATATGATCAAAGCGCTTTCTAGAATATGTTTATGTAAAACCTACCAAGAAAAGTGGGAAAGAATACTCCGTATTTCCAGTAATCAAGAGGGGAAGTGCGTGTCTTAAAATCAGTAGCACCATGAACTGCACATTAGAAGAAATGAAGGTTGGAAAGTTTTGTGACGTGTCGTGACCAACAGGTGTAAGGATCCAGCTTGTGTGCAGTCGGAACTCATGCAGTCAGACAGTCAACAAGCTCGGGGTTGTTGGATCTTGATCACTCAGTCCAGGTTTCAAGTCAAAGTTTTTATTAAGCAAAAATAAAAAACCGCTTTTAAAATCTGGACAACCAGAGTTTACCGACCGCATGACTGCACACATCTCCGACAACACTAAATCCAAATCCCAGGTGTAAAGGCATGGTGGCATGTGTGCATAAGAAGGGAGTGAGAGAGATTACAATGACAGCAACCGAACGACAACATATCAAACTTCCTGAAGAAGACGCTGAATATTGGTCATAGTTAGAATTGATAAGGTTCTGGTCAGTGGGAACCATGCTAACTAAATGAGTGCTGTTTAAGTCTCTTCTTGAAATCTCCCAATTTCCCCTGCCATAAACCACATGGTAACAAATAAGAAAATGGAAAAGAAAGAACCATGGTTCACAGATTAACTAATGGTGAAAAACATGAGAATATTGCATATAGAAGTTACCTGAAACTCATTGGAATACGTCCAAACTGAAATAGTGGAGGAGGAGCTGTATAATCAGGTTTGAATTGCTGAAGTTTATAATATACAAAACTCATCAATGATAACAAAATTGGTGAATAAAGATGTGCCAAATTTAATGACTCCTCAAACCCAAATAATTCAGAGAACAGTTACCTGGTGGCATATCTCACAGGTGGTGTTACCCTTCTCATTACACCATCGTTGTATACATCTGCGGTGAGCATACTGCAAAATTTAAGCTATCAACTTTCAGCAAATTAAATAAAAATTTGGGCAAGGTATCCAGCAATTACTCTTAATGTATATATGCAACTTCTCAAAAATAAAGAGCCAATTACAACATACAACATTTTTTCTTGCTGCCAATCAAGAGACTAATACACAATTCTGCAAGATACGTTGTATCCATCAAACCAATTTGGTTTTCCATTAACATTTAAAATGCAGATTTCATAGATTTCCACGAATGCATATTCAAAAGCCTAATCACTCTCATGTAAAGAACAAACCTTCAAACTACCACAACAGGAGCAAGGTGTCTCCATATTAGAATCTTCATCATCATCATGACATATCCTACATTCCACAACCTTCCCTGGATATTTGATATTGATATCATCCAAACCCATCTTCAGCAAAGAGAAATCAATTTCTGTATTATTCACTGCTGAGGATGCAGCCTGCATTGACCTTTTTCTGCTTTCAATTGCAGCTTCTAATGTAGATTCAGTGATCAATCTATCAACCAGTAAATCAAAGTGATCCCCCATTTTTCCAACCTATATATACCACAATTTTCTGTGTGTCTAAACCTCTAGGTCAATTAAACTTCCTTCAGAAACACATGCAAGGAAAGGAACAAAAATAACAACACGTCAGCACTCAGAAGCACTAAGAAGCATATTTAGAAAAAGACCAAATTTCTTTTTGAGTGCTCATAAAATTTAGGAATTTTTATCTTCATGCAGATATTCCCTAGTTCCAATTAGAAAAAAGAGCGTCAATTTCATAAACAGAAAGGTCCAAAATTATAAGAAAGAACAAATAAATAAAGGGAATCGAACCTCATAAACTGATGCAGACATGAAAGAAACAGACAAATTGAACGAAAGCAATTAATTTGAAATTTATTTTATATGAAAAGGATGGGGAGCAAGAGAGAAAAAGTTGAGGGGAAAAGGGAATGATATGAAACAGACGGACCCAGATGAAAAAAATGGAACAAGAGAATAAAAAGCGAGGAACTTTATTTACAGAATGAGTTGAAAAAGCGAGACGAAGAATCAAATTGAAGAAAAAAGGTGCTGAAAAAAGAAGGGTAGAAAGGAAGTAGGAATCTTACAAGAAGGGGATGGGATGCTTTGAGTTTGGAAATAAGATGAAGATGTTTGGGAATGAAGCAAGAGATGGAGTGTGATTGTTCTTGTTAAGAATGTTATGTTAAACAAACAATAAGAGATGCGATTTTTCCTCGTTGGTTTGTTTGTTGAGTGGTAATATGATGTCTATTCATGCGGTGTGGTTTATATATATTGTTGAAGATTCAATACGGACAAAGAGAAAGAGAAGAGAAGAAAAGGAGAAGGAATGTGACCATACCGTTATTAGTCGTTTCGCATTTACTACTTCTTCTTCCTTCTTTCTCTTTCATACCACCACATCCACCACCACCACCATGGTCATGGTGAATCGTGAGTGATGATTGTGTGTGCTCATCAAATCTACATGTCCCAACAAATTCTAATAAACCGACCTCAAAATGTAAAATATCACCATCTCCACTGTCGATTAATATGAGCATACTCAGACTATTTTGTTCCATCATCTTTTATTTTCATTTTATTTTGGTCTCTGCAGTCGGTTTAAGCTAATGGACGTCACGCTGGCGGTTAACTGCTGACGTGGTGTTTTAAATTCATTAAATGACGTGTCAAAAAATATATTATTTAATCTACACTATATTTATACAACTAAACGACACCTCAAATTTTTGAGGGTAAAAATGTTATTACACACTATTTCTTGTTTTATTTTCTCTTTATTCTTACACTCTCTTTCTTACTTTTCATTTTTCTCTTACACTCTCTTTCTTCGTTTTTTCTCTTTCTTTTTACACTCTCTTTCCTCCTTTTCACTTTTCTTTTACACCATCTTTTTTCCTTTTTTCTTTTTACTTTACTTTTCCCATAAATAATTATTCTGTTTCTCTTATTACTTCACTTTAATATTTTTAACTAAATTTCTAAATTTATACAAACACTACTTTATTTAAATTTTTTGAAGACTACTATTATAAACCTACTATCTAAAAAACAAGAAGACTTAATGACTATTTAAATTAGTAATTAATATTTAAAACAAATATCTCTTATTGATAATCTAATATCTAACTTTTATTATCTACTATAATCTACTAACCAACTAAAATAATCAATTGAAAGTACGATATAACTGCACTGATAAATAAGAAAAAACACGGGATTAATATTTACCAATGATATTTATAATTTTTTTTGACAATTTATAATTAAAAAACACGGGATTAATATTTACCATTGATATTTATAAATTTTTTTAACAATTTATAATTAAAAAAACACGGGATTAATATTTACCATTGATATTTATAATTTCTTTTGGCAATTTATAATTAATATTTACCATTGATAATTATAATTTTGGAAAACTACTATAAACCTATTATCTAAAAAAACACGGGATAACTACAATAATCTACTATAATCTACTAATCAACTCAAATAATCTATTATAAAAACACAGGATAACTGCAATAATCTACTATAATCTACTAATCAAAGCAAATATTCTAATATAAAAACACAGGATAACTGCAATAATCTACTAATCAACTAAAATAATCAATTGAAACTACGAGATAACTGCACTGATATATAAAAAAAACACGAGATTAATATTTGTCATTGATAATTAAAATTTTTGAAGCCTACTACTACAAACCTACTATATAAAAAATAAGCAGACTTAATGACTATTTAAATTATTAATTAATATTTAAAAAAAATTATTTTTTATTGATAATCTACTATCTAACCAAATTACTATCTACAATTGATTTTAGATTAATGAGATTTCAAGTTAACGTTTCTATTTGAGGTAATCGTATCACGTAACGCGATCGGCCCGTGCGGATGCACGTGTATAGTACTAGTTGTAAATGAAATTACACATAAGCATTTAACTTTTTTAATTGATAAAAACAGAAAACATAAATCAACAAAAACTAAAAACATTAAAATCAATAAAACAATTAAATCAATTGAAACCCAAATCAGAATCAGATCCCCTTCCATCTAACCCAGATCCTCTTCGTCCATCTTCAATGTCTCTCGCTCTCTTTAATTTACTGATTTAAGGTCAACATGAAACTAACCCTTCGTTCAGTGGGAAAGTGGAATGTGCATAATCAACGATTAAGATATAATTTTGAAGTGGCACCAAGTGCCAAAGTTTTTACTCCAGCATCTATCACTGTCTTGGTTTAGAAAAGGGGGAAATTAAACTACATTCATTTCATTTTAGTGGTGATACTGATAAGTCAGTCTATTAGGAAAAAGCAAGGCACTTTAGAATCGTAGCATTTCAGTTGTATTACACAAAAAATAGATTCACAAAAAAAAACCCAGATCCTCTTCTTCCTCTCGCTCTCTTCTTCTATTTTCAATGTATCACCTCTTTCATATAACTCATCTTCAATGTCCAGATCTGTTCAAAATAAAGTCCAGATCTGTTCAGATCTCCTTGGCAATGTTTATGCTAAAATAAAGCCCAGATTTGTTCATCCATGACCTTGAAATCGAAATCGTTTATCACCTCAAAATCGAAGTTGAAATCGTTACTCCCATCTTCTCACTCTGTTGTTCTTGCGATTCTGCTATGTTGTGATTATTGTTGCTTTCGATTTCCTATTAGGTTAGATGGAAGAAGATGATCTGGGTAACTGTTCTTCGCATCTTCTTCTTCTTCCAACAGATCTGATTTACCCTTTTGTTTTCAGCTTTTGTTATTATTTTAATGTGTTAATTTATTTGTTAATTTATGTTTTCTGTTTTTAAAATTTAAAAAAAGATAAATGTTGATGTGTAAATTGATTTAGAATTAAAAAATACATTTATTTGCCACCTAAATTAATGAATGATGACACGTCATACATGACACTTAAGATGTCATGTCAGCAGTTAACTGCCAGCGTGACGTTCGTTAGCTTAAACTGACGGCAGGGACCAGAATGAAACGAAAATGAAAGATGAGGGACCAAAACGGACCAAAAAAAAAGATAAATGACCAAAGTAAAACCTAGAGCAAAAACACCGTCTATGTCGAGCACAAGGAAAAAAAATCGTCTTTTGCAAACTTTACGAGTCTGATGAAGTAAAAGCTTTGTATATCGATAGAAGTGGTTGAAGGCATTTATTCGTGCTCGCGAGGCATGCAACCCTAGTATATATTGAAATTGATCAAAACGCCACTCTAAAGCATATGAATAGGATGACTTTAAGTTTAAATAAATATTACTAATCTTCACGCGTGCTTAGAATCAAATTTCACACTGGTCAACACCGAGTTTGTCCACTGCAGGAATCGAACTCGGGAGCACCGAGTTGACCATCCGTGTCCCAAAGTAGATTAAGCCATTGGGCCTACGGTGTTAATTGAATAAAATTCATATTAGTTAATTATTAAATAAAATTCCCGTGAATTTTACCTTTGCAGGCTAAGTTAAGTCCCACAAAATTAGAAAAAGCGGAACTCCTATAATTTAATAGGATTTGTTGTAAAAAAAAAGTAATTCAATAGTATTAACATAAACTATTTTAACAATAACTGATGACATCTTCAAATTGTGAAAGTAAATATATCCATGGCAGGACTAAAATTGAATGCATAAAAAAAAAACTGTTGAAATCATGGAGGACAATTTCCTTTGACTTAGGATAGTTTTTCCATGAAATTAATTTCATCTAACACCAAACCCATTAAGTAAAACTAAATGAAATAAAGAATGATTTTCTTAGTTATGCAAAGCTTTCCGTCAAAGTGAAGTATTGTCTGTGTAATTTTTTTTCCGAAAAAGCTAAAAGTTACGAGACGAAAACGTCAGAATAGGTTTGTAACAGGTTTGCACTTTTATTTTTAGCATGGAACCCACATGTATTGTTATTAAATACTATTGTTATTGACATTTCGTTTAAAAAATTCGTAATGAATATCATGACTTTTTTTTAGTATAAGATTGTTAAAAGTATTGTTGGCTGCTATAAGACGTTAAACAAGGTTATCATATCATTAAGGTAATTAATATAAACAAAAATGCGGAATTTGAATGTTGCTTGTACGTATGAAAACGTTGAACAAAATTTCTTACCTTTAATTTCCAATAGGACAATTTAGTAGTTTAGTTTTCAATTTGATGTATCTTTGATGCAACTCAGCTGCGTGGTGAGAGCTAACTGAAAATTATTACAAAAAATTTCGTAGGTTCAATTTTAGCAAATACTCTTCCTCCCCACTTGTCATCCTCTCCTTGTTTACTTGCGTGTGGCACTCTTCCGTGGACTACTTCCTTTAGCACTCAATTAGTGATTAGTGGGTCCTTTTTGAAATCAAGAAATTAAAATATTTATCTAATTCTAATTCTAAATTTAAGAGCCATCAAACAAACTGCATGATTTAAACATAAAAAAGGTTTTACACCATTGCATGCAATATCTAAATCACCTAAATAAAAGCAGTCGTCGTGGAATCAAATGACACCTTTGAGTCATTGACTTTAAATTCTCAAATCTCATTACAATTATCATAATAAGAGAATTAGGTAAACCCACAACAATTATGATATTAGGTTGGGGCAAGTCAAAGGATATGGACTTTCCCACGCATAATACCAATATATTCCGTTAATTTAATGTATAATCCCACCTTCTCTCTAGCTGTGTACGTATATTTTGATTAATATGGTTCTTTCCCCATTCTAATCATGGAGAGCCATGCACAAGTAATCAGATTCGAATGTGCAGGTGAACGACCAAACTAAATAGAACTATACTATTTTGGTAAACTATTATTAGAGTCTAATAAGTGGAGGGATCGAAGAATAAATAATAGAAATGGTGCATGAGTGACGACACTGATCTTTGACTAATTAATTAGAAACTAGTCAACATATGAAAAAGACAAACACGGTCAAAAAAGTAAAAAACCATTCGTGATACTGATTGTATTTTATTTTATGCAAAGGGCGTTTCAGTCTTTTTGAACGAAACGACTAACGATCTCTTTAACAAACTCCATGTTGGGTCCAATAGGAAAACGCCACGTTAAGTATTGATTTCCCGCCAAATCTCAAGGTTCAACAATGGCGTCCTCGCTCCTCTTCCTAGTCCCGTTCTTGTTTATCTCCTTCTTCATATCTCTCTCCGTTGCTCTTCCCCGCGAAGCCATAATTGATGCCGCAGATGTTCTCACCGACTCAGGCTTCGTCTCCATGGCCCTCACGCTTGAACTCGTGGCCGAAACTCTCCTCGAACAGTCTCCTTCCGCCACCGTCTTCGCTCCCTCCGATTCCGCCTTCAAGAAATCCGGCCAACCTTCCCTTGATCTCCTTCGCTTCCACTTCGTTCCCTTGCCGCTGCCATCGCCGAGTTTCCGGCTTTTCACTGCAGGCGCAAAGATCCCGACGATGCTCACCGGCCAGTCTCTAACCGTCACCACTTCTCCCTCCGATCGCGCGACCTCTCTCAACAACATCAAGATCACTGGATCTCCGATCTACGACGACGGCTTTCTTCTCGTCTATGGCATTGATAGCTTCTTCGATCCTAGTTTTCAGTACACAGGTCCAAATCCGAGATCTAATTCAAATTCCAATCAGTGTGCGGCGAAGAATCGCACTGCGAACACCTCCGATAACTTCGATCAAGCCATAGAAACCCTAAAATCTGGCGGTTACTCTGCAATGGCTTCGTTTCTCGGAATGCAACTCTCCAGCCTTACGGACCAGAGCGGAATCACGGTGTTTGCTCCGGCGGATGAGATGGTGATGAACCGTGTTGGGGATTTTGAAGATTATCCTTCTTTCTTTCGCCGCCACGTGGTTCCTTGCAAGCTTCTGTGGAACGAACTGGTTGATTTCGGTGACAGTACTGAGCTGCGGACGTTCTCGGAAGGGTTCAACATCAACATAACGAGATCTGGTGGCGTTTTGATTCTAAACGGTGTAACTGTTTTCTTTCCTGACGTCTACTTCAATGACAAGATTGTTGTTCATGGCGTCAGTGATGTTCTATCTACGCAAGACACTGCTAGTCTAGTAATTGTGGACTCTGACACTTTCTCTGATGATGACCAGAACGTGTTTGACCCTGGTGAATTTTGAGGTCACGCTTTCTAATGTTGGTGGACTCTCTGTAATTTTGAAGAGGATTATGGTTTCTCTCTTTCTGTAATTTTTGTCTAGTAACTGATACAGTGTTTGTTCTTGTAGAATGAGATTTCATTTTCCAATTATGAGATATGAAATGAAACATTTCTTTACTTGTTCAGAATGCCTCACTGAAATTATGCTAGGTTGAGCTTGCAATCCCTGTTTCTTTGTTTAATTGCTTTGGTGAGGATTATTTTCCTAGATTAGATTTGTTGTGAAAAAAACGTGAGGAAAACATGATTCATTTTTGGTTTAGAACCTTTACTTTCCGACATGATATAAAAAAGATAACAATTGTTAAATGTTCAATCTATATTCTATAGACAAGCTGACAAAATATATAGTACAGTAGCTTTGGCTATTCTGGTCAAACTCAAGTGGCAGCTTCGCTCCACTTTTGTTTCTTCTCCCTTGAAAGGGGGTATACAGTAAAACAATGGTAGCCTGCTTCTTTTATTAACAGTTTTCTACTTTACAATCTGTATTTCACTATCTGCATTTGACAATGCTACACTTGGGCTGCTGTGGTTCTTGTTAAATCTGTTCTTGATTTTTTCTTTTAAGGATAGCTTCACAAACTCTTCTCCCCTTTGGGGGCGGTTCGCATATAGTACCCAGAGAACAAGGCAGAGAAGAACACCAACTGAAATGAAGCCCAGTCCTACATTAATGATCTTAAGGTAATGCTTTAATGGAGGACAGTAACTTGAAGTGATTCCTGTAAACGCGTCTCTGACAAAATTGCAATTCTGAAGGCTAAGCAAAAGTGGAGTATAATGTTCTAATGCATAGCTTTCGTTTGCCGCAGCTACTAACTGTGAGTAAATCTCTGGGGTCACCCTGCCAACTGTGGTGCAAATACCTAATTCAGATACCTCACATACATAGTTCTTCCAAACCTGAAAATTTTAAACAACCGGATTTTGAGATCCCATGTACACCATTAGCAGGCAACACAGTGGAAACATGATATACAAGTTTAAAACAACTTGAGCAAAATTTAGAGATTCTGCTTTTCATCCAATTTTCCCCTGTTGAAATTTTTTATTTAGTCAACTGATTGGCAAATAATCAAAATAGTTAGAAGTTATTTAATATATGCTTTCAGTTATTGCCATTTATTCAAGTCAACCATCTGTGTACAAAACACCAACAACTCTAGATTTTAAATGGCAGTATTAGATCTTGCCTAACAGTAACACCAATAGAAGACAAGAAACTTGGAGCATAACCACCGGACTTCATTCGGCTCAGCTGATTCTATGGATCGATCAACCACCCATTTATAAATTATGTATAAAAACAGATTTTCAGAATGACTTCTAATTGCAAGCAGAACATGGACATAAAACATGTATATCATTTCCTATTTGACATATAAATGTAGTTCATTGTAGTCAACCCACTTTCAGCATTCAGCTGAAAATCCAAAGCTTGAAAGAACTGATATTTCTCTGTGTAACCAACACACATACTCAAGTTTGTTGGGTTGGAGGGGGGGGGGGGGGGGAGAGGAAAAAAATACACCCAAATTCAGCAAGTATCAAAGCTCAATAATCAAATTAAGTGATGAAAAAATACCATGGAAGCATTGGCAGAAGAAACTTCTTGACTTGTGCATTGTCTATCTTGAAACTGAGAGTCAAATGGATAGCACAGTGGTGGCATTGCAGGCCCAGACTGATTGTAGTAAATCAGAGTACCTTGTGGTGTATTTGTGTTTGCTGTAGTATAGATGAACTGATTGACAACATTTACAATATTGGTGACCACTTGTTTACTTTGAATTAGTGTTTTGTTTGTGGTTCTCTGATCAACACATGGCAGGACATCACTAAGAGCAGATTCTCTGCGTGGATTTTCTACCCATTCTCCCATAGCCATGCAGGTATCAGATATTGCACTACAGCAGAAATAATTTACTCATGTCAGTTTTGGTTGTTACAGCGAGCTTTTGGAACAGAGAAAAGAAATTTCCACAAATATGAAGATAATTGGATTTCAATTCAACATTATCAGTTCATGCCAGGTTCTTCTATTATGGATTAAGTTACAATTTTGAATTGAAGTAAGCTGAGAATGGGGAAAACAGCACACAATGAATGCAAAACAGCTATCCAATGGTATATAAATATCCCAAGGGGGCAAAAAAATGAATATAGTTCTTATGAATATGTTAGCCTGAAATCTCTTTAGAAATGTTGCCTTACTTATTAAGGATCATGAATACTCCACAAAGAATGAATGTGGTTGCAACCAGTAACCATCCCGTGATAACAAATCTGCAAAATGTTTTCAGACAGAAGAACATTAAAAAGGATCCTTCAGATATATAGGCGTCAAAAGCAAAAGTTATGTCAATTGACCACAAGCAAACATTACTTACACAAGGATTGCATGTTGATATCCAAGGAGAGACAGGACTGCCAAAAAAATAATAAAAAGATGACATTATAACCAAGAGCTTTAGAATACAAATATATAGTTAACTCAGTCTATTTAAGAGGCTATGAATTATGATCACCACCTACCTAATCCGGTTAGAGCCAAGATAAGCATCACTCCTGCCACAACAAACAAAGCCAGACGCCTACAAAACGATCAAATTTTAGCATCACACGTGGTTGGAATATTAAGATCCAGAATTAAGAGTTCTCAGTTTTATGATTGCATACACTTCATTGAATACTCTTCTAATTTTAACAGAATTTTCATGCGTCTTCTCGGAAAGTGTATCTGCTGCAGCATTCAGATCCACATTCAACTTGTCAATATCATCCATGACATTAGATGGAAGAAGTATCCGGGTAACATTGATAGTTTTTGCTAGGGAGAGATACTCTGTGACATTTCTTAGGGTCTCCACTGCATAGTCGGATTGATTGACAAAGAAATGGAGGGTATCCAAGGCCTCGCCGTGGAACTTATCTTGCCCAACAGAAAGGAGAATACAGCCAGTCCTGTGTGATTAAGTGAATGGGGCAAGTTATTAACCACGTTTCAATTTGAGAATGAATAAAACAT
Source organism: Astragalus membranaceus (assembly GCA_039519185.1). Lineage (NCBI taxonomy): Eukaryota > Viridiplantae > Streptophyta > Magnoliopsida > Fabales > Fabaceae > Astragalus > Astragalus membranaceus. The sequence continues at coordinate 150,275,487 of CM076847.1, read as the reverse complement.
TGAGCTAGCTAGCAGATACAGAAATTTGAAATTTCACTTGTGCAGCATGAAAACTGTTTCTCATAATTCCAAATCAATAAAGTGATGTTTTTACCAAATAATCATCAAGTTTGGTCTGTTTTCATGCAAAACTATTATAAACATTAATGACATGTTTTAGATTTCGAGTTACTAATAGAGAAGAACATCTAGTAAGCAATCATGAAAAGGTATAACACAAGCTTTTTGTATCTCAGATGAAGAGGAGAAAGTGAGATTTTGAGGAAATAAAGCATCTGGAGAAGAAGATAAAAAGCAGAACATTAAAATAAAGTAAAAAGTCTTACGCAGCAGCAATGGTGAACATAATTAGCAGTATAAGACAAATCCTCTGTGAATGATTTGATCCTTTGTCCTTGATATTAATCCCCCATCCACAACATAGATGAATCCCAAGTGCCAAACCAAATGAGATTAACCATAAGAAGGCGAGAACGAAACCCGCTGCACCAGTGAATCCAACTGACTGCAGATATAATGGTTGATTTAAGTAAGAAAAAACCAATCTTCAGAGGGTATAACAACAAATTAACTAAACAATAGATTTATACATAATCAACAAGGACAAAAGTAAAATGAAACTAAAAGATAGAAACACAGATTGAATATAGATCTACATGTCCAGATGTTAATTATGCAGCAGTGGTCATGACTTCATCACAAAAAGAACAATAAAGATTGTAATTACACATATAAAGTAAACCTCAATTATACATCAGTTTCACAATTCATCACATTTACCAGATATCAAGCATGAAGAGAATTCACATATAACTACGTAGACAAACAGTTAAACATGTTGAAAGAGAGAGCATTCACCATTTCCATTGTAAAAATGATGATGAGAAAGAAAGGAACATTGAGACTTACAGCCCAATAATGTTGATTTGCAATATCCCAACCACCTCGATAACGATGAAATCCATTAAGAATGTCAGGTCTATTGGTCCTATTAGCTGCCAGAACAAGAGTTGTTTCCTCAGTATTAGGCCCTGGTGCTGGAGACACTTTTATGTCGTCAGTTTGCCACGGACCCAAATTCACTTCTCCTGCAAACAAAAAAAGTAACAATTAAACAAATAGTAACGCATATTTGAGGAAACCCAACAAGAAGAAACGAAACAAGATTTGATTTGATTTGATATTTTCTTTCTTCCAAGATCTGCAAATAACCCATAGATCACATTCATTGACAACACCAACCTATAATAAACTTGATTGGATGTCTTCTGATCGAGCCAGTTTGAGGTAAAGCTGAAATGGAGCTTAACATAAAGAAAAGGAACAAGAAAAACGAAAACCCATTGAATGAAATAGCCATCATTGTTCCTTCTTTGCAAGAAAACTCATCACTTCACTGAGAGTGGTCACTGAGAAGATGACCACCACATCATCACCGCGCCATTTTGGAGAACAACAGCAAAATCACTTGTGATTTATTTATTGAGGTTACATATATAATAATAACTAAGTAAAGAACGGAAATTCTATTTATTTAGAACGTAAAAGAAAGTAAAGTAGGTCACATGGGAATGGGATGGTGGTGGTGTCTTAAATGAATGAAAGACTTACTTGACAAATTAAAAAGGCGAGTCTCATCTTTTTTTTACTTAATAAGCGGAAATCGCGTTACACTTTAATTTGGTCCAATGGATTGGATTGGAGTAACAACATTATTGACATACGCCTCTTTATTTGACTATTTATGTGCTTCTTTCATATTGCAACCAAGTAACCCAATTAACTTGCTTTGCCGACACACACACTCACACTTGTGTTACTTAGTGGTGTGGTAGTGAGACACTTCACTAATCTCATTGGTTCTTTTAATTCAAGTGATGACGCTTTTTGCAAACTACTACTCCTACTTTAGTATATATACACGCTTCGAATCTTATAAAGGGATTTTCTCAAAAGATTGTTACATCATTTTGGTATATATTATTATTATTATTATTATTATATAAAAAGATAACGAGTTAATTTGTCAAAAAGTAAAATCACTACTAGTATAGGACATTGAAAGCAGTAGGAAAAGGACAATATGGAATGGGCTACGACGCTGGTGGAGCTATCAGTCTGGCAACGCGGAATTCACACCAACGGTGGTGATGGAAAATTGAAAACGAACGAACCATGATAATGCAGTTAGTTAATTAAGACTCGGAATAAGTGATGAATGGATCATGACAGTGGGAAAAAAACACGGTGTGGTATGATTAGGTTCACCATAACCATCATTCTGTTAGTTTGTTTGGCGAGAAGAAAACCAGATTAGGTGAAGTGATGAGTGGGTCCCTGAGATATCTTTTCCTATAAAGCCATGTTTGCGGAATAAATTAATGTGGCTTTTTTTGTCACTAAATTTGGCTTTGCCATTGCCGTGTGAGTAAGGCTGTTCATCAGAACCAAAAAACTGAACTGAACTGCCAAACCGAACCGAATTGAACCAAAATTAATTGAACTTTTGCTAATAGTTTAGAACTGAACTGTTCAGTCAGTTCGACCGAACCGAACCGAACTGTCTTAGCAGTTCGACCGAACCGAACTGAACTGTCTTAATAGTTCGGTTCGACATTTCGAGTTCGAACCAAACTGTTTTAAATTTTAATTTTTTTTTCGAATAGTTGAGCCAGAAAAAAAAATTCGAAAAGAAGTTCAAAATTTAAACAGTTCGGTTCGAGCTCGAACTGCCGAACCGAACTATTAAGAGAGTTCAGTTCGGTCCGTCGAACTGCTAAGATAGTTCGGTTCGGTTCGGTCGAACTGTCTTAACAGTTCGGTTCAGTTCGGTGCAGTTCACCTTTAGAACTGAACCATGAACAGCCCTACGTGTGAGAGGCAAGGCACGTGAGAACTGGCAAGGAATGTGTGGGGGCCGATATATATAGTCTTTTTTGTCTACACGTGATTCCATGAGCCCCCGCCCCATTATTGCATGCACTACCGGATTCACTGGGAAATGGATCCTCTAACTTCTCAACCTCTACCTTTTCCTAATTTTAGTGTTTTTTTGATGAAAGAGAAAAGAAAAAATGGAGGGAAGTAGAGAGAAATAAGATGAGAGAGAAAGTATTAGAAGAGAGAGATAGACACAAAGTTAGAGGGAAGTTCCCTCTAAAAAGTTAGAGGATCCCTCCCCGATTCACCGCTCAATGTCCAATGTATGACTCTACTCTTTTTTTATGGAAAAAAATGGGGATAAATTATTTGCGATTCAAATGAGGTAGGCGTAATCGCGGTGCAGTTTGATTCAGTTTTGAGCTTAATAACTATCAAAATTATAAGATAAAAATACATGCGGTTTGAATTGGTTTGGTTTGATTGGCTTCTTAAAAAAAATCTAAACAAAATCAAACCAAACCAAAGTGGTTTGGATTAGTTTGGTTGACTCATTTTTTTCGAGACAAAACATAGTTTAAGTAGATTTAAAATTAACTAGTTTAATTCTAAATCTAAGTATTACTCATTTTTATCTAAGCAACATAAATTTAATTAAAACCACCTAAGGCCTAAGGGCCATAAGGCCCATAAATTCACATGAATGCCACCGGGAGGGTCATAAAGCCCATGATTTCACATGATTACAATATCAAATTAAATCAGTCCAACAACAACTCAATACACAAACGGATGAACAAAAACTAATTAATTTTGCCCTATTAAAGGGTTTCTAATTCTAGATTGAGAAGAGTGAGACCATAGGTGTGGGCAACGAGCTAGAAGACAAAAGTCAGTCAAGAAAACAACTGAAGTTGGATTTGGACTAGTAATTGAATGAGAGTTTGGTTATAAGTTAAAGCCCGAATAGTGAGCCAGTTAAGGAAGGTTGTAAGTCATAGGTTTACTTGCAGTTCAATTCAGTTTGGTTTGGTTGGTGGAACAAAAATCGCAGGCCGAAACCGAACCACATTGTTAGCTAGAAAAGAAACCTGAATATATCCGATAAATATAGTTTTTTTTTTTGCGGTTTCCGGTTTGTGTTGATTCGGTTTGCAGTTTTCTATTGAGTTGGTTTGATTTTGAACACCCCTAGTAAAAAATGACCGCATTTCCTAAATTTGGGCCAAAAAGATGTTTCTCTCCCCTCCTGTTTTTTTGTTTATCAAATTTTGATTGCTGCCAAAAAATACTTTTGTCTAAATTTAGGACCCTGCAGTCATGTGCAGGGGATCGTGATCCCTCTTATATTGTCTTCTAAAATATGATAAAGACTAGAACACTGAACTATAAAGTTATCCCCTTCAATCTTCATAAGAGGAAGTATAACCTTTATATGCCAAGAAGCTCGTGCAACGATTAGCCTCTCAATACGTGTGGGTTACTACGACTTTCCAGGTTGTGCAGCTTAGAGAAGATAAAACATCCTAGCTAGAGAAGTGGGAGGAGAAATGCATTACTATGGCTTTTCAGGTTGGGAATATTAGGTTAAGAGACACACATTCATGTGCAGATCTTCTTAAGGGCAAGAAGTGGTCATATATGGCACCCACAAGAGTTTTTAAAATTTATGTATGTACAATACTTAATGATGGAACAGCATGCAGTGTGTTAATTAACTAGAACACAAAGCTAAGATTACTAGTTCTTATATTATCCAGAACTTACTACAAATTCCATAAAGCATCATTATATTATTATAGACTATAGATATTACAAAACAAGGAGAATCAGACAAGTGATGAAAGCTCCTGGTGCCTGGTGGAATCACTTACACGTAAAGAAAAATAAAAGGTGAATTTATTTATTTTTCATTGTCTTCTAGACAATCAAACAAGCTCTATTAAAAAAGACTGCACTTTTATTTATGGCGATATTTGTGACTTAAATCACCACTAACAGTCAAAACACTAGGTAGATCAAATTGCACTACTTGTTGGCCTTGTCAGCAGAGTGCAGGCCACTAAAGTAGCCCTGAGGGTTGCTCTCAAATGCACCCCGTGAGATGTATCCACCACCACCACCAGGTGCTTTCATAGAATCCCCACCGCCACCTGAGCCTTTGCTTGAATTTCCACCACCGCCACCTTTTGCAGCAGCACCACCACCACCACCACCTTTTGCAGCACCACCACCACCCTTGCCGGAACCACCGCCACCACCACCCTTGCCAGAACCACCACCACCACCACCTTTGCCGCCCATATTTCAAGTGATTATAATTGAAACGCTAAAAAGAGTTACAAAAGTTTTATGAAATTTCTAAGGATATTATACAAACACAAATTGCGTGGCAATTTATAGAAAAAAATTGGGGTAGCTAGCTGTGATGGTTGAGGATGACATAGTAGTACCTAACGAATGCTTGAGAATGGAAAATTTCCAAATGCATTTAACTGGAGATTCAATTTTCAATGAGCTATATATGCATGGTTCCCAAATTCCTTCACCGCTAGCGTCCTACTTTTTGAATTGAATATTTTTTATTTTGATGGAAATGTAATTTTAACAATTTTAAGAAGATTTTTTTTTTCAAAGTTGAATGATTCATCGATAACTAGGCAAGGCCTAAACCATTACAACCACTAACAAGTGTGTTCAAAACCAAGTGGGCTAGTTGGTAATATTGTTCATTGGGCTCGAAGTCCCTCCTAGAAAATAAGTAAATGGGTCAAAACATACTTAAAAAACTAATTTTATACCTCTTCTGCACGGTACATATTTTTTTTAAAATAAAAAAGTAAAAATATATGATTAAAAGTGGTCAAAACATAGTAAAAAGCTAAATTTTTTACACAACAAAACAACAGGTTTTTTGGTGTTTTTTTTCAATGGTCTTGATGTTGCCGACACTTTTGGACGCACGAGATCTTACCGACACTTTTAAATACATTAATGTGTTCAAATTTTTTTTCACCACAAATTTAATAATTAATTTAGAATTAACATTACTATTTTTCTAAATTAATTAAATTAAATTTATTTAAATTAATATAGAAGAAAAATAAAATAAAAAAATAATGTTTAGAAATCACCTAGGGGGCAACTTCTAAACATGAAAAGCAAAAAAAATTACATTTTTCAGTTCAGAATCGTTTCTGGGGGAGGCGACTTCTCGGCTAAAAAAATGTGTTCTAGTTTGGTATACTGGGAAGCCCCGATATTCCAAAATAGGTCAAGTACACATGTCCGGACACGTATCCGATACCGATACGTGTCGGATAATGCAAACAACATATATTTCTCAATCTTAATATTTCCCTTCACTACTTCAATCCTAAGAAAAATGTGTTGATTTTTTTTTTTTTACCTATCTCAACTCAGCAGGGGCATCGCAAGTTCAGATCTGATGTAGTGAGTGTTTTTTTTTGTTTTTAAAATTAAAACTAATCCAACAAAAATTTACAGATCATATATTAGATTACTAGATCTAGTGAAACCAAACTATATACTAACATAATGAAGCCTCAAATAAAAACTACATGCTCAAGAGAAGATTAAAAAAAAATTGCGAACGAACAACACAAGAAAAAACTATAAAGAAATGAAAAAAAAAAAACAAGAAAACAGTGTTGTCAAAAAGGAAGATCTGGCCAACTTGGTAACACAGAAAGGGTGCTGGTAGTATATCTAAGTAACAGAGTAAGAGAGGTTAAGGGAAAACAAAGAACAAAGGGAAAAGGAAGCAAATGAGAGAAAATAATATGTGGAGCTAGGAGAATGAGTTTGGAATGTGTTTGGAAATGGAAGAAGAAATGGAAGTATATATATATATATATAGTAGAAGAGGCTTTGGTGCACTTTTTTCTGAAAATCATTCAAGAGCAAAGAACTGACAAAAATGGAAGCAAAAATTAGTCAAAAAGATTCTTGGAAAGTTCGAAGAAAACAAACTTTCATCTTATGCAATAAATGAGATTCAGATGCAAAAAATTGAAAACTCTCTCAAAAGTACATAAATTATCCAAGATTAACAACCAAATTTGGAAAGAAAAAACACAAAAACAAACGAAAACAAAGAGTATTTACATTAAGATAAAGAAGATGAAGGAAGTGAGAGAAGAACTTACAGTAGAAAAGTATGGAGAAAACGAGGAACAGAGAGAGAAAGAGGGAGCAAAGCGTGAATCAGGTACAGTCAAGTGGAAAGTGATAACTATGTGTAACAAAGAAGAGAGAAGAGGAGTTCAATTATATAGAAGATGGATTGACGACACAATTACCGGTTGAAATTAATAAATGTTCACTCCTGTGAATGTTTTTGTTTTTTGCTTTGGGGTCGATGAATGAATGAATACTCACTTGCTTTTTCTTAAGACGGTAGAAAATAAATTCATTACAAAATTGAAGTTAGACAGGGGCTTATATGTAACTGAAAATGGCTCAACATAACGTGTTATTCAATTACTGAGTTTGTTACAATTTATATGTTGTATTGACAAGCAGCATACTTACAAACAATGCACTTGGGCCATAGTGGACTACAAACAAGTCCAGTACATTCAAGAGGCCCAAAATTCTAAAAACAATCGGGTTTTTTTTTTACCCCCACCACCTCCCTATCTACCCCCATCGACCCTGCAAAAAGACGCAATTGCCCTTCAAAAAAATTAAAAATCCCGAACGTATCCTGATTTCAATTTTTTTTTTGGAAATCGGATTTAGGTAAATCCGATTTCCACTAAAAAATTTTAAAAAATTTAAATCGGATTTAGGTAAATCCGATTTCCACTAAAAAATTTTAAAAAATAAAATCGGATTTATTTAAGATGGGGTAGATCCGCTTTGAAAAATAATAAATCGGATTTACCTTAATTGGGGGTAAATCCGATTTGTTATTTTTAAAAGCGGATCTACCCCCATATAAGGTAAATCCGCTTTTAAAAATAACCAAAGCGGATTTACCTTATGTGGGGGTAAATCCGCTTTGTTAACCTAATTAATAAATAACTCAGTTAAAATTTTAGATACAAAATTTCGACCGTCTCGTACCGTTTAGTGTGTGGTTCGTTAACACGTGACGATATTGTACGTCGGGAGAATAATTTAGGCTAAAAAATCAGTTTTCGGGCAACCTACTCAAATTGTAATGAAACCACATTCTTTAAATCGGAAAAATATCAAGGATCAATACTCCTCAAGAAGGAACTTCTTTCAGGACTGGGGACCTCAAAATCCCAAATTCCATCGTTTACTATTTTATATTAATTTTTTTAATTTTTCATAATCTCCAAAAAATCTGAAAAAATTTGCATAACCTTATTTTGGTTTTATTAGATTTTTAGTGGTGTTTTTATAATTTTTGAATTAGTTTTGGCTGTTTAACGGATTTTTAGTAGCATTTTATAACCTTTTTTAAAAAATTAAATAAAAAACAATTTTTTTTGATAACAAAATCGGATTTACCTTAGGTGGGATAAATCCGATTTTCTTTTTTTAGGGAAATCGGATTTACCTTAGGTGGGATAAATCCGATTTTCTCTTTTTTTAGGGAAATCGGATTTATGTGCCCACCAGGTAAATCCGATTTCCAAAATAACAAAGCGGATTTACCTTCAGCTAAGGTAAATCCGCTTTGTTATTTTTGAAATCGGATTTACCCCCATCTGAGGTAAATCCGACTTTAAAAATAACAAAGCGGATTTACCTTAGATGAAGGTAAATCCGAGCGAATTGTAAGTTGGACAGGGGTATTTTCGGGTTTTAGCAATTTGATGGGGGTAGATGGGAGTTGATGGGGGTACAAAAAAAAAAGGCCAAAACAATCATAGAATTACTACTTACAAACATTCCCCTAAACTGGAATTCTGCAGAAAACTGGTTACAACACAGAAGTAATTCTAAGATGAAATACACATTCCCAAGCATTTCTTCAACTTGCTGAAAGTTTCATTTTTCACAGGCTTGGTTAGCAAGTCAGCTAACTGCTCTTGTGAACTACAAAACTTCAGCTCAATCACCCCATCCTTGCAAAGATTCCTGAGGAAATGGAATCTTACATCTATGTGTTTGCTCCTACCATGCATAACCGGATTCTTTGACAACTTAATTGTAGAATTGTTGTCACACAAAACTGTCAAGCATTTCTCTTGCTTCAAGCCAAGTTCTTCTAGCACTCTCTTAATCCATACTCCCCCGACACACACAATAGGCACCTGCAACAAATTCAGCCCCTGTTGTAAATAGTGTTACTATTGGCTGCTTCTTGGAGGACCAAGATATAGCACCAGAACTCAACATATACACATATCCAGTAGTGCTTTTTCTGTCTTCCAAGCCACCAACATAATCGCTGTCACAGTAGCCCAGCACAGTCTGTTTCTGATCCCTTTTATACAGTATGCCAAGATCTGCAGTGCCTCTTAAGTATCTTAGCATACGTTTGGCAGCAACAAGATGTTTCTCAGTTGGTTTGTCCATAAATCAATGTTATTACCCAATCTTAGAGGGTAAATGAGCTTTGATTTGAAAATTGTCATATCCATAAGTGTGGGGGTGTCCAAATTGTGGTTCTCACTTGGGCTAATTTTTTGGTTCTCAATGGAAAGTTTGGCAAGTACATTTGTATAGAAAAGTATTCCCCAAAAAGAAAAAGAAAGAAAGAAAGAAAGAAAGAAAGAAAGAAAGAAATGAAAAAAAAGAAAGAAAAAAATGTGCATTTCTTTTAATTTTTGTTTCAAGAAGAATGAATGTTGTGTGAAGAGCGTTATGGGGAGAAGTATCAGAATAGAGAAGTTAGTCGTATCTTGTTGAAGTTGGATACTCTCATGCTCACTTTACAATTGATTTTCATGGATTCTTTATCCTCTTTGGTTCTTTTTAGCCTAGTTCCTCCTTAGGATTATCCCAATCTTAGAGGGTAAATGAGCTTTGATTTGAAAATTGTCATATATATCCATAAGTGTGGGGGTGTCCAAAGTGTGGTTCTCACTTGGGCTAATTTTTTGGTTCTCAATGGAAAATTTGGCAAGTACATTTGTATAGAAAAGTATTCCCCAAAAAGAAAAAAGAAAGAAAGAAAGAAATGCAAAAAAAAAGAAAGAAAAAAGTGTACATCTCTTTTAATTTTTGTTTCAAGAAGAATGAATGTTGTGTGAAGAGAGTTATGGGGAGAAGTATCAAAATAGAGAAGTTAGTCATATCATTATCTTGTTGAAGTTGGATACTCTCATGCTCACTTTACAATTGATTTTCATGGATTCTTTATCCTCTTTGGTTCTTTTTAGCCTAGTTCCCCCTTAGGATTATCCCACCTTGACATTGGCCCCATTACAACCCTTATAAAGACCTTTTGATCTTATGTGCATGTGTTCTTAAGTGTGGATGTTAGAAGCTTGTCAAGTACATGGTAGTGCTAACTTTCAATGATGTGTTTAGTATATATATATATATATATGAGAGTAAACACAAGCCTAGACACTTGAGTGACTGAGAGCATTACTTATACATATCCTCTGAGGACTCATCACTTATGATTCACTCTCTGGTGCTCTATTCTCTTGTTTGCCTTGATTGTAATTAAGTTCCATCTCTGATTGCCATTCTCCTTGAAGTCTAGGAAAAGCATCTCTTTTACAACTTTGCATTCTTTGGGTTCACTGGAAATTCATGTGCTATTTTTATGTCTTGTTTTGTGTGTTTTGCCCGGAGTGCAAAAGCTTAAGTGTGGGGGAATTTGATCAGTGCATTTTAATGCACTCTTTATAGCTTTTCACTTGGTGTTTTTGATTGTGTTCTATGTTTAATATTTGAGTCTTAGCACGTTTCTAGACTTTGGGTTCTATTTGAGCAATATAGCAATTTCCTGATTAATTATTGTTTTTATTGCATATTGACCCCTGTCTACTCTGCAGACCATAACTTTGGATGTGGTTAACCGATTGAGGCGTGCAAGCAAGCGTTAGAAAGCTAAGGAACAGATCTACAATTCTTCTGTTGAGCCCGAAACCCAATTCGGAAGTCTTGAAGGTGAAAACTGCGAATTACCGAAGTAGTACTGTGTAAAACGGGTTTTGGGCTGAATATTAGTTTGTTAACGGGCTTTTATCATAGAACCCGTTTAGGGATTTAGGTTTTCGTTTTTAGTCTTATAAGGTACAGTTTGATCAGCTGTTTTTCAATCTCTTACGCATTATCATATACTTTACAAAACTTTTGTGCTCTAGCCTCCATGGAAACCTAAACTCCCAAGTTGATTCATCGGTGAAAGGCTGCCGTCTACGGATTTTGAGGTTCGGTGTCTAATGTTAATTTGTGTATTCCATTTTTAGTTTTCAGTACTTTCTTCTCTATCAAATCCACATTTGAATTCTTTGTTTGCAAATTTTCGTCATCGTGTGCTGCTTAATTACCCAGATTCGGCTTACTTGCAATACGCGAATATGACGTTTGTTTATATGTGATCTGTTTTTCGCAACTCTTAACTATTCGGATTATTTAATCGCTTGTTTTATTTAATTCGATTAGGAATTGATAGAGGATTGATTGAATTCAGTTAAGATATTGATTGTGGTTAGTGGCTCTTGTTCACCATCACGATTGATTGAACAGGTTGTTTTGACGCTTGCTTTAAAACGGTGCGAATTCGTATAAACTAATTGACGCTTGCTTGATTAGTTTATTATCAATCAAGAACTGAAACCTTGAACGAGTCTTGCACGAATAACTGGAACCAATGATAAATCTGAGACGCGCACCCGGAAACCGGTGAATCGATTGTCACTTTAAGATCGTAAAACACCTCAAATAAAAATCGTTCTTCAAAACCCCCTTTTCTATATTGTTAATTTCGTTATTGATTTTGGTAATTTCAGCAATTAGAGGTCCTCGTGAGACGACCAAGGTCTCTGACCTTTATACTATATTAACCCTTTAAATTATTTTGACTCACGTACGACCGCTGATCAGATATGTTGCCTAGCCTTCTTGAGTAAATAGACTTTTAAAAAGCCTAAGTTTTATCTGTTTAAAAAAATCTGACCTAATTTACCTTAACGTGGGCAGGGTTGCAGGCCCCTGTCGATCAATCTGGCTTATTTCCACCCCTACCAACGGTGCCGCCGGAGGTCCTCTAGGGCACTTTGCTTGTGTCTGATAATGACATGAGCATATATATTGCCAGGATCTTCTTGGGGATAGGTTCCGCAGCTTTGGTTGATACCTGGGACTTGGATACAAATTTGATACCTGGGTTCGGTCGACTTGTTGCATCTAATCTAAAGAATATAAATCTAGAGGAGTCTCCAACTCCCCCCTTTGGCGCCAAAATGCCACCCCTCCCCCGTTTTTTTCTTTTTATTTACATTTTTAAGAGTACATTAAAATTTAGAAAAAACTGTCAATTTTGAATTACCGCCACAGTGATTGTTCATCCCTCAATATCGATTTTGTTTAACTATTCGAATACACAAAGTTTGTTACTCAGTGGTCGGTTTGGTGAGAAAAAATAATTTCAATACAAAATATGTAAAATGCGATGCTAAGTAGTGTGTTTTTTGATTCTTTAGTGTTCGTAAAAGAAATCAACTATTCAAATATGCAAAGTTTGGCCTCACTAACCGATTTGGTGAAAAATATATATAATTTCGTGACAAAATACGTAAAGTCTGATGCTAAGCAGCATATTTTGGGGTACTTTAGTGTTCGGAAAAAATTTTAATCGTTCAAATACTCGGAGTTCATTCCTCAATAACCGATTTGGTGAAAAAAATAATAATTTCTTGACAAATATGTACACACTCTATTTTAGTTTTAAGTTTGCAATTGTCTTTTTTATTACACATTTTTTTTAATTCATACTCACCTTCAATTTAAGTAATGTTTTCTCATAGTTGCAATTTAAGAAACAAATTTTACCCAACAACAATTCTATATTAATTAGAGTTTTTACCCCGTACAACGCATGGGTCAGTGCGCTAGTTAGTATTAGTAGTAAGATATTTAAAAATAATTAAATAGTTTCAACAATATACACCTAAAAATATATACACACTCTATTTTTACCTAACTACACTTTGTTTGGATAATAGAAAAAAAGAAAGTACAAGTAAAGAATATTAAAAGAATGAAAGTGAGTAGGAAGTAAGATGATTTTTAGTTGTTTGGTTTGGGTAACCGAGTAGAAAGGGAGATGAAAGAAATAAATATATTTATTAAATAGCAAAAATATCTCTATGCATAATATAGAAATATTTATGTATATAGTATTAAAAATGTGTATATATTTTTAATATATTTATTTAATTATGTATATATTTATATTATATATGAATATATTTAAATTATATTTAATATTATATTTATGGAATATGTATATATTTCAAAATACACTAGTAACATACTTGTGCATCTGCGCATGCCGATTGGGTTGCGTGGTATATATCTAGTGAGTCAGAGTGAAATTTATGCAGAAAACATTAGTATTGTTATTGGTCAGAAAACATTAGTATTGTTCTCATAAATTTCACTCTCACTCACTAGAAATTATAATCACCCTAAAATTACTAAAGGAAAATGCTTGTTGTAGCGAAAGAAAGTTTTCGCAAAGGCCACAATGTATTGTTATTGGTCAATCAACCCAAAACCGTTACTTAATTGACCACTCCTCCATAATTTACGCTAAAGTTTGGTTACACAACTTGCCATAAAAATGACACGTACGTATTCTTGGAATTTCATGAGAGATACTAGTACTCTCGCAATATATAGCAATGCCGTTTACTAAAAGGGTTGGATCAGCGAGTCCACTATCTTATAAAGGGATATTTTCTCCTACTTTAGTATATACACGCTTCGAATCTTATAAAGGGATAATGACAGTGGGAAAAAAACACGGTGTGGTATGATTAGGTTCACCATAACCATCATTCTGTTAGTTTGTTTGGCGTGAAGAAAACCAGATTAGGTGAAGTGATGAGTGGGTCCTCAGCTATCTTTTCCTATAAAGCCATGTTTGCGGAATAAATTAATGTGGCTTTTTTTGTCACTAAATTTGGCTTTGCCATTGCCGTGTGAGAGGCAAGGCACGTGAGAACTGGCAAAGGAATGTGTGGGGGCCGATATATATAGTTTTTTTTGTCTACACGTGATTCCATTAGCCCCCGCCCCATTGCATGCACTACCGGATTCACCGCTCAATGTCCGATCTATGACTCTAATCTTTTTTTATGGAAAAAAAGGATAAATTATTTGCGATCCAAATGAGGTGGAACCAGAGGTGTTTGCAACGTGGTATGATTCAGTTTTAAGCTTAAAAACCCTTCAAAAATAAAATATACGCGATTTATTTTGATTTGGTTGGCTTCTTAAAAAAAATGAACCAAACAAATGCGATTTGGATTGGTTTGGTTGGTTGGTTTTTTTCGAGACAAAACATAATTTAAAATAGAGTTAAAATTAACTAGTTTAATTCTAAATCTAAATATTACTCTTTTTCAATCTTAGCAAAAGAAATTTTATTAGAACCACCAAAGGGCCATAAGGCCCGTGAATTCAGATAATTACCACGAGCAGGGTCATAAGGCCCGTGAGATCACATGACTACAATATCAAATTAAATCAACCCTACAACAACTCATTATACAAACAAATAAACTAAAAACCAATTAATTTGGCCTCATTAAAGGGTTTCTAATTCTAGAGTGAGAAGAGCGGGACAGTAGGTGTGGGCAACAAGCTAGAAGACTGTATAAGTCAGTCAAGGAAACAACAAAGTTGGATTTGGGCTGGTAAGTGAGTGAGAGTTGGGCTGTAGGTTGAAGCCCATATTGCGAGACTGTATAAGTCAGAGGTTTACTTGTGGTTTAGTTTCGTTTGGTTTGGTTGGTGGAACAAAAATCGCGGGCCAAACCGAACCACACGGTTGATTAGAAAAAACCCGAATATATCCAATAATTATCGAGTTTTTGCGGCTTCTAATTTGGGTTGGCTCGGTTTGCGATTATCTATTGGGTTGGTTCAGTTTTGAACACTGTAGCGACCGAAAAATCCGATGAATTCAGATAATTACCACGAGCAGGGTCATAAGGCCCGTGAGATCACATGACTACAATATCAAATTAAATCAACCCTACAACAACTCATTATACAAACAAATAAACTAAAAACCAATTAATTTGGCCTCATTAAAGGGTTTCTAATTCTAGAGTGAGAAGAGCGGGACAGTAGGTGTGGGCAACAAGCTAGAAGACTGTATAAGTCAGTCAAGGAAACAACAAAGTTGGATTTGGGCTGGTAAGTGAGTGAGAGTTGGGCTGTAGGTTGAAGCCCATATTGCGAGACTGTATAAGTCAGAGGTTTACTTGTGGTTTAGTTTCGTTTGGTTTGGTTGGTGGAACAAAAATCGCGGGCCAAACCGAACCACACGGTTGATTAGAAAAAACCCGAATATATCCAATAATTATCGAGTTTTTGCGGCTTCTAATTTGGGTTGGCTCGGTTTGCGATTATCTATTGGGTTGGTTCAGTTTTGAACACTGTAGCGACCGAAAAATCCGAAGGAAGAGATTCTTCGTCATTTTTACAATGAAGCCGCCATCAATAATTATTAAATAGGAAAACATTGAAAAAAAACCTTTATTTTTGGGTTCGGGGGTCAATTATGCGTGGGGAAGGTATTAGCACCCCACAGCATCCTTTTAAAAGAAAGGTTACCATTTAATTTAATGTGTAGAAAGAAAGTTAATTTGAAGAAAATACTCTAATTTACCCTTTTTATTATTTGCAAAATTGAAAAGGAAGACTTAATAAAAATTTTAGTTTTTTGTGCTTGACAGGAGTGGGCCCCTGCTCCTACGTATCCCCAGGTGCGATGGGGAAATCAAAGCTACGTAATTCTTGGGTAGAAAATGTTTGTGTGTTTGGTGTTTTTTATTTATTTTGAAATTTGGAGAGGTATTCGTGACGACCAAACAAGTAAAACTCAGGGTGATCGTCACTCATATAGCTCGTTTGAAAACTAAAGCTGTTATTAACGGTCAAACAAGCTAAGCTCAGAGTGACCATTAGTAACAAACCATTTTTATGTTTAGGAAAACATTTATTTATTTAGGAAAAAAACTAGGTTTGTGAAAGAAAATATTTATTTATGGAGAAGAATTTTTTATTAGGGAAACAGGGGGTGCAGTAGTAAAATGGGGTGTGATTAGAAGAAAAGGGTTGTATTTTAAAATAGTGGGTGCAGAAAACAAGCCCAGTTCGTTTTCTCTGAACTGGGCTGCATTCTAAAAGGCGGGCTTGCGCAGGGGGGTGCAAGCTGTAAAAAAGGGAGTGCGTTTAGAAACAGAGGTCGCATAAGTAAAAGGAGAGGTACATTTAGCAGCAGCCCAGCCCAACATTAGGCTTGTTAACCCACAAAATGTGGACTTTCCTAGGGGTCATAGTGGCGAAACAGAGGGGGTGTACGCGGCAAAAAAACGATTTTGGGGTAAAAAAAATTATATACCTAAATAATACACATTGTGGGTTATATACCAAAATAGGGCAACTTTTTTTTTAGTACAGAAGTCGCCCCTGGGGGGGGACTTCAGTACTGTGTTTTGCAAATTTTTGTTTAAAATCAGTTTGAGAAGTCGCCCCCCAGGGGTGACTTCTGAACCGTGTTTTTTTATTTTTTTTGTTTTATTATATATTAAAATATAAATACCTAAATAAACTATAAATAAATTTATAAAAATTATTATAGCTATTTGTAATTTAATTACATTAATATTTACGAAAAATCTAGGCCGTTAAATAGTGTCGCTAAAATCTAGACCGTTAAATAGTGTCGGCAAAATCTAGACCATTAAAGAAATGAAGACCTCTGCACTCTGCACAATGCACACTTTAACAGTGCACTATGCACAATGCACGCTGTAATAGTGCACTCTGCACTATGGACTCTGCATAATGCACATTTTACAATGTGCAATCTGCACAAAGTATTATTAAAGACAAAAGAGTAAATTATTGATCCAAATGTAATAAATGTCACATAATATTAAAACCTTAAAATTAATAACTTAGTTAATTTAAAATTACAATAATTGATAAATTAAACTAAAGACAGTTCCACACTGATAATTTAAAAAGACAGTACAGAAAAAAATTAACGAAGAAGATGAGACCCAGTTCCACACTGTCGAGGTTTGGGGACACGCCGTGGACGTTGATGCCGATGTGGTGGTTGTTGTTCTTCCTCAGTAGGGGCAGGGGGCGGTGGCTCTGGAAAATATTGGGGAACTGATGAAGAGCGGGGGCCCAAAGCACTCATAGAACATATCGAGGTCCCTTTCGGTCGTAGAATGTCGATATGTATCTTGAAAAGAAGTATGTTCTTGGAATGTTGGTGTGTGGGAGATAGAGTGGCAGTGAGGCACATCTTCTTAGAATGTTGGTGTGTGGGAGATAGAGTGGCGGTGAGGCACATCTTCTTGAGTCCTCTGTTGATGGAACATGGTTGTACGGTAGGTACAGAGGGTGTCTTCTTTTGGCAATCGCACAAGATGGAAGAAACAACACCTTCCCAATTGCATATGCGGTGGTCGA
Source organism: Astragalus membranaceus (assembly GCA_039519185.1). Taxonomy (NCBI): domain Eukaryota; kingdom Viridiplantae; phylum Streptophyta; class Magnoliopsida; order Fabales; family Fabaceae; genus Astragalus; species Astragalus membranaceus. The sequence goes on along the minus strand of CM076847.1, from coordinate 150,257,982 downwards.
GGGTGAGACAACGGAGGCTTGGTTTTTCTTCCTATCTCGTTTAAGACACTATTTGACACCACAGGAGGGTATTTGTTTGATATCAGATAGACACGAGTCTATCAAAAGTGCTGTTACGCGACTAAACACCAATTGGAAACACGTCTTCTGTGTTCGCCACATAGCACAAAACTTTATGAGACACTTCAAAAACACTCCTACCAGGAAACATGTCATCAATATGGGTGAGTATTTTTAACATTTTTTTAATTAATTAGTTTCAAATTTCCATTCCATACTTACCAACATCTTCTTATTTTCTTCAGCATATTCAATGACGGAAGAATCGGCCAATCACTACAAACAAAAAATTGGTCAGGAAGTAGGTCCTGAGGGGATGGCTTGGGTTGAAGACATAACCGCAGAACAATTGTTGCAGTCGTGCGATGGAGGTTCGCGTTGGGGGCACATGACAACAAACCTTGCAGAGTGCATCAAAAATGTCCTTAAGGGGTGCGGAATCTCCCTATTCATTCATTGATAGATGCAACATACTTCAGGATGAACGAGGTTTTCGTCAAAAGGGGAACACAAGCACAGGCAATGTTGAGATCCGGAACTATGTACTCTGAAAAATTGTTGGAAAATATTGCCAGGAACATAAAAGTCTCAAAAATGCATAACGTCACAGTTCACGATCGTGCCCAACAATTGTTCCGAGTTGAAGAACTTGCACGACCACAAAGTGGTAGACCTGCCCTGACATTCGTGGTGAACTTCAGAGCAAAAACGTGTGAGTGTGGGGAATTCCAGGCACTTCACTACCCTTGTTCACATGTCATCGCAACATGCTCAAAATTCAATTACGACCACATGCAATTCGTGGATCCACCGTACACAATGGAGAATGTTTTCAATACTTACATTGTGGAGTTCCCACCCTTGCCAACTGAGACGTCATGGCCTGATTTCAATACTTTAGAACTACAGCATGATCCAACTAAACGTAGAGATAAAAAGGGTCGTCCACAGTCTACTCGTATTCGTACAGAGATGGATCAAAGAGAAAGGGGTACACGCACCAAAAGATGCGGAATTTGTAGAAATGAGGGTCACAACAGAAACAACTGCCCTAACCGCAATTAATGTGTTGTAATATTTCGGATTAGTCTTTTATCAATTATTGTAATTTTAAATTAACTAAGTTATTAATTTTAAGGTTTTAATCTTATGTGACATTTATTACATTTGGATCAATAATTTACTCTTTTGGAAAGAAAGAAAGTGATTATTTGTTAGAGAAAAATAAATTTAGCTTGACGGAGAATCAAAGGCTACGTAGTTCTTCTTGAAAAAAAGGGGGTGCAAGTTACAGGAGGGTTGTATTTAGAAAGCAAAGGGGGTACGAGAAGCAACCCAGCTTTTGTCATTTAGGTACTGGGGAGGGTGCCAAATTTGTTCTGTATTCCAGCTTTTGTCATTTAGGTACTGCGGAGGGTGCCAAAAAAAATGGATTCTTGTTACAGCAGCAACAGGGGCAGCAGTGCTGCCTCCTGTATTTTTTTCTTGTAATTTTTAAATAATTTTTTTGTACCTTTTATTTATATATATATATTTTTTGTACTATTTGTATTTATTTATTTTGTCCACACATATAACAAATAGCTGACTTTTCTTTTTTGTACTATTTGCCTTGATTAATTTTTTTCTATATGTGTAACAAATTAAATAGAAATGACAGTTGTTATTTTTTTATTATTACTATTTAACGGTCTAGATTTTGCCGACACTATTTAACGGCCTAGATTTTTTGCCGACACTATTTAACGGCCTAGATTTTGCCGACACTATTTAACGGTCTAGATTTTGCCGACACTGAACCCTAAAATCAACAGTTAAGATATTCCAAAATAAACGGCTCACATACGATCACCCCTATTATAAATACATTCTCACATTACACTCAAATTCACACCAACAGTTTACCCTTAACCTATATTTCTGATTCATCTTCTCTTCTCTGGTTCTTCCCAAACACCGTCGCCCAACCCGCTGAAATGGAATGGCAGTTGTGCCCAACCCAGTACTCAAATGACAAATTCTTAACCGCCCTTCATCACAGTGGAACTGTACGTAATCACCGACGAACATGGTGTTGTCTTTCGTTGTCCTAATCATATCTTCTGTAGGATGAATAAGGACATCACATTCGCCCAACTCAAGGAGAAGGCTGAGAGGAAGATACGGCCAGAAGGAGGGTGGCGTAAAGACGTGGATCGTATCTGTTACAGAAAGTACAATTGTGGAGATGACGGGACATACGGGTATTCTGTCATGGAGATCCAAAGCGACGCCGACGTTCGTGCAATGATGGAAGCTCATGCTAACATTCCAATGGGACGTCGTATCTTGGAGCTGTACGTGGACACAATACGCAGTCCGGAAGAAATCATGCATCATCTGCGACCACCCCCACCACAACAAATCATACCGGAAAGAGTCATCAACCACTACTGTACACTTCACTGTCAGGCCCATGTTCTGTACGGGGAAGAAGATGGTGTGTATTTTAGTGGTCCAAACACCATTTATTCCAGGCTTAAGAACAACACCACCTTCGCCGAACTGAATGAAAAACTAACGGAAAAGGCGCAGCTGGAGGGTGAGGAGCAAACAATCACTCGTATCGTTTATCGTTTCCCCTGGATCGGCGAACGTAATCATATTTGGTGGAGCCCAATGACTATCAAGAGCGACGGCGACGTTCGACATATGTTTCAGCACCATGAGATGTTTCAACCTCATACTCAGAGTCCTATCGAATTGTGCGTCGAAACCAAAATTTCCGCCGATGATATCATCCGTCGGGTTTTCCCTCCAGTGTAAAATGTTTGGTGGAATTAGTTTCAATCATGTTTTCCTCTTCTTGTATTTCTGCAAATTTTGTTGTTAATTTCAGTCTTTTTTCTATATTATATTATGTTCCAATTTTTAATCTCTTAATTTTTTCGTAAATATTAACGTAATTAAATTATAAATAGGTATAATAATTTTTATAAATTTATTTATAGTTTATTTAAGTATTTATATTTTAATATTTAATAAAAGAAAAAAAATAAAAAAACACAGTTCAGAAGTCACCCGGGGCAATTTTAGATATATTTTTGGGTCACTTTTAGAGCAATTTTAGATATATTTTTGGGTCACTTTTAGAGCAATTATTAACAATTATATAAATCATTAATTTATTTTGCTCTTTATTTTGCAGAAAGAGAGAAACTATAAAAAAGAACAAAATTCTCATTTTGATTATCCCTTCCTTCTTATTTCCTACCCTGCATGAATTCACCCTGACCCCATTACAACCCATGAAACCCCATCTTTTGCATGCATGTGAACTATTTAGTGGAGATTTGGTCAAATTACAAACTTATGGTAATGTGCATTTTGTGGAAACTTGAGTGTATTTTTCCCTAGTCCCTAAACACTTAGAGAGATTGTGAGCGAGTGCCTCTGTTCACAGAAATGTATTCTTGAGGAACATGAGCCTCAAATTGGGCAACCTTTTGACACCTCATATATGTTATATTATCTATTGTCTGTCATTGTGCTTTTGACACCTTCAAGATCGTTTCCAGAATCTTGCGATCTAAAGCTTGGAACAGGTAGTTCTTGGCTTTGAGATCCTTTAATTTCGCATCGTTGACTATTTTCTGTATCTCTTGAGTCGCATTCGCAGGTAATGGAGGAATCCCGTTTTCTAGAATCTCCCAATACTCTTTTGAGCGAAGTAGATTCTCCATTAGAACGACCCAATGATCATAATACCCGTCGAACTTCGGAATTGCAGCTTGAACAAACGTTCCATTCTCACGATCCGCCATTGTTGAGTGTTAGGTTTCTTGCAATGCGGTGGTTGTCACGGTGGTTATTTGGTTCAGGGTCGTAACAGCTCTTGATACCAATTGTAACTGAAAATGGCTCAACAGAACGTGTTATTCAATTACTGAGTTTATTACAATTTATATGTTGTATTGACAAGCAGCATACTTAAAAACAATGCACTTGGGCCATAGTGGGCTACAAACAAGTCCAGTACATTCAAGAGGCCCAAAATTCTAAAAACAATCATAAAATTACTACTTACATTATATAGCCATAAAAAGATTACTTTGATCTTAACTTAGATCTAACAAACTAACCCTAAAATCTAGATAAGATAAAATATCTTATTTTCAATTATTCTAATAATATCTAATAAGTATTTTACTTGTGCATACGCACGGTTGATACTCTATGACCGGTATATTGCCATGAAGTCATAATAGTAATTTGGAAGATATTCATAAGTTGTAAACAATGATCAAAATGTATGATTTGAATCAAAGTGGAATATGCATCCCCATTGACAATCTGAATAACATTGATCCATAATAATGTATTTGGACATTAGAGGTAAAATATGCATCCCCGTTGGCCCTCCCGTTTGCATGCTCGTTGGCGCTCTCGTTACCTCTCTCATTGCCACTCCTGTTGCAGCTCCAATTGCCAGTCTCTCGTTGTCGCTACTGTTGCCATATTTTAACTCAAGTTTTTCTATATGATTTAATATTAATTAAATCATATTCGTTTAATTATAAGTACGTTATTTTGTAATATTTGGTAGTGGCTAAAGTTGTTTTTTTACACCTCTTAGTGGTTAAATTGATTGATTTTAATAATTTTATTAGAGAGATTATAGTAAATAATAAATTTTAGATGGAGTAAATATGAAGAAAAAAGAAAATAAGATTTTATAAAATATGCACCCACGTTGGCGCTCTGTTGGCGCTCTCGTTGCCTCTCTTGTTCCCACTCCTGTTCCCGTTGTCGCTCTCGTTGTCTATTTCATTGTCAGTCTCGCTTTGTCTCTCCTGTTACCACGTATTATGACTTATTTTTTTCTATATGACTTAATATTAATTTAATCATATTCTTTTATTTATAAAAAAGTTAATTTTAAACTTTTGTTACACGTACGCGGTAAAAATAGTGAGTAATTATTTTTAGTAAAAACGTGGTAAAAATTTTAGTGAGTAATTAATGGAGTAAAAATGAAGAAACTCCCATGGTACAAACTTTGTATTCTTTGGGTTCATTGGAATTTCATGTGCTATTTTTATGTCTTGTTTTGTGTGTTTTGCCCGGAGTGCAAAAGCTTAAGTGTGGGGGAATTTGATCAGTGCATTTTAATGCACTCTTTTAGCTTTTCACTTGGTGTTTTTGATTGTGTTATATGTTTAATATTTGAGTCTTAGCACGTTTCTAAACTTTGGGTCCTATTTGAGCAATATAGCAATTTCCTGATAAATTCTTGTTATTATTGCATATTGACCCCTGTCTACTCTGCAGGCCATAACGTTGGATGTGGTTATCCGATAGAGGCGTGCAAGCATGCGTTGGAAAGCTAAGGAACCGAGCTACAATTATTCTGTTGAGCTCGAAACCCAATTCGGAAGTCTTGAAGGTGAAAACTGCGAATTACCCAAGCAGTACTGTGAAAAAGGGGTTTTGGGCTGAATATTAGTTTGTTAACAGGCTTTTATCATAGAACCTGTTTAGGGATTTAGGTTTTCGTTTTTAGTCTTATAAGGTACAGTTAGATCAGCCATTTTTCACTCTCTTACGCATTATCATATACTTTACAAAACTTTTGTGCTCTAGCCTCCATGGAAGCCTAAACTCCCAAGTTGATTCATCGGTGAAAGGCTGCCGTCTACGCATTTTGAGGTTCGGTGTCTAATGTTAATTCGTTTATTCCGTTTTTAGTTTTCAGTACTTTCTTCTCTATCAAATCCACATTTGAATTCTTTGTTTGCAAATTTTCGTCTTTGTGTGATGCTTAATTACCCAGATTCGGCTTACTTGCAATACGCGAATCATTTATATATGACACTTGTTTATATGTGAATCTGTTTTTCGCAACTCTTAACTATTCGGTTTATTTAATCGCTTGTTTTATTTAATTCGAGTAGGAATTGATAGATGATTGATTGAATTCAGTTATGATATTGATTGTGTTTAGTGGCGCTTGTTCACCATCACGATTGATTGAACAAGTTGTTTTGACGCTAGCTTTAAAACGGTGTGAATTCGTATAAACTAATTGACGCTTGCTTGATTAGTTTATTATCAATCAAGAACTGAAACCTTGAACGAGTCTTGCACGAATAACTGGAACCAATGATAAATCTGAGACGCGCACCCGAAAACCGGTGAATCGATTGTCACTTTAAGATTGTTAAACACCTCAAATAAAAATCGTTCTTCAAAAACCCCCCTTTTTATATTGTTAATTTCGTTATTGATTTTGGTAATTTCAGCAGTTAGAGGTCCTCGTGAGACGACCAAAGTCTCTTACCTTTATACTATATTTACCCTTTAAATTATTTTGACTCGCGTACGACCGCTGATCAAATCGGCACCGTTGCCGGGGAGCTCTAATTATGGATTTCCAACTTCAAGAACCCCACTAACGAACAACGTTTGTTTTTTTAGTTTTGCTTCTTTGCAGGTTTTGGCGATTTCGGCTTGGTTCAGTTCTGGCTCAAAATAGGTAAAAAAAATCGGTTTTTAGGGTGAGCTTGTCAGATTGCTCCGAAAATTGGTCAATAAATCAGAAAATAATCAAGGTGTAGGACTCCCTTTGGGGAGCTATGGCCGAAAAATCCGAAATTACCTCTTTTACATTTTCGTTTTAATTTTTTTAATTTTTCGTATTGTCAAAAAAATACAACAAAATTTGTATAATCTTCTTTGGATTTTATTAGATTTTTAGTGCAGTTTTTATATTTTTTAGATTAGGTTTGATTCGTTTTTGATTTCCTACCTTAATTTTAGCATAACTTCTTTGATTCTAACTCTAATTTTGATTCTGTTGACTAAAACATGGCTGTTGTTTATGAACATTCATTGGAGGACCTCATTACACAGATGGCTATTCACAATCTCCAATTCCAACAAACAACGGATTCCACACTTAAGAAATTGGAGATTATAGTTGGACAGTTAATCACTGCAGTTAATCAGTTATACGTCCAAAGATCAAACCAACTGCCTGCCCAGGAAGTAGTGAATCCTAATGTCCAAAATCCTCCCATTGTCAGTGCAGTTACTCTTGTTGAAACTCCAGAGGTACCTAAATCTATTGCTATGGAAAATTACAAGGTTGCTGAACACGTTGGTGATGAGCACTACACACCACCACTCCCTTTACATCAAAGAGAAGTGACGACTAAAAAACACCCCATTGAAGAGCATTCTCTTTGTGAAATGGAATTTCTTGATGGTTTGGTTGATTATACCTATTCTGATAATCTTTCTGTTTGTGCTAATATTGAAAATACTTTGCAGGTTGATACACTTTACATAGCTGATGTTTTGATGTATCTGTTGTTGCCATTGAACAACCACATGATGAAAAACTGCCTCCAATTCTAAGGGAACATAGGAAAGGTATCAGATGGACCTTGGTGGACATTCCTGGCAAGAAAGTATGGCAAACACAGCAACAAATTAATCCCCTGATTCTGGATGTGTGGAAGAAGAAGGTGACCAAACATGTGTCCAGTAACCATAAAAGAGCCTTCTTTGGCGAATACCGTGCAGTCACAAGCTTCAGGTTCTCCACCTTCAAGAGGGAGTTTTCTTTCCTTATTCTTAAGTTATACTTGTTTCTTACATTGAGGACATTGTGTGATTTAAGTGTGGGGGGTGTCTTTTTGTTTTTATGTTTTTCATTTTTAACTATAAGAAAAGAAAAAAATTGTTATTTTTGTATGTTTTTCTATGAATTCTTAGTTTGCATAAGTTGTGGGTGATTTTGACTATTCTAGGACAACAGGTGTTTTGACATGATTTGATTGATTTCTTGTTGCTCTTGGTATAATAAGTTGGATATTGAACCGGACTCGAGCTATGAGCGGTCGGTTCTTCAAGTGTAATGAATGTGTCCGGGCTGATACCGTCTGTAGGCTCGGGCGGCTAGTGTACACCTGACAGATTGGTTCCTCTAATGTGATAGACGATTGTATGCTGACGTTGGCTTGTCGCTGAGGTCGTTCTCTGGTCTGCAGCTGGTCGCGTCCAGAGCTCCGCGGGGTGTACCTGCGATGGCACTCCAACGCCCAAGTCAGTGGGGTGATATTTGCGTATAGTAACGGTATGAGACAAAACGTACCTCTCGAATGATGCCAGAGCCCCCATATATAGTGACAGGGGGGTGCCACGCGATCGTCAGATCATGCGTGGGATTCGCTGCACCGTTGATCTCCCAGTCGTGGGCCTCAGTGTGCACTGGTTACTGTTGGGCCGCTCGCGCCGGCCCATTCTTCTTGGCGGGTTGCGACCCGATCCAGTACGTAGCAGAGCCCAATCTTGCTGGGTCGGTCCGACCCGGTTTTCTCGGTTCGCTCCGACCGGCTCTCGATGTGGGCTGCGGCCCAGTCCAGAACAGTTGCCCCCCAAGCCAAGGCCGTTCTCTGAACGGGTGTGGGCTTGATGTGTGACGCGCGGGCGTGCTTGTGCCTCAGATCGTTTAGCTCGGTCTAGTGGAGATCGGCTGACCTACTATCGTGAACGGGTCAGGGCAGTCTTGCAGTTCGCACTGGAACTGGTAATCATACCTCCTGGTGTTGTGGCACCGCGTTTCTGACATCAATTTCTTTAATCGTACCCTCTGGGCAGTTTATCGTATCTCGGTCTGAATTGAACTTGCCCAAAAGGGGGTGTGACTCGGTTGGTCACTTCGTTTGCAAATGCGTTCGTCCCTGGGCAGTTTATCGGATCTCGGTCTGAATTGAACTCGCCCAAAGGGGGTACGACTCGGTTGGTCGCTTCGTTTGCGAATTCGTTCGTTCCTGGGCAGTTTATCGGATCTCGGTCCGAATTGAACTCGCCCAAAGGGGGTGCGACTCGGTTGGTCGCTTCGTTTGCGAATTCGTTCGTTCCTGGGCAGTTTATCGGATCTCGGTCCGAATTGAACTCGCCCAAAGGGGGTGCGACTCGGTTGGTCGCTTCGTTTGCGAATTCGTTCGTTCACGTATGTTAATCCTGTTGAGCAGGCAAGGGTTCAGGCCTAAGAGTTACCTTTCTTTTGGTGGGGCAAGCTGCCTCTCTTTGATCGCCTGCGCTGAGGCGACTTCGGCGTACGCCCGTTCAACGAGACCTTTCGATGCGATATACGCGTAACGACGCTGGTTCTTTCTCATGCGGGGCTTAATCGAAGCCCGCTCTTTGTGCATGGATCGCCCTGGGTGGTTCGCCGAGTCGCGGCTCGCCTCACCTCGCCCCATAGGCTCATGCGACCTGACAGGCAATTTACTAAAGCACAGTCCAGTTTTGACTCGCCACACAGGTTCGTCCAAATGAATTTAAGAATTAAGAACAGGGAAATAACTTTCAACACAACGTAATGAAAAAATGCCTTGTCTTATTACTGATAGACGGGCAGGCCTCGGTAAAAAACCCTGTGGGAAAAAGAGTGGCCCGCCCAGTTATTACAATTCAATCTTTTTCATGACATTCCCTCCTCTTGGGGTTGTCTCTCAGTAGTTCCCCTTCCGACTGCTCGTGTGGCCACCGCCCTCTTTTCGTAGTTCATGAACCTTTGTGAACGGCGGAGGAATGCGGCCAGGTCTGGGGGTTCGTTTACGCCGACTTCAACTTCGAATAAGCTACCGGTCCTAAGACCGTCCCGCAGGAACCACAAACGCATGTCGTCCTCCAGTCCTCTCACGTTGGCGGCTTCTTTGTTGAACCGCTCGACGTACTCGCGGAGGGTCTCGTCCGATCCTTGTCTGATCGCCTTCAGAATGGCATATGATTTGGGCTTCACCCTGGATGCGGTAAAGCGGGCACAGAAAACTCGGGCTAGCCGTTCCCAGGACGAGATACTGTTGGACCTCAACTCGGTAAACCATTCCAAGGCGGGTCCTTCCAAAGTGAGGGGGAATATCTTGCATTTCACTGGCCCGTATGCCCCCCGGTATCGCATTATCAGGTCGAAGTACCTTAGGTGTGCATCTGGGTCCTTCACGCCGTTGTACATTCTTAGATCCGATGGCGGTTTTTCCAGCGCACGGGGTATGGGGTACTCGTCTATCTCCCGGGTAAACGGTCCCATCTCTCCACTTCTTCTTTCTCTGCGAGGTGGTCGGTCCTCGAAGCGCCGGCCTCGATGACCCCGTCGCTTTGGTGATCCGTCTTCATATCTGGAACGGGGTTGACGATCGCCCGTTCTACACCTTGATCGGGTGGGCGATTCCAGAGAATCAAACGGCGATTCCTGGTAGGAGGGTTCTTCTGGCCAGTAGATGGGGTCGGTCGAGGAGGGTGGAGTTCGAGGTCGTGGCTGGGCCAATCCTCGCCTCCTTGGGGGCGATCGATGTACCAGTAACCTCCTCGGGGGAGATCGATGTCTCCTCGAAGGATTCCCTCTAGGCCTAGATGATTCGTCGTGGCGGCGACGTTGCTCCGGCGCGGTAAACGCTCTTCCGGACGCGGCCTGATCCACAACGTTCCTGTCGCTCGTTCTCCGCAGGTCGCGTAATTCCTGCAAGATCTCGTTCGGCAGCATGACGCTAGTGTGGCCGGGAGGAGCCGCTTGTGCACTTGATGCTGCGTCGCCTAAATCGGCAACGTCGCCCTCTGGCGTCTGCGGTTGACGGGGGATTGTAGTCATGTTTCACAGGCGTGGGGCGCCGCGAGGTCTTCCTCGTGGAGGCATAACAGTCAAGGTGGGGACGTTCTCGCTCCCACTGTGGTCGCCAATGAACCGGACTCGAGCTATGAGCGGTCGGTTCTTCAAGTGTAATGAAAGTGTCCGGGCTGATACCGTCTGTAGGCTCGGGCGGCTAGTGTACACCTGACAGATTGGTTCCTCTAATGCGATAGACGATTGTATGCTGACGTTGGCTTGTCGCTGAGGTCGTTCTCTGGTCTGCAGCTGGTCGCGTCCAGAGCTCCGCGGGGTGTACCTGCGATGGCACTCCAACGCCCAAGTCAGTGGGGTGATATTTGCGTATAGTAACGGTATGAGACAAAACGTACCTCTCGAATGATGCCAGAGCCCCCATATATAGTGACAGGGGGGTGCCACGCGATCGTCAGATCATGCGTGGGATTCGCTGCACCGTTGATCTCCCAGTCGTGGGCCTCAGTGTGCACTGGTTACTGTTGGGCCGCTCGCGCCGACCCATTCTTCTTGGCGGGTTGCGACCCGATCCAGTACGTAGCAGAGCCCAATCTTGCTGGGTCGGTCCGACCCGGTTTTCTCTGTTCGCTCCGACCGGCTCTCGATGTGGGCTGCGGCCCAGTCCAGAACAGATATGAGCACTAAATACTGCATCTTCTGTGATAGTCATTGTCCCTGGTGAGAATCGAGCCTTTTAATGGATGGACTACTTTTTGCCATTCTCTCCTTTCTTGTGTGTGACTCACTCATGTTTGTTAGTTACTCTAGAACTTGACTTGATCTTGTTGAAACACTTGTTCACATGCATGCTTGAAACGATCTAGGCAATTTTGTTTTTTTCTTAGTTACTAGCCAAATAAGCCTACCCTGAATTTATCCCTTTGTGTAAGCCCATTTGAGCATTTTTATCCCATTCTTTGTTTTATAGCTCATTACAAGCTCAAAAGTGAAAAACAATGTTATTACCCAATCTTAGAGGGTAAAGGAGCTTTGATTTGAAAATTGTCATATCCATAAGTGTGGGGGTGTCCAAATTGTGGTTCTCACTTGGGCTAGTTTTTGGGTTCTCAATGGAAAGTTTGGCAAGTACATTTGTATAGAAAAGTATTCCCCAAAAAGAAAAAAGAAAGAAAGAAATAAATAAAGAAAGAAATGAAAAAAAAAAGAAAGAAAAAGTCAAAAGAAAAAGAAAAAAGGTGTGCATTTCTTTTAATTTTTGTTTCAAGAAGAATGAATGTTGTGTGAAGAGAGTTATGGGGAGAAGTATCAAAATAGAGAAGTTAGTCATATCTTGTTGAAGTTGGATACTCTCATGCTCACTTTACAATTGATCTTCATGGATTCTTTATCCTCTTTGATTCTTTTTAGCCTAGTTCCCCCTTAGGATTATCCCACCTTGACATTGGCCCCATTACAACCCTTATAAAGACCTTTTGATCTTATGTGCATGTGTTCTTAAGTGTGGATGTTAGAAGCTTGTCAAGTACATGATAGTGCTAACTTTCAATGATGTGCTTAGTATATATATATATATATATATATATATATATATATATATATATATATATATATATATATATATGAGAGTAAACACAAGCCTAGACACTTGAGTGACTGAGAGCATTATTTATACATATCCTGCGAGGACTCATCACTTATGATTCACTCTCTGGTGCTCTATTCTCTTGTTTGTCTTGATTGTAATTAAGTTCCATCTCTGATTGCCATTCCCCTTGAAGTCTAGGAAAAGCATCTCTTTTACAACTTTGCATTCTTTGAAATTCATGTGCTATTTTTATGTCTTGTTTTGTGTGTTTTGCTCGGAGTGCAAAAGCTTAAGTGTGGGGGAATTTGATCAGTGCATTTTAATGCACTCTTTATAGCTTTTCACTTGGTGTTTTTGATTGTGTTCTATGTTTAATATTTGAGTCTTAGCACGTTTCTAGACTTTGGGTCCTATTTGAGCAATATAGCAATTTCCTGATTAATTCTTGTTTTTATTGCATATTGATCCCTGTCTACTCTGCAGACCATAACTTTGGATGTGGTTATCCGATTGAGGCGTACAAGCAAGCGTTCGAAAGCTAAGGAACAGATCTACAGTTCTTCTGTTGAGCCCGAAACCCAATACGGAAGTCTTGAAGGTGAAAACTGCGAATTACCGAAGCAGTACTGTGTAAAACGGGTTTTGGGCTGAATATTAGTTTGTTAACGGGCTTTTATCATAGAACCCATCTAGGGATTTAGGTTTTCGTTTTTAGTCTTATAAGTTACAGTTTGATAAGTTACAAAACTTTTGTGCTCTAGCCTCCATGGAAGCCAAAACTCCCAAGTTGATTCATCGGTGAAAGGCTGCCGTCTACGCATTTTGAGGTTCGGTGTCTAATGTTAATTCGTTTATTCCATTTTTAGTTTTCAGTACTTTCTTCTATATCAAATCCACATTTGAATTCTTTGTTTGCAAATTTTCGTCTTTGTGTGCTGCTTAATTACCCAGATTCGGCTTACTTGCAATACGCGAATCATTTATATATGACGCTTGTTTATATGTGAATCTGTGTTTCGCAACTCTTAACTATTCGGGTTATTTAATCACTTGTTTTATTTAATTCGAGTAGGAATTGATAGAGGGTTGATTGAATTCAGTTAAGATATTGATTGTGTTTAGTGGCGCTTGTTCACCATCATGATTGATTGAACAGGTTGTTTTGACGCTTGCTTTAAAACGGTGTGAATTCGTATAAACTAATTGACGCTCGCTTGATTAGTTTATTATCAATCAAGAACTGAAACCTTGAACGAGTCTTGCACGAATAACTGGAACCAATGATAAATCTGAGACGCGCACCCGGAAACCGGTGAATCGATTGTCACTTTAAGATTGTAAAACACCTCAAATAAAAATCGTTCTTCAAAAAACCCCTTTTTTATATTGTTAATTTCGTTATTGATTTTGGTATATAACCCACAATGTGTTATTGATTTTTTCATCTCCTCCTCACTGAACCGATCCAACTCCTCCCCTCACAACCAACAGCAAACCTAAACTCAATCCTTCCTCTCCCCACCGCCGCAACTCCAAAAAAAACGGGGAGAGAGGATGGCTTTCGCGACAGAGAGAGAGGGAGTGGACGAAGGGAGAGAACGAAATGGCGAGAGAGAGAGAGAGAGAGAGAGAATGGGGGAAGGGGAGCGAAGGTAAGAGAGAGGCGTGGTGATTTTTTTAGTGGTGGAGAGGTTGCGGTGTGAGAGGGAAGATATGGCCATGGGGGAAGCGACAGTGGGGTTCCGACGACGTGTCACGACGGCGGGTTAACCGGAGCTACGTTCGCTGCGAGGAGAGGTGGATGGTGACGGAGATGACCATTGATTAACTCCAATTTAGTGCAATTTAAGATATATTTTTGGGTCACTTTTAGAGCAATTATTAACAATTATATAAATCATTAACTTATTTTGCTCTTTATTTTGCAGAAAGAGAGAAACTATAAAAAAGAACAAAATTCTCATTTTGATTATCCCTTTGATTATCCCTTCCTTCTTATTTCCTACCGTGCATGAATTCACCCTGGCCCCATTACAACCCATGAAACCCCATCTTTTGCATGCATGTGAACTATTTAGTGGAGATTTGGTCAAATTACAAACTTATGGTAATGTGCATTTTGTGGAAACTTGAGTGTATTTTTCCCTAGTCCCTAAACACTTAGAGAGATTGTGAGCGAGTGCCTCTGTTCACAGAAATGTATTCTTTAGGGACATGTGCCTCAAATTGGGCAACCTTTTGACACCTCATATATGTTATATTGTCTATTGTCTGTCATTGTGCTTCTAGTTTTGGGTCCCTTATTTACTTGTCTCTGTTATTTATTTGAAAAATTTTACTGAGCCAGGAAATTTGCTTGAGGACAAGCAAAAGTTAAGTGTGGGGGAGTTGATAAACTCCAATTTAGTGCATTTTTAGATATATTTTTGGGTCACTTTTAGAGCAATTATTAACAATTATATAAATCATTAATTTATTTTGCTCTTTATTTTGCAGAAAGAGAGAAAATATAAAAAAGAACAAAATTCTCATTTGGAACATATATTACTCTACATTTTCCAATGGGGCCGAACAATATAATAAAATCCAAGTCCATATGAATAAGGATCTGAAGGTTGGACTTGGATTATGGAATTATGTTAATGCAAATGCAATTGAAGAAGGCAGCCCATGTCACAAAAATGGCCCACGGCCAATTGGAAGGAAGTAGCCCATCATTCAAAATCAAAGTAGAAAAGGCTAATTGCTTGGAAAGGAAGTTGTGGTGAATTAAAAGAAAGGAAGTGCATGTAATTAACCTGACCTAGGCTTCACATATAAAAAAGAGGCAATTCAACGCAACAGAGGAGAGTGCCGCACAAGAAAAGGGACAGACGTTGACGGCAACAGTAGCACCGGAAAGGAGAAAGGAGAGTATTTGGTACCGTTATTGACAGCGTGAGAGAGCTTTGGAGCAGGAAAAGGAGACTGGAGATTCAAAATAGAATTTCTCTAACTTCCGGGTTATTTTTATCTCTGTAATTCATGACTCTAATTCCTATTTTATTGTTCTTTATGACTTTGGATAGCTAAATCCTCTTCTAGGGTCTTAGGTGGATCTTGCATGTTTAGGGACCTTTTTATGTTCTAATTTCATATCTGAATTCCGGTTTTTATTTCAATTAATATTGTCCTATTATTTTTATCACATAAGTAGGATTAGCTACCCTATGCATGTTCATAATCAATTAGTTGACCAGCGACCGTACTGCAATTAGTTGATGGACCTATAGGATAATTGGGGCTATAATTATTGCATGACCAAACTTTAATTTAGTCTTCCAATCATTCAACCTTTCTGTTCTTTATGCTTTTCCTCAACTTAAATTCTTGCATGACCAAACAAGGGTTAGTTTAGGAAAAAGAATATTAATCGCGAATGACCAAACGGATTAATAGATTTAGTAAAGGGATTGGTAATTAAATAAAATAAAAGGAATTAGGGTAGAATTAGACATAGGGGAATCGAATCTTGCAAGTGAAACCGTGACCCTAGGCCTCTCTCCATCGATTAAATCTAGTATTTTAATTCTAGTTATTTAGTTATTTCTATTTTGTTTCTATAATCATCAAACTATTGGTTCGTCTAAACAATAACTAATCTCGACTAGTTTGGTACTTGTTAATTAGTCCCTGTGGATACGATAATCTTTTATACTACCTCTGCGAAAGAGTACACTTGCTCTAAGTGTGTTTTAACGCAACAAGTTTTTGGCGCCGTTGCCGGGGATTAATTTGGCAATATTAAACGAAAAAGATTTTTATTGCTTTAGACTTTATTTTATGCTTTAGTTTTAAATTTTTTTTTATCCTACTAAAAAAATATTAAAAAAAAAACTGCTAATACTTTCCGAAGAGGCCGTTGCAGTTCACCTTGTTTTGGAGAGAAAAGTCAAAATCATGGCTAAACTCTTGGACACTACAGTAGAGAGGCAGAGGCACAAAGAAATTTAGAGAAGTCATATTGATATATGTCTCAATGCCAGATTCAAATTTCTCCTCCTCCTTATGAACCTTATTCAAACTATTGGGATGACTATGAGCCACCTCCCTATTCCTCCCACTGGGATAATTATGAGTCACTACAAGTGCAAAGGCAAGAGGAGGAAAAGTCGGATGTCAATGAGGTCTTGGCCAAATTTATGCAGCAGACAAATGAAAAATTTGAAAGCTTGGAGGGTCAAATTGGAGCCATGAACAACAAACTTGAAAGCTTGGAGTGTCAAATCTCAACTCTCATTGCTTTGTTATCTCAAGAGGCCCAAGAAACTCCTTCACAAACTAAGTCTACCCAAAATGAAGAAGCTGAGCAATACAAAGAAAGTATTCCTTCGAGAGATGAAAGTGTCTCTATGGAATATAATCTGGAGGAAGAAGCTCTCAAGAAAGATGATGAGACTCGTACTGAAGGGAGTCAAATCAAAATAGTAGCTCCTATTGAAGGAAGTCCTATTGAAACAAAAAATTCTACTAAAGGGAGCAATTGTGAGGACAGTGAGAAAGATCCCATGGTTCTGGATTTGGAGAAAGAGGAGAAAGCCCAAATTTTTGGGCAAATTGTTTTAACCATTGGTGATGCTGTGATTGAGGTTCATCGGGGAAAAGTAACTTTGAGGAGTGGTAAAGAAGATGATGTTATTAAAGCTTTAAATTCCAATGAAATTTTCTCTTCTTTAACTTCTCCTTATTTTGATGATGTGGTTGAAACTAACATTTTTAGTGAATTAAAGATGCAGGGCCTTTTGGAAAAAAGTCTTATTTTGCAGGATCCTAGCATAATGGTGGATGGAGATAAAATAAAAATTTCACCATCCTTTGAAGTTCATCCACCACGTGGAAAAAGAAAGAACAATGTGAACCACATGGTTAGAAAGTTAAGAAGGTGTACTGCGTTAGATGTAAAATTTGCTCTTGGAGAGCCCCCAGATTGAGCACCAACTATCGTCAGGCTCATGACGTTAAACAAGTGCTTTGCAGGAGGCAACCTGTGTTTTATTTTCAGTTATTTTATTTTCAGCTATTTTCATTTTCTTTTTGTTTTGTTTTGTTTTTAGGAATAAGCTCAGACTGCAAGCTCTCTGAGGGAAGTCACTCTTACTCTCTCATTTATTTATTTTTGTGCCAACTTGATATTTTGCATTGAGGACCATGCTTTAGACTAGTGTGGGGGAGGAGAGTTTAACTTTGTCAATTCATCTCTATTAATGCATATACCCACTACATGTGTTGATAGCATTTTTTCTGGCTAATTTTGGATATAAAACTGAAAAAAAAAAAGAGATTTTGCCTTTAGGGGATCCCATAATTAATTTACTTGACAGACTTGTGCTTAATTGTAACTGTGAGGTTGTCCTTAGGAAGCTGCTAATTAGCAATTGTCCCTGTTGAGTACTTTTTGTGAACTAGCTTCTAAATGTGAGATCTGAGCCTTCATAAGGGGATTGATACTAAATCATGAACTTTTACCCCTTTTTTTTTTCTATGAGTGTGTTTCCCAATTTGCTACATTCTAGAATTTGTCTTTTAACCATTTTAAGGCGAAAATTGATTTGCATCATGTAAAAAGATTTGGGGAATTTAGGTATTTTTTTGGCCTCAGAATTGTTTGTTGAATTTAGTTGCCCCCTTTGAGCTTAATTGTTATATTTTTTTTCTTTGGTACCCAGATATAATTTTTCTTTTTTTTGTGTTTGTGGTAACCATTTGGAATTAAATGTGGAGCAACTATTGAAAATTACAATTTTGTCCTATATTTTTAGTTGTCTATATTGTTAGGACTGAAATTTTGTCCTATACTTTAGTTGTCTATCTTGTCAACTTTGAGGAGTGGCAAAGAAGATGATGTTATTAAAGCTTTAAATTTCAATGAAATTTTCTCTTCTTTAACTTCTCCTTATTTGTAAGATGTGGTTGAAACTAACATTTTTAGTGAATTAAAGATGCAGGACCTTTTGGAAAAAAGTCTTATTTTGCAAGATCCTAGCATAATGATGGATGGAGATAAAATAAAAACTTCACCATCCTTCGAAGTTCATCCACCACGTGGAAAAAGAAAGAACAATGTGAACCACATGGTTAGAAAGTTAAGAAGGTGTACCGCGTTAGATGTTAAATTTGCTCTTGGAGAGCCACCTGATTAAGCACTAACTATCGTCAGGCCCACGACGTTAAACAAGCGCTTCGCAGGAGGCAACCTGTGTTTTATTTTCAGTTATTTTTACTTTTAATTTGTTTCATTTTGTTTTTAGGAATAAGCTCAGACTGCAAGCTCTCTCAGGGAAGTCACTCTTACTCTCTCATTTATTTATTTTTGCTCATATTTGAATATTTTGCATTGAGGACCATGCTTCATTCTAGTGTGGGGGAGGATATTATATATTGTCACTTGATCTCTATTAATGCACATACCCACTACATGTGTTGATAGCATTTTTTCTGGCTTGTTTTGAATTACTTATGCTTCAATTTGAAAAAAATAGAGATTTTGCCTTTAGGGGATCCCATAATTAATTTACTTGACAGACTTGTGCTTAATTGTAACAGTGGGGTTGTCCTTAGGAAGCTGATAATTAGCAATTGTCCCTGTTGAGTACTTTTTGTGAACTAGCTTCTAAATGTGAGATTTGAGCTTTCATAAGGGGATTGATACTAAATCAAAAAATTTTACCCCTTTTCTTTCTATGAGTGTGTTTCCCAATTTGCTACATTTTAGAATTTGTCTTTTGACCATTTCAAGGTGAAAATTGATTTGCATCATGTAAAAAGATTTGGGGAATTTAGGTATTTTTTCGGCCTCAGAGTTGTTTGTTGAATTTATCCATTAGTTGCCCCCTTTGAGCCTATTTGTTATATTTTTTCTTTGGTACCCAGATATAATTTTTCCCTTTTTTTGGGGTAACCATTTGAAATTAAATTTGGAGCAACTATTGAAAGTTACAATTTTGTCCTGCATTTTAATTGTCTATCTCATCAGGACATAAAAACAAAATAAGAGTGACTCATATGGTTACAAATTCCTTTTCCTCCCGAGAGAAATATAGAAAAATGAAATGAAAAAAAAAAGAAGAAAGAAGGCAAGAAGGAGGAAAAGGCACATCCAAAGAATGAAAGAGCCAAAGGGCAAATCCAAAAAAAAAGAGTCTACTCAAGAGCAAAAAGCAAATAAAAAAGAGTCGACTCAATAAAAGAAGAGTGAAGAATGGAAGTGAAATTAATTTGGAGTTTGGACGAAAATTGTAAAATAGATAGGAGCTCCATATTTGGTTTCAAATGTTACTATTTATTTCTTTTTTTTAGCCCTTTGATTATCCCTTCCTTCTTATTTCCTACCCTGCATGAATTCACCCTGACCCCATTACAACCCATGAAACCCCATCTTTTGCATGCATGTGAACTATTTAGTGGATATTTGGTCAAATTACAAACTTATGGTGATGTGCATTTTGTGGAAACTTGAGTGTATTTTTCCCTAGTCCCTAAACACTTAGAGAGATTGTGAGCGAGTGCCTCTGTTCACAGAAATGTATTCTTTAGGGACATGAGCCTCAAATTGGGCAACCTTTTGACACCTCATATATGTTATATTGTCTATTGTCTGTCATTGTGCTTCTAGTTTTGGGTCCCTTATTTACTTGTCTCTGTTATTTATTTGAAAAATTTTACTGAGCCAGGAAATTTGCTTGAGGACAAGCAAAAGTTAAGTGTGGGGGAGTTGATAAACTCCAATTTAGTGCATTTTTAGATATATTTTTGGGTCACTTTTAGAGCAATTATTAACAATTATATAAATCATTAATTTATTTTGCTCTTTATTTTGCAGAAAGAGAGAAAATATAAAAAAGAACAAAATTCTCATTTGGAACATATATTGCTCTACATTTTTCAATGGGGCCGAACAATATTATAAAATCCAAGTCCATATGAATAAGGATCTGGAGGTCGGACTTGGATTATGGAATTATGTTAATGCAAATACAATTGAAGAAGGCAGCCCATGTCACAAAAATGGCCCACGGCCAATTGGAAGGAAGTAGCCCATCATTCAAAATCAAAGTAGAAAAGGCTAATTGCTTGGAAAGGAAGTTGTGGAGAATTAAAAGAAAGGAAGTGCATGTAATTAACCTGACCTAGGCTTCACATATAAAAAAGAGGCAATTCAACGAAACAGAGGAGAGTGCCGCACAAGAAAAGGGACAGACGTTGACGGCAACAGTAGCACCGGCAAGGAGAAAGGAGAGTATTTGGTACCGTTCTTTACACCGTGAGAGAGCTTTGGAGCAGGAAAAGGAGACTGGAGATTCAAAATAGAATTTCTCTAACTTCCGGGTTATTTTTATCTCTCTAATTCATGACTCTAATTCCTATTTTATTGTTCTTTATGACTTTGGATAGCTAAATCCTCTTCTAGGGTCTTAGGTGGATCTTGCATGTTTAGAGACCTTTTTATGTTCTAATTTCATATCTGAATTCCAGTTTTTATTTCAATTAATATTGTCCTATTATTTTTATCACATAAGTAGGATTAGCTACCCTATGCATGTTCATAATCAATTAGTTGACCAGCGACCGTACTGCAATTAGTTGATGGACCTATAGGATAATTGGGGCTATAATTATTGCATGACCAAACTTTAATTTAGTCTTCCAATCATTCAACCTTTCTGTTCTTTATGCTTTTCCTCAACTTAAATTCTTGCATGACCAAACAAGGGTTAGTTTAGGAAAAAGAATATTAATCGCGAATGACCAAACGGATTAATAGATTTAGTAAAGGGATTGGTAATTAAATAAAATAAAGGAATTCGGGTAGAATTAGACATAGGAGAATCGAATCTTGCAAGTGAAATCGTGACCCTAGGCCTCTCTCCATCGATTAAATCTAGTATTTTAATTCTAGTTATTTAGTTATTTCTATTTTGTTTCTATAATCATCAAACTATTGGTTCGTCTAAACAATAACTAATCTCGACTAGTTTGGTACTTGTTAATTAGTCCCTGTGGATACGATAATCTTTTATACTACTTCTGCGAAAGAGTACACTTGCTCTAAGTGTGTTTTTAACGCAACAACCATCATACAATGGTCCTCTATTTCTGGTTCGATTTTGAAAACCAGCGCAGGAGAGGAACAACGACATCTTTGATTGGGGACGACGACGGCGACGACATGTTTGGGTCAAACGACCACCGTCTACGGTGGTCGGACTAACGGGTAAGCTTCTGATTCTCTCTTTTATTTCTTTATTTCTCTTCTCTTCTAATCCTAATTACTGATTTTATAACCTCTAAACCCAGATCCCTTTTTAGTTTATAATCTGATTTTTGCTTTACTCCTAATTTGATCTTTAGAATTCCTACAATCCAGAAACTATCACCATCAAAATTTATTTGTGATTTTTCCTTTTAACCCTATCAACAACAAGTTATTTATTCGCTGTTTGTATAACATATAACATATGTCACTAAACGATGTCTAAAAACAACATGCTTGACATTTCGACTATTTGATATCTCATATCTACATTTTGTTTACCACATGTTCGAATTAAAAGACAAAAACGATCTAAGGAATGTGTCTAAGAATCTGAAAAAGATGTGGCCAACCTGGGTTCCTGAATGAAAATAGACCTGTTGTTAATCCCTATCCCTTTTGCTCTACTGCTGCTTCTCGTTTGACTGACTGCTGCTGCTTTTATTTCTAAATTTTTGGTGTTTTGTGATTAGGGTTTCTGTGTGAAATCCTAATCGTTTTTCATGCTCTTCCCTGAATTTTTGTCTAATTTTCTGCGTGTGTACGTATTTTTTTTTTGTATATCTCAGTCACTCTCCCTGTGAATTTTTGTATCTCAGTATTCTGCCTTTTTCATATTTCCTTCCTTCACTCCCTGAGGACAGTCAGCAATTAGGGCAAAAAATGGCATCAAAAGGACAGCATCTTTGAGGCGAATAAAAAGGACAAGAGCTGGCATCAAGGACAGTCAAAGGAAGGACAAAGGCAAGAAAAAGGGAATCAATAGGACAGCTCTAGGGCAGGCAGCCAGCTGCTGTGCCCTTCTCTTCTCTTTTTTGGATTTTGTATTTTTTGATTTTTTTTTTGTATTTTTTGTATTATTTGTGTACTATTTTACTATTTGTTTTTTTTTTGCTCATATTTGTAAAGAACTTGGTTATGTAATAACACTTTGGATTATTCAGCTTTATTGGTTTATTCTGTTTTAAATTATGTTTTTGTATATTTTTTGTACCAATAACGATAGCTACACAATAAAATAAAACGAGCGTCGAAACAATCGTCGCACGAGAACGCTAAAGACACACGCGCTTAAAAACGATATGTGACACAACCCTTTCTTGAAATTTTTGATTAATCGGACAAAATTAGGGTATGACAAACACCCCTAGGTAGAACAATACCTTTTACATTGAACGAAATCCTGTGCAGTAAAAAATGTCTCATTTCCTGAATTTGGGCCAAAAAGATGCTTCACTCTCCTCCGCGTTTATTTATTAACTTTTGATTGCTGCCAAAAAAATATTTTAGTCTAAATTTAGGACCCTGCAGCCATGTGTGACTCCAGGGGATCATAATCTCTCTTACATCCTCTTCTAAAATATGATAATAAAGACTAGAACACGAAACTATAAAGCTATCCCCTTCATAAGAGGAAGTATAACCTTTGTTTGCCAAGAAGCCCGTGCAATAATTAGCCTTTCTATACATGTGGGTTAACTAAGGCTTTCCAAGTTGGGTAACTAAGGCTTTTCAAGTTGGGAATATTAGGTTAAGAGACACATATTCAGGTGCAGATTTTCTTCAGGGCGAGAAGAGGCCATTGCCCTCACAGGATTTTTTTTAAATTTATGTATGTATAAAAAATTGAAGTTAGTATTAGATTATATATACACCTTAAGTTCACCTAAAAAAATAGATTATATATATCATAATAAAATACACAATTGTTAGTGGTATTGGTAGTGCAGCGGCACATCAACAATTTTAGTCAAGTTCGGCCACTATACACATTCACAAGTTGTACAATCCATACTTCTATTTTGTAACATTCATTGGCATAATAAACATGCTTTAGACAATTGTCTAGTTTGTTGTATGGGAAAGGCTCCCATAATTCATGCTCCCTTTTCCCTCACTATTTACTACACCGTTTGAAGTAACTCACCATGACCTATAGGACTGTCACCCACTCCTTCCTCCTCTAGCTACATTTGCTATATCACATTTGTGGATCCATTTCCTAAAATACAAGTTAGATTCTCTTTATGCATTCAAATTGTTTTTGGCCCTTGTTCAAAAGAATCAAAACCAATTCCAAACCTCAACTAAGGCCACAATCTGATTGGAGGAGAGTTTTTCCCCTTCACCAAATATCACACTGGCCTAAGCATCCAACATTGTCCTTAAATTTCACAAGTGTCTAGCTACCACTGGTAGAATTTATATCTCTAAAGATGTACAATTCAGTGAAATCTATTTTCCTCATTCAAGGTTGTTTCCAAATGTCTCCTTCCCTGGTAACTCTCTCATTTGTTACCAAAAATTTATGGATTTTTTTTGTACCCTCCTCTCCTCCCCTATACCCCCCCCCCCTTTTGCGCAATATGACCAAAATACCCCTTACAAACAATAAAAAAACCAAAACCATCATCTCATTTTTACATAATTCCGAAATTCTCAGTAAGTTTTTTTTATCTTTCCGGAAATACCTTATTTTTACGTATTTCAAGGAAGCTTTTTTTGCGATTTTTCCGGAAACACCTTGTGAGGATGATTCTGGAAAACTGTTTCTCTGAACTTTCTGAAAACACCTCAAAGGACGTATTTTCGGAAATACGTCCTTTGAGGTGTTTTTCGGATTTTTTTAAAATTCGTTTTTAATTTTTTTTGTGTTTTTTTTTTCCAGTGGCGAGCAATTCAGGACGTTTTGAGCAAGGCGAGTCGGCACAACCAGCAGGGGGAGATGCAAATCACACTCCGGCTCCTAGTACCCACACCAGGAGGATTAGGTTGATCAGGATAGCCGGTCACGCTTCTGAGCGTAACAGGCGTGTCCGTGATCGGGACGTCGGTGGAGCTCATGTTGATCACGCTGCTGTTGCTGATCAGGACCAGGACCACTTTATGGAGGCTGCAGACGCTCCGCAGCAGGAGTAGTATGATGAGTCTGTTGAGCAGGGTCCAAAGGACCAAGTTTTGTTGCATCGGCTTCCTACCCACGTGGTGTCGAGGCTTCGTATGGGAGAGGTAACAGTTTTAAAAATTAATTTAATTTTTTTATTGTCGTTTAAAATGTTTTAATTTATATAATTTAATTTTATACAGGACCGTGGTAAAATTTAGGTTGCAGCCCATGGTCAGAAAATATTTAAGTTTCGACCTGCACAACACCACCTACATGTGGAGACATGGTTATAGCAGACCCATCTGTTGGAGCTTGATTCGACGCCTTTGCAGGTCATCAATCACGAGATGATCTCGGCATTTGTGGAGAGGTGGCATTCAGAGACCAACTCATTTCACATTCCTTTCGGAGAGATGACTGTCACGTTGGACGACGTGTCCAACTTGCTCCATTTGCCGCTGACCGGCACATTTAGGCAGCCTAGCGATGGATTTACTGATGAGATGGTCGTTTATGCCGGGTTTCAGTTGCTGGGTATACAACACGATGATTGCTTGGGAGAGTGTCGTTTCAACAGAGGACCGTATTTCAGGTTCAGCTTTTTGGAGGAGGCCTACAAAGGTAACCTGGAGCTGGGCTATTTTGATCACGCTGCACAGTGCTATATGTTGCTCTTGTTGGGCTACACCATCTTTGCCGACTGCAACTGTCTTGGCTGCCTAAAGCTACTTGTGATCACATTGATAAAACATCCAGGAACTTCCTTTGGAAAGGTAATAACGACAAGGGCATTCATCTAGTCGGTTGGGAGAAAATAACTCAACCCAGAAAGCACGGTGGGCTAGGCATCAGAATGGCCCGTGAATCGAATACAGCAATGCTAGGCAAGCTGGTTTGGGATATTCATAGTAAGAAAGATAAGTTGTTGGTGTCTCTCATTACTCACAAATATGTTGGCGATCATCTTTTCTTGGATACTCCTAAGAAACCAGGGTCAGTGGTTTGGAATTCCATAATGAAAGCTAAATTTGTCCTGCGTAATGGGTATGCTTATAGATTGGGCAATGGCTCATCATCATTTTGCTATGATCCCTGGTACAACCTTGGAAGACTAACTGATCAGGTTTGGTTTGTTGGCATTCATGATAGTCATCTCACAGTTGCTGATGTTATCCAGCAAGGCACTTGGCAGCTCTCTAATCTTTATACTCAATTTCCTCCTACTATTTTGGCTACAATCTCAACTATTCCGGTTTGTCTCAATGCTAGTATTCCAGATGGATTCACTTGGAAGGGCAATTTAGATGGTATTTATTCTGCTAAAGCTGGTTACCAGTGGCTCTTAAATTCACATGGACAGGATAATACTACTGCTGATCTACCCTCTTGGAATTGGATTTGGCGCTTACCTGCTCCTGAGAAAATCAAATTTTTTATATGGACAGCTTGTCACAATTTTCTCCCAACCAGATTGATGCTTAACAACAGACGTATGTTGAATACTGCTCTTTGTCCTAGATGCTCGAGTACTGCTGAGAGCATCTTGCATTGTCTGAGGGACTGCTTATTCCCTAAACAAATCTGGATTTCTTTTGGCTTTGATAATATTAATTTTTTCATGGTGCAAGACATCTCCACTTGGCTCAGAAAAGGTGCATCTGGTGCGAATAATCATGTGTTTATGGCTGCGTGTTGGTGGCTATGGAGGGCGAGGAACGACTTGTGCATGTCGAACGATATTGTCTCCTCTTATCAGGTGAAAATTCATACTTACAATTCTGCCAATCTTCATTCTAAAGTTTTTGCTTTGCAAGTGGCAGCGACCAATGTTGAGAATTGAATCTCTTGGCATCTTGACCAAGGCAGAGCTGTGGTGATTAATGTTGATGGGAGTAGCCTTGGCAATCCAGGACCATCGGGTTTTGGTGGTGTGTTGCGACATTCAAATGGGGACTGGATATTTGGTTTTGCACGATCTATTGGCATTTCTACCATTCTTCACGTGGAGTTATTAGCTATCTATCATGGCTTAAGAGTGGCTTGGGAGCACAGACATAGAGAAATTATTTGTTATTCAAATTCTAGTCTCTCCATCCAGCTTATTAGCAATGAGGTTAATCTTTGGCACCATTTCCCCTCAATCATCTCTAACGTCCAAGATTTGGTGAAGAGAAATTGGAATGTTCAATTCAAGCACACTATGAGGGAAGCTAATTCAGTTGCAGATTTGCTTGCCAAAAAGGGTGCTGAAGGTTCCGATGGTTGGACAGATATCTGGGAGCCTCCAGTGGCGGCTTTTCCTCTCCTTCAGGCTGACGCCTCCCGGGTCATGTTTGCTAGGAGCTAGCACTTATTTTTCTTTTCTTTTTCTGTTGTTTTTGGTTTCTTTTTCTCCAATTACCAAAAAAAAAATGAAAAATGAAGAATGACCCGTAATAAGGCAATGCCTTTCAGTTACCTTTTACCTAGTAAAGTACGGGAAAAATCAAATTTTCTCGTTTTATAATTGTTCGACGCGTGAGTTCTTAAATTTGGTATAAAATTTTATCATAACAAATCTGATTGGTCTTAGTCAAAACGGTTATTCCGTTAGTGTTGTATTAAAAAAAGAAAAATATTCTATTGCACTAATATAGAAATTAAAAATGATAATGAAATAATAAATTAAAAAGCGGAGAATTATTCAAGTTTAACTTTTATCACTTTTGATCTATTTTAATTTTTCTGTTTTTTTAAATAGCTATTGTTCTATTAATTAGTACCGATTATATTTGTTATGAGAAAATTAAATACGAAGTTTAAGAATTCACGTGTAACATCTCTAGTTTTGTTAATTTCGGATTACGAGATTAACTAACGATTTATTGTTCGATTAGATAATAAATCGGGTCATGGATATGACAATTTCGTGGAAACGATGTCTAATCACCCAAGCATATGGAATACGCGCAAATTATTCGAATTGTGTGAATTGTAATGGGAATTGGAGCGCAAGGGCAAAACGGTCATTTCACTAAATATCATTGGACCAATCTAGTAAGTGGTCATGGCTATAGTTGTTAGTCGACTCAAGTAATTAAATTAATCAAATTGCTAATGACAGGAGAATGGGCATTGGAGATTGGTTGTTTGATTGAAAGTGAAAGTTCCCCTCTTTCCATAGATACCAGAATCGCTAACCCTTTCTTCCTCTATCTCAATCCTCCATTTTTGAAACTCAAATCAAGATTTCTGGGCACAACTCCTATGAAAGTAATTTTTGTTCCTCTGGAAACTAGACACGAAATGCTTCAATCTGGGCACAAGAACCATCGGGTTTCATTTAGAAATGAGGGAGATATTGTGTCCACAATTTTCGGTAAAGAATCAAGCACTATACTAGACCAGTCCCCTTGTTTCGGTGATATCTCCCAAACTACTGGTTGCATGCGTGTGAATATTCAACCATAAGAAAGTAGACAAAATTCTCTTCACAATGGGCACTGATTTGAAGGATTTTGGTTGCGAATTGACCTAGTTATGCAAATTGCAAATCTGCACGCCGTTGCTGGAAATCAGGAGTGTTAGAATCCAATTTGATTGCCTACTCTTGCATCATCTTCAATCAATGCTCCAAGAGAAGTGTGGGGAGCTGAATTACGAATGTGGAGGCCTGAGAACTGGAAGTTACAATCTGATCTTGCATGTTTGATTTTGGGGTTTGGCTAAGGGGTTTGCAAGCTGAATTGTTGTTAAGACAAATTCAGCAACTTGCAAGCTGTATAGTTGTGTGGGACAAATTCAGCAACTGGATTGGGGGTTAAAGCTAAGAGAAGAGGATTGAGGTGCTGTTTGAAGTCTCAAGGATATTGATTGAGTTGTTGTTTGTGCAAGTAGAACCTATTGGGTTCAGTTATGGAGGCGTTCGGAGCGTGTTCATGATTACGGGGAGTGTTCGAGAGGTTACCGTTCAACCGTTCGTGCTCCGACGTGTTTTCTCGCGAGATCGTCATACCGGTGAGTTTTACTCACGATTAGGGAATTTGAATATTCTGAACCTTACTCGTTTTCAGTCATATGGTAAAATCGTCGAATTCAGAATAAGTGTCGAATCGGAAACCGTTTTCGAAAATAATACGTTTTACGGTTTTTTGTGGAGATTCAAATGTTTATGGTGTTAAATGTGATTGGAATATTGTCTGGAATGGCTGGTATATTTTATCTGTTTTTCAGGTTGGATTAAGATCGGGGATCGAATTGGGCGCGAACGGAGAAACGAAATCGAGAAATTGAACTAAATTCTGTAACAGAACAGGATGTACGGGTCGTGCGCCCCTGGGCACGAACTGTGCGACCACTTCGCAAAAGTGGAAATTGTTTTAGTGCAACACGCACGGTTCGTGCGCCCTGTAGCGACCGAAGAATCCGGAGGAGGGATCCTTCGTTGCTTTTGAACAATGGAGCCGCCATCAATATTTATTTTTAGGAAAACATTGAAAAAACCTTTGTTTTTGGGTTCGGGGGTCGATTAAGTGCGGGGAAGGTACAAGCACCCCGCAACATCCTAAAAAAGGTTACCTTTTAATTTAATGTGTAGAAAAATTAGTTTAAAGAAAATACTTTAATTTACCCTTTTTTGTTATTTGCAAAAAAACGGAAAAGAAGACTTAATAAAAATTTTAGTTTTTTGCGCTCGACGGGAGTGGGCCCCCGCTCCTACGTATCTCCGGGTGCGATGGAGAAATCAAAGCTACGTAGTTCTTGGGTAGAAAAAATTTGTGTGTTGGTATTTTTTTATTTATTGAAAAGTTTCTTGCGAAAACTAGAGACCGTTCATGGTGACCAAACAGAGAAATCCAGAGTGGTCGTCATTAATGGCTTATTCGGAAAAGAAGGTATTTATAGCGTTCAAACAAGCGAGGCCCAGAGTGACCGCTATAGACAACCTATTTTTTTTGCGCGAATTCGATTTTTCGAAAGAAAAAAAAACAAACGGTTCAGAAGCGTCACGTTGTGGATAAAAGCGGAGTAGGTGATAAAAAGGGGGGTGCAAATAATAGAGGAGTGGTATTAAAAGGGAGGTG